>CM070706.1:10272342-10951065 GCA_036346265.1 Melocanna baccifera | reverse complement strand
AACTTTCCACCAAAACGCTGCTCACACCGGGACCAAACCCGACGTGGACGGTCGCCGCAACGCTTCAAACTCCGTCCCAACACCCCAATAGACTCCATATACGCCTAACTCATTCCCTTGAGTTTCAATCCGCCCGAGTCGGTGTTAAACTTTCCACCAAAACGCTGCTCACACCGGGACCAAACCCGACGGACGGTCGCCGCAACGCTTCAAACTCCGCCCCAACACCCCAATAGACTCCATATACGCCTAACTCATTCCCTTGAGTTTCAATCCGCCCGAGTCGGTGTTAAACTTTCCACCAAAACGCTGCTCACACCGGGACCAAACCCGACATATACGGACGGTCGCCGCAACGCTTCAAACTCCGCCCCAACACCCCAATAGACTCCATATACGCCTAACTCATTACCCTTGAGTTTCAATCCGCCCGAGTCGGTGTTAAACTTTCCACCAAAACGCTGCTCACACCGGGACCAAACCCGACGTGGACGGTCGCCGCAACGCTTTCAAACTCCGCCCCAACACCCCAATAGACTCCATATACGCCTAACTCATTACCCTTGAGTTTCAATCCGCCCGAAGTCGGTGTTAAACTTTCCACCAAAACGCTGCTCACACCGGGACCCAAACCGACGACGTGGACGGTCGCCGCAACGCTTCAAACTCCGCCCCAACACCCCAATAGACTCCATATACGCCTAACTCATTCCCTTGAGTTTCAATCCGCCCGAGTCGGTGTTAAACTTTCCACCAAAACGCTGCTCACACCGGGACCAAACCCGACGACCAAACCCGGACGGTCGCCGCAACGCTTCAAACTCCGCCCCAACACCCCAATAGACTCCATATACGCCTAACTCATTCCCCTTGAGTTTCAATCCGCCCGAGTCGGTGTTAAACTTTCCACCAAAACGCTGCTCACACCGGGACCAAACCCGACGGACGGTCGCCGCAACGCTTCAAACTCCGCCCCAACACCCCAATAGACTCCATATACGCCTAACTCATTCCCTTGAGTTTCAATCCGCCCGAGTCGGTGTTAAACTTTCCACCAAAACGCTGCTCACACCGGGACCAAACCCGACGTGGACGGTCGCCGCAACGCTTCAAACTCCGCCCAACACCCCAATAGACTCCATATACGCCTAACTCATTCCCTTGAGTTTCAATCCGCCCGAGTCGGTGTTAAACTTTCCACCAAAACGCTGCTCACACCGGGACCAAACCCCCGACGTCCGGCTTCAAACGGTCGCCGCAACGCTTTCAAACTCCGTCGCCCAACACCCCAATAGACTCCATATACGCCTAACTCATTCCCCTTGAGTTTCAATCCGCCCGAGTCGGTGTTAAACTTTCCACCAAAACGCTGCTCACACCGGGACCAAACCCGACGTGGACGGTCGCCGCAACGCTTCAAACTCCGCCCCAACACCCCAATAGACTCCATATACGCCTAACTCATTCCCTTGAGTTTCAATCCGCCCGAAGTCGGTGTTAAACTTTCCACCAAAACGCTGCTCACACCGGGACCAAACCCGACGTGGACGGTCGCCGCAACGCTTCAAACTCCGCCCAACACCCCAATAGACTCCATATACGCCTAACTCACTCATTCCCTTGAGTTTCAATCCGCCCGAGTCGGTGTTAAACTTTCCACCAAAACGCTGCTCACACCGGGACCAAACCCGACGTGGACGGTCGCCGCAACGCTTCAAACTCCGCCCCAACACCCCAATAGACTCCATATACGCCTAACTCATTACCCTTGAGTTTCAATCCGCCCGAGTCGGTGTTAAACTTTCCACCAAAACGCTGCTCACACCGGGACCCAAACCCGACGGACGGTCGCCGCAACGCTTCAAACTCCGCCCAACACCCCAATAGACTCCATATACGCCTAACTCATTCCCTTGAGTTTCAATCCGCCCGAGTCGGTGTTAAACTTTCCACCAAAACGCTGCTCACACCGGGACCAAACCCGACGTGGACGGTCGCCGCAACGCTTCAAACTCCGCCCAACACCCCAATAGACTCCATATACGCCTAACTCATTCCCTTGAGTTTCAATCCGCCCGAGTCGGTGTTAAACTTTCCACCAAAACGCTGCTCACACCGGGACCAAACCCGACGTGGACGGTCGCCGCAACGCTTCAAACTCCGCCCCAACACCCCAATAGACTCCATATACGCCTAACTCATTACCCTTGAGTTTCAATCCGCCCGAGTCGGTGTTAAACTTTCCACCAAAACGCTGCTCACACCGGGACCAAACCCGACGTGGACGGTCGCCGCAACGCTTCAAACTCCGCCCCAACACCCCAATAGACTCCATATACGCCTAACTCATTCCCTTGAGTTCAATCCGCCCGAGTCGGTGTTAAACTTTCCACCAAAACGCTGCTCACACCGGGACCAAACCCGACGTGGACGGTCGCCGCAACGCTTCAAACTCCGCCCCAACACCCCAATAGACTCCATATACGCCTAACTCATTACCCTTGAGTTTCAATCCGCCCGAGTCGGTGTTAAACTTTCCACCAAAACGCTGCTCACACCGGGACCAAACCCGACGTGGACGGTCGCCGCAACGCTTCAAACTCCGCCCAACACCCCAATAGACTCCATATACGCCTAACTCATTCCCTTGAGTTTCAATCCGCCCGAGTCGGTGTTAAACTTTCCACCAAAACGCTGCTCACACCGGGACCAAACCCGACGTGGACGGTCGCCGCAACGCTTCAAACTCCGCCCCAACACCCCAATAGACTCCATATACGCCTAACTCATTCCCTTGAGTTTCAATCCGCCCGAGTCGGTGTTAAACTTTCCACCAAAACGCTGCTCACACCGGGACCAAACCCGACGTGGACGGTCGCCGCAACGCTTCAAACTCCGCCCAACACCCCAATAGACTCCATATACGCCTAACTCATTCCCTTGAGTTTCAATCCGCCCGAGTCGGTGTTAAACTTTCCACCAAAACGCTGCTCACACCGGGACCAAACCCGACGTGGACGGTCGCCGCAACGCTTCAAACTCCGCCCCAACACCCCAATAGACTCCATATACGCCTAACTCATTCCCTTGAGTTTCAATCCGCCCGAGTCGGTGTTAAACTTTCCACCAAAACGCTGCTCACACCGGGACCAAACCCGACGGACGGTCGCCGCAACGCTTCAAACTCCGCCCCAACACCCCAATAGACTCCATATACGCCTAACTCATTCCCTTGAGTTTCAATCCGCCCGAGTCGGTGTTAAACTTTCCACCAAAACGCTGCTCACACCGGGACCAAACCCGACGTGGACGGTCGCCGCAACGCTTCAAACTCCGCCCCAACACCCCAATAGACTCCATATACGCCTAACTCATTCCCTTGAGTTTCAATCCGCCCGAGTCGGTGTTAAACTTTCCACCAAAACGCTGCTCACACCGGGACCAAACCCGACGTGGACGGTCGCCGCAACGCTTCAAACTCCGCCCCAACACCCCAATAGACTCCATATACGCCTAACTCATTCCCTTGAGTTTCAATCCGCCCGAGTCGGTGTTAAACTTTCCACCAAAACGCTGCTCACACCGGGACCAAACCCGACGTGGACGGTCGCCGCAACGCTTCAAACTCCGCCCCAACACCCCAATAGACTCCATATACGCCTAACTCATTCCCTTGAGTTTCAATCCGCCCGAGTCGGTGTTAAACTTTCCACCAAAACGCTGCTCACACCGGGACCAAACCCGACTGCTCACACGGTCGTCGCAACGCTTCAAACTCCGCCCAACACCCCAATAGACTCCATATACGCCTAACTCATTCCCTTGAGTTTCAATCCGCCCGAGTCGGTGTTAAACTTTCCACCAAAACGCTGCTCACACCGGGACCAAACCCGACGTGGACGGTCGCCGCAACGCTTCAAACTCCGCCCCAACACCCCAATAGACTCCATATACGCCTAACTCATTACCCTTGAGTTTCAATCCGCCCGAGTCGGTGTTAAACTTTCCACCAAAACGCTGCTCACACCGGGACCAAACCCGACGTGGACGGTCGCCGCAACGCTTCAAACTCCGCCCCAACACCCCAATAGACTCCATATACGCCTAACTCATTCCCTTGAGTTTCAATCCGCCCGAGTCGGTGTTAAACTTTCCACCAAAACGCTGCTCACACCGGGACCAAACCCGACGTGGACGGTCGCCGCAACGCTTCAAACTCCGCCCCAACACCCCAATAGACTCCATATACGCCCTAACTCATTCCCTTGAGTTTCAATCCGCCCGAGTCGGTGTTAAACTTTCCACCAAAACGCTGCTCACACCGGGACCAAACCCGACGTGGACGGTCGCCGCAACGCTTCAAACTCCGTCCCAACACCCCAATAGACTCCATATACGCCTAACTCATTACCCTTGAGTTTCAATCCGCCCGAGTCGGTGTTAAACTTTCCACCAAAACGCTGCTCACACCGGGACCAAACCCGACGTGGACGGTCGCCGCAACGCTTCAAACTCCGCCCCAACACCCCAATAGACTCCATATACGCCTAACTCATTACCCTTGAGTTTCAATCCGCCCGAGTCGGTGTTAAACTTTCCACCAAAACGCTGCTCACACCGGGACCAAACCCGACGTGGACGGTCGCCGCAACGCTTCAAACTCCGCCCCAACACCCCAATAGACTCCATATACGCCTAACTCATTCCCTTGAGTTTCAATCCGCCCGAGTCGGTGTTAAACTTTCCACCAAAACGCTGCTCACACGGGACCAAACCCGACGGGCCGCAACGCTTCAAACTCCGTCCCAAACCCCAATAGACGCCTAACTCATTCCCTTGAGTTTCGGACGGTCGCCGCAACGCTTCAAACTCCGCCCCAACACCCCAATAGACTCCATATACGCCTAACTCATTCCCTTGAGTTTCAATCCGCCCGAGTCGGTGTTAAACTTTCCACCAAAACGCTGCTCACACCGGGACCAAACCCGACGTGGACGGTCGCCGCAACGCTTCAAACTCCGCCCCAACACCCCAATAGACTCCATATACGCCTAACTCATTCCCTTGAGTTTCAATCCGCCCGAGTCGGTGTTAAACTTTCCACCAAAACGCTGCTCACACCGGGACCAAACCCGACGTGGACGGTCGCCGCAACGCTTCAAACTCCGCCCCAACACCCCAATAGACTCCATATACGCCTAACTCATTCCCCTTGAGTTTCAATCCGCCCGAGTCGGTGTTAAACTTTCCACCAAAACGCTGCTCACACCGGGACCAAACCCGACGTGGACGGTCGCCGCAACGCTTCAAACTCCGCCCCAACACCCCAATAGACTCCATATACGCCTAACTCATTACCCTTGAGTTTCAATCCGCCCGAGTCGGTGTTAAACTTTCCACCAAAACGCTGCTCACACCGGGACCAAACCCGACGTGGACGGTCGCCGCAACGCTTCAAACTCCGCCCCAACACCCCAATAGACTCCATATACGCCTAACTCATTCCCTTGAGTTTCAATCCGCCCGAGTCGGTGTTAAACTTTCCACCAAAACGCTGCTCACACCGGGACCAAACCCGACGTGGACGGTCGCCGCAACGCTTCAAACTCCGCCCCAACACCCCAATAGACTCCATATACGCCTAACTCATTCCCTTGAGTTTCAATCCGCCCGAGTCGGTGTTAAACTTTCCACCAAAACGCTGCTCACACCGGGACCAAACCCGACGTGGACGGTCGCCGCAACGCTTCAAACTCCGCCCAACACCCCAATAGACTCCATATACGCCTAACTCATTACCCTTGAGTTTCAATCCGCCCGAGTCGGTGTTAAACTTTCCACCAAAACGCTGCTCACACCGGGACCAAACCGACGACGTGGACGGTCGCCGCAACGCTTCAAACTCCGCCCCAACACCCCAATAGACTCCATATACGCCTAACTCATTCCCTTGAGTTTCAATCCGCCCGAGTCGGTGTTAAACTTTCCACCAAAACGCTGCTCACACCGGGACCAAACCCGACGTGGACGGTCGCCGCAACGCTTCAAACTCCGCCCCAACACCCCAATAGACTCCATATACGCCTAACTCATTCCCTTGAGTTTCAATCCGCCCGAGTCGGTGTTAAACTTTCCACCAAAACGCTGCTCACACCGGGACCAAACCCGACGTGGACGGTCGCCGCAACGCTTCAAACTCCGCCCCAACACCCCAATAGACTCCATATACGCCTAACTCATTACCCTTGAGTTTCAATCCGCCCGAGTCGGTGTTAAACTTTCCACCAAAACGCTGCTCACACCGGGACCAAACCCGACGTGGACGGTCGCCGCAACGCTTCAAACTCCGCCCCAACACCCCAATAGACTCCATATACGCCTAACTCATTCCCTTGAGTTTCAATCCGCCCGAGTCGGTGTTAAACTTTCCACCAAAACGCTGCTCACACCGGGACCAAACCCGACGTGGACGGTCGCCGCAACGCTTCAAACTCCGCCCCAACACCCCAATAGACTCCATATACGCCTAACTCATTACCCTTGAGTTTCAATCCGCCCGAGTCGGTGTTAAACTTTCCACCAAAACGCTGCTCACACCGGGACCAAACCCGACGTGGACGGTCGCCGCAACGCTTCAAACTCCGCCCCAACACCCCAATAGACTCCATATACGCCTAACTCATTCCCTTGAGTTTCAATCCGCCCGAGTCGGTGTTAAACTTTCCACCAAAACGCTGCTCACACCGGGACCAAACCCGACGTGGACGGTCGCCGCAACGCTTCAAACTCCGCCCCAACACCCCAATAGACTCCATATACGCCTAACTCATTCCCTTGAGTTTCAATCCGCCCGAGTCGGTGTTAAACTTTCCACCAAAACGCTGCTCACACCGGGACCAAACCCGACGTGGACGGTCGCCGCAACGCTTCAAACTCCGCCCCAACACCCCAATAGACTCCATATACGCCTAACTCATTAACCCTTGAGTTTCAATCCGCCCGAGTCGGTGTTAAACTTTCCACCAAAACGCTGCTCACACCGGGACCAAACCCGACGGACGGTCGCCGCAACGCTTCAAACTCCGCCCCAACACCCCAATAGACTCCATATACGCCCTAACTCATTCCCTTGAGTTTCAATCCGCCCGAGTCGGTGTTAAACTTTCCACCAAAACGCTGCTCACACCGGGACCAAACCCGACGTGGACGGTCGCCGCAACGCTTCAAACTCCGTCCCAACACCCCAATAGACTCCATATACGCCTAACTCATTCCCTTGAGTTTCAATCCGCCCGAGTCGGTGTTAAACTTTCCACCAAAACGCTGCTCACACCGGGACCAAACCCGACGTAACTCATTCCCTTGAGACGCCCGACGGTCGCCGCAACGCTTCAAACTCCGCCCCAACACCCCAATAGACTCCATATACGCCTAACTCATTCCCTTGAGTTTCAATCCGCCCGAGTCGGTGTTAAACTTTCCACCAAAACGCTGCTCACACCGGGACCAAACCCGACGTGGACGGTCGCCGCAACGCTTCAAACTCCGCCCCAACACCCCAATAGACTCCATATACGCCTAACTCATTCCCTTGAGTTTCAATCCGCCCGAAGTCGGTGTTAAACTTTCCACCAAAACGCTGCTCACACCGGGACCAAACCCGACGTGGACGGTCGCCGCAACGCTTCAAACTCCGCCCAACACCCCAATAGACTCCATATACGCCTAACTCATTCCCTTGAGTTTCAATCCGCCCGAGTCGGTGTTAAACTTTCCACCAAAACGCTGCTCACACCGGGACCAAACCCGACGTGGACGGTCGCCGCAACGCTTCAAACTCCGCCCAACACCCCAATAGACTCCATATACGCCTAACTCATTCCCTTGAGTTTCAATCCGCCCGAGTCGGTGTTAAACTTTCCACCAAAACGCTGCTCACACCGGGACCAAACCCGACGACGGACGGTCGCCGCAACGCTTCAAACTCCGCCCCAACACCCCAATAGACTCCATATACGCCTAACTCATTCCCTTGAGTTTCAATCCGCCCGAGTCGGTGTTAAACTTTCCACCAAAACGCTGCTCACACGGGACCAAACCCGACGTGGACGGTCGCCGCAACGCTTCAAACTTCAATAGAAACTCCATTCCCAACACCCCAATAGACTCCATATACGCCTAACTCATTAACTCCTTGAGTTTCAACCGCCCGAGTCGGTGTTAAACTTTCCACCAAAACGCTGCTCACACCGGGACCAAACCCGACGTGGACGGTCGTCGCCGCAACGCTTCAAACTCCGTCCCAACACCCCAATAGACTCCATATACGCCTAACTCATTACCCTTGAGTTTCAATCCGCCCGAGTCGGTGTTAAACTTTCCACCAAAACGCTGCTCACACGGGACCAAACCCGACGTGGACGGTCGCCGCAACGCTTCAAACTCCGCCCCAACACCCCAATAGACTCCATATACGCCTAACTCATTACCCTTGAGTTTCAATCCGCCCGAGTCGGTGTTAAACTTTCCACCAAAACGCTGCTCACACGGGACCAAACCGACGACGGACGGTCGCCGCAACGCTTCAAACTCCGCCCAACACCCCAATAGACTCCATATACGCCTAACTCATTCCCCTTGAGTTTCAATCCGCCCGAGTCGGTGTTAAACTTTCCACCAAAACGCTGCTCACACCGGGACCAAACCCGACGTGGACGGTCGCCGCAACGCTTCAAACTCCGCCCCAACACCCCAATAGACTCCATATACGCCTAACTCATTCCCTTGAGTTTCAATCCGCCCGAGTCGGTGTTAAACTTTCCACCAAAACGCTGCTCACACCGGGACCAAACCCGACGTGGACGGTCGCCGCAACGCTTCAAACTCCGCCCAACACCCCAATAGACTCCATATACGCCTAACTCATTACCCTTGAGTTTCAATCCGCCCGAGTCGGTGTTAAACTTTCCACCAAAACGCTGCTCACACCGGGACCAAACCCGACGTGGACGGTCGCCGCAACGCTTCAAACTCCGCCCCAACACCCCAATAGACTCCATATACGCCTAACTCATTCCCTTGAGTTTCAATCCGCCCGAGTCGGTGTTAAACTTTCCACCAAAACGCTGCTCACACCGGGACCAAACCCGACGTGGACGGTCGCCGCAACGCTTCAAACTCCGCCCAACACCCCAATAGACTCCATATACGCCTAACTCATTACCCTTGAGTTTCAATCCGCCCGAGTCGGTGTTAAACTTTCCACCAAAACGCTGCTCACACCGGGACCAAACCCGACGTGGACGGTCGCCGCAACGCTTCAAACTCCGCCCCAACACCCCAATAGACTCCATATACGCCTAACTCATTCCCTTGAGTTTCAATCCGCCCGAGTCGGTGTTAAACTTTCCACCAAAACGCTGCTCACACCGGGACCAAACCCGACGTGGACGGTCGCCGCAACGCTTCAAACTCCGCCCCAACACCCCAATAGACTCCATATACGCCTAACTCATTACCCTTGAGTTTCAATCCGCCCGAGTCGGTGTTAAACTTTCCACCAAAACGCTGCTCACACCGGGACCAAACCCGACGTGGACGGTCGCCGCAACGCTTCAAACTCCGCCCCAACACCCCAATAGACTCCATATACGCCTAACTCATTACCCTTGAGTTTCAATCCGCCCGAGTCGGTGTTAAACTTTCCACCAAAACGCTGCTCACACCGGGACCAAACCCGACGCGGACGGTCGCCGCAACGCTTCAAACTCCGCCCAACACCCCAATAGACTCCATATACGCCTAACTCATTCCCTTGAGTTTCAATCCGCCCGAGTCGGTGTTAAACTTTCCACCAAAACGCTGCTCACACCGGGACCAAACCCGACGTGGACGGTCGCCGCAACGCTTCAAACTCCGCCCCAACACCCCAATAGACTCCATATACGCCTAACTCATTCCCTTGAGTTTCAATCCGCCCGAGTCGGTGTTAAACTTTCCACCAAAACGCTGCTCACACCGGGACCAAACCCGACGGACGGTCGCCGCAACGCTTCAAACTCCGCCCCAACACCCCAATAGACTCCATATACGCCTAACTCATTCCCTTGAGTTTCAATCCGCCCGAGTCGGTGTTAAACTTTCCACCAAAACGCTGCTCACACCGGGACCAAACCCGACGTGGACGGTCGCCGCAACGCTTCAAACTCCGCCCAACACCCCAATAGACTCCATATACGCCTAACTCATTCCCTTGAGTTTCAATCCGCCCGAGTCGGTGTTAAACTTTCCACCAAAACGCTGCTCACACCGGGACCAAACCCGACGTGGACGGTCGCCGCAACGCTTCAAACTCGCCCAACAATAGCTAACTCATTCCCTTGAAACCGCCCGAGTCGGTGTTAAACTTTCCACCAAAACGCTGCTCACACCCCAAACCCGAGACGGTCGCCGCAACGCTTCAAACTCCGCCCCAACACCCCAATAGACTCCATATACGCCTAACTCATTCCCTTGAGTTTCAATCCGCCCGAGTCGGTGTTAAACTTTCCACCAAAACGCTGCTCACACCGGGACCAAACCCGACGCCTAACTCATTACCCTTGAGTTTCAACGAAGTCGTTAAACTTTCCACCCGCAACGACTTCAAACGCTTCAAACTCCGCCCAACACCCCAATAGACTCCATATACGCCTAACTCATTACCCTTGAGTTTCAATCCGCCCGAGTCGGTGTTAAACTTTCCACCAAAACGCTGCTCACACCGGGACCAAACCCGACGTGGACGGTCGCCGCAACGCTTCAAACTCCGCCCCAACACCCCAATAGACTCCATATACGCCTAACTCATTACCCTTGAGTTTCAATCCGCCCGAGTCGGTGTTAAACTTTCCACCAAAACGCTGCTCACACCGGGACCAAACCCGACGTGGACGGTCGCCGCAACGCTTCAAACTCCGCCCCAACACCCCAATAGACTCCATATACGCCTAACTCATTCCCTTGAGTTTCAATCCGCCCGAGTCGGTGTTAAACTTTCCACCAAAACGCTGCTCACACCGGGACCAAACCCGACGTGGACGGTCGCCGCAACGCTTCAAACTCCGCCCAACACCCCAATAGACTCCATATACGCCTAACTCATTACCCTTGAGTTTCAATCCGCCCGAGTCGGTGTTAAACTTTCCACCAAAACGCTGCTCACACCGGGACCAAACCCGACGTGGACGGTCGCCGCAACGCTTCAAACTCCGTCCCAACACCCCAATAGACTCCATATACGCCCTAACTCATTCCCTTGAGTTTCAATCCGCCCGAAGTCGGTGTTAAACTTTCCACCAAAACGCTGCTCACACCGGGACCAAACCCGACGTGGACGGTCGCCGCAACGCTTCAAACTCCGCCCCAACACCCCAATAGACTCCATATACGCCTAACTCATTCCCTTGAGTTTCAATCCGCCCGAGTCGGTGTTAAACTTTCCACCAAAACGCTGCTCACACCGGGACCAAACCCGACGTGGACGGTCGCCGCAACGCTTCAAACTCCGTCCCAACACCCCAATAGACTCCATATACGCCTAACTCATTCCCTTGAGTTTCAATCCGCCCGAGTCGGTGTTAAACTTTCCACCAAAACGCTGCTCACACCGGGACCAAACCCGACGTGGACGGTCGCCGCAACGCTTCAAACTCCGCCCCAACACCCCAATAGACTCCATATACGCCTAACTCATTCCCTTGAGTTTCAATCCGCCCGAGTCGGTGTTAAACTTTCCACCAAAACGCTGCTCACACCGGGACCAAACCCGACGGACGGTCGCCGCAACGCTTTCAAACTCCGCCCAACACCCCAATAGACTCCAAACGCCTAACTCATTCTTGAGTTTCAATCCGCCCGAGTCGGGTTAAACTTTCCACCAAAACGCTGCTCACACGGGACCAAACCCGACGGACGGTCGCCGCAACGCTTCAAACTCCGCCCCAACACCCCAATAGACTCCATATACGCCTAACTCATTCCCTTGAGTTTCAATCCGCCCGAGTCGGTGTTAAACTTTCCACCAAAACGCTGCTCACACCGGGACCAAACCCGACGACGTGGACGGTCGCCGCAACGCTTCAAACTCCGCCCCAACACCCCAATAGACTCCATATACGCCTAACTCATTACCCTTGAGTTTCAATCCGCCCGAGTCGGTGTTAAACTTTCCACCAAAACGCTGCTCACACCGGGACCAAACCCGACGTGGACGGTCGCCGCAACGCTTCAAACTCCGCCCAACACCCCAATAGACTCCATATACGCCTAACTCATTCCCTTGAGTTTCAACCGCCCGAGTCGGTGTTAAACTTTCCACCAAAACGCTGCTCACACCGGGACCAAACCCGACGTGGACGGTCGCCGCAACGCTTCAAACTCCGCCCCAACACCCCAATAGACTCCATATACGCCTAACTCATTACCCTTGAGTTTCACAGCGTTAGCATTCCCCACCCAATCTTGCGGGTTGCGGCCAAGCTACCCCTCACCTTCCCCCACCTGCGCAGCTCGATCCGACGAGCTGAGTGGTCGCGCACCCACGGCGCCGACGAGCTCCCGTCCCGGCGGCGGCGGCGGCGGAGGGGGCCGTCGCTCCGGTTGCGGCGGGCGATGCGGCGGCATGGACGCAGCGCTCTGCGACGACCTGCTGCTGGAGGTGTTCCGCCTCCTCCCGCCCGCTGCCGCGCCGGCCGTGTCCCTCGTCTCCCGCCGCTGGTTGGCGCTCCTCCGGGCCTCCACATCCTCCCTTACTCTCCGCCTGCCGGTCTCCTCCGAAGCCTCGGTCGCGGCGCCCCTCGCTGCCCTGCTCTTGACCTACCCGTATCTATCCGCCCTGGCCGTGGTCTCCACCGCCGCACCCGCCCGCGACGCCGACGCGGTACTGCTCGCGGTCGCGGCTGCGCCGTCGGCTGCCCGGCTCTCCGCGCTGCGGTTCTCGCATGATTCGGCCGTCTCCCCAGGTGCGCTGCTCGCTGCCTCCCCTGCCCTCTCCGGCCTCACCTCGCTCCACCTTACCACCCTTCGGCCCCTGTCTTTCCGCTGGCTCGCGTACTTGCCCCGTCTAAAGTCCCTCGCCCTCGTGAACTCCGCCGCTGCCGTTGACTTCGCTGGTTCCAGCTCCGATGACGCCGACGGCGAGGGCGACGCCGCATGGGCGTTGCCGCTGGAGAGGCTGTCTCTGCGCGGCATCCGCTCGGGTGACCGCGGGCTCGGGTGGCTGTGGCG
The DNA here is from genome assembly GCA_036346265.1 of Melocanna baccifera. Lineage (NCBI taxonomy): Eukaryota > Viridiplantae > Streptophyta > Magnoliopsida > Poales > Poaceae > Melocanna > Melocanna baccifera. The sequence continues at coordinate 10,937,799 of CM070706.1, read as the reverse complement.
ACGCTGCGCGAGCCTCCGGTGGCTGCAGCTGCGTGCCTGCGACGGCACCGGGGATGGGCCCGGGTCGCCAGCCTTCGCGGGCTGCCTCGCCGGCCTGCCCGCGCTTGAGCTCCGCGCCTGCCGCTCCATTGCCGACCGCGTCCTCCTCCTGGCTGCTGACCGGTGCCGTGCGCTAACGTCCCTCCTGGTGTACGACGGCGGCAGCCGGGAGGCCCTCCACCGGTTCATCCACCAGCGCGGCGCAGCGCTGCATATCTTGGACCTCCGCCTACCTCTTGACCTGCACAATGACCACCTCCTTGCGATTGGTGCGGAGCACGGTCACCACAGCCGGGGCGCCACGCAGAGCCTTGCCGCGCTCCGTCTTCAGAGCTGCGTCCTCATCACCGGGGATGGGCTCCGGTCTCTAGCACGGACGGCCACTGGGGCGGGTATTGAAGAGCTCGCCCTGGTGAGCTGCGACGTGGTGGAACGGGAGCCTGGGTTGCTCACGTTCCTTAGCCAGAGCATGCGCCGCCTCCGCCGGCTTGACTTGTCTTACAATGAGACGCTGAGCGACAGGGAGGTCGGAGCCATGCTCTCGTCCTGCCGTAATCTAATTGACATCAGGCTCAGGGGTTGCGGGTGCCTCACTGGAGCATCCCTGGTTTCATTGCTCAGACACTGTGGGCGGTCGGTGGAGATCGTGGACATCTCCCGCTGCCTTAGCATTGCAGGAGCCAATGTCGAATTCTTTGCACAGCGGGCCACTCGATTGAAACACGTGATCATCGAGGAGAGCTCGGTATCGGAGGAATTGAAGGCAATTGCGCAGAGGAAAGGCATGAAGGTTGGCTCATTGCCTTGTGAAGGACCATTCTGATGTAAGATAATATTATTCAGAATGCAACTCATGGACGCTTGAATTTATGGAATCTTTACTTGAATGTTGGAATAAAGCGTTAATGGATTGTAAACTAGTCATCACAAAGCTTCTCGCTGCTTGACATGTAAATTGAGCACCAAGAATTGTGCTGTTGTATATGTTACAAGAAATAACATGGGGAATATTGCAGGAAACTTGATGTTCGAATTTATATCAAATCAGCAATGTGATTATGCAAAAGCCATATGGAATTTGTGAGATAAAGCGACTTGCAAAATAATTTGTTGTGACTTATCTGTTCTGTATTGAGTTGCTGCTTAATGTACAGTTAGGGGTGGAGTGGTGAAAATAGATTAAATACATACAATGTGCTCCTCAAAACTATTTTCACACATATTTTTTTTAGCATATTGATACCGAAGAGGAATTCCGGATAAGCATAAATTCGGATACGGATGGGAAGAATATTGGATATAGATTCAAATCAGATTTTTGTTCTACTTAGATGGATTTGGCCATTTGTGCGTATGCAATCCTACATATATAATTTATGCACAGGCAGCTGATAATATTTTTATTCTCATGCAACTGGATGAATCACCATAATATGTTAAATTCAATTCGATGGAATGTGGGCTTCTACTAAATTGAACAAACAAACAACTAATCAAAATGTGCTTCGTCTGTGTACTGGTACTCTACAAATCAGATTAATTATTGAAAATACATGAATCGGTGTTTTACTATATCGGATTCAGTCATTCAGTAGCGATCATACTAATTCTGCATACATATTTTTTAGAAGAGGAAAAACTACTGTTCAGATGGGAAAATGTTGGCTGGAGCTGCTTTTTTACCATGTCTGGTAAATGATACGGGTCGCCCGATCTTCTCGACGAGGATGGATACTCATGGAGTCTTGTTGAATCGCAATGATCCTCCAATGCCAATGCAAGGGACGAACACTCTTTAATCCGCCAAAACACACTCGCGTCGATTTCACGACCACCAAGCTTAAGATCTATCGTGCACCCAATTCCAGCGAAAGGTGAACGATCTTGATTGAAGAACACTCCTAATTCCCTCACGGAATTTCAGCAACAATGATAAACTCGAACAAAGTTCAATAGATTGATTATTCTCAAAGGTGGTCTGAGCCATTAGGCTGCCAATACATGGCTTATATAGGACCTTGGGACGTCCATAGAGTCCACAAATCTAGTACAACTCAACCCTACATGGTTTTAGATACGAACTCTCACAAAAAGGAAACTAGATTTTACAGCCGTCACATTGTTTCGGCCATAACTTTTGATCTGTTACGAATTTGATGTTGGAACTAGATCCATTGCGTAGCCCTTGAAAATATCTTTCCAAGGAGTACAAGAACACCCAAATCGGAGTCCGATTGTGAAAGTTATGACCTTTTTAGTAAGCGTCTGTCAGGCTGTCCCGAACCGAATCCGAATTGAATTCTGAGTTGAATCCGAGTTTGAATCCAATTGACCTTGTGGGAGGTACGAATTTTGCTTGAAAATCTTATCCAAAACTTGTAGTTTAAGTCCTTGGGCTTCTCCTTTGCTCTCCCACTGTATGGGCTTTCTTCCTTCATGTCTTTGACACCTAATGTTGTTATCCTCTTCCTTTATGTCTCAATTGCTTTGCCATCGACAAACCTAAGAATGCACCATTTAATGATATGAGGTAGTATTCTATTCTTATGAATAACAATATTATATTTAGTTTGGAATGAGTTCACTGGCAATGTTTGATGCGGCTCAATAGCTCTTTCCAGTTGAAGAATATATTTAACGAAAAGTACAAGACACATGCGTATCCGCATCATCCTCCCTTCTTCAAGAAAAGCCGTCCTCGGCTTTTGATAGCCTGAAATTGTACTAAACAAATAATACAACGTGTATGCATGGTATATATATTTGTCAACAATACATCTTTGGCTTATCTCATCATTAACTTCTAAAGGTGTAGTAAACGAAAAGAACATCACATATGCATGGTATATGTAAGAGTCAATTGTTGTGGCATTCTCATTATTTTGCACAAACCGATGAATATAGTATCGACCAAAAGACGTAGGTATTGCAATATTATTTTTCACATCATTCTCCCTCCCATAAAAGAAAGTCGTCCTCGACTTTTCTAAGGTCATAGACAGATCATTAATGAGCAAAACCAGATTTATGTGTTCATCCATAGGAAAGAAAATTTTGAGCGGTTTCCATGCTTCAACTGCGCTACTCTGATTATTTTTACATGATTTTACATTAAAGATCGAACAAGTAGACTTATGAAATCTTTCTAAACAGTACGTGCTATTGTTGAAATTCATCTCATTATGATCACAACATGGCATAAAAGATTGTTTATCCATAATATGCGATGTCAGTTCAGCAAGTTTATCACATGTAATGCAAATTCTGTGAACATAAAATTTGTCATCTACACCATAATCTCCAATCAAATTAAACTTATATGTGTAGGCATAGGTACTAACTAGTGATTTGGAACATGAAATTTCAGCAACATTATCAATCACACTAGATAGCTCTCTAGGATCATCAAACATGATATAGTACAACGAATCATTAGGAGATATTCTAGTAAGAACTTCCTTATGAGTAATCAATTCCACATTATGCAAATTGAGCAGGGAAATTTCAGAACATGGAATTTTCAGTTGATTATATGAATTCTCACAATTACTTACCTTTGCACAATTAAATTCAGCACCAATAGTGTTACCTTTGTGGTCCTCCTCAAATGATGTAGGCGCTGAGTGTTTAAAATTATTAGGATGCTCCCACGGGACAGCAAGCACTTTATCCCTTCCTGTGGTTATCTCCTCCTCATTTGGCTTCAAAGGTGCCGGTTGTTGAATGTTCAATTCTTCATCTTTAATGTCAACCTGCACAATGTGAGAAACAACACTAGAAGTAGATATTAATGTGTTAGTTTCAGATGCATCCTCATTTTGTCTATCTTCTATTTCTCTCTTTTCTTTTGATGTTTCTCTCACACTCTCAATTTGGATGCTCTCAACCTCACATATGGTGGAATCACACAGCTCAGTCCTTTTATCACTCTCACTCAATTTGGCTATGTGGCTCTCATCCTCACATAGGTTGTGGTGTATCTTAGGAGCTATATGTAGTTTTGGAATACTATATATCTCCTTGACCGAAGGGAAAGTCCTATGCTCGGTCATCTTCTCATGTGTCACACTAGTAGAGGCAGCAGAATTGAAGTATGGGCTGGGAGAAAACTGTGGTGTATGTCTCTCCAAAAGTCTCTTCTCTTCTTGAATAGCACAATTCACTAGATCTTGCACACTACCAAAATATTTATGTTGAAGTGTAGCGGCAATTTTAGAATTCAATCCTCTTTTGAAGTATGTCTTCTTTTGTAGTTCACTAATGACACCGGCTCGACGTAATGCATCTTGTAGCTCAAAATAATATTCTTGCAATCAGACTCCCTTGTGTGATACTCTCCAAATAGCGAAGCAATCTCTGTGAATAATAGGGTGGCACAAATTCTCTCCTCATTAGTGCCTTCAAATCTGACCAAGATTTAATGAATTCGTTTCCAGATTGTTGATGCCACCAACTATAAGCATAATCTTCAAATTCTCTAGTGGCACACATCACCTCTTGGTTTTTGGGAAGCTTTTGAAATCTAAATATTTTCTCCATTCGCCATTCCCACTCAAGATACTCCTCTGGATCTTCACTGCCATAGAAAGAATTAAAGCTATCTTCGCCTGGTTGTGGACGAAGTGCCCGCATAACATCATTCACGATGTTCGAGCGTAACACTTTCATTTGATGATCGAATTCAATGCGCATATCTTGTGCGAAATTGTTCATCTTGGTCTTGAGTTGCGCTTTTAAGGTGGAAGAAGTGGTGGTGAACTCATTGCGCAAAGTTCCCCTCAAAGTGTGGAATTGAAAATGATCCACCGGGGTATGCTTCTCTTCCATATTATCGTCTCCACCTGTCATGATTAGTGGCACAAAGAACGCACAAATACCATAACATATATTCGATATATGGAGTTCACTCTATCTCACTTTTTCCTCACCAAGTAAAGTTCTTACCTTTCCGAAGTGAATTGAGGCCAAAAAGAAACTTACACTTGGTGGTGGCTACAATAGCAAGTGATGATCAAGCGGATTTAAAAGTGACTCACAATTGCACGGCAAAGGATATTTGGGGAGCTTGGTATGAAAGTGTTTATCCTACACAATCTGAATTTCACGATGTTGTTGAATTAAGTAAGAATCCAAGCTAGAAAATATTGCCTATGTGCCGATCCAAATGATATAACTGAAGTATATGAACGCACACGCAATGATCAATGTGACTCAATGCAAACAAAAGAAATGAGCTAAAGGAAACAATCGGGAATATTAGCTCGTTTTGCACCAAGTACTAGGAGAGACGCTAGCCAATTGCAATAATATGAATTTGAGGGCACAAGATTGTCCAAAGAAATTAAATACACAATCTGAATTTATGGACTAAGATTAACTCACCCAAATTCGGCCAATGCTTTCTTTTCTTGCTTTCTTTTTCTTTCTTTGGTTTTTTTTTTATACTCAAGGCCGAACTAGGTTTAATTGTTCGTAAGTCCAAAGTTGTTCAGCAATGTGTAGATAATTCTAGAACAGCCCTAAAGCAATTATCAAAAACTAGTCTCAAGGTTCAAAGGATTTAAGTGAAGATCTGAATATGTTCAGCTAAGATTGTTGTGGCCAAATCAATCAAGAAAAAGGAAACCCAGATATATTCGGATGTGATATTCTTTCAAGATGCACAAAGATCTTATGTGGACAGAAGAACAAGGTTTCAAAAAGTAAATTGAATCTACTTTTTTGGATGCTAATTGAAAGATCAACTAGCGGATTTTCAAGGGTTCAAAATAGCAACGATTAAGCAACGCAAAAGGACACTGAGATCAGCACGTAAACAAAATTTCTAATGGATCAAAACTTAATAAAACTCACGAAAATAACAGATGCGAAACTAGGGTTTGGATTTTTGTTGTTGCAATTTTCGGTTTAATGGACTATAGGACAGAAATAAATCAATCTAAAAGTAAAGGGATAAGATCCTACCGAGTAAACCGCGCTCTGATACCAGATGATACGGGGTCACCCGATCTTCTCGACGTAGGATGGATACTCGCGGGAGTCTTGTTGAATCGCAATGATCCTCCAATGCCAATGCAAGGGACGAACACTCTTTAATCCGCCAAAACACACTCGCGTCGATTTCGCCGACCACCAAGCGAAGATCTATCGTGCACCCAATTCCCAGCGGAAAGGCTGAACGATCTTGATTGAAGAACACTCCTAATTCCCTCACGGAATTTCAGCAACAATAATAAACTCGAACAAAGTTCAATAGATTGATTATTCTCAAAGGTGGTCTGAGCCCTTAGGCTGTCAATACATGGCTTATATAGGACCTTGGGACGTCCATAGAGTCCACAAATCTAGTACAACTCAACCCTACATGGTTTTAGATACGAACTCTCACAAAAAGGAAACTAGATTTTACAGCCGTCACATTGTTTCGGCCATAACTTTTGATCTGTTACGAATTTGATGTTGGAACCAGATCCATTGCGTAGCCCTTGAAAATATCTTTCCAAGGAGTACAAGAACACCCAAATCGGAGTCCGATTGTGAAAGTTATGACCTTTTTAGTAAGCGTCTGTCAGGCTGTCCCGAACCGAATCCGAATTGAATTCTGAGTTGAATCCGAGTTTGAATCCAATTGACCTTGTGGGAGGTACGAATTTTGCTTGAAAATCTTATCCAAAACTTGTAGTTTAAGTCCTTGGGCTTCTCCCTTTTGCTCTCCCACTGTATGGGCTTTCTTCCTTCATGTCTTTGACACCTAATGTTGTTATCCTCTTCCTTTTGCGTCTCAATTGCTTTGCCATCGACAAACCTAAGAATGCACCATTTAATGACATGAGGTAGTATTCTATTCTTATGAATAACAATATTATATTTAGTTTGGAATGAGTTCACCTGGCAATGTTTGATGCGGCTCAATAGCTCTTTCCAGTTGAAGAATATATTTAACTGAAAAGTACAAGACACATGCGTATCCGCATCAAGGTATGTCTGCACGGTGGACAGATCATCTCTTGGAGAATGAGTACTACGAGGAGCTCTTCTTCATGGTTAACAAGATGAGGCCTTTAGATGCTGATTTTGGTTTGGTTTTGTGGCATTGTGGCTATTCTGTAGTTGGCGATAGGATCTATTTTGGGTGATTGGGGAAAGATTTGCTTTCATGACAGTCATCAGCTACAGATATACCTTCCCAGTTGCTGGGATCGTGAATAAATTTGAAGTATCACCACCTCCTCAATTGATGAAGATAATAAATTTGTAGTATTTTCGTATGGCAGGGCCGCGGTTCTCCTCCTTGCCATCCTCATGGTTGACGTCCAGGATCACCACCTCCTCTTCCCTGACAAAGAATCACCAATGGATTTCATCAATTGAGGCAGCTGGGTTGCACTGAGGGAAGCGACGAGTGAAGGGTGACGCCAGTGTCGACGGCATGCAGCATGGTGCAAGAGCTCTCTCAACGAATTCACCAGCTCCTCTGAATCTACCTCATGTGTCCTCCAAAGGGTTACAATTGCAGATTTCATATGCTTTCTACAGGTGCTCTTGTGTAAGGTGGTCTCTTAAATTCTGGTCTCTTAAATTCATAGCAGGAAGGTCCTGATCCGACATCGGAGGGGTGGATTGTTGATCAATAGGTTTCAGATGTAGGAAAACTCTATTTTTTCTGTTCTTACCCCTCTTGTTCTAAGTGGCAAACTGTTTCTCCTAAACTACTTGGGTCATAGGTTACCATGCATTTTCTAAATGCTATTAGTTCCAGTAAAATATATCGTGGTGAAACTATAGAGCACTTCAGTACAATGTGAAGATGTGCACTGCTGGTAATGTATACCTAATGGATTGCTTTATCCTTCACATCATTTATATTTGCTTTGTTATTTCTTGATACAATCAGAATCATGTACAAAATACTGGAGTCTCATATCTTACTTCAATGAAAATTTCCTACACATTAGGGTACATTTGTGCTCAATTAACTTAGTTGGTTGACCTTGTTTCTTTTGCCGACTACATCGTTATGTCATTTACATGATACTTCATATTATGCTACTTACATGTTTAGGGTTGTGCTCAAGAGTTCTGGTATGTTGTGTGGTTCTGTTTGCGTATAACTTCTGACATTTTATAACGTTCAATATATTGCGGGTGCTCAGATTTCCTATGATAAGACCTAGAGAATTACAAGATGATCATGCTCAGTGACATGTAGATTGAATCACCCCTTTGTTATAATCACCAACATAAGCACAAATTGTTTTCACATTCCTTTATTTTGGTTGTAAATTACTGATTATTGGTTGTATAATATTATTCAGTGACTGGAATTAGTGTACCAGACTCCTATTCATGAAATTACTACAATGTAGTAAATTTCTCATTTAATCCTATTAAGGCGGGAATAAACATCATTTTAAAAGGTAGTATGATCATTCTGAATTCTGACACGATACTTCCTAGCAAATATCTGAGTATAACCTTGGATGTTATTTCACTATGTTTGAGTTTTTAATATCTGAGTATAGCAGATAGATGTTCCAAGTTGTTATTTCACTATGTTTGAGTTTTTAATATCTGAGTATAGTTAGTGTACCCATTTTGTTTGTGTAGAGCAGAATCCCTAGATAACCTTGGATATCAAATACAACTTCACAAATTGGATGGCTTCCCTATGACGTTAGTCAAACCTAGGGCTGCTGAATATTTTTTTGCCATGTGAAGGTATGTGTCCATCTAATATCACTTATCCTTAGTGTGATGTTGTGTTTCATTTCTTAGCTACTACTACTATCCAAATTTGTTGTGTGAATAGGGATGGCAATAAAATGATGAGATTTACATTTCCAATAGAAATGTTTAGGTGGACTTTTACTTGTGCACATTGGGTTCCTGTTGTTCAAAGTTTTCTTGTTGATATAATAGTAATCTTTAAAGAGAATAAATTGTTGATGCACCATAAATAGAAACCAAACATAGATTAGATCCTTCTTTGTCTTGTTTCATATATTGACATCAAAATCGTCTATCTAGGAAATACATGTTGTCTTTACTAGCTACTATTGATACTTTTAGGAAAGACGATGATAAAATTGGAATTATAATGCAAGCTGTTTAGCACTGTCAGCTGGAATTTACGTAGTTCTTTAAAGGGGAAGAAGAAAAGAAGTCAAGGAGGAGGGGAGGTCACATCAAGAACTAAAGACAAGAGGTGTGTTTCACATTAACTCAAAAGCCCAATCGAGCTGATAAGTTATGCATAAAAATTGGTTGGTTTATGATGGCCAATCAGCTTAGCATTTCTTGGCCTCTCGGGTTTGTGTTATATTCTAATGTGAGTCTTTGGCTGATGTGTGTGAAAGAAAATTGATAATTATTATATAGTTTATGATCATGTTCGATTACATATATCACTTTTTTTGGATTCTGTTGCAATGCATGAGTGCAGTACTAGTTTTCCATAAAAGATAAGAAAGGTAATGCTAATTAAAGGCATAGAGTAGATCGATGGCCATGGTTGAGTCTATCCCATTTGTGTGCCACAACATCGTAAGTAGAACAAGGTCTTCGGTTGCATGAATTGTTGCTTCTGGTACTGAATCTTCGAAAGGCTATGTTGATGAGGATATGATCTCTATAGATACAACTATATTTGTTATATTTATTGTTCTAATTATAAGAGTTTTTATGCATCACTTAAATTATCAGGTGAGCTTGTTTTTGAGACTGGCTTTATATTATATGAACTATATGATACTATATAATGATAAAAATGTATATTTGCGTAACTATACAAGGAGAATTTTATCAGCCCTACGAGCTCATAGTTGGGGTTTATCTAAAGGAAAGTCAACCAACATATCAAGACATGTAGATGTCTCCCCCAATTCTTCCTCAAGATCATTATGTTACTTTTGGACCAATTCAAAGAAAAGTTCAAATGGGACATGTTTTGGAATCAAATTCGACCTCTAGATCAATTTGGATTCAGCCTGACAAGTTCAACTTCAAACATGCATAACTTTTACAGATAGAGTCCGTTTGAGATCCACGAGTACTTGATAGAAAGTTTATCTTGTCCTCTTTCTAATAGATCTAGGCCCATCTCTAAATTCTTTGTGTGCACCATAATCATCAAAATAAGGTACTGCGTCACCTGTTTAGACCAAATTTTGCCTTGTAATGCTTGGACCTAAGGGGAAGGTGCCTTTCTCTTGGCCCATACTATTTATGAACATACTATTCATGTGAACAGTGTCATGAATACTACCACCCCTTATTTCTTAGTTATGTGCGGTTTTTCCTCCTCTATTTAAGGAGGCTACACCCCTTCTAGTTTTCTCAGATTTCATTTATATTTAGTTTGCCTTTGTTGCAACTTATATATTCTGATACGGGGTCGCCCGATCTTCTCGACGTAGGATGGATACTCGCGGGAGTCTTGATGAATCGTAGCTATCCTCCGATGCCAATGCAAGGGACGAACACTCTTTAATCCGCCAAAACACACTCGCGTCGATTTCGCCGACCACCAAGCGAAGATCTATCGTGCACCCAATTCCCAGCGGAAAGGCTGAACGATCTTGATTGAAGAACACTCCTAATTCCCTCACGGAATTTCAGCAACAATGATAAACTCGAACAAAGTTCAATAGATTGATTATTCTCAAAGGTGGTCTCTTTTTTTTTCAATTGGCTGCCTTCTTTTTTTTGGCTCTCTTTTTTTTTATACTCAAGGCCGAACTAGGTTTAATTGTTCGTAAGTCCAAAGTTGTTCAGCAATGTGTAGACAATTCTAGAACAGCCCTAAAGCAATTATCAAAGACTAGTCTCAAGGTTCAAAGGATTTAAGTGAAGATCTGAATATGTGCAACTAAGATTCTTGTGGCCAAATCAATCAAGAAAAAGGAAACCCAGATATATTCGGATGTGATATTCTTTCAAGATGCACAAATATCTTATGTGGACAGCAAGAACAAGATTTCAAAAAAGTAAATTGAATCTACTTTTTTTTTGGATGCTAATTGAAAGATCAACGAGCGGATTTTCAAGGGGTTCAAAATAACAACGATTAAGCAACGCAAAAAGACACTAAGATCAGCACGTAAACAAAATTTCTAATGGATCAAAACTTAATAAAACTCACGAAAATAACAGATGCAAAACTAGGGTTTGGATTTTTTTTTTGTTGCAATTTTCGGTTTATTGTACTATCGGACAGAAATAAATCAATCTAAAAGTAAAGGGATAAGATCCTACCGAGTAAACCGCGCTTTGATACCAGATGATACGGGGTCGCCCGATCTTCTCGACGTAGGATGGATACTCGCGGGAGTCTTGATGAATCGTAGCTATCCTCCGATGCCAATGCAAGGGACGAACACTCTTTAATCCGCCAAAACACACTCGCGTCGATTTCGCCGACCACCAAGCGAAGATCTATCGTGCACCCAATTTCAGCAGAAGGTGAACGATCTTGATTGAAGAACACTCCTAATTCCCTCACGGAATTTCAGCAACAATGATAAACTCGAACAAAGTTCAATAGATTGATTATTCTCAAAGGTGGTCTGAGCCCTTAGGCTGCCAATACATGGCTTATATAGGACCTTGGGACGTCCATAGAGTCCACAAACCTACTACAACTCAACCCTATATGGTTTTAGATACGAACTCTCTCAAAAAGGAAACTAGATTTTACAGCCGTCACATTGTTTTGGCCATAACTTTTGATCCGTGATGAATTTGATGGTGGGACCAGATCCATTTCATATCCCTTGAAAATATCTTTCCAAGGAGTACAAGAACACCCAAATCGGACTCCGTTTGTGAAAGTTATGACCTTTTTAATAAGTGCCTGTCAGGCTGTCCCGAACCGAATCCGAATTGAATTCTGAGTTGAATCCGAGTTTGAATCCAATTGGCCTTGTGGGAGGTACGAATTGGGCTTGAAAATCTTATCCAAAACTTGTAGTTTATGTCCTTGGGCTTCTCCCTTTTCCTCTCCCACTGAATGGGCTTTCTTTCTTCATGTCTTTGACACCTAATGTGGTCATCCTCTTCCTTTTGCGTCTCCATTGCTTTGCCATCGACAAACCTAAGAATGCACCATTTAATAACATAAGATAGTATTTTATTCTTATGAATAACAACATTATATTTAGTTTGGAATGAGTTCACCTGGCAATATTTGATGCGGCTCAATAACTCTTTCCAGTTGAATAATATATTTAACTGAAAAGTACAAGACACGTGCGTATCAGCCAATTGAAAAAAAAAGAGAGCCACAGCTTGAGCAAAAAAAAAAAAGAAAGAAAGAAAGAAAAAGAAAGCATTGGCCGAATTTAGGTGAGTTAATCTTAGTCCATAAATTCAGATTGTGTATTTAATTTCTTTGGACAATCTTGTGCCCTCAAATTCATATTATTGCAATTGGCTAGCGTCTCTCCTAGTACTTGGTGCAAAATGAGCTAATATTCCCAATTGTTTCCTTTAGCTCATTCCTTTTGTTTGCATTGAGTCACATTGATCATTGCGTGTGCGTTCATATACTTCACTTATATCATTTGGATCGGCACATAGACAATATTTTCTAGCTTGGATTATTACTTAATTCAACAACATCGTGAAATTCAGATTGTGTAGGATAAACACTTTCATACCAAGCTCCCCTAAATATCCTTTACCGTGCAATTGTGGGTCACTTTTAAATCCGCTTGATCATCACTTGCTATTGTAGCCACCACCAAGTGTAAGTTTCTTTTTGGCCTCAATTCACTTCGGAAAGGTAAGAACTTTACTTGGTGAGGAAAAAGTGAGATAGAGTGAACTCCACATATCGAATATATGTTGTGGTATTTGTGCGTTCTTTGTACCACTAATCATGACAGGTGGATACGATAATATGGAAGAGAAGCATACCCCGGTGGATCATTTTCAATTCCACACTTTGAAGGGAACTTTGCGCAATGAATTCACCACTACTTCTTCCACCTTGAAAGCGCAACTCAATACCAAGATGAACAATTTCGCACAACATATGCGCATTGAATTCAATCATCAAATGAAAGTGTTACGCTCGAACATCGTGAATGATGTTATGCGGGCACTTCATCCACAACAAGTTGAAGATAGCTTTAATTCTTTCTGTGGCAGTGAAGATCCAGAGGAGTATCTTGAGTGGGAATGGCGAATGGAGAAAATATTCAGATTTCAAAAGCTTCCCAAAGACCAAGAGGTGATGTGTGCCACTAGAGAATTTGAAGATTATGCTTATAGTTGGTGGCATCAACAATCTGGAAACGAATTCATTAAATCTTGGTCAGATTTGAAAGCACTGATGAGGAGAGAATTTGTGCCACCCTATTATGCACAGGGATTGCTTCGCTATTTGGAGAGTATCACACAAGGGAGTAATACAGTGCAAGAATATTATTTTGAGCTACATGATGCATTACGTCGAGCCGGTGTCATTAGTGAACAACAAAAGAAGACATACTTCAAAAGAGAATTGAATTCTAAGATTGCCGCTACACTTCAACATAAATATTTTGGTAGGGTGCAAGATCTTGTGAATTGCGCTATTCAAGAGGAGAAGAGACTTATGGAGAGACGTACACCACAGTTTTCTCCCAGTCCATACTTCAATTCTGCTGCCTCTACTAGTGTGACACATCAGAGGATGACCGAGCATGGGACTTTCCCTTCGGTCAAGGAGATATATAGTATTCCAAAACTACATATAGCTCCTAAGATATATCATAACCCATGTGAGGATGAGAGCCACATAGCCAAATTGAGTGAGAGTGATAAAAAGACTGAGCTGTGTAATTCCACCATATGTGAGGTTGAGAGCATCCAAATTGAGAGTGTAAGAGAGACACCAAAAGAAAAGAGAGAAGTAGAAGATAGACAAAGTGAGGATGCATCTGAAAGTAACATATTAATATCTACTTCTAGTGTTGTTTCTCACATTGTGCAGGTTGACATTAAAGATGAAGAATTGAACATTCAACAACCGGCACCTTTGAAGCCAAATGAGGAGGAGATAACCACGGAAAGGGATAAAGTGCTTGCTGCCCCGTGGGTGCATCCTAATAATTTTAAACACCCAGCGCCTACATCATTTAAGGAGGACCACAAAGGTAACACTATTGGTGCTGAATTTAATTGTGTAAAGGTAAGTAATTGTGAGAATTCATATAATCAACTGAAAATTCCATGTTCTGAAATTTCCCTGCTCAATTTACATAATGTGGAATTGATTACTCATAAGAAAGTTCTTACTAGAATATCTCCTAATGATTCTTTGTACTATATCATGTTTGATGATCCTAGAGAGCTATCTAGTGTGATTCATAATGTTGCTGAAATTTCATGTTCCAAATCACTAGTTAGTACCTATGCCTACACATATAAGTTTAATTTGATTGGAGATTATGGTGTAGATGACAAATTTTACATGATCGCAATGAGATAAGTGTCAACAATAGAGCTTGCTGTTTTAAGAGACTTTCTAAGCCTATTTGTTTACCCTTTGATAAACAATTATGTACAAGTAATCAGAGTAGCGCAGTTGAAGCATGGAAGGTACTAAAGATTTTATCTCCAATATCTGAACAACTAAATCTGATTTTACCCGTTAATGATCCGTCCATATCCTTAGAAAAGTCGAGGACGACTTTCTTTTATGGGAGGGAGAATGATGTGAAAAATAATATTGCAATGCATACATCTTTTAGTCACTGCTATATTCATCGGTTTGTGCGAAGTAGTGAGAATGCCACAACAATTGACTCTTACATATATCATGCGTATGTGTTGTTCTTTTTGTTTATTACACCTTCAGATGTTCATGATGTGCTAAGCAGAAGAAGTGTTGATGACAAATATATATACCATGCATACACGTTGTATTCTTTGTTTAGTACAATTTCAGGCTATCAAAAGCCGAGGACGGCTTTTCTTGAAGAAGAGGAGGATGATGCGGATACGCACGTGTCTTGTACTTTTCAGTTAAATATATTATTCAACTGGAAAGAGTTATTGAGCCGCATCAAACATTGCCAGGTGAACTCATTCCAAACTAAATATAATGTTGTTATTCATAAGAATAAAATACTATCTCATGTTATTAAATGGTGCATTCTTAGGTTTGTCGATGGCAAAGCAATGGAGACATAAAGGAAGAGGATGACCACATTAGGTGTCAAAGACATGAAGGAAGAAAGCCCATTCAGTGGGAGAGGAAAAGGGAGAAGCCCAAGGACATAAACTACAAGTTTTGGATAAGATTTTCAAGCCCAATTCGTACCTCCCACAAGGCCAATTGGATTCAAACTCGGATTCAACTCAGAATTCAATTCGGATTCGGTTCGGGACAGCCTGACAGGCACTTATTAAAAAGGTCATAACTTTCACAAACGGAGTCCGATTTGGGTGTTCTTGTACTCCTTGGAAAGATATTTTCAAGGGCTACGAAATGGATCTAATCCCAACATCAAATTCGTCACGGATCAAAAGTTATGGCCAAAACAATGTGACGGCTGTAAAATCTAGTTTCCTTTTTGTGAGAGTTCGTATCTAAAACCATATAGGGTTGAGTTGTAGTAGGTTTGTGGACTCTATGGACGTCCCAAGGTCCTATATAAGCCATGTATTGGCAGCCTAAGGGTGACCACCTTTGAGAATAATCAATCTATTGAACTTTGTTCGAGTTTATCATTGTTGCTGAAATTCCGTGAGGGAATTAGGAGTGTTCTTCAATCAAGATCGTTCAGCCTTTCCGCTGGGAATTGGGTGCACGATAGATCTTCGCTGGTGGTGGTAAATCGACGCGAGTGTGTTTTGGCGGATTAAAGAGTGTTCGTCCCTTGCATTGGCATCGGAGGATAGCTACGATTCATCAAGACTCCCGCGAGTATCCATCCTACGTCGAGAAGATCGGGCGACCCCGTATCATATTCTGTGTGTGTCAACTAAACCACGCTATCAAGATTCTTATTTGAAAGCCCATCTTATCAGTAATTCATAAATATTTGTAATTTTATACTAGTTATTTTGTTATTGCGTGTTCTTCGGTTGCATGCAGGAATAGACTTTCGTGGTCAGGTCAATCGCGTTCTTGGCACTATTGATAATGACTCAAAGTGTGGTTTAGCGATTGCTTGATATTCTGGTCATAACCGGTTAGAAGCCTACGTCATCAAAGTTGTTCTCCTCCAAATCGATGTTATCATTCTATCATAAGATCGGAACCTCATTGCCTCATCATGTGGTATTAGAGCTTTAGTTGACCGGTAAGATTTCTTGTACCCCTAGTTAGTAGATTGGTTTTTATTTTCTGTAGTCTAGAAAATTACCCTACAAAAAGAGTTAATTTTCGCTGTTCAAACCCTATTGTGCTTTTCAATCTGTTAGTTTTGGTTTTCTAAATTGAATTTGTGTCTATCTTAGTATTGTCTAGTTGCTGGTCATATTCTTACTCCTATAAAAATCCTAACAAAAAAAAAATCCCCACATCAAAATCCATCAAGAACACCTCTCACCGTAATTTCCAATTTCGGCTAGATCAGTGGCTTTTCTGTCACATCCACAAAAAATGTCATAACTTTTGTTTCCAATATCCTTTTTGAGTGAAACCATCGTCATTAGATCCATAACTTCCTTATCTAACTTCCTCTAAAATTTTGCTTCATTCCAAAAAGGCGGTTAAAAGATATTTATGATGAAAGTTGACCTAAATTTCTGGATTGATTCTGCAACAGTCTGCATTTGTAATTTTTGTGCAAATTTTTCAGTAGGTTTCTAGAACTTGGTCCCAAAAGAAAAGTTGTAGAAAAATTTGTCAGAAAGCTGAGAAAAATAATCATTTAAAAAATGCATCGAACAAAAATTTATGACCAAAATACCGATTTACTATCCAGACAAAAATCTTTGATTTTCAGACTTGGGTCAATTCTTGTGCTTTTCAATTTCAGATTGTATTCTATTGAATTATCTTGTGGTTATCACTCCTATACATTGTTATACTGATTTAGCCTTCATCTATCCTTGTTTGATTAGCAACATAGGCTAAGTACTAGATATGAACTATAAATCAGTTCTATGCAATTTCTGAAATTAACTGATTATTTTTCATTACTACATATCTAACCTTCCAAGCTACACCTTTTTACTAATCGAGCAGATCACGTCGAACCAACTCTTGCAATCGCCATACTCATCACTTGAGTTAACTTATTACAAATCAGCCACCAGTTGCACCACGTGTTTTGCATTAGTAAGAACTCGTAAGAGCTTAGTAAAAGCTTAAGAAATATGTGACTTGTCAAACTCTTCCTCCTAGTAGTTGATTGGAACTAACATCTTTTTTTGTGAGTTGTCTTCTACTGACAATGGCAAGTTCACAAAATTCAAACATGAAGCCAATAATGATAATCAATCTTTTCAAGTTGAGAGTGTCGGACCTCTCACTCCTTGCACCAAGATGCTCATGCAACATTTCAACCATGAGGTGAACTATAAAACGGAGAAGATCTATAATGTGTTGGATTGACTTAATGCAATTGGCTTAATGAGACCCTCACCATCATCAACAACAGAGTTGAGAATATTAAGCAACATCCACCCTAAGCTGGTCGACGTGCTCTATTTTTTCCACACTCTTTAACGGACGAGGATGGCGGTGTTAAAGAGAATAATTACGGTGCGTATAGTAAAGATGAGGGCTCCGATGGTCATGATCGTCATTGACTCTGACAAAATCGACTAGGTACGAGTAGATTAACAATAGAGGTATGTGATGATGATACATTAACTAAAGTCAAGTTTATAATTTCTCCATTTGCTGGTAGATATGACCCTGAAGCTTATCTTGATTGGAAATTATAATTAGATCAAAAATTTGCATGCTATAAATTTTCTGATGATAAAAAAGTTAGGGCTGCTACTAGTGAATTCACTGATTTTTCATGTCGAAGGGAACAATGTAGACTATGACATGTAACTAAAACTTGGAATGCTTTGAAATGAATCATGAGATGATTTGTTACTTCATATTATTCACGTGACTTGTTAAATAGATTGCAACGTTTAAAACAATAAAATAGAACTGTAAGTGAATACACTATTATGAATTGAAAACTCATTTGTTGCATTGTGATTTAGAGGAAACATGCTGAAGTTACAGAGAATAAATTCTTAAGTGAGCTTAATCAAGAAATTCAAAACTTTCTTGTTCACAAAGAATATAATTCTCTCTCTGATTTTTTATAGTTGTTTGTAAGGTTGAAAGTTAGATTGAGAAAAAATTAAGAATGATTGATGATAGGAAACATAAGAACAAATGTGTTTGTGCCTTTTTCTGTGACTAAGAATTTGCAGGAAGTTAAGAATCATACTGAAGAAAAGAGTTAGTTGTGTGATTCCACAATATGTGAGATTGAGAGCATTTAAATTGAGTATGAGAGAGATACACCAAAAGAAAATAGAGAAGTTGACATTAAAGACAAGGAATTGAATGTTCAACAACCGGTGTTGTTAAAAGCAAAAGATGAGGAGATAACCATGGTTAGAGATGAAGTTTTGCTGCTCCATTTTCCATGCTCTAAAATTTCTTTACTTAATTTACATAATATGGAATTGATTACTCATAAGGAAATATATGATAGAATATCCCCTGTTGATGCATTGTGATATATACTTTTCAGTTAAATATATTATTCAACTAGAAGGAATTATTGAGCCACATGAAACATTGCCAGGTGAACTCATTCCAAACTAAATATAATGTTGTCATTCACAAGAATGAAATACTACCTCATGTTATCAAATGGTACATTCTTTAGGTTTGTCAATGGCAAAGCAATGGAAAGGCAAAAGGATATTAGGTGCCAAAGACATGAAGGAAGAAAACACATGCAGTGGGAGAGCAAAAGGGAGAAGCCCAAGTACTTAAACTATAAGTTTTGGATAATATTTTCAAGCTTAATTCGTACCTCTCACAAGGCCAATTGGATTTAAACTCAGATTCAACTCAGAATTCAATTCGGATTCGGTTCGGGACAGCCTGACAGACAGTTACTAAAAAGGTCATAACTTTCACAAACAGAGTCCGATTCAGACGTTCTTGTACTTGTTGGAAAGATAATTTCAAGGGATACGCAATGGATCTGGTCCCAGCATGAAATTCATCACGGATCAAAAGTTATGACTGAAATAATATGATAGTTGTAAAATCTAGTTCCTTTTTGATGAGAGTTCATATCTAAAACCATGTAGGGTTGAGTTATACTAGGTTTGTGGACTCTATGGACGTCTCAATGTGCTATATAAGCCATGTATTGGTAGCCTTAAGGCTCAGACCACCTTTGAGAATAATCAATCTACTAAACTTTGTTCGAGTTTATCATTGCTGCCGAAATGTAATAGGGAATTAGAAGTGTTCTTCAATCAAGATCGTTCAGCCTTTCCACTGTGAATTAGGTGCACGATAGATCGTTCAGCCTTTCCACTGTGAATTGGGTGCACGATGAATTGCTATATATACCTTTCCACTCTTCAATTTTGTGCCCTTAAATTCATATTGTTGCAATTGGCTAGCGTCTCTCGTAGTACTTGATGCAAAACGAGCTAATATTTTTCGATTGTTCTTTTTAGCTCATTACTTTGTTTGCATTGAGTCACATTGATCATTGCGTGTGCGTTCATAATCTTCACTTATATCTATTGGATCAGCACCTAGGCAATATTTTCTAGCTTGGACTATTACTTAATTCAACAACATCGTGAAATTCAGATTGTGTAGGATAAACAATTCCATATCAAGCTCCACTAAATATACTTTACCGTGCAATTGTGGGTCACTTTTAAATCTACTTGATCATCATTTGCTATTGTAGCCACCACCAAGTGTAAGTTTCTTTTTGATCTCAATTCACTTCGGAAAGGTAAGAACTTTATTTGGTGAAGAAAAAGTGAGATAGAGTGAACTCCACATATTATATATATGTTGTGGTATTTGTGCGTTCTTTGTGCCACTAATCATGATAGGTGGAGACAATTATATGGGAGAGGAGCATACATCGGTGAGTTGTTTTCAATTCCAAGCTTCGAGAGGAACTTTGCGCAGTGAATTCGCCGCCACTTCTTCCACCTTGAAAGCACAACTCAAGGTGGATATCAACAATTTCACACAAGATATGCGCATTGAATTCAATCATCAAATGAAAGTGTTACGCTCGAACATCGTGAATGATATTATGCGGGCACTTCATTCACAACAAGAAGAAGATAACTTTATTCCTTTCTATGGAAGTGAAAATCTAGAGTATCTTAAGTGGGAATGCGAATGGAGAAAGTATTTAGAATTCAAAAGCTTCCCAAAAATCAAGAGGTGATGCGTGCCACTAGAGAATTTGAAGAGTATGCTTATAGTTGGTGGTATCAACGATTTGGAAATGAATTCATTAAATCTTGGTCAGATTTGAAGGCACTTATGAGGAGAGAATTTGTGTCATCCTATTATGCACAGGGATTGCTTCGCTATTTGGAGAGTATCACACAAGAGAGCAACACAGTATAAGAATATTATTTTGAGCTACAAGATGCATTACGTCAGACCGATGTCATTACTGAACTACAAAAGAAGACATACTTCAAAAGAGAATTGAATTCTAAGATCACCGCTACACTTCAACATAAATATTTTGGTGGTGTGCAAGATTTTGTGAATTATGCTATTGAAGAGGAAAAGAGACTTATGGTGGAGAGATGTACACCACAGTTCTCTCCATGTCTATACTTCAGTCCTTCTACCCCTACTAGTGTGGCACATGAGAAGATGACCGAGCATGGAACTTTCCCTTCGGTCAAGAAGATACACCACAACCCATGTGAGGATAAGAGCCACAGAGCCAAATTAAGTGAGAGTGATAAAAAAAGTGAGCTATGTGATTCCACCATATGTGAAGTTGAGAGCATCCAAATTAAGAATGTGATAGAGACACCAAAAGGAAGAGAGAAGTAGAAGATAGACAAAGTGAGGATGAATATAAAACCAACACATTAATATCTACTTCTAGTATTGTTTCTCACATTGTGCAGGTTGACATTAAAGATGAAGAATTGAACATTCAACAATCAGCACATTTGAAGGCAAATGAGGAGGAGATGACCACAGAAGGGGATGAAGAACTTTTGCCCCGTGGGTATATCCTAACAATTTTAAACCCTCAGAAACTACATCATCTGAGAAGAACGATAAAGGTAACAATAGTGTTGCTGAATTTAATTGTGCAAAGGTGAGTAATTGTGAGAACTCATATGATCAACCGAAAATTCCATGTTCTGAAATTTTTCTGCTCAATTTACATAATGTGGAATTGATTACTCATAAGAAAATTCTTACTAGAATATCTCCTAATGATTCTTTGTACTATATTATCTTTGATGATCCTACAGAGCTATCTAGTGTGGTTGATAATATTGCTGAAATTTTATGTTCAAAATCACTAGTTAGTACCTATGCTTACACATATAAGTTCAATTTGATTGGAGATTGTGGTGTAGATGACAAATTTTATGTTCACAGAATTTGTATTACATTTGATAAGCATGCTAATTTAAAATTGCATATTATAGATAAACAACTTTTTATGTCATGTCATAATCGCAATGAGATAAGTGTCAACAATAGAGCTTGCTGTTTTAGAAGATTTCCTAAGCCTATTTGTTTACTCTTTGATAAGCAATTATGTACAAGTAATCAGAGTAGCGCAGTTGAAGCATGGAAGGTACTAAAGATTTTATTCCATATATCTGAACAACTAAATCTGATTTTACCCATTAATGATCCGTCCATGTCCTTAGAAAAGTCGAGGACGACTTTCTTTTATGGGAGGGAGAATGATGTGAAAAACAATATTACAATGCATACATCTTTTGGTCACTGCTATATTGATCGGTTTGTGCAAAATAATGAGAATGCCACAACAATTGACACTTACATATACCATGCATATGTGTTATTCTTTTCGTTTATAACACCTTTTGAAGTTCATGATGAGATATGCCGAAGAAGTGTTAATGACAAATATATATACCATGCATACACGTTGTATTATTTGTTTAGTACAATTTCAGGCTATCAAAAGCCGAGGACGGCTTTTCTTGAAGAAGAGGAGTATGATGCGGATACGCACGTATCTTGTACTTTTCAGTTAAATATATTATTCAACTGGAAGGAATTATTGAGCCGCATGAAACATTGCCAAGTGAACTCATTTCAAACTAAATATAATGTTGTTATTCACAAGAATAGAATACTACCTCATGTTATCAAATAGTACATTCTTAGGTTTGTCAATGACAAAGCAATGGAGAGGCAAAAGGACATTAGGTGCCAAAGACATGAAGGAAGAAAACCCATGCAGTGGGAGAGCAAAAGGGAGAAGCTCAAGTACTTAAACTATAAGTTTTGAATAATATTTCTAAGCTCAATTCGTACCTCCCACAAGGCCATATGGATTCAAACTCAGATTCAACTCAGAATTCAATTCGGATTGGGTTCGGGATAGCCTGACAGGCAGTTACTAAAAAGGTCATAACTTTCACAAACGGAGTCCGATTCAGGCGTTCTTGTACTTGTTGGAAAGATAATTTCAAGGGCTACGCAATGGATCTAGTTCCAGCATCAAATTCATCACGGATCAAAAGTTATGA
Organism: Melocanna baccifera; assembly: GCA_036346265.1. Taxonomy (NCBI): domain Eukaryota; kingdom Viridiplantae; phylum Streptophyta; class Magnoliopsida; order Poales; family Poaceae; genus Melocanna; species Melocanna baccifera. The sequence goes on along the minus strand of CM070706.1, from coordinate 10,915,044 downwards.
CCAAAATAATATGATAGTTGTAAAATCTAGTTTCTTTTTGGTGAGTATCCATCTCTAAATTCATCACGGATCAAGACTCCCGCGAGTATCCATCCTATGTCGAGAAGATTGGGTAACCCCATATCAGTTAGTCTGGAAAGTGCTGTGGAGAAAGTTTCTGACATTTCATCTCTAAATTCTCCATCTAGCAGCTACGCCTATTGTTTTAAATTAGTAGAAGATTATGATACAGACAATCAATTTCTTGTATATTAAATATGCATAAATTGTGATCACATGGATGAATTGAAGCTTATTGTTTTGAACAACAATTCTTGTGTACTGAATCTTTTTCATTATGAGAAAAAATAAAATTTAGTAATCATTCAATGCCTATGTGTTTATCTGATGAGGACATCTCTTCCATGGATACAACTCCTCCGCAACAAGGACCCCTTACTCGAGCTCGTGCTCGTCAACTTAATTACCAGGTGAATTCATTTCTAGGTTCATATATTACTGAGAATAGATCGCTACCTAATGCAAGTGATTTAATCGTGGTTAGGAACCTGGGAAAAGATGAAGGAAAGGGACATGGAGTCATGGACATGCAAGGACGGAATCATGGAGGTCACCACATCACTTTGGGATCACGTCAACCAAGAATCCGAGTTGGACACGTTCTGCAATCGGAGTCGGACTGCTGCGATGGTACCACATTCAAATGGGCATAACTTCGTCATACGGACTCCGTTTGGGGCGTTCTTGTACTTCATGGAAAGTTTATGAAGTCTACTTTCCAACGGATCTGACCTCATCTTCAAATTCTGTCCGAACCGACCGCAATAATCAAAATAATCCACGTGGGTTTCTAAGTCCGAGTCAAAAAAGGTGTTGCGCCACCTCCACTTGGGCCCATGGGCCTTGTAACCCTAGGGCGCCGCCCCTGGTCGTCCTCCATATATAGGAGCCGCCGCCCCCTGCTAGCACTTGGATTTCTTTGAGTTTAGGTTTAGCCATTGCGCAAACTTTGGTTCTTCAGTTGTGTCAGACGACCACCTGTCAAGACTACCTTCGGGATCCCACCTTTGTTTTTCAATACCAACTTTGTTATTCGCAATATCAGATTGTCTTTCGTCTTATTCTTGCTAGTTCTTCGATTGCTTGTAGGGATTGAACTTCGTGTTCAGGTTGATCGTGCTTCCAGCAAGATCAATAGCATCTCGGAGTTGGTTCAGCGATTGCTAAGGCGCAAGCGACGTCGTACGGTTGTAGTCGGATCGCGAGAGTCACCTCCACCAAATCGATAGTTATCAATCTCATCGAAAGATCGGGCACCCCGTCTCCATCATTATCTCTTATTGCGACAATCTGAATAATGAAGTTGATGTGTGGAAAAACTTACAAATTTTTTCACCTTTCCTAGATGAATTTGCTATTACTCGATTAAAATATGATTATATGGATGTCCTTTGTTTGACTCCAAAAGTTGTAGTTTTGCCCATATGTGCTACCACTGTAAGTTTACAATGTCAGATATTTGAATTGCATAAATGCTTCACTTACATTTGCAAAACTAGTTTCAATAATTGTTGTGTGACAAATTTTGATTTGTTTGTTAAAATATATGATTACTCTTGGGTCAATAATATAATGAGCTTTTATGAATACTGTTGTTTTATAAAATTAATTGGGTAACAACAAAAAACCGTTAAAACGGATGACATATACCATGCGTACACCTTAGCTTTTTTGTTACCCTATTTTCAATTTATCAAAAGCCAAGGATGGCTTTGTTTTCAAAAAAGGGAAGATGATGAGAATGTTGCCCTTATGGATATAACCATATTTACTATGCTTATTGTTCCAATTACAAGAGCTCCTATGCATCACTTAAATTATCAAGTGAGTACATTTTTGGGAGTGTCTTTATATTATATGAACTATATGATGCTACATAATAATGAAAATATATATTTTCACAGCTATATAAGGAGGATTGCATCAACACTACGAGCTCGTGGTTGGGGTCTACCTAAAGAAAAGCCAACCAACATATCAAGACCATGTCGATGTCTCCCCCAACTCTTTATCAAGGTCACCACGTCACTTTTGGATCAATTCAAACAAGAGTTCAACTGGGACAAGTTTTGGAATACAATTCGGCCTCTAGATCAATTCGGATTTAGCATGACAGGTCTAATTTTAAACGTGCATAACTTTCGCATACAGAGTCTATTTGAGATCCACTTGTACTTGATGAAAAACTTATCTCGTCCTCTTTCAAGGGATCTAGCCCCATCTTTAAATTCTTTCTGTGTGCACCACAATCATCAAAATAAGGTATTGTGTCACCTGTTTAGACTAAATTTTACCTTGTAATGCTTGAACCCAAGGGGAAGACGCCCCTCTCTTGGCCCATACTATTCATGTGAACAACATCATAAATAGTACCACCCCTTTATTTCTTAGTTATGTGTGACTTCCTCTTCCCTATTTATGGAGATTGCATCCCTCTAATTTTTTTGGATTTTGTTTATATTTAGTTTGTCTTCGTTGCAACTTGTATCTTCTGCGTTTGTCAACTAGATTACCCAGTCAAGATCCTTATTTGGATTCCCATCTTATCAGTAATTCATAAATATTTATAATTTCAGATTTCTTATTATCTTGTTCTTGTGTGTTCTTCGGTTGCATGCTAGAATAGACCTTTGTGGTTAGGTCAACCGTGTTCTTAGCATAGTTGATGATGCGGACACGCACGTGTCTTGTACTGTTCAGTTAAATATATTATTCAACTGGAATGAATTATTGAGCCGCATGAAACATTGCCAAGTGAACTCATTCCAAACTAAATATAATGTTGCTATTTATAAGAATAGAATGCTACCTCATGTTATCAAATGGTGCATTCTTAGGTTTATCAATGGAAAGCAATGGAGAGGCAAAAGGAAGAGGAATCACATTAGGTGCCAAAGACATGAAGGAGGAAAGCCCATGCAGTGGGAGAGCAATAGGGAGAAGCCCAAGGACTTAAACTATAAGTTTTGGATAAGATTTTCAAGCCCAATTCGTACCTCGCACAAGGACAATTGGATTCAAACTCGGATTCAACTCAGAATTCAATTCGGACTCGGTTCGGAACAGCCTGACAAGCATTCACTAAAAAGGTCATAACTTTAACAAACGGAGTCCAATTCAGACGTTCTTGTACTCGTTGGAAAGATAATTTCAAGGGCTACGTAATGGATCTAGTCCCAGCATCAAATTCATCTCGGATCAAAAAGTTATGACAAAAACAATATAACGGCTGTGAAATCTAGTTTCCTTTTTGTGAGAGTTCGTATCTAAAATCATATAGGGTTGAGTTGTATTTGGTTTGTGGACTCTATAGACGTCCCAAGGTCCTATATAAGCCATGTAATGGCAGCCTAAGGGCTTAGACCACCTTTGAGAATAATCAATCTACTAAAGTTTGTTCGAGTTTATCATTGTTGCTAAAATTCTGTGAGGGAATTAGTAGTGTTCTTCAATCAAGATTATTCAGCCTTTCCGCTGGGAATTGGGTGCACGATAGATCTTCGCTTGTGGTCGGCGAAATCAACGCGAGTGTGTTTTGGTGGATTAAAGAGTGTTCGTCCCTTGCATTAGCATTGGAGGATAGCTACGTGATGAGGACATCCCTTCCATGGATACAACTCATCCACAACAAGGACCACTTACTCAAGCTCGTGCTCGTCAACTTAATTACCAGGTGAATTCATTCCTAGGTTCATATATTACTGAGAATAGACCGCTACCTAATGCAAGTGATTTAATCGTGGTTAGGAACCTGGGAAAGAATGAAGGAAAGGGACATGGAGTCATGGACATGCAAGGACGGAATCATGGAGGTCACCACGTCACTTTGAGATCAAGTCAAGCAAGAATCCGAGTTGGACACGTTCTGGAATCGGATTTGGACTGCTGCATTGGTACCACATTCAAACGGGCATAACTTTTTCATACGGACTCCGTTTGGGGCGTTCTTGTACTTCATGGAAAGCTTATGAAGTCTACTTTCCAACGGATCCAATCTCATCTTCAAACTCCATCCGAGCTGGCCGCAATCATCAAAACAATCTACGTTGATTTCTGAGTCCGAATCCAAAAAGGGTGCTGCGCCACCACCACTTGGGCCCATGGGCCTTGTAACCTAGGCGCCCCCGGTCGTTTCTCTATAAATAGGAGCCACCGCCCCCTGCTAGGACTTGGATTTCGTTGAGTTTAGGTTTAGCCTTTGCGCAAACTGTGGTTCTTCAGTTGTGTCAGACGACCACCTGTCAAGACTACCTTCGGGATCCCACCTTTGTTTTTCAATACCAACTTTGTTATTGCAATATCAGATTGCTTTTCGTCTTATTCTTGCTAGTTCTTCGATTGCTTGCAGGATTGAACTGTGTTCAGGTTGATCGTGCTTCGGCAAGATCAATAACATCTCAGAGTTGGTTCAGCGATTGCTAAGGCGCAAGCGACGTCGTACGGTTGTAGTCGGATCGCGAGAGTCACCTCCACCAAATCGATAGTTATCAATCTCATCGAAAGATCGGGCACCCCGTCTCCATCAAGCTACGATTCATCAAGATTCCCGTGAGTATCCATCATACGTCGAGAAGATCGGGCGACCCCGTATCAGTTGATAACGATTCGAAGTGTGGTTTAGCGATTGCTTAATATTCTGGTCGTGACCAGTTAGAAGTCTGCATCGTCAAAGTTATTTTCTTTCAAATTGAAGTTATCATCCTATCGTAAGATTGGACCCATTCCCTCATCATATGTCATGCTGCATTCAATGTTCCAAACAGAGCATGCATATTGAATACCTTCACTCTTTCATTCCATACAAGATGCAATTTTCATAGTCTGCAATTACAAAGTTCCTTTTATGCCATAACTTTTAGGGTAACATATCTAATGAATAAGAGGCAATTTGTGGACATATGAACATACTCCTTCTTGATCACCTGACTCCATCTCAGTGGCATAGATGAGATGTGGGAGCCCCACCATCCCAATCACTTACGTGCTTTTTGCAAAAAAAAAACCCTACTTGCACCACAAATCTTACAAAAAAAACCCCCGAGCGTTGGCACCCTAAATCGAATGCATGCTCGCTCTGCCTCCTCCCATCGATCCCCTTCCCGAACGGTAGGTGGGAGGATGTAATATGCTAAATTTTGGAGGTTTGAAATTGTGAAAATTAAAACTTTTAGTTTCATTTTGTTGGTATTCGAGTTTCTTCAAAATATTTATTTGGGATTTTTCTAGTTTTGTGATATGCAAATTAAAAATATGGAATAATCCCCAAGTGCAAATACTAATCATAATAATAAAAGAAACAGAATAATTTAAAACACTAAAATGTGAGTTCAAGATCTAAGAATTTAATTCAAATTTAATTCATTAGATCAAAACCTGATTTAAAGATCTGTGAGAAGGAAATATTTGATTTAAAAAAATTCTTTTGAAAAGAAAATAAGACTAAAGCATGAAAAGGATGCACGCTTCAAATTGGGAACTGGAAATTCAAATTGGAATATAAACTTCAAACCAAAATTTAAATTTGAAAGATGAAAATCTTGACCCAAAAATTTAATTTAAAAATTAAAGTTACAACACCGGACTCGAGAAAATATAAAATTTGAATTCACAAATTTTCAAATTAAGCTAGCCCTTCTATTTTGCCCATTTCCTCTTTTCTTGTAACGACCCGCACAATTACCACGGGGTAATAATGCTAGTTAATGGATTATTATTCATTTTAGGCGACAAAACATCGCTTTAACGAATAATAAACCTATCAGAGTAGCACAACATAACAACAATTAGAGGAAACATAATACATATGTACACATAGCCACACAGGGCTAGAGTTTAATACAACCTACTGTTCTGGTTATTACAATGCCAACCAAAAGTTCGAACAGCTTTCTAATTACACGAGACAAGAGTACATCTACCATATACTGGAAATACCAATACCTAGTAAGTGGAGTCCGCACGACTCCTATCTCTCTACTCGTCCCAGTTATCGTATGAGGGATAACCCCCATACGGCTCCACCTCAGAACCATCGCCCTCTCCTAGGGAGTAGGGCTCCGCTGGACTAACCTCATCTCCCTCCCCGGTCCCGGTGAACTGGCCATCCTCTAAGAAAAGGGATTGATACAAGGGTAAGTACGGAGTACTCAGCAAACTTTTTATATAACAAAATGCATTTTATGCTTCTATCCTTTATCCTGATCATTCATCCTCATATGCAATCCCAATGATGTCCATAGGAAAAATAAGGTTTTGAGTTGTAAAGATTTTGATTTCATTAATTTAAAAGATACTGAACATTTGTATGAATAGATAAAAACTTCCACGAGTTTTCGTAATCTCCTTTCCCGGAGACATGCATGAATTCATAATTTAGATAGCACTGCGCAGGCTTGTACCACTTTACCCATCATCATTCTGATCCTAGTAGCTCGTGGAATCCCACATTTCCTAAGATGCGGTGCTCAGATCAGAATACAGAACTTTTGTATCTATCTCAGTATATTATATCTCTACCCAGTTATTCTCAATCGGCAGCCTGTGCGATTTATTACACTCACCCAGACTCACCAAAAGTAACATAACTGTTGGTTGGGTCGGTTTGTTTAACCCTACCCAACACTCCACTGCGCTAATATATGCGCGCCCCCACCTCTGGCATGCAACCAGTCCTGGGCTCTTGTAACTATGGATCCCCTACCCCGGCTCTTTACCGGCCCTGGGTGCATCCCCTAAATAATATTTACCCCTGTGAAAAATATAATAACTTTGATAGTACTACTAACTCTGTCCGTCCGTAGATGAAATGTTGGCTGATACGATTTGATACGGTCCATTCATACAGACAAAGTTTGTAATTACTTATATTATATCCCATGCAGAGGTCCCCCAACCTACCTCTCTGTCACCTGCCAGAGGCAACCTCTGCCCGCCTTTTTATTAATTCCTCCGACCGACTGCTCCACCAGTCGCCGAGGCTTCTCCCTCTTTCTTTCTTTCTCAACTGATTCTCGATTTAAATAGTTTTCATTGCTATGCAAGGTGATATTAGAGTAATATCAAAGTACTTGTATATCAAAATACCCAACAAGTTGTTCAACAAAATGCTTTCCTGAGTTATATAAAGAGTGCTGAATCTCCGCACTACTCCGATATTCTTTCCCTGGTGAGTTAGAACCGTCTTCTGCAATAATATTGTGCAACTACTTTAATTAATGGTTTTAACGAAGCTTAATATACATTAATAACATGCGGCAATATTGTCGTGAGGTTTCTAGGGTGAGGTTTGGTCATTTAGCGGATTTTCGAAGTGTGGATTCAGAGACTCGGTTACTCTTTTAATGACTGATGCACTAATTTCAACACAAAGCGTATAATTCGAAGATTTTAAACTGACTTGAAGCACAATCTATATTAGGGTTTTGAAAGTGTTTATAGAAATTACCACTATTTTTATGCTACCAAGATTTTAGGTGCAGGTTTGTAAAAACTTTTCTTCTTCTTTAATTTTTCTCTTCAATTTCTATTCTTCTTTTCCCAATTGATTTTTCTCTTCCTTTTTCTTTTTCTTTCCCCCAACCCGGCCGGCCCACTTGCTTTGCTCCCTTCCGGCCCAATCTCTCTTTTTCTCTTTTTTCTCTCCTCTTTTCCACCGGTCGGCACTCTCCTCTCCTCTATTCTTCCTTGCGCTGCCGCCCCTCCACCTCTCTCTCGCTCTCACACACGCCGCCGCCTCTCCCCTCTCACTCCCTCTCCTGCGCCGCCTCTCCCCTCTCTCCTCTCTCTCTCCTGCGTCTCTCTCTCCCTTCTATCTTGCCACCGCCTCTCTCTTCCTCTCCGCCGCCTCTCTCTCTCTTTAGCGCTGCTGACCTACTGTGCCACACGCCGCCGCCCTTAGCACTGCCCAACCTCCGGATTTGGGGCCTAGGGCCTGGATCCGGCCCCGCTAAGCCCAATTGCTTTCAAGATCATGTTGTTATTAACTTTCACTTGATTACTTTGGTTTTGATCGCAAGTAAAGGGATGACACGGAGGTGCACGAGTGTGCTCGGCATGGCGGAACCCGAAGCCGCCACGCTGGGGGAGTGTGCGTTGGCCGTTGAGAGCGAGTGCCGGGCCACCAGCAGTGCGCCGCCGTCGACCTCCAACCAAGGTAATCCTCCCACTTCCTATTCTCTCTTATTGCTAGGTTGGTGATGCTATGCGACACGGTTGGTAACTTGCTAGCTATCGATTAGGCATAAATTTGCTACTGAAAGCATGCTAGTATTATTGAGGTCTTGGGGCTACCTTCACTGGTGCACGATTGGTGGTTTGGATATGGTGATGGTGATGCTTGTTTTGCTGCCCGGGTGGCTTGGACGTCTACGACCCCAGTGAGGGCCTCCCTTGCTGGCTGGTGACTTGCGGTCCTGGTGCCTTGCCCTTGGTTGATCTTCGGTTGGTTGAGGTTGATGTTGCTTCTGTGAGGATTGGTGGAATGGGATTAGGGTGGGGTTTCGGAGTGGGGAATGGAAGGAAGAAAAGTGGTTGATGTTCTCTTTTTCTAGCTTGTGTTTGTGATCCCTAAGTGGTGCCTTCTGGATGCCTTGAGCTGGCCCTTGGTGCTGGCTGTTGCCGTGCTGTGCGGTTTGGTGGCTTCTGGACATTGTCTTGCTGGCTATGGCTATATGGGTGGTTATGGGATGCTCGGTTGGCTTAACGGATGTTTGATACATGGTGTTGCTACAATGTTTATAAAATGATCATGTTTGTTTATGCCGAGTGATGAACCCTAGGTTGTGAGAGGTGCCGACCGGCCCCCGAACAGTCAGGTATCTCTGTGAACGGAATGCCCTGCCCAAGATAACCTCGAGGGCTTTGACGGCTATCTCTTTTCTCTCTCTACTTGTTGATTTAACATTTGATCTTTTGTTCGGTCTCTTTTGGTATACTAACTACTTAGTGGTTCTCAATTGAAGAGGGGTGTGTGTGATTTGACAGTAACTCTGATGTATGAAATGCATAGCGTGTAATAGGATCTACCGTTATGGCATTGCAACCGTATGTATACTATTTCTAATGTAAGTATGAATGTATGAGATGATCCAGATATGTAAATTGTTTTCCTCTGTTGTAATTTGTAAACTTCTAATAAAGATTGAATTTGTTCAGTATTTATACTACTTGTACTATTGTTTGCGATGGTTATAACAAAATTTTTAATCCTACCAAATCTTTAAACTAGCACTTAATCCCATTAACTACTTAACTAATTAACCCATGTGATTAATACTAATCATCCTCATTTAGCTAATTAACGAATACGGGGTGTTTCATTTCTTCTGCCCCACCATCCAGCTCCTGTCTCTAGCCATGCCAGCCAGTATGCCAGTTGTGTGCAGAACACATCGACTGTGTCGGCCATGTGCATGCCGCAATGCGCCCAGCCGGCCAATGCGCCTGCGTGCTACGCCATGCAGTGCGTGATTGCCATGTCATGCAGCTGCGAGCTCGCCAGGCTTGGTGGCCATTCTGTGCCAGCACCTGGCCTCACCCCGGCTCGACACGTTTGCCCGTTGAATGTGCGTCGCCTGCACCAGCCAGTGTGCGCCCAGGTTCATGATGGCACCTGCACGACATGCCAGTGCTACACGCCTGCGCCAGCAGCCGCGCGCCAGCGAAAATGCAGCGGCCGTAAAAGTTGACCGTGGAGCGCCGCGATTTGTGACCTCATCACCTAGGCCATCACTTCACCATCACATCAGCCATTGCCTCGCATTGGAATTTTAGATAGATTTGACACTATTATACGGTAAAATACTAAATCTAATCCCTACATGATAAAATTTTAAATCTGGCTCCCTTTCAACCGTATGATCGTGTGCACGTGACACATGTTAATCGTGCTGTCAAGGACCGCACGACTGCACTGTTCATCTGACTCGTGCAGTTGCCGACCGTACGACTACACTGTTCATCCGACCGCACGACTATTTTTGTAATTTGAAATATTTAAGTCGTGTAATCTTTAATTTTTTAAATCTTTTGTAATTAGAAATATTTAAAATTTTCGTCTATAATTTATTTATGCTGATAATTTATTTAAAATGTATATGGCAGTTTAGGTTGTAATAGATGCTAATTTTTCATATATCCATTTAAATTAAAAATAATGATCTTTTCTGAACTTACGATGCTAGCTTCTTAAAACTATACCTGTGATAACTGAGAACCTAACTAATTGCAAGTTTTAAAGGTTCGGGTTTATTTTTGGGTTAAAAGTGATGATTACATAAAATGATAATAAATTCACAATATGGGACAATAATTTCTTAAAAAAGAAGATATCTTAGGGTGCAATTCATGCTAACTTTAATGCAACTGATGATAAGTTTTTAAATATTTCATACTTACAGAAATGATGGCAATTTTCAACTTACGATGATAATTTTTACAATTATAATGATAACTTAAGATTCGAATGATATTACTAAACTCTAAGATAACTACAATGATAACTTAAATAAACAAAACTTTACATAAAATCATAATTTTCAAACCACATTTGCTATATCTACAAATTATTACAGATAACTATTTAATATTTACATTCATATATACATGAAATACTAATTTTTTTAATAAATAATCTAATCGTGCGGTTGCCAACCTTCCAAACTTCAGAAAATATAGTAAATGTATTATGTACACTGCGTAACAATTTTTAAAAAAATATTTACAAAATTTTGCAACTTATTTCCTACATTACAAAATTCGTGCAGACTCTACAAACAAATAAATTACAGACAAAAATTTTAAATATTTCTAATTACAAAAGATTTAAAAAATTAAAGAGTACACGACCTAAATATTTCAAATTACACAAATTAACTTGCGGATGAATAGTGTAGTCGTGCGGTCGGCGATCGCACAACTTGGTGAATAGTGCAGTCGTGCAGTCCCTGACCGCACGATTAACATGTGTCACGTGCGCACGAGTCATGCGATCAGAAGGGAGTCAAATTTAGAATTTCATCGCGTAGGGGGCCAGATTTTGTATTTTACCGTGTAACACTGTCAAATCCATTGAAAACTCCGCAGCTTCACCAATGCCTTGCGACGCCTTGCCCTGTCATGGCCATCTCAGTGCTAGAGCCGGCCACGCTGGCCATGCCCCTCCCATGTGTTGCACCCAGTTCATTGTTGATAGTGTTATACAGTGCTCTACCATAGCTATAAATAGTCCTCCAAACACCCCATTTTTCCCTTGCAGCCCCCTTCCTTTCTTTCTCCACAAGCTAGGCTCACCGCTGTGCTCAGGCATTGCCCATCACCACCTCGTCGTTCTAGCCACAACGGTGGGACTCTTACCAAACTAAGCACATCACATCGCATTCTAGGTTGCCAATTTTATTCACTATTACAGAAATCATACAAACTACAAAGCATCCCTTGCGTTTGGATAAGGGGAAATAGAACAAGAGTATGATAGGATAGCTCTTGCAGTAGGATAATACACATTTCTAAAGCCAAAGAGGAATTGAAGAAATTAATTCAATTAGGACAAGTGCCACAAGACCAAGAAAGGGTTAACAGAACAGGAAAAACATCCAAAGAGGAATCACAATTAGGACCCCTTCTTAACTCTATTCCAAAGGCAGGTCACTTCTCCATGAATCCCTACTCTAAATACTGGTGGTCTTGTTTCCCTTAGCTGAATACAACTTTCTACCGCATGTACTATCTTGACTCAGGAGTTTGAGAGGATTTTGGTGCTGTACCTTGTTCTGCACCAACGATTCTCTACAATCACAAGGAAATGAAGAAGCATTATCAGGTAAAAACATATGTAAAAAGAAAAATTAGCATTGAGGGAAGATACTATAAAATAATGCATTAACCTTGCTTTTCTTTCTAGCAAGGAAAGGAAGATTATAAAAAGAACAGCAAATAAGGATAACCTGATTGAAGTTCATGCTATGACACCAAAATCAACAGACATTTTTATTACATTATGACATTATGTAGTATAAAGTTTTGTTTTCATCAAATGGTATTTTAGTTATGTTTACAGTTTACACTGTTACTTTCCATGAGATTGGTTAATGTCAGATGTTCCTTCTTTGCGGACATTACAGGAACAAGATACTAAGTGATATAAGATTATTATCTTTGAACAAGAAATATAAAACCTTTTTAGAAACATAGGGCCCAAATATCAACCTTTTGGCAAGGAGAAATATAATAATTCATTTCTGGTACGGTTGGACATCCTAATAAGGATAGATCACCTTGGCAAATTCCTCAATAGTACATGGGACCAACTTCCGAGGTCGTCCACAGACTTCTTTAGGTCTTCCACAGATTTTAGAGTCTCATCTTCATCACTTTCATCGGATTTAGCTTCATTGCTACTTGTCCAATCTTCATCACCTTCATCTTCCATTTCGAATCCAAGCCTTCATCCTCTCGACTCGCATGCTCATCCTCTTCCTCGCTTTATGAATAATCTTCCCATAATCCTACTGAGTTTGGTGAAACATTAGGTTTGCAGCTACCCTTTATACTATGGATGTAAAGGTTCAGATTTTACATATGGAGCTAGAACACGCTGTCCAGATCGAGAGTGGCACCCGCAACTCATGTGCGAGCGCTCTTACCATTCTCTCCCTGTAAAGCTCAGTTCCTGCATTAAACAAATCTCACAACCCACGCATTTCAACAACACTAAGTATCGCCTCTTCACTGTAAACCAAATTTAGTCTCTCCCAAGCGCATATAAAAACCAAGCGCAGTTCCCCTTCTCACCTGCTTGAGCGAGGAGGGGAAGGTGATCTTGCCGGACTCCGCGGGCGGCCGAACGATGGCGACGGCGGCGTTGCGCCATACCGCATGTACAGTGCAGTTAGAAGTGACCAAAAGAGTGCCTGCCATCGTCTTGGTTGATCCAGACGAGCACGCCAAGACCAGCTAGAAGGAGCACACCGCCAATGTGCAAAGCCGAGCAGTGGCGAGCAAGCGCTGGGTAGGAAGGGGAGGAAGTGGCGGCCGCGGGTGAGCGGGGAGACGGCGGGAGCGGGGAGGGGGGGGCGGGGAGGAGGAGGAGGAGGAGGCGGGGAGGGGGGGCGGCGGGGGGAGGAGGCAGCCGGGAGCGGGGAGGATGGGGAGGAGGGGGACCGAGGGAGGGGGAAGGAGGGGGGAAGCGGCGACCGACGGGTGGGCGGGGGAGCGGGGGAGGAGGAGGCGGCGGGGGAGGGGGAGGCGGGGGGGACTGGGGGAGGAGGGGGGACCGGGGGAAGAGGAGGCGGTGGGGGAGGGGGCGGCGGGGGAGGAGGAGGGGAAGGGGGAAGCGGCGGGCGGCGGGTGAGCGGGGGAGACGGCGGGGGTGCGGGGGAGGCGGCAGGGGCGGCGGGGGAGGAAGGGGTAGCGGGGGAGGAGGCGGAGGCGGCGTGGGAGGACGGGGGAGGGAGGCACGGGTGAGGCGCAGGCACACAGCGCAGAGGGGAAGGAGGGAGGCGGGGAGCAGGCGTGCCACGCGTCGCCGCATGAGACCCTCGCGCGGGCGTGGAGTTCTCTGATCGTAGCAAAATGGAGTAGCTGTGAGTGGAAGGAAACAAAAAACCAACTCTAAATCATTTTTTTATTCGGACTACGGCAGTAGCAGCACGTGATTCACAAGGTCTCGTTGTGTTTAGTTTTTCGACGATACTTAACTTTTTTCAGTAATTACTATTTATTATACTAATAAACTCAGCTGAAAGAATCCTTGAGCAGGCTAAAGATGGATTGTTTGGTGCGCCAATAAATCAATTAGGAGATGGAATACTGCTGCTACACGATTTCCTTGCAGATAAAATGGGAACACGTCGGTTTAAAGTCCGGGAAATCAGGGAGAGCAGCAGAGGATTTATTCTGTCACGCACAAGAATAAAAGCCTACAGACAGCAAGAGCTTATAAGCTCTAGTGCCAAAAAAGCCCACAGCCAGCGCATGTATGTTTCTTCAGCGTGCGTAGCTAACTACGAGCCAATGGGGTAGGATCCATCTGCAGGCCGGTAACTGTCGGTTACCGGAAATTCTGACAGCTACCGAGAGGAAAAAATCGACTGAAATCCCAGTGGTTATAAATGTGTTTTTTAGGTTGATTTAAACTTTTTTTGTACTAGATTACCTATTGTATGAACTAAATATGTATAACTATGCTAGTTCCAACATTTTGTGCTAGGTTGGTTTTTTCAGTTTTCAAATCACCCAAATTCAAAAATTGATTCATGAATTTCAACTGGTTTTTTTCAGATTTTTCGATGATTGACCGGTGCTAACTTGAATTCAAGAGTTGTGTTATTATGTGTTTATTTAGCAAGTCACCACGAGGGTCTGAAAAAATATTAAGGGAGGAAAAAGCATTTCAGAACTTATTCGTAGTATTTACCCTAGCCATCCCTTAATTCGTTTAGCATATATATATTTGCGTTTGAAACGCGCGACAGACCAATAGCCTTTGTGCAGTTACTCGTTTCACCACGGTAATTTTGTGCAGTAGGCAGCCTTTCACAACTGTAATTTTGGGTACTAAGCACTAAGCAGGCCTTCCCTGACGCCGCCCGTTTTCCGACGTTTTTTGCTCATAAAAAGCAGCATTTGGAATCAAATTTCAATTTCACAGTTTGGAAACCGGTAATGGCCAGCTTAACGGAATTGGTTCATGAAATCCTATGCCCAGCTAAAATCTACATATACAGTACAACACAGAACATGAAATAACATCTGGAACATTCATTGCAGTAATGACAGCCAGCATTTTACCAAATCCTGGTACAATTAAGTTCATAACTGATCTTGCATCGCATTATAACATTCAGCAGAACAGAGCTAACAGCCCAACGTGTAATCATAAAATCGTCTGCCCCGTAACAGGCAACAGAAGATACATCACTTCCTCCACAAACTTTGGATACAAGGAAATAGAAGCAACATTCGCGCTATCTTTGGTTGCACAATTTATTCTTCCTCCTCAGCCTCCTCAAGCCATTTGACAAAAGGCTCCAGGGCTTTCACGAAAGATTGCCTGTCATTTCGTTATTAGGAGTTTCAAAAATGATAACACCAAAGGAAATTAACCAAATGGAGCGTTAGTGGGTAGGTTTACCTCCCCTTTGGGTTTGAACCCTTGCGGAACCAGAGGAGGATGGTATCTTCAGCTAGGACATCTTGATCATACAGTGTTCTTACAATTTCAGGGAACAGTTTCATCAGCTTAGCATCCTCATAGCACTGTGTCTGAACCTTGTATATAAGTTCCAGTTCTAGCCTGCCACTGGTGCAAAATGCATTCAAAAGACCAGCCCAAGCTTTCACCTGTAAATGCAAAAAGAAAAAAACACGAATTTACTTTGAATGCCTTTTAATACAACATCAAAACTTTGGAGGAATTGAAAGTTCTGCTGACTAATTACACTGGCTACCAAGTACTACGGATGGTATGAAGTTTAGAGTAATATAATGTGACCATGCAGCATTAAGAGTAGTACTCTTGAAAAAATGTATAACAATATTACTTGGGAATCAGCATAAATTATCTTTCAACAGGGCTCATTTTGACAGTGTCAAAGGGGAGTTCATTATCTGTGATCCATCAAACCATAACTAACAAGTTTTCAGTGCAAATTTATTCGCATCTTACACTTAACCATCTAACTCGGCAAATAGCAGTTATTTACTTGTATAAAAATAATATCATGACCACATCACGTTCAGTACAATCAAGCCAGTTAAAGACTGTTTGCACAAAACTGAAATATGAGAAATATCACCAGTACATTGGTAAAACCTCATATATCAGGTTTGGCACGTCTCCTAATGCCCCACCAAACTATCAATGGTTTCTAATCATACCCTAAACTTAGTTTCCCATCACACTGGCTGTAATTTTAACAAATGTAAGAAATGTTCGATTTTCCCTTGGAACCTGGTGGGTAACACAACAATTATCACTCAATGAAATGCAGAAGTTCCTAGGTGCCTTTTGAAAAATGTTGTCTTCTACTATCAACTTATAGGTAATCTGTACATTGAATCAATACTTGCCTTAATCAAACTTACAGTTACTTTTTTTAAGATATAACAAGTTAAACGTTGATCGTTATGTGAGGCAAATGCTCCTTGAAGTATTTTTTAAAAACAATTCTTTAACACGCTCTGCAAGGACTGGACACAATGATTTGGATGGGAATAGGGTAAGTAGGGTCATGATCAATTCTACAAAGGTCTGAGATAGCAATGTCAGAAAGGTTAATTAGTTGTTGGAGATATGCAGCTACTTAGGAAGAGTATCAATGACAATTCTTGTTAGTAAGGGATAAAGGTTAATTTTTCAAAGGCATGAATGATTTTCCCCAAGAAAAATAAACCAAAATGGCCAGTTGAAGACGCCAAGAATTAACACACCACATAGATATATCATGATTGAAGAATGAAACATATGATACACACTAGAACAATCGCCCGTGCTCTGTTTTACTAGCCCCACAAAGATGGGATAAAACAAAATAACCAATTTGCCAAAACTACACTACTAATTAGATAAAATTGGTACATAATCTGAGATGTAACATATTAAAAACTAGCAAGAAATTGTAAGGAAATTCATCTAATAAAGACAAAGATATTACCTGCCGAAGTGCTGAATTAGAATTTTGCTGCTGGTTCTTTCCAGACCACTGAACTGCCTCCATCAGCACATCCCACAGCATGCGGACAACTTCGATGTCAGGAAATTTAGCATCTTTCACCTGTTGCTTGACAGCCTCAGTGACCTCAGATATTTCAGTCTCTTCATTGATCATGGTAGTCAGTGTTGACTTTATCTCCTTAAGTTTAACCTCAAACATTTTCTTTTCATTGTACTCAACAAGGCTAGTCAAACCTTCTTTGCTGATGCAAGCACAAATAAACACATCAGCACATAATAGACGACAGAACTCATATACAGATGAAAACATAATGAAACTAAGTTTTAACATCACTCAATACACAAATGAAAACATAATGAAACTGAACCCAAAGATTAGATATTATACTAAGTTCTATGCCAAAGACAAACATCTAACCCTTGATAACAACTTACGTAAAATGCTCAGATAAAGCCTCAGAGGTTCTCTTTGCTGATGGGAAAAATTCCAGCAAATTGTCCTCCATTTTGCCTTTCTTCAAAAGTGAAATTAGATCATCCAAACTGTTTTCCTTCAGATATTCCTTGAAAAACTCAGTAATGAATGAAAGCACTATCCCTTTGGCAACAAGATTGTCCTTTAGCAATGGCTGGAAGACAGTCTCAGGTGGAAGCCCTGATAACTTCTGAGAAAATGCAAGTGCTGTGAAAATGGCAAGTTTCTTCCTCTCATTTTCATCAAAGAACTCCAAGGATTGCAGAAACTTGCGCATAACATTTTCAAGATTTTTTATCAAGAAAGGCCTCCTGCGTAATGTTTTCTGAATATAGAGGACATAAGGCAAAATTGCTTCATGCTGTGCTGCACAATCAAGGACAGAATAGGGATGATGTTCTCCTTCTTCTTCAGGTTTTATTGTGCCAGGCTGAGTGCGCCCTCCAATGAAAACAACCTGCATTTCCTCAAACATTTACTATTTTGCATTGCATCAGAAACAAATAAATAAATAAAATAGGCAAAAGAAGCCCAACTACTTATTCTGGTTATGACATTATGCAAGAGTTGAATTTGAAACATGATTCGACATTGAACGTACCAATCTCGAAAGCCAAACAAGAATAATGGCATAAACAGAAACCCAACTAGGACTTAAAACAGCTTGCCCATAACATCTATCATTCAGATGTACTCATTTTGAACACCTTTAACTTTAACAGGCAATACTGTTGTACTTTTAAATTATGTTCAAAATCATTACACAGAAAGAATTTTTTTAAACAAGCATTTCAGAAATAACTATGCACAATTCAAATAATTTACGTTTAAACTTTGATGTGCATAAAAACAGCTTGACCCAACGCAATGTGGCATCATGGCAATAGAGCATAATCATTTCCCAGCGCATATTTATGGAATGAATGCATTGAAGTCATAATATTGAAGTACAGTTCGAAATCTTACAAAAGCCAAATAGAAATTTGTGCAAAATTCCTTCATCAAAAGGGCACTAATGCAAAACAATACTCAAAACGACTTATAATATATATGTTTGAAGAAACCAGAATAATCAATGCAGTTCAACTAAGCCATTCAGTCCTTCACAAATATGGATATCTGGAGAAAGGCCATAACCATATGAAAATTATGAATATAGACAGTTCCATGGACCATACCTCAAAAAAGGTGTCCCCGTAGCGTGAGAAGTTGAGATCTGAGGACTCGATACTTCTGGCAACAAGTTCCTGTCAGCGAAGCACCTTTATTAAGAATTGATTGCGTGGGGTAGAAAATACAACAGGAAAAAAGTCAAAGCAATATATCCAAAGGTCTTTGGTCAGTTTTAGTTGCAAATTTAGATGTTAGTTTCTATATGAACATTCTATCAGTCCTAACTTATCTTCAATCTGGTTATAAGAATAAGCACCACAATTTATTAGCTATTATGCAATTCCTTCGTTATTTCTTGTGAAACTTGGATATATACATGAAACGTTTGCATTGACCACACTAAGTGATGACCAGGGTTTACAAAATAAGTTGTGTATGAGGCAGAGGTGTTGATAAGGTATTTAACAGACTGAATTCATACGAAATACAGGTTAGATGTTTGCTCACCTACCTCTTATCATCTTATGTATAATGTAAAGTTGAGATGTCAAGAATGTTTTACAAAGCAAAACTGCATCTCTCTCATGAGTAGAAGCTAGAAAATACAGTTGAGACATCAAAAATGTTTTACAAAGCCTAACTGCAGATCTCTTTGGGGTAGAATAGAAAGTACAGGTGAAATGTCAATGTTTAACAAGGACTAACCAGATCTCCAGCATTATCCAGATAAATCTGGACAATTGCATCAGAGAATGATGCAGGGTCTAAAGGAGCTGCAATATTCCGTTTGCGGGTCTTAATCCGCTGGCCTCTGCAATATTTGCATAACAAAAAATTATATTGACATGGATAATCTTATTACATGAGAATTTCAAAGAAATTTTGCAATCTACCACAACACTATGCATTGACACTTCTGACAGCAATACAAAAAGGGAGGTAAATCACAACTTCTAATAACAAAACCATGTAAAGCAAGTATAATTCATGAGGGAGAAGATTTCATATGATAAAAAAATTGCGAAAAGTTACATTAACACAACTGTAAAAGATCAACACAACCAAGGGACGGTCAATACCAACAAAAACTTAATTAGGAATAGCTCAAAATGAACAAAACTAATGAAATTTGAACATACAACAGCACTGTGGCCCAATTGGCGAGTCATGGACCAATCTGGCCCCATGCGGCCAATTAATCCCAATTGTAGCCCTCTCCACGTAGCATTTCCGATTTTGGCCCCCCGGTGCACCAGAGCACAGCGTCAGCAACCTCGTACGGCCGGGGAGCGCACGAGGTGGCTTGGTGCGCCAGGTACACTTGCTACAATGTTTACATACTGTAGCAAATTTCTAGGAAAAATCATTTAAATGGATACTTTGTACAAATTTTTAACTATAGCAAATGTGCTCGAAAAATAATACATTTTTAGTGGAGCCTCCCAACAAAATGTACTTGCTTGTGTAATTTTTATAATTTTTACCACTGAATTTTTCTCGGATATTGCATTTACTATAGTAGTAAGTGCAATTCTTGTGAAAAAAATCAGTGGTAAAAATTATGAAAAATTACACAAGCAAGTACATTGTGTCAAGAGATTCCACAAAAAAATATTATTATTCGAGCTCATTTACCATTTTTAAAAATTTGTATATAGTGTCCATTTAAATAGTTTTCCCAGGAAATTTGCTACAACACGTAAACACTGTAGCAAGTGTACCTAGCGCGTCCCAGCGCACTATGCCACCTCGAGCGCTCCCCAGCCGCACAAGGTTGCTGGCGCGGCCTCGTGACGCACCAGGGGGCCAAAACTAGAATTGTTGCGCGGAAGGGGCTACAATTGGGATTAATTGGTGACATGGGGCTAGATTGGTCCATGATTCCCAATTTGCTGCCACTGCTTCTATTGGAATACTACCATTTATCAGCAAGAATATACAAATTTAACCATAATGATCAAAAGAAATTAAAGGAAGCTACCTTTTTAGCCTAAAGTACACGATATTGAGAAATCTAGGACATATAGACCATGACGTATGAGTAGAGGGTGATATATCCATAACAATATGATCAAGTAATACAAGAACCAGTAAAACACAAGAATATGAGTAAGCACAAGAGTGTTACCCAAGAGTGGGTTTCTCCTTCGAGCTGCAAAGAAAAAAGTGAACAAAAATTAGACCGTACCACAGAAAACGAAAAATGCCATCTCCAACTACCATATGGAAACAAAATAGTGGCAGCAAGACCTTTCTTTTCCACAAATAAGATATACAGCCATAAACATGTACTGCTATGATTCATTTACTCACAATTCATTTAGCACTTAGATCAGAAAGGGCGAAGATGCAAAATGTCCTACAGAAAGCAAAACATGGGGTGTTTGTTTAATTCCTAATTTGTCAATCATTCTTAATCGCAGGTTTCACAGATCCTGTATTTCTTTGTTGCTAAAATCAACAGTAGTCAAACGAATAAGGAAACAAATAAAGATTGTCAAACGAATAAGGAAACGAATAAAGATTTTGTCAAAAAAATAAACAAACCAAACCAAAAATCGAATAAATTATAAACCCCTCGCTTCGTTTTCTCCAGACCTATTGATCCAACGCCTGAAAACGTAACAAGCAACTAGTAGATTCACTAAACCATGGAAATGGAAACGATGAGGCCATCCATGGAGTACTCAAATCTTCACGCACATCTCAGAAAATCGGCGAACCTATCATACGCACCAAAAACCTATCTACCGACGCCCAAACCAATGATCATAAGGGATCAACTGATCAAGGAACATAGGAAACAGGCAGGAAAACAGCACCTTCATCCAACACCTCAAAACTTCAATCAAACCATCAAATTTCCCAAACCACGGAAATCTACACATCCTAACAACAATATCCATGCCCATTTCAAACACAGAAAACAAGACGAATCTATCTATACGTTGTTAGCAAGTAAACTTGTGCCTGATCTACTTAACAGTCGAATAACTGCACGAGCCCATGATCTGTATGGTTGCCGTGCATAGCAGTAGTTGGTCCAAGTCCGAGTCTTGCGCCATGACTAGTCGTGGGGATGGACACGACAGGCACGGCGTGAGTATGCATTAGTTAGTTGCATCTAGCAATGTTAAATAGGAGAGAAACACTCCAAGGAAAAGATGCGAGACTGTATTTTGTTTTGGTAACACATATATCATTATCTTCCGAGTATTCCTCTCGGTGAATCTTCACTGAATGTTCTGGGATTTCTAACATTTGGTATCAGAGCGGGGTTCAGTGCTTGAGCCAGAGAGTGCGCACCTGTGAGCGTCTGTATGCCTCGAGGTTGCACACATTCCCCGCGTCGGCGGTCCATGTCACCGCCTGGACGCACTCCTGGAGGTTCCGGCACCGTGACCGCAGTAGTAGCGGCGCGCGACCGGCGGCCGGTGATACACCGCGTGGTCAAGGAGGCGGGGCTCGACCAACTACCGTTCGACCAAGACAAACTACAATGATTGGTCTTTGTTGATGAAGATCAAGCTCCAAGCGCGCTGCCTGTGGAATGCCATCGACCCGGGTGGTGTCGAACTCCACGAAGATCGGATGGCGTTGGATGCCATCTGCAGCGCCGTCCCTCCCGAGATGATCTCCACACTGGCGACCAAAGAGTCGGCCAGGGAGGCCTGGGAGAGCATCAAGACCATGCGAGTCGGGGATGACCGCATTCGCAGCGCCGTCGCGTAAGCGCGCGACCGAGTATGAGACCATCGTCTTCCGTGACGGCGAGTCGGTTGAAGATTTCTCCATGCGCCTCACCGGAGTGGTGAATCAGCTCGCCACTCTTGGCGACCCTGAGCCCAACAATAAGGTCGTCGAGAAGCTTCTACGCGTCGCCCGGCCCAGGTTCTCCCAGCTCGTCCTCTCCATTGAAACCTTGCTTGACATCTCCACCCTATCGTTGGAGGAGGTAACAGGGAGGCTGAAGGTGGCCGAGGACACACAACTGTCCTCGACTTCATCTTCCCCAGTCGGAGGAGGGAGGCTCTTCCTAACCGAGGAAGAGTGGCTCGAGCGGTACAAGAAGAACGAGCGGGAGGCAAGACGTGGGGGAGGCGGCTTTAGCAACCGTGGAAGACTCCGCGGCACTCAAGGCCACAGCCGTGGCGGCGGCGGGGGCGTGAACCCAGACGGAGGAGCGACCCGCAGTGATAAGTGCCGCTCCTGTGGGAAGTATGGGCACTGGGCTCGGGACTGCAGGAGTAAGCCCAAACGTGATGCTCAGGCCCATGTGGTCCAGAGGAATGAGGACACCTTGCTACTTCTCCAGGGGGGCTGTATCTCCACCGACACAAATCCACCTACTCCACTTCATTCCCCATCTGGAGAGAAGAGCAGCGATGCAACAAATCCTCTCTCAGCGATTCCCCCAAATCCAGTCAAGGCGGCGGGCGTGCATGCAGATCTGTGCAGCGCGGCGGCGGCGCGCGTCTTGGCGCAGCGCGCGGCGGCGCGCGCGGCGGGCGGCGCGCGTGGCGTAGAGCAAGCGGCGCGGCGGCGGCGTCGCGGCGGCGCAGCGCCGGCGGCGGCCGTGTCTGCTGCGTCGTCGCGACTAATCCGCACCGCCATTGAGCTGGTTGAGGAGAAGGTGTTCGCGGCGCAATATGACGCCGTGGACCACGACACCCGACGCTGGATCCTGGACACCGGAGCCACCAATCATATGGCCGGGTCCAGGGCGGCTTTCTCCGACCTCGACTTGAGCACCAGCGGCACGGTGCGTTTCGGCGATGGGTCGGCTGTGCGGATCGAGGAGTCGACGGCGGTCGTTCGCCGCAAGAACGGGAGCACCGCTCGCCACCAATACCTACTACATCCCACGCCTCACCGCGAATATCATCAGCCTCGGGCAGTTGGATGAGAGCGGCTACCAGATCTGCATCCAAGATGGAGTGATGCGGCTTTGGGACGAGCAGCGGCGCCTGCTCGCAAGGGTAGACCGCGGCCCAGGACGTCTCTATGTGCTCGACGTCAACATTGCACGCCCGATGCAGCTTGGATGCGCGAAGTGAGGATGCGTGGCGCCGCACGCCTGCGTTCGGGCATATTAACTTTGCCGCCGCGTAAGACGGGGGAGAAGGGCTGGTCCGCGGCCGCCAATCATCAAGCAAGTCGACCAAGTGTGCGAGGCGTGCCTCGCCGCAAGCATCGCCGCCACCCTTCCCAGCGCAGAGGCACACCACCGAACCACTCGAGCTCCCGCACGGGATCTCGTGGTCCATTTTCGCCACCAACGCCAGCCGAAATCGGTACTTCCTCCTCGTTGATGACTACAGTTGCTTTATGTGGATGGCTTTGCTTCCCACCAAGGACGCAGCATCAACTGCCATTAAGCGCATCCAAGCTGCAGCCGAGAGGAAGAGCGGCAAGAAGCTCCGCGCGCCCGCACGGACCGAGGGAGAGTTCACCGCAAGCTTCAACGACCATCGCGCCGAGTTGGGTGTGCGTCGTGAGCTCACGACCGTACACTCCACGCCAGAACGAGGTTGTTGAGCGCAGGAACCAAACTATCGTTGGGACAGCACGGAGCATGCTCAAAGCAAAAGGACTGCTAGGTATATTTTGGGGGGAGGCAGTCAATGCAGCAGTATACATCTTGAACAGGTCGACGTCCAAGAGCTTGGGTGGGAAGACACCGTATGAGCTCTGGAATGGGTGTACACCAGCCGTGCATCACCTCCGCACGTTTGGGTGTGTGGCACATGTTAAAGTCACCACGCCGAACACCAAGAAACTCGATGACAGGAGCAAGCCGATGATTTTTGTGGGGTATGAGCCGGGGTCAAAGACGTATCGCGCCTATGATCCGGCTACCCTGCGGGTCCACATCTCCCACGACATCGTCTTCGACGAGGAGGCACAGTGGAGATGGGATGGTGATCTAGCCACGGGCGTCGACACCGACTTTGTCCTGGAGTACAACTCTGTGACCCAACCGAGTGTGATCACCTCGGTCCGGTTGGACTCGGAGGAACAACCTGCTCCACCTTCGTCGCCTGCATCTCCACCAAGCCTGAGCACACCAGCCTCAAGTCCGATGCCATCCACAAGGGCACCACCTGTCAGTGCGCCGCTGGTGGAGTTTGTGTCTCCTCCCGCAGCTGAGGAGAACCTCGATGCTAATCATGATGGTGCTCCACTTCGTTTCCGCAGCATCGACAATCTGCTGGGTCCGCAATACCGCCAGGATCGCCGACCGGAGGTCCAGAGGAGTCATTGTTGGTGAGCGGGGAAGAGCCTGCTACGTTTGTGCAGCCGAGCAGAGGAGGCATGGCGCAAAGCCATGCTTGATGAGATCCTCTCAATCGAGGAGAACAAGACACGAGGCTAGTTGATCTCGCCACCGACAACGCCCGATAGGACTCAAATGGGTGTACAAGTTGAAGAAGGATGCACACGGCGCAATAGTGAAGCACAAGGCGCTACTGGTTGCTAAAGGTTATGTGCAAAAGCGGGGTGGATTTTGATGAGGTATTCGCACCGCCGCGCGCCGACTGCTCGCTTGTTGCTTGCTCTTGCTGCACAGGAAGGATGGATGGTGCATCACATGGACGTGAAGTCTGCCTTCTTGAATGGTGAGCTCATCGAGGAGGTGTACGTGGTCCAGCCCCCGGGATTCGTCATCGACGGGCAAGAAGACAAGGTGTATAGGCTTGACAAAGCGCCAGACGGACTTCGCCAGCGCCGAGCTCGAACATCAAGCCGACCGCACTCTGAAGGGTCTTGGGTTCAAGCAAAGTCCACTGGAGCATGGGCTGTACGCGCGTGGCAGCGGAGACGAGAGGCTTCTCGTAGGCATCTACGTCGATGACTTGGTCATTGTCGGCGGCGACAGGAGTGTGATCGAGGAATTCAAAGCGGAGATGAAGGCGGAATTCAAGATGACTGATCTCGGTCCTTTGAGCTTCTACTTGGGAATAGAGGTTCATCAAGGTGGCGGGGTGATCACTCTCAGTCAAGCGGCATATGCATCCCGGATAGTGGAGAAGGCGGGGCTTGTGGGTTGCAACTCATGTACAACACCCATGGAGCCTAGGTTCAAACTCAGTAAGGAAAGTTCAGCACCACCAGCAGACGTCACCGAGTACAGGAGTTTGGTGGGGAGTCTGCGCTACCTAGTGAACACTAGACCAGATCTTGCCTTCTCGGTTGGCTATGTAAGCCGATTCATGGAGAGGCCCACTACAGAGCATCTTGCACCAGAAGAAAATCATTCGGTATGTGGCGAGGACAATTCACTTTACCGCCTCTACTCAAGTAATGAGATCGGAGGACTTCATGGATACAGCGACAGTGACCTTGGGGGGGATGTTGACACACGAAAGAGCACAACAGGTGTGTTGTTTTTCCTTGGGAAGAACTTGGTGGTGGCATCCCGAAAATAATTGTAGCACTTTCATCTTGTGAAGCAGAATATATTGCTGCCGCCATAGCAGCTTGTCAGGGCATTTGGCTTGCTCGACTCCTAGGCGATCTCAAGAATATCGCCCTGCCGCTTGGCCTCAAGGTGGACAACAAATCTGCCTTGGCTCTTATAAAAAAACCCGGTGTTTCATGACCGAAGCAAGCACATTCAAACCAGATTTCATTTCATCCGTGAGTCTGTGGAGAACGGGGAAGTCAGGCCTGAATTTATCGGCTCCAAAGCGCAGCTTGCCGATGTCTTGACCAAAGCGCTCCCTCGAGCTGCGTTCCAGGAGCTGCGCAAGCAAATTGGTATGGTTTCCGTTGCCTAAGCACAAGCTTTAGGGGGAGTGAAAGGGCTATTTCTTTTAGCTGTTTCGTTTAGTTGCTATTTTCTTCTAGCAAATAAACTTGTGCGAGGCAACGACCACGAGTCAGCGTCAGTATGTTTTTTTTTCTGTAGTATAGGCACAAAGTTTAGGGGGAGATTTGTTAGCAAGTAAACTTGTGCCTGATCTACTTAACAGTCGAATAACTGCACGAGCCCATGATCTGTATGGTTGCCGTGCATAGCAGTAGTTGGTCCAAGTCCGAGTCTTGCGCCATGAACTAGTCGTGGGGATGGACACGACAGGCACGGCGTGAGTATGCATTAGTTAGTTGCATCTAGCAGTGTTAAATAGGAGAGAAACACTCCAAGGAAAAGATGCGAGACTGTATTTTGTTTTGGTAACACATATATCATTATCTTCCGAGTATTCCTCTCGGTGAATCTTCACTGAATGTTCTGGGATTTCTAACATACGCACCAAATCGTTCAACCTACCTCGCTGGGATTAAACCAAGAAACGTCAGAAGGAACCTAATCGACTATAAACCTAGCGTCGAATCCACTCGAAAAACCCCCACGCGAACCATCAAAACCCACCGCACCAATCCCAAAATCACTTGCCACATCCCAGAGCACCCAAATCAAGAACCATCACCACCAACCAACCCTACCGCCGAGCTGCACAGATCCGCTAAGCGTCCCACCAAGGAAAAGCAGAGATCTAGGGAAGGCGATCGCGTCGATCCGTACCTCATAAACAACGATCTGTCGCGGAGAGGAGGGGTCGAGGGGATCCGGGCTTCGGGGGTTGGTCGGCCCGTGCAGCCGCCGCGGCTAGGAGGGGGCTTAAAAACCTAGCTTCTGGGGTGCGGCGTGGTGTGGCGGCGGCACAAGTGGGGCGTGGGGGGCGATGGAATAAAGAAGGGTGAGGCAGGCGGCGGAACGAGCGGCCGGGAGTTCCGTGCGGGCTAGGGCGGCCGGGTGGAGAGTTCGGGCCGTGGTTTTGGGCTCCGGCGACCGGACGACACGTGTCGATGGGCTGAATTTTGTCCGCGCTGTTGCGCCGGCAGCCGATATTTTGTTTCTGTTCCGTCTTTGGTTTCGGACTTCTTAATTTTGTTTTTAGTGTTTTTAGACTCTTTGTCTTTTCTTTTTTATTATATATAATAATATACTTTTTTATTTTTTAAATTTAATTACACTAAAAAATATCAATAATTCTAATATATTTTTAATCTATATAGTGTAAAATAAAATATGAGTCAGAGTTTTATAAATCTGAATAAACACCACCTTTTTCAAGGAACACAGGAGATTTACGGGCCTTTGCGTTAGGATAAAGGTCAAAAAGGTGCAAAGAAGCTGTAACGTGCACGAACTTCGAATATGAAGGGGCGGTTCGGCGTGTGCGCTTGGATTATTGCTCGTAGGCCTGTTTGGAATATAGGAGTTACGTAGGCCGCGCTCAGCCATCAAACGCTAGCGTTGAGTCATGGTTTAAATTTTACCTGCTACAGTAAAATTTAGTTTTTTCGTTTTTTTGTTTTTTCTCATATTCCTTTGCATAGTCCGTTCTAATTTAGTACAGCGTTTTTATTTTTAAATTTTTTAAAATTTAATTATACGTAATAAACCAACTCACTCAGATATTTTTCACCGATTCTGATATTTTTCAAAAAAATCAAAAACCATCGCTATTCCGATCACCCCCATAGAAATCAAAGTTTCGAATAGGTGGATTTGTCAGAGGCCCTGTGTATTGAGGTGAAACTGATGAAGTGCTATAAAAAACTGTGATATTCAAAAACTGTGTACAAGTATGTCGGAGTTTGAACGCACTGAGTTGTCAAACATAGGCCTCTAGCATTGGTTGTTCCAGCATAAAAGTAGTTTAATGGGGCGTTCGAAATAGCGATGGCTTCTGATTTCTGACTAAAATTTTACTGTACTTAGCTAATTTTTTACTGTAGTTGATTTGACTTATTAGATATAATTAAATTTAAAATTGTAAAAATAAAAGCGGCATGCTAATCTTCATGAACAATGCAAAGAAATACAAAAAAAATAAAACACAAAAATACCAAAAAAAAAAAAACACTACAGGACAAAAAAGTGTGGTGCTTTTTAAAGCCCAATGCGCAACCAGAAGCCATCGCCCACCTTCATCGTGAGCGCAGCCTAAGAAGACATGCTAGCCACCAGGAATGAAAGCCATTTCTTTTAAGATTTGGCTGATGATTTTTTATTATAGGTAGCGAACAGTAGATATATTGATATGGACTATGCACAGATTTTAAAGTTTAAAAGATGTTTAGAGAATCTATTTTAAAAAATATATACTTTATTTCAATTTTCAGGTAGACTAAAAATAAGAGACGAGAAGCACAAAACAAGACCATTCACAATCATAATGATTTTGACCCAACAAGGAGCAGCGGTCTTCCATCTTTCATCGAGGATTTCTGTAGCCCTTTGTGTGTAGGCGCTGCTGATTTTCCTTTCACATCAACTATTCCAGGATTTTGTGTAGTTGGATAACCTTTGGGTTTACAATCTCTTGCCAGAAGAAACGAAGAATGCAGCATTGTGCTTCCAGAATTCTCTCATCATTTGAGTGTCACTCCAATTATATTCTCTGTTTGGTTTTAGTGAAAGATCCGATTGGAATAAATGCAGGGCTTGATTATTTATTTAGACATTTTAAAGAGCCTTCATTTTTAGTTTCACAGAACTACGAACCCGAAGTTAAATTTCTCCAGCTGTTAATTCTACTCTAATTTACATCGTTTATATATATGGTTGAGAACCCAACTCTTGGACAATGTTGGATGCCGTGACTTGTTTAACAAGTCAGGGGCAGTATGATGATGGAAGAACGTATTGTCCAACTGGAATTGTTGAAGCACCATCTTGCTTAGCACAAAACAAGATTAAAATCCAAGCAAACAAGCACAGGTTATATCTAGAATATTACTATCTTTATGGGGTGATCGTTTTAGCGATGACTTCTGGCTTTTGGCTAAAATTTCACTGTAACTGACTTTTTTACTGTAGCTGATTTGACTTTTTGGGTATAACTAAATTTAAAAAATGTAAAAATAGAAAAAAATTGTTAGCCATCACGGACAATGCAAAGGAACACAGGAAAAAAAGAAAAATGCAAAAAAGCCTAAAAACTAAAAATTCAGAAAAGACAATTCATGAATAGTGAAAAATCAAACTAGAAATCAAGTCTGAAAAAAGTTGAAACGAGCGGGGCTTAAAGGGGAAGGAATAGTCGTGCACTTAGTCCTCGCACGTCACCCATTTTACAGAAAGCCCCTTGAACTTTCTTAAATTTTCGTGACTCCTTAGGCGAAAAATATCCATAGGGTTTAGAGTATGTTCCTTTTTTATTTATGATTGTGACTTGTAATTTTTGGCTAAAATTCTACTGTGATACTACCTGATTTTGATCTATATTGCTATCTGTATCATCTACCTGCAGTATGATCATATAATCGTACGATACTATAATACGTGTTACGATACTAACAACCTTGTCTCCACCCCCTCCTTCTCTCTCCATCCATCCTGATGCGGATACACATGTTGATGTTGATGTGATCACACCACAAACACATACGACCATAACGATTAAGACTAAACAAAAGGTGAATTCGTTTCTTCGATTTCAATTTGTCTTAAATGAAAATATAATGCTATCTAATGACGAGGACATCCCAGTTTCTTCCACATCTAGTGTGCATGAGAATGTTCACGAAGCCTAACCTACGATATAAGAACTAATGACTCAAGCACGAGTGCATCAACTTAACTATCAGGTGAATACGTTCCTAACTTTGCATACAAATATCCAAAGAATGGAATACAATTTAATCCTTGTGATAATTTAATTGTTCTTAGGAACCATGGATAACGACCACGCGAGCCTAAGTATACAAGTGAAACCGTCAAGCGCAAACCAAGTCATGTTCACGAGTTCGACTTAGATTTGACCCTCCTCACAGCGTCTACTTCAAATGGGCATAACTTTTTATCCAGAACGAATCTCAAGGTCCATGAATACTTGTTAGAAAGCTTTTGAAGTCTATATTCAGATGGATCTAGCCCCACCTCCAAATTCCTTTTGTGCGCACCGCAATTACCAAAATAATTCGACGGTGACTCAGTCTGACAGGATCAATTTTAAATGCTCATAAATTTCACATCAAGAGTCCATTTGGAATGTGTGAGTATAGCACGAAAAGCTTATCTTGTCCTCTTTCCAACAGATCTGGCCCTATCCCAAAATTCCTTTTGTGTGCAACGGAATCATCAAAACAATCTTCGGTTTTAGAAATAGAGATAGAATCAGGTATAATTTGATTACTTTCCACATGTTGAAAACAGTCTATAAGTAAGGGCTTACGTGCTCCTATAAATAGAGGCTCAATTGGCCATATAACTCAGACCACCTTTGAGAAAAAACAATATGTGAGAGTTCTTGTTCGAGTTCCTTTTAATTGCCGAAATTTCAAGAAGAATTAGGCGCGTTCCTTAATCAAGATCGTTCAGCTTTTCCGATTTTCGCTTGGTGGTCGACGAAATCGACGCGAGTGTATTTTGATGGATTAAAGAGTATTCGTCCCTTGCACTGACATTGGAGGATCATTGCGATTCATCAAGACTCCCGCGAGTATCCATCCTACGTCGAAAAGATCGGGTGACCCCGTATCATCTTGGTATCAAAGCGTGGTATACTCGGTAGGATCTTACCCCTTTACTTTCAATTCATTACTTCATGTCATATTGTCCATATAGCCGAAAATTTGCAACAAAAAAATTCTAAGCCCTAGTTTCGCATCTGTTATTTTCGTGAATAATATTAAGTCTTGATCCATTAGAAATTTTATTTACGTGCTGATCATCGTGTCTTTTGCGTAGCTTAATATTTGCTTATCAATTTTTTAAAAACCCGCTAGTTGATCTTTCAATTAGAATAAAAAACAAGAAAATTCAATTCACCGTTTGAATTCTTGATCTGGTTATCCACGTAAGATCTTTGCGCATCTTGAAATAATATCATATCCGAACATATCTGATTTTTTTCTTGTTCAATTCGACCACAAGAAACCCTATCTATCGCCAAGTTTGCGTCGCAAAGAATTATAATCGGACACATTTGGATAAACTAAGTTTGTTGCGGTTTGAATTCCAAGCGTATGTTGAAATTTTTACTTCAATCCTTTGACCCTTGAAACTAATCTTTGATAATTGCATTTGTGCTGCTCTTAAATTCTTTATTTCGACTGAATATTTATTTTGGGATCACCCAATGCTCATTCGGCTGACATAGCAAAAAAATATTCAGAGTTTATACCCTTGCATTGTTTTAAAAAAGTTTGTGACTCATATACCTCGTTAGACTTAGAATAAAATTTTGAATATTTTGAATCACTAGTAGGGTAGCAAAAAAACAATAGAGAGCAAAAAAAGATGAAAAAAGGGCCGAATTTGGGTGAGTGTTTTGTACTATAAATTCAGTTTGCATATTTAATTTTTGAGCAATCTTATGTCCTTATTTCTATAATATTGCAATTGGCTAGCATCTCTCCTAATACTTGATGCAAAACGAGCTAATATTTCCCGATTGTTTCTTTTAGCTCATTCCTTTGTTTGCATTGAGTCATATTGATCATTGCGTGTACATTCATATATTTCACTTATATCTTTTGGATCAGTACAAAGGCAAGAATTTTCTACCTAAGATTATTACTTAATTCAACAACATCGTGAAATTCAGATTATGTAGCATAAACACTTCTTAACCAAGCTCTACTAAATATCCTTTGTCATGCAAATATGGGCCACTTTTAAATCCGCTTAATCATCACTTGCTATTATAGCCACCACCAAGTGTAAGTTTCTTTTGGTCTCAATTCACTTCGGAAATGTAAAAACTTTACTTAGGAGAGAAAAAATGAGATTGAGAGAACTCCACACATCATGTATATATTTGTCATATTTTGTGTTTTCTTGTGCCACTAACCATGTCAGGTAGAGAAGATAGCTATGGTGATGTTTGTAACATTAGGCAATGAGAAGTGCAATGAAGCAAGAATTTGTAGCTGGCACAGCTGCAATGGGGGAACTACTCAAGACCGATATTCAAGATTATCGCATTGAATTCAATAATCAAATGAAAGTGCTACGTTCGAACATCGTGAATGGTATTATGCGGACACTTCATCCATAACAAGAAGAAGATAGCTTTATTCTTTTTTATGGAAGTGAAGATCCAGAGGAGTATCTTGAGTGGGAATGGTGCATAGAGAAAATATTTAGATTTCAGAAGCTGCCCAAAGACCAAGAGGTTATATGTGACACTAGAAAATTTGACGATTATGCTTATAGTTAGTGGCAACAATAATTTGAAAAAATAATTCATTAAACCTTGGTCAAATTTGAAGGCACTCATGAGGAGAGAATTTGTGCCATCCGAATATGTGGGGGGTTGCTTCGCCATCTGGAGAGTATCACACAAGGGAGTAACATTGTTTAAGAATATTATTTTGAGCTACAAGATACATTACGTTGGGCTGGTGTCACTAGTGCATTAAAAGAAAAGGCATATTTTAAAGGATGATTTAATTCTAAGATCGTCGCTATACTTCAATATAGATATTTTGGTTGTGTGTAAGATCTTGTGAATTATGCTATTAAAGAGGAGAATAGACTTATGGAGAGATGTATATCACAGTTCCCTCCATGTGTATACCTCAGTTCTTATACCCCTATTAGTGTGACATATGAGAAGATGACCAAGTATGGGACTTTCCCTTCGGTCAAGGAGACATATAGTGATATTCTAAAGCTATATATAGCTCCTGAGATACACCAAACATATGTGAGGATGAGAGCCACATAGCCAAATTGAGTAAGAGTGATAAAAAGAGTGAGCTGTGTGATTTCACCATATGTGATGTTGAGAGCATCAAAATTGAGAGTGTGAGAGAGACACAAAAAGAAAAGAGAGAAGTAGAAGATAAATAAAGTGAGGATGAATCTGAAACTAACGCATTAATATCTACTTCTAGTGTTGTTTCTCATATTGTGCAGGTTGATATTAAAGATGAAGAATTAAATATTCAACAACCGGCACCTTTGAAGGCAAATGAGGAGGTATCCACGGGAGGTGATGAAGTGCTTGCTGTTCCGTGGGTATATCTTAACAATTTTAAA
Source organism: Melocanna baccifera (assembly GCA_036346265.1). NCBI lineage: Eukaryota > Viridiplantae > Streptophyta > Magnoliopsida > Poales > Poaceae > Melocanna > Melocanna baccifera. The sequence goes on along the minus strand of CM070706.1, from coordinate 10,881,720 downwards.
CCCTCAGCACCTACATCTTCTAAGAAGGACGACAAAGATAATAATATTGGTAGTGAATTTAATTGTGAAAAGGTGAGTAATTGTGAGAACTCATGTGATCAACTAAAAACTTCATGTTCTGAAATTTCTTTACTCAATTTACATAATATGGAATTGATTACTCATAAGGAAGTTCTTACTAAGATATCTCCTAATGATTCTTTGTGCTATATCATGTTTGATTGATAATGTTGCTGAAATTTTATATTCAAAATTACTAGTTCAAAATCCTAGAGAGCCTACAAATATAAGTTCAATTTGATTGAAGATTATTGTGTAGATGACAAATTTTATGTTTACAAAGTTTGTATTACATGTGATAAGCTTGCTAAACTGAAATTGCATATTGGGGATAAATAATCTTTTATGACATGTCATGATAACAATGAGATAAATTTCAATAATAGTATATACTGTTTAAAAAGATTTCATAAGTCTATTTGTTCGATTAATGATATACAATTATGTAAAAATAATCAGAATAACGTAGTTGAAACATGGAAAACATGCAAAATTTTCTTCCCCATATCTAAACAACTAAATTTGAATTTGCCCATTAATGAATAATTTATGACCTTAGAAAAGTCGAAGACGATTTTCTCTTTTGGGAGGGGGGAATTGATACGGGGTCGCCCGATCTTCTCGACGTAGGATGGATACTCGCGGGAGTCTTGTTGAATCGCAATGATCCTCCAATGCCAATGCAAGGGACGAACACTCTTTAATCCGCCAAAACACACTCGCGTCGATTTCGCCGACCACCAAGCGAAGATCTATCGTGCACCCAATTCCCAATGGAAAGGTGAACGATCTTGATTGAAGAACACTCCTAATTCCCTCACGAATTTCAAAGAATAATGATAAACTCGAACAAAGTTCAATAGATTGATTATTCTCAAAGGTGGTCTGAGCCCTTAGGCTGCCAATACATGGCTTATATAGGACCTTGGGACGTCCATAGAGTCCACAAATCTAGTACAACTCAACCATACATGGTTTTAGATACGAACTCTCACAAAAAGGAAACTAGATTTTACAGCCGTCACATTGTTTCAGCCATAACTTTTGATCCGTGATGAATTTGATGTTGGGACCAGATCCATTGCGTAGCCCTTGAAAATATCTTTCCAAGGAGTACAAGAACACCCAAATCGGAGTCCGATTGTGAAAGTTATGACCTTTTTAGTAAGCGCCTGTCAGGCTGTCCCGAACCGAATCCGAATTGAATTCTGAGTTGAATCCGAGTTTGAATCCAATTGGCCTTATGGGAGGTACGAATTTTGCTGGAAAATCTTATCCAAAACTTGTAGTTTAAGTCCTTGGTCTTCTCCCTTTTGCTCTCCCACTGTATGGGCTTTCTTCCTTCATGTCTTTGGCACCTAATGTCGTTATCTTCTTCCTTTTGTCTCTCCATTCCTTTGCCATTGACAAACCTAAGAATGTACCATTTGATAACATGAGATAGTATTTCATTCTTATGAGTAATAACATAATATTTTATTTGAAATGAGTTCACCTGGCAATGTTTCATGCGGCTCAATAGTTCCTTCCAGTTGAATAATATATTTAACTGAAAAGTACAAGACACGTGCGTATCCGCATCATCCTCCCCTTCTTCAAGAAAAGCCGTCCTCTGCTTTTGATAGCCTGAAATTGTACTAAATAAAGAATACAACGTGTACGCATGGTATATATATTTGTCGTCAACACTTTTTTGGATTATCTCATCATGTATTTCAGAAGGTGTTATAAATAAAAAGAACAACACATATGCATGGTATATGTAAGTGTCAATTGTTGTGACATTCTCATTATTTTGCATAAACTGATCAATATAGTCGTGACCAAAATATGTATACATTTCAATATTATTTTTCACAGCATTCTCCCTCCCATAAAAGAAAGTCGTCCTCGACTTTTCTAAGGACATAGACAGATCATTAAAAGGCAAAATCAGATTTAGTTGTTGAGATATGGGAAAGAAAATTTTTATCGGCTTCCATGCTTCAACTGCGCTACTCTGATTATTTTTACATGATTGTACATTAAAGATCGAACAAGTAGACTTATGAAATCTTTCTAAACAGTACGTGCTATTGTTGAAATCCATCTCATTGTGATCATAACATGGCATATGAGATTGTATATCCATAATATTCGATTTTAATTCAGCAAGCTTATCACATGTAATGCAAATTCTGTGAACATAAAATTTGTCATCTACACCATAATCTCCAATCAAATTGAACTTATATGTGTAGGCATAGGTACTAACTAGTGAGTTTGAACTTGAAATTTCAGCAACATTATCAATCACACTAGATAGCTCTCTAGGATCATCAAATATGATATAGTACAAAGAATCATTAGTAGATATTCTAGTAAGAACTTCCTTATGAGTAATCAATTCCACATTATGTAAATTGAGCAAAGAGATTTCAGAACATGCAATTGTTGGTTGATTATATGAGTACTCACAATTACTCACCTTTGCACAATTAAATTCAGCACCAATAGTGTTACCTTTGTCGTCCTCCTCAAATAATGTAGGCGCTGGGTGTTTAAAATTATTTGGATGCACCCACGGGGCAGCAAGCACTTTATCCCTTCCCGTGGTTATCTCCTCCTCATTTGGCTTCAAAGGTGCCGGTTGTTGAATGTTCAATTCTTCATCTTTAATGTCAATCTGCACAATGTGAGAAACAACACTAGAAGTAGATATTAATGTGTTAGTTTCAGATGCATCCTCACTTTGTCTATCTTCTACTTCTCTCTTTTCTTTTGATGTCTCTCTCACACTCTTAATTTGGATGCTCTCAACCTCACATATGGTGGAATCACACAGCACTCGATCTTTTATCACTCTCACTCAATTTGGCTATGTGACTCTCATCCTCACATAGGTTGTGGTGTATCTTAGGAGCTATATGTAGTTTTGGAATACTATATATCTCCTTGACCGAAGGGAAAGTCCCATGCTCGGTCATCTTCTCATGTGTCACACTAGTAGAGGCAGCAGAATTGAAGTATGGATGGGAGAAAAGCGTGGTGTACGTATCTCCATAAGTCTCTTCTCCTCTTGAATAGCACAATTCACAAGATCTTGCACACTACCAAAATATTTATGTTGAAGTGTAGCGGCAATCTTAGAATTCAATCCTCTTTTGAAGTATGTCTTCTTTTGTAGTTCACTGATAACACCGGCTCGACGTAATGCATCTTGTAGCTCAAAATAATATTCTTGCACTGTATTACTCTCTTGTGTGATACTCTCCAAATAGCGAAGCAATCTCTGTGCATAATAGGGTGGCACAAATTCTCTCCTCATGAGTGCCTTCAAATCTGACCAAGATTTAATGAATTCGTTTCCAGATTGTTGATGCCACCAACTATAAGCATAATCTTCAAATTCTCTAGTGGCACACATCACCTCTTGGTTTTTGGGAAGCTTTTGAAATCTAAATATTTTCTCCATTCGCCATTCCCACTCAAGATACTCCTCTGGATCTTCACTGCCATAGAAAGAATTAAAGCTATCTTCGCTTTGGTTGTGGACGAAGTGCCCGCATAACATCATTCACGATGTTCGAGCGTAACACTTTCATTTGATGATCGAATTCAATGCGCATATCTTGTGCGAAATTGTTCATCTTGGTCTTGAGTTGCGCTTTTAAGGTGGAAGAAGTGGTGGTGAACTCATTGCGCAAAGTTCCCCTCAAAGTGTGGAATTGAAAATGATCCACCGGGGTATGCTTCTCTTCCATATTATCGTCTCCACCTGTCATGATTAGTGGCACAAAGAACGCACAAATACCATAACATATATTCGATATATGGAGTTCACTCTATCTCACTTTTTCCTCACCAAGTAAAGTTCTTACCTTCCAAGTGAATTGAGGCCAAAAAGAAACTTACACTTGGTGGTGGCTACAATAGCAAGTGATGATCAAGCGGATTTAAAAGTGACTCACAATTGCACGGCAAAGGATATTTGGGGAGCTTGGTATGAAAGTGTTTATCCTACACAATCTGAATTTCACGATGTTGTTGAATTAAGTAAGAATCCAAGCTAGAAAATATTGCCTATGTGCCGATCCAAATGATATAAGTGAAGTATATGAACGCACACGCAATGATCAATGTGACTCAATGCAAACAAAAGGAATGAGCTAAAGGAAACAATCGGGAATATTAGCTCGTTTTGCACCAAGTACTAGGAGAGACGCTAGCCAATTGCAATAATATGAATTTGAGGGCACAAGATTGTCCAAAGAAATTAAATACACAATCTGAATTTATGGACTAAGATTAACTCACCCAAATTCGGCCAATGCTTTCTTTTCTTGCTTTCTTTTTCTTTCTTTGGTTTTTTTTTTTGCTCAAGCCGTGGCTCTTTTTTTTTTAATTGGCTGCCTTCTTTTTTTTTGGCTCTATTTTTTTTTATACTCAAGGCCGAACTAGGTTTAATTGTTCGTAAGTCCAAAGTTGTTCAGCAATGTGTAGATAATTCTAGAACAGCCTTAAAGCAATTATCAAAGACTAGTCTCAAGGTTCAAAGGATTTAAGTGAAGATCTGAATATGTTCAGCTAAGATTGTTGTGGCCAAATTAATCAAGAAAAAGGAAACCCAGATATATTCGGATGTGATATTCTTTCAAGATGCACAAAGATCTTATGTGGACAGCAAGAACAAGGTTTCAAAAAAGTAAATTGAATCTACTTTTTTTTTGGATGCTAATTGAAAGATCAACTAGCGGATTTTCAAGGGTTCAAAATAACAATGATTAAGCAACGCAAAAGGACACTGAGATCAGCACGTAAACAAAATTTCTAATGGATCAAAACTTAATAAAACTCACGAAAATAACAGATGCGAAACTAGGGTTTGGATTTTTGTTGTTGCAATTTTCGGTTTATTGTACTATAGGACAGAAATAAATCAATCTAAAAGTAAAGGGATAAGATCCTACCGAGTAAACCGCGCTCTGATACCAGATGATACGGGGTCGCCCGATCTTCTCGACGTAGGATGGATACTCGCGGGAGTCTTGTTGAATCGCAATGATCCTCCAATGCCAATGCAAGGGACGAACACTCTTTAATTCGCCAAAACACACTCGCGTCGATTTCACGACCACCAGCGAAGATCTATCGTGCACCCAATTCCCAATGGAAAGGTGAACGATCTTGATTGAAGAACACTCCTAATTCCCTCACGGAATTTCAGCAACAATGATAAACTCGAACAAAGTTCAATAGATTGATTATTCTCAAAGGTGGTCTGAGCCCTTAGGCTGCTAATACATGGCTTATATAGGATCTTGGGACGTCCATAGAGTCCACAAATCTAGTACAACTCAACCCTACATGGTTTTAGATACGAACTCTCACAAAAAGGAAACTAGATTTTACAGCCGTCACATTGTTTCAGCCATAACTTTTGATCTGTGATGAATTTGATGTTGGGACCAGATCCATTGCGTAGCCCTTGAAAATATCTTTCCAAGGAGTACAAGAACACCCAAATCGGAGTCCGATTGTGAAAGTTATGACCTTTTTAGTAAGCGCCTGTCAGGTTGTCCCGAACCAAATCCGAATTGAATTCTGAGTTGAATCCGAGTTTGAATCCAATTGGCCTTATGGGAGGTACGAATTTTGCTGGAAAATCTTATCCAAAACTTGTAGTTTAAGTCCTTGGTCTTCTCCCTTTTGCTCTCCCACTGTATGGGCTTTCTTCCTTCATATCTTTGGCACCTAATGTCGTTATCTTCTTCCTTTTGTCTCTCCATTCCTTTGCCATTGACAAACCTAAGAATGTACCATTTGATAACATGAGGTAGTATTTCATTCTTATGAGTAATAACATAATATTTTATTTGAAATGAGTTCACCTGGCAATGTTTCATGCGGCTCAATAGTTCCTTCCAGTTGAATAATATATTTAATCAAAAGTACAAGACACGTGCGATATCGCATCATCCTCCCCTTCTTCAAGAAAAGCCGTCCTCTGCTTTTGATAGCCTGAAATTATACTAAATAAAGAATACAACGTGTACGCATGGTATATATATTTGTCGTCAACACTTTTTTGGATTATCTCATCATGTATTTCAGAAGGTGTTATAAATAAAAAGAACAACACATATGCATGGTATATGTAAGTGTCAATTGTTGTGACATTCTCATTATTTTGCATAAACTGATCAATATAGTCGTGACCAAAATATGTATACATTTCAATATTATTTTTCACAGCAGGAATGATATAAAAAATAATATTACAATGTATACATCTTTTGATCGCTGCTATATACATGGGTTTGTGCAAGATAATGGGAATGACACAACAATTGATACATACATATACTATGCATATGTGTTGTTCTTTTCGCTTACTCCACTGTCACATATCCATGATGAGATAAGTCGAAAAAATATTGATTACAAATATATATATACCATGCATATACGTTGTATTATTTGTTTAATATAAGTTCAGGCTATCAAAAGCCGAGAACAGCTTTTTTTGAAGAATGGGAGGATAATGCAGATACACATATTGATATTGATGTGACCACGTCACAAACGCATATGACCATAACTCTCAAGAATAAACAAAAGGTGAATTTGTTTCTTCAGTTTCAATTTATCTTAAATAAGAATACAATGCTATCTAATGATGAGCATAAAAATGTTCACAAAATTGAACCTACGATATAAGGACCAATGACTCGAACGCGAGCGCGTCAACTTAACTATCATGTGAATGCGTTCCTAACTTTGCATACAAATGTTCTAAAGAATATAATACTATTTAACCTTGTGATGATTTAATTGTCCTTACGAACCATGGAGAAGTACCACGCGAGCCCAAGTATACAAGTGAAACCGTCAAGCGCAAACTAAATTCTGTTCACAAGTTCGACTTAGATTCAGCCCTCCTGACAGCGTCTATTTCAAACAGGCACAACTTTTAATCCAGGAGAAATCTCGAGGTCCATGAGTACTTGTTGAAAAGCTTTTGAAGTCTACTTTCAAGTGGATCTAGCCCCGCCTCTAAATTCCTTCTGTGCACACCGTAATTACCAAAATAATTTGACGCTAACTCAGTCTGACAGGACGAACTTTAAATGCTCATAGATTTCGCATTAAGAGTTCATTTGGAATGTGTGAGTACAACATGGAAAGCTTATCTCGTTCTCTTTCCAACGGATCTAGCCCATTCCAAAATTCCTTTTGTGCACAACGGAATCATCAAAATAATCTTCGGTTTCAGAAATGGAGATAGAATCAGATATGATTTGATTACTTTTCATGTGTTGAAAACTTTTCATAAGCATAGGCCTACGTACCCCTATAAATAGACGCTCAATTGGCTATATAATTCAGACCACCTTTGAGAAAAAAATAATCTATGAGAGTTCTTATTTGAGTTCCTTTTGATTGCCGAAATTTTAAGGAGAATTAGGCGTGTTCCTCAATCAAGATCGTTCAGCCTTTCCACTGGGAATTGGGTGCACGATAGATCTTCACTTGGTGGTCGACGAAATCGACGCGAGTGTGTTTTGGCTGATTAAAGAATGTTCGTCCCTTGCACTGGCATTGGAGGATAATTGCAATTCATCAAAACTCCCACGAGTATCCATCCTATGTCGACAAGATAAGGCAACCCCGTATCACCTCCTCTCTTCTGTTCTCCATAGAAATAGATCCCTCCCCCATCACCCTTCTCTCAACCTTACCAAAATCCATGTGGCTGCCGGCCAAAATCCACCTTGTCGCCGGCACCTTTCCACCACTTCCCCCATCGCCAACCCTCCACACCTCCCCCCTTACCTCCTTCATTCGCATCAAGCAGCGAAGCACAAGCAAATCCATGGCAATAGTTGGGGAGAAGATCCATGGTAGGATCCCGACAGCTGGATCTGGTGGGATTCACCCTCACGACGACCAAATCCAATAGCGACGTCTCTTCCTCTTTGGCTCTAGGTGACCGGATCCAAAGGTTACGGTCGGCTACGCAAGACGACGATAGTGGGCCAACTTCGGCTACGCAAGACGACGATAGTGGGCCAACTTCCTGACTGGCACCACAGTGAATCGGTGACCCAACTCACTTCTTAGCGCGGCAGTGGGTGGCCACTGTACCTTTGTGCCATCCGACAGGTGGCCCCTGCTTCGTATTTTATTCCTTGGGATCGAGCCTCAAGCTTGAGGTTGACTCCATGATTTTTTGGCTTGTTGCCTCTCTCCACAATGTTTATGGTCAGTCCTAAGTTCGCTCTCTCCTCCTTAGGACCCCTCTGGCGGCACATTGGGGATGCCCTAAGCCTCAATACATGGCGAGGAAGGGCCAGGACAAAGGTAGATGCATCCTATGTTTCATGTGTCGCAGTTGGAGCCATTCCTCATACTTCGCTCTTGTGTTTGGTGATTTAGTGTTTGGTGATTTACCAAAATTTGTGGAGCTGGATGGAGCGGTCTGGTACTATAGTTGATTATGGATCAGCGGATGTTAAAAAAGGGTAGCACAATGGTGTCTCAGATTCCGGTGAAAATATACAAACTTCTAGTGAATAGAATAGTTGAAATGGTGTATAGACCAGTCATCCTACGGGCAGTGAGTGTTTTGAATGGTATTAGCTACTCTCTCCGTTTCAGAACACTTAGCACTCTTGAATTTGACCAATCAAACCTTGTAATCTTTGATCAATAATATTTTTCTAAAAATTTAATTTCATTATATTAAAATTATATTGTTAGATTTGTCATAACATATACTTTTATAGCATCACACTTTCATAATTTTATAAATGTATTAGTATAAAACTAACAGTCAAGGTTTAATTTTAGAGACTATAAAAGTCGATAGTACCTGTATTCCGAAACGGAGGAGTATATAGCAATGGAAGGATTAGTGACTGAAACGGGGAAAAAAAGTCCCAATTCGTCTCATCCCCTTTGCCCTACCTGATCCAATCCTCCTTACGGACATCAACCGGAATTGTGATCCTTGATTGTCTCGTGCGATTCAGGAATACCACGGCTCATTGCTTAGGCATTGCATGCCAATTTTACCTTTTCTTTTTTGAGATGGAACATCACAATTCCATTAATTAGCGGGCACAGCTAAATCGCTGGCCACTTCACTTAATACAAAATCAGGGAACCGCATCAAGCCACACCCACTCGAACACCTATATAAGCCAAAACATGCGCTACCATATTACAAGAGAGCTATATCTAAATTCAACACACCAACTAATAAAACAAAGCTTTTTCTGTAGGGGCTCCTTGCACTGCAAAAGTACCACTGAGTTAAATTTGTAGAATTATTATTTTTTTAATGGTGGCAGAGGGCTGCCCTCATTAATTAAGAGGAAGAAGCATCTAGTGTTACGGTATTACAAGACTAAGAATTACCGTATTACAAGACTAAGGCCCCACTCATTTTGACTTTTTTTTGTCTTCTGTTTCTAACTTCTACTTTTTTTTTTCACAATTCAGTATTTCATCTTTTTCTGAATTTTTTAAGATATTTTAGGTTTTTTTTGTATTTTCTTTTTTTCCGTGTTCCTTTGTATTGTCCCTAATGGGTTAACATGTTTTTTCTATTTTTACATTTTTTAAAAATTAATTATACCCAACAAACCAAATCAGCTATAGTAAAAAAAACCAGTTACAGTGAAATTTCAGCCAAAAACCAGAAGCCATTGTTAAAACGAGCGCCCCCTAAGTCCAAGCTCTGCCAAATGCTTGGCTCCCACAAGGGCCAAGTTTTGGCCTCGTCCTTTGTGTGGGCAACGAGGTACTTCGAGGTAAACGCCGTTGATCAGAATATTCAAGCATTTTGTTCCTTCTAGATCTCTCATATCATAAGCATTAAGAGTGAAGCCACCGTTTTCCGTAGGACTCCAGGCGTATGGATAACCGATTCCCACCAATGTCGGACCGAGGATGTGGTCTGTATTGAGGACATCACTATTATCAAGACTCCATCTACACAATCATCACCTCTAACTTGATATTCAAGTAACAATGACAATAACGAGACTAGTGTTGGACTAACGGCTGAAACTTTGTAGCAATTGTACAAGGGAGCAATTACTCGAGCTAGAGCTGTGAACTCACTAAACAGGTGAATCTGATCCTAAGTTCCTTTTATTTCACTTCTATGGACAGCTCGTTACCTATTGCTTCCTCTTTATACATTATTAGGTTATTAAGAGAGTAAGAACTTGATGCTACCAAACAGGAGATGAGGGAGGCCGGTGCACCAAAAGAAGGTCTAAGAAAAGACGATGACACTTCACTTATATCAATGGAAAAAACCACCAAGATGCTGGAATCAAGTTTTCAAACTTTAAATTGAAGATTGGAGAAGACTACATTTCAGAAGCTCGCTTGTGTCTAGTTTTTAATTTTGAGTTTGTTTGAGTTTTTGGCCAAGTTCCATATGTCATGTGCTGGTTTGTATCTATAATAAAACATATTAAATTTGTTTTGGATTTTAGTGTTCTTTTTGGTTCAGATTCAAGGTAATGGCGATGTCGAAGCTTCAAACAAGCTAAAAACGAATACTTAGACCGCAAGAGAAGTTTAGCTGTTGTCAAGAGAGTTGTGCGCCACCCTCATAGGCCAGCCACCACGTGGGGCCCACCTCATGGGCGCCCAAACCAAGGCAACCGGCCAGCTACTTCTTATTACTTTAAGTTTAAATTAGTAATTAAAATAGGATTCCAGTTGTTTCCCTACTTTGAGTCCGGCTAAGCTTGAACGAGGGTATAAAGCCTTGGCCACTGTCCCCTGTAACCCTCGAACATTAATTTTGAATTAAAATAATTTCTTGCTCTTTGGTTTATACCATGTGCTACCAAGGAAGTTGGAAAGTCGACTAGTTAGCATTCCACTAAATTATTAGTTATCGGTGTTCTTGTTGTTCCTCAAAGACCATCAATATCGTCTATCTTGGTGTGGTGAGAAGACAGAGATCCAGAGCATGTTGCTAGTTGAATTCCGGTACATAGGAGTATGTAATCGAGACAGACAATTGCGTGCTTCCGTTCATCAGAATTCATAGGATTTTAGATTAGCCATATATTTACTCTTCAAGTGAGATGCTACGTCGTGAAGATCGGGCACCCCGTATTATCTTGGTACCAGAGCACCGGGTTGATATGGTAGGATCAATATTTTATCCTTAATTAGTTTTTTTATTTTCTGCCCTATATACAAAGACAAAAAAATCATAACCTTAGTTTTCAATTCGTTTGCATTTTGTGAGTTTTGTTAGTTTTTAATCCGTTAGTTTCAATTGTATAGTTGTTGTCCATTGCATCTTGTATTTCCATCACATTACTTGATCATTCTTTTAGGGTTCTTAGTTTTTTCATCTACAAATAGAAAATTCATGGGCTAGAGCTCCTCTAATCTGTATAAAAAAATCATTGTGGTTTAGACTTTCTAAATCACAACCAAAAAGATTTTCTTACCCTTCTTGAGTTGTTGGATCTTCTAAAATATGAAATCCAGTATGGTTGATTTCAAGGACACCAGCAGGGCTCTCTTCCTGGTGGCTCTTGTAGCCATGGCAGCCATGCTTTTCCCATCTTGCCGTGCACGAGGCAAGAATTACTATTTACACCCATACGATATATCTTGAGTTCTTAACCTATTTGTGAGAAGGGTTTTTTTATAGGGAGAGCTCTCCTCCTCCTCAGCAGATGAGGATAACTGCCACACGATCGTGCCGTGCGAGGATACGACGTGCACCGTGTACTGCCAGAAGCTGGGCTTCACCAATCCTCAGACGTACTGCAATCCTCAGACGCTCTGCTGCTGCTGCCTGCAAAGCATCGGCATGGACGCGCGCCGGCTGCTCATGATACCCAAATGATTCCCTCTCTCTTTCTCTCTCTTTCTTGAGATGATTTCGATCGATCCTAGCTCTTGCGTCCGTATATCTTTATGTAATAATGCATGGTGTGCAAGTATATGTGTGTGTGCATCTGAATGCATTTTATTTAAAATGCATGCATGGGACTATGGGAATATGCGACAACTAACCTTAATTTAATAGAAATATACGACAACATTTTTTAATCGAATTTAAGCAGAATTATCCATTTTAAAAAAATAAATCACCTGCAAACTCTCAAGAAACTAGATATACATGGGCCGGGCCCATTAAGAAACCAGCCGAGTGAAAATCAACCCAGTATGGCCCAATGTAAATTCAGAATATGTGTGAAAAGATTTGGTAACTCGTCGTAGAGAAAAAAATAACGATTTTCAAATAAAAAAGAGAAAGGAAATGCATACAGGATCTCAACCAATAAGTAACCATCAAGCTAGAAGATTTAATTTAAGGTTGCTCAGCTATATCTACAATTTTACAGGGATATATTTAATGAATAGCATTAATATAGGAGCGAATAAAATGGCAAGAATTAAATGCAAGAATATATCGTCGCACGCCTCTATATAAACATAACAAAAGGAGTTTAGGCATATCACATCGAAACAAAAAGAATATCTGTTAATTCCCCTAGTGCATTGGTGTTTGACACTACTACAGACAGTCCTATCACAGACGGTTCCCGAACCGTCTGTTTTTATGTGTCAGCGATAATATGTGGTTATCACAGACGGCTCCCAAGCTGTCTGTGATAACTTACATTACAGACGGTTTTTGAGAAAAAATCGTCTGTAATAGTCGACTTTCACATACGGTTTTTTTCTCAAAAATCGTCTGTGATACTTGACTATCGCGCAGCGGTTTGTGTTACGATAAATGCAGTGATATCCTGACGGTTAGTAACAAAACCGCTCGTTATTGTGTATGTCACAGACGGTTAATAAGAAAGGCCGTCTATGATATCGTTATATCACAGATGGTTCAGTCTTTGAAACTGTCTGTGATATATATATTACAGACGGTTTTCAACAACGAACCGTCTGTGATAGCAATTAAAAAAGCAATTTCTTTTGCCGTTTTTTGGCTAGCCTTAGGATGTGCTAGTCATGCCCTCTGAAAGCAACCAAGGAGATTACAGATAATGACAGATAAGTTAATTGCAACTCAAAGTGAATTACGAATGTAACAAACAGCCAGTGGATCACACACATATATAGAATAAAAATCGTTATACAGATCTGACAAATGATTTGTTTGATTAAGCACAATTGAGTTATTTGTACAATTAAATCCAATGTTTTAACATCTAATTATCACCATTACCGCGGTAGAACTCTCCAGCCCTATTTATGACCCGTGCTACTAAGAATTCGGAGAGTTTTCCACGAATTTCGACGAGTTGCTCAAAATGATATGTACTTTCGTCGAAGTCCACCCGCTGTCGCTAGGAGCAATGTTAAGTCATTAATTAGCATATGTGTGTGTATAATCAGAAAATAATAATCATTGGAAGGACCTGACAAACCTCTGGATTATTGATCTTAGTATTCATGATTTTCTGCATATGGCGGTAAACGTAGAATTCACATACATTGCCCTGTAGCTGCTGGTGGCACTGCAAAAATAAAATTACGTATATAGGTATTGTCAATTCTAGAGGCAAGTGTGATATAGGATTGTTGTATTGTAGTGGGTACCGAAAATCGCGTGTTGTGTCGTAATGTATCACTAGATTTGTTGTGTCTTCCTCCTAGGGCAACATAAGCAGTAAACGACCTACATGATTCAAAAAAGTTAGCCTCAGCCGTTGCAAACGAAGGAAATATTACAATAGAGTTATGTATGGAGGAAATAAGTTTACCTATTAATTACTTCTTGCATACGACTAAAGTCGTGGTTGCTCCTGAGTAGAGAATCAAGGTATATTATCTTGCTCACTTTGGTACAATCACAATCAAAATCCAGTGTTGCCTAGTCATGTGTGTCGCAATAGTGATTAATCCTAAGTTCATACTGCATGTAAAGTACAAATAAAATATGTGTGGCAACTAGTGAAGCACTTACCCTTGGTTGAAGAATACCATGACGTACTCCTTGTCGTTGTGAGCAAGCAATCCCTTCGTTATGTATTCTTACACGAAGGATACATTTTCGTTGATAGATTGCTCGGAGACCAAGTGAGGGTCGAGGAAACCCACCGGTTGTCGCGATTGTCGGACTTGTTGGATCATGTATCTATACATAAGGAAAGAATAATGATATTTATCGGTATAACGTGAATGTAGAATTTCATTGTATAGTACACTTACAGTGTCCAGCATCGTAGAAGTGAGGCATCGAGTTCGTCAAGATTGAATAGTAAGAATAAATCTTCGAATGTCACAACGATGTAGCCCGAGTCGTGGAGGAAATGCTCTTCCATATATCTCAGAGTGAATGTACTCTACCGGTTTGGCTTCACCGTGACTGCTCCAACATTTGTACCCTTTTCTGAAACCCCTTCAAATCAAGTAAGCTTCAATCTACGCTGAGTTGCTAAACATCTTGAGATTATCACAATCAATGCATGGACAGTACATATATTTCACCCTTTTCTTCAACATATCCAGCTCGGCGGCTCTTCTAAAAGCAGACACGCCATTAATGTACTCTTCACTTACACGGTTCTCAATGTACATCCAGTTTCATTCCATCTACGCTACACAAGTAACAAATGGGTGTCAAAACTTAATATTATCCATTCTGAAATTGATCAAACTAATATTATTTTTCTAAACCTAGCCAGATCTAAAGAAAAACCTAGCTATCATCTCTGGCCTTCCATTACAAAAACATGCATGTATATAAGTTATTAAAAGTAATTGAGTACTAACCTCTGATCAGATCACTAAGAAGACGGAGATATGTTTTCACCTTGAACTCTCTAAAGTCGACCGCCTTGCTCCACCGATGCAACGCAATAAAGACAGATCTGTGTCAACATCGAGCAAGTACACCCAATAATTAATAGTGCAAATTATCATAGACGGTTCCAATTAAAAACGGTCTGTGAAACAAAATATCACCGATGGTTCGTGTTAAAAACCGTCTGTGACTTATCACAGACAGTTATTAATACGAACCGTCTGTGATAATGAATTTCAGAGACGGATTGTTATATGAACCGTCTGTGATATCTCAATTATCACAGACGGTTCATGTTAATAACCATCTGTGAAAGTTCACAGACAGTTGTCAACACGAACCGTCTGTGTTATCTCGATTATCTCATACGGTTCATATTAAGAACCGTCTGTGAAAGTTCACAGACGGTTATTAACACAAACCGTCTGTGTTGTCTAAATTATCACAGACAGTTTGTGTTTACAACCGTCTATGAAAATATCACAGCCGGTTGGTAGTATGAACCGTCTGTGATGGTTTAAGCACAAACGGTTCCGTATGAACCGTCTGTGATGTACTTGTCCAGTATAACCTGTTTTGTAGCAGTGTGAGTTCGAGTTCTAAACCATTATATTTATACCGTACTAGTCTTTTAATCAGTGGCTAGTACAGATATTCAACATCATTCATATCACATCTATACATGCACAAATAACCGGAGTAGCATATAGTAATAAACATTTGAACATAGGCTTATGCAGCCAATCTTTCAAATAAAGGGTTAACTGGCCAAATAGTTCGCGCTACAAAGAAATGACAACGGCATACATAAACGAGGCAATAAATCCAACAAGCATGCCTCAGCCCACCACAAGCAGCTAACTAGAGTTGACCCTTAGTAAACGACATCATCTTTGCCAAAACCCGCAACGTAAAAGTAACTGATCGGTATATCTCATTATTCTCTGAAAGTGTTCAACAAGTAATTGTGAGTGCAAAATTGTACTCCGCAAGATTTTATAACAAAGTTATATAGTATACAAACTAAGACAAAAGTAGCTATCTATTCTAGCTTAATTTGTACAAAAGAAGTTCTCATTTGCAATAGAGAGTAATAAATTACAATCGGAGGTTGTAAAAGCAATTGATATGTGATAAAAGTAACAAGTAGATAATCATGAACATATACCACATATGGCTCTCCATAGCTATAAACAAGAACCTCGCATAATCATGACCAAGATTCACTGAGTAGATAACCTCCATTCCTAACCAAGTTTTAAAAACACAAGACTAACCTTAGCGACATCACTGAGCTTTGCCCATAACCGGGGGCATGGTTATCCAAATAGATTATATACTCTACAGATGATGTACGATTTTAGGCACAAGACATGTTCATCTCGTAAGGGCAAGCTATTGAAACACTTACTTTGGTGTAGGCTAAGCGAGCATGATAAGGCTTTTACATTGCTCGACCCTAATCTTGTCCCACACAATGGATTTTCATTCTCGGGAGTTAAACACATATTCAACCCCAAGGAATCCAGTGTTGTATCAGAAGTTTTGGCCCCATACATATACACCTATGATGGGAACCCCCTCGAGCAACCGTCCTAATGCCCGCACAGCTTTGATCTGGCACAAGTACAATACTATACTCAAACAACTTATTACACCAGGACATTTCCATAAACACACTTGTAATTGTACGGAAGGCTTCGATCAACAACACATAAGTTCATGGTCCTTAACCGACTTAAGTGAGAGTCTCGATCAACCTACAACCGTATACGAATACCCCCTCTCAATACAAGATATTCAATAATAACCTACAACTAGACCCCTAGCAACACAAGATATACAAATATCTCACCCAAGTCAAAATCATAGTTTTTTAGTTTCATGTTCTAACTAAAATATCAAAGGTGACCCCACTGGTCCAGCAACATGACCATTCCCAATATCTGTGATTGAACTCAACCCATCTTTTAGTATACCAACAATTCTCATCATGGCTAATCGGTATAATGGAAGCGACGTGGACTGTTGAACAAGGTGACATAATCGGGGAAGACTTTTATGGCAAGACACTCGACGAAAATTCACACTTGAGCTTGAGAAATCGCTGATACTAGCATGATGGTGGCTTCGGGCGGATGTTGAGCTTGGCTTGGAGAAGGGGGCAACATGGGGCTTCGTGTAGAAGGCTTGATGAAGACAATTGATCAACTTCTCTGCAAGTGACACTGTAGATGAATAGTAGCTCTCCAGGTGGTCTCCAATGGCAGGCACATTGTGTGGAGGAAGATGGCTGGCAAGTGAGCCCGACTGGTGGCGAGAGAGGTAGAAGAGAGGAGAGAAGGAGCTTCGAGGGATGGCGCCTTCGGGTGGGGAAAATGGATAGGGGAGGCGGCTAGGCTGAGGACGACACGTGGGCCGGATTGGGATGGAACAGGAGACGGGTTGGGCCAACGGGGAAGGATTCGACCCACGAATAGAAATTGAATTTTAATTCTTTTCTGATTAGTTTAAACACAGAAATCAAGTTTGATTTTTTCGAACTAGCAAACCAACTCCAAAAATTATGAATTTTTTGAAGAGGTAAATTAGATTATTTATAGCTCAAATAAATTATTTTCAAGCTATGGTCAAGTTTTAAGTAAATAAAAAATTTATTTTTAGCTACTGAAAATTAAGAAAACCTTTTCTTTAATGCAATTTTTTCAGGCTTTCATGAAAAAAGAAGATAATAAGTTAGATGTCGATCACACACCTGAGGCTGGTAAGAGGTGAGGGACAATGCCCCCCTCACTTGGGGGCTTCGCTATCTAATAACTTTTTCTAGTCCTCTTCCATTTTTCTTTGTATCAACTAAACATTTGTATTGTCTTCAATTGGATGGGGCGCTACTTGTAATGTTAGGATTGCTAAAAGGAAAATTTGGGAAAAGGAATGCACTGTATGGGAAATACTTGAAGAAGTTATGCAAAAACCCCTTTCATAAAGGCCTATTGCAAGTTCCAAAATCCGCTCGGCTTCAAATTCATAGTCCATCTTTGGGTTTCGAAGCCCACACAATTGGGCGTAAAACCAAAGCCCGGCCAAACAGGTCCTAAGTTGCTTCGAATACATACACAGGCCTATGGCCTCTTTTGTGGAGGCCTAGTAACAAGCCAGCCCAGCTATCCTCGATATCTTAATTAGCAGCCGATTAATTGGTACAAGAAAATCTAGCAGCCAATGAATGGCATCCAAAGATGAGATATGGATATATATAGCAAAGCTATTTGTGGAGGGAATGAGAATCCAACTAACAATCAAAAAATTAGCAGTGGAGAATAGAAATGGGGAGAGTTCATCCTTGGTTACTTAATATATATACCAGGGTCTGGATGACAATTAATGGAAAGAAAGGAAAACGTACGCTAGATGCGGTAGAGGATAGAATGGCGAGAATTAATTCTCTAGCAAATCAGATTAGCTAGCTTCAGCCTCCTGCTGCATGCCTGTGTGTGTGTGTGTGTGTGTGTGTGTAAAAGCTAGCATTATACACAGGCAGACGTATAACGTACTGATCAAATAGCGAGAACAACAGTTAGCTAGCTAGAGAAACACACAAGCAAAAGCACTACTAGCTAAGCTAAGCTAGCCTCTCGAGCTGCTGTCTGATGGCGCTTGTGAAGAAGTACAGTAGTACGAGAGTTGCCGTGCTGCTCATGGCTCTCCTGGCCACTTCCTCGCCGTGCCAAGCAGCAGCAGCAGCAGGTAGCTAATCACGCACTCATATGCACATATATACATACCTACATATGATACCGGCCGTTTATGTCTTCATCAGTGTGTAATGCATGCTTTGTGCGTGCGTAGATGGAGATGAGACGCCGAGAAGAGCGCTGATAGAGAGAGGTGCGTGGAGGACTTCTACTGTGGCCTGCTGAGGTGCGAGGCGACCTGCCAGCAATGGAACCTGGATCCGAGCGGAGCCTACTGCAAACAACACGGCAACTCTGCCTACTGCTGCTGCAGCCACCAATGAATCAGCAATCGGTGCTCGCGGAAAAAATAAAAAATAAATGTTCAATGAGATTCTTGCTTTGCTTGATGATCGATAAAATGTTAAGAGGAGATTTATGCCAGTACATGTGTACGCATGCATGTTCGCTGTGTGAAGTCGATCTCGATGAATGTGTCATATATACCACACTCAGGGGCGGAGATGGGCCTCGGGCCGGTTGGGCAACGGCCCGAGGCCCAGGAAAAAATAACAGTGCAATGTGCACTCCGCAGTCCCTAACCGCGCGACTCCGCCCCTAGCCGCATCTCCGCCTCCAGGCTCCAGCCGCATCTCCACGCGACCGACGCGCCGACCCCAGCCCCCTACCGCCGCCCGTGAGCTCCCCCTCCTCGGCTCCTCCTCTCCGCCTCGGCCCACGGCGGCGCAGCACCGCCCTCCGCCTCGGCGCCTCTTCTCTGCCGATCTCGGCCTCGGCCCGCGGCGGCGCGGCACGGCCCCCGCCTCGACGCCTCCTCTCTGCCAATCTCCGCCACGGCACCGCCCCCCGGCGGCCCAGCCCCCCACCTCCTCTCCGCCGAGCCCGCCAGCCGCCGCGACGTCACCCTGACTCGCTCGTCGGCCGTCGCCTCCTCAGACCTCAGCGGATCTCCGCCTCGGCCAGCGGCGGCGCGGCACCCCCCACCCTCGCCTCAGTGCCTCCTCTCTGCGACTCCGCCGGCGCCTCCTCTCCACGGCTCCGCCAGTCCGCCGCGACGCTGGCCCCACTGCAAGCTAAAACTTGTTCCCTGAAAAACCAATGTATTCCCACTGCAAGTTTCTTTTCTATTTTTTCCTTCTGGGTTTTTATTCTAGAGTTTTATTGTTCCCTGAAAAAAAATCTCCAGTGCGGAGCAATTAGTGGACATTGGCTGCAAATGGGTGATTCTTACTCCGAGCGTAGACATATTATTGGTGAAGATGATCAGGTAATTAATATATACACAAATTCTACTAGATTGGTATTTCTCTTGTCTATTCCCCATTGAGATGCATGATTGCCATTGTCATTGCAGTAACATAATTCAAGATTTTGATATAACAAGTTTGCCAAATGCAGTTTATTGGGAAGAAGGCTGCATATGCCTTGAGTCAAAATGTTAAGGTTATTGCCTGCATACTTCATGCTGCTGTCCGTGATTGGTTGAAAACCAATGTATCACCTGAAGTTGCTTCTACCATTCGAATAATTTATGGAGGTTAGTTCCTTATCTCGCATCAGGATCAATGTGTTTCTCCATTTATGCTATAAAAACTGATGATTGGAAGACTGAACTTAAAAACCGTAATTTAGTACAAGTGGTAGTAATTCATATGTTGGAAATATCTGGAAACCCCATCCTGAGAAGTGAGAAGTTAGTTCCCGAGTACTGATTTCTGTATCTGCTAAGGCCCTTATCTTTGGCATTAGAACCAACATTTATTTACCGAATGTTTGAAGCATTTTATTTCAATGGTAGCATGCATTTCTGTTGCAGGTTCTGTAAATGAAGCCAATTGTGCAGAGCTAGCAAAGCAAGAAGATATTGATGGCTTCCTTGTTGGTGGTGCCTCTTTGAAGGTACGAGAAACTCTTGTCAGATCCTTTTTTTTCACTCAAATGAAACAATGAAGCTAGAAAATTACTTCCTTTTGTGTGCTGTTTTTAGTCTCTGCTACGAGCAACTCTTAAACACATTGGCGTGCAATATTATCATACTTTCTGTTTTGGACCCGAGGCTCCGATAAATCCTGGCTCCGCTACTGACCACACTCAAGGAAAAAGAAATAAATTTAGTATACATGAAGGTGCAAAATGTGATATCATTTGTTTGCCTAACACGTACGATATCAAATCTTAGCATTATGGTATCAAACATTAGTGTAGGAGAGAACATAAATGCAAGAATCAATCCTAAAATTTGATTGTGTACTCCATGGCCGTCGTTCGCATGTCTCTTGTGATCATATCTACTAGCTTCTCAACATGCCACGCACGTAGGAATTAACGTCCCTTTTTTACTCCATTTTTTCCCTTGTTCAAATTAATTAACCTTAATACTCTTGTTTTATCTGTGTGCACTAATTGGCTGCGGATGCTGCAATGCATTGTATAGTTGCTCGAGATACATGTTTCAATAGGAATGCAAACGGATTGAATTCGAACGGATATTGCTTAAACCGTATCCTAATCATATTTTTTTCCCCGAATTCGGAGTCGAATATGGTAAGACTGGATACCAATACGAATTCGAAATTTTCGGAGTTTCGAATACGGTACCGTCGAGACAGATATATAACAGATTCGGCTCGGAAACAGATAATATAGGCGAATAATATGGATGATTACAATTCCAAAATGCAACAAATCAGCAAATTTCGAGAGAATAGGATATTCATATCACTTGAATGGCCAACAATTGGAGGAAGTAAGTGCATGTGATTATGTGAAAGTAATAAAGTCTGACCACATGTCCACATCAATTTACTCTCCAAAGTGGTATTAATGCTTACAAAACATACCCAAAATGCCTCAGGATGTCTTATTAAGTATGCACTTTGCACTGCATCTTTTTATTCGTATGAAACCTTTGAAACATAATGCGAAGAGGAAGGGAGTGGACCAACATAGCTATTTATCAGGTAACATGTGCAGAAAGATCTAGCAAAGCATTAGTACAGAAAAGCTATTCCTAAATGAATAATACAAGTGTAGAAATCCAACAGAGCACAGCTGCACAGGTCCCATACGAAGAGAAGAATAGCTACATCGAGCGGGTTTTATCAACTCATCAAATCCAACAAAGCACAAGCAGAACAGAAATGAGAGGCATCAGTTTGCACGCCCAAGTAAAGCTTGCCCTTTCTGAGAAACCTTGCCCAAGTAAAGCTTAACTACTATGTGATGAAATAACATTAACAGGCAAGCATAATAGATAATTCTCCAAGAATTTGCATGCCCAAGTGGCCAAGTAACAACTTACAACAGGGCTACCAAATCCAGCGATAAGTACTCATGCACTTACAGATGCCATCACAATTCACAACTGCTGATATGCTGCAAATCACAGTAGAGAAGAGCTAATCAATCAACAAGCATCATAAGGTAATCAACTAATCACTTAATCAGCAAGTGAGTATTTGTTTCCAGATCAGCACAGCAACTAATCAACTAATCACTTAACCAGCAACTAATCACTTAACCAGCTTTATGCCATCACAATTCACAACTGCAAATCACTAGTTGTCTGTTTGTTTAATTAATCTTCCTTTGATCCTATCATTTGGTTAGGCATGGCAATATGTAGTAGGACATCAAAATTATTCATTCAAAGAACTATTGAAATTCCATCCTGACAGCCATATAAACAGGGATAGATAGGTTTCAGCACATCCCAGAGCCAATGAAATAAGTCTTGACAGGAACTAGAATGAATTAGAATGCATGTTTTCATCATTCAATCCCCATAAGAGCACTAAACAGCATAAATGATCAGGTGTAGCAACTGGAAAATCTGGAATATAGGCAAAATTAGCAGCACAACCATAGGATTGATATCATGTCTCCTATGCTGTCTCAGCTAGTCAGCTGTAATGAAGTAACAGAAAGTCACAGCTCATATGCTATAAACTATACCAGGTATAGCAACTAAACTGAAAAACAAGCAGAACTAAACATCAGCTAAGTAAAAGAGTACTAAATCACACAAGTGAGGAACTGAATGAACAAGTCTAGTATTAGACACAAAGTTCCAAGTTATGACATAATGCATAAGTGTAGCATCTCACATAATGACAATTGACAAAGTGTTTACATAATAATCAATGCTCTGATGTTTGATCCATGCACTGCCATGTAAAAACAAGGGGATATGCATGGTGTTTCTCTTCCGAGCATTTCATTAACACTTAAACTGAAACTGATCAGAACCATAAGTGGCATGATCAGAACCATAAGTGGCATGATCTTACGACCAAACTAAAACTGTGTGTAGTTCCTAAAGGAATACGCGTAGGCTACGGAAGTAGAAAACAAAACTTTTCTACCGCGCACCCAAGAACATCATGCTAAGGAAGGATCATGGATCGTTACCACTTAGACGCAGCAGTGCAATGAGAAGAAGAATTGAAACCGATCCAATCACGCGTGTCGAGGTAGTAGTGGAAGTAGCCGATCGTCCGAACAGATCGTCTCCTCCACGCACGCCGATCAACACGCAACGAGCAGCGCCTCCACCGGTATCCACACGCTCGAGAGTGAACGCCGATCGCGAGTGTACTAGCACTCGTGAGCAGCTAGGGTTTGGCTCGGGAGGTGGCGGCTAGGGTTTTGCTAGATGTTAACAGGGACGAATCCCCTCTACCTCTCGCCTCCATATATATAGACCTCCTCACGTGGGCCTCGTGGACCGAGGCACAATAGGAGTCTATTCGGATCTCTATCCGAATTGAGCTCATATCCGAATCGTATTCGAATTAGTGTTCCAACCCGTTAAGCGTGCGACCCTGTAGGTTCACGTATACTTGGTCGTGACCCGGAAACGCCTTTCCGGTCACCATGTTAATAGCGGCCTCTAGTAAGACATATTAACCCCAAAGTATATGTAAAGATCATATCGGCTGAACCTGTAATGTTCTCTCATGTACGAATCCCTTTGCCTCACGATATAGATTGAGCTCAAGGCGAGACCTGTGTCGTCCTCTTAATAGCTCAATCACTCTCTCGATTCCGTAATGGATTATAAACTCGTGATTGACTCCTCAATCACCTTGGTATGGCCATGCACTTTCATAATCCATTACATCGAGGGGCCTAGAGATATCTCTCCCATAAGGAGGGGCAAATTCTATCTTGATCATTCACATCCCACTACATGTTTCATGGCAAACTCAAAGACTACTTTTATGACTACCCAGTTACGGAGTAGTGTTTAGTAGTCCCAAAATAAGCTACTACTCATGTTGGGAACATGATGATCTCAAGTCTAAGGATTCTACATAAACACTACTTGAGACCAACTGATGACACATGGAATCTCTCGATGTCTCATGGCGAGTCTATCCAACATATGTTCACTAACACATGTCCATATTATTGATTTGGTATCACCATATCATGATCCATGAGACATGATCATCAATCAATACATATGTTGATCTTTGTCTTTGAATCATATTTGTTCCTCATATGATATCTGATCAGGATCATTTAGAAATAGCAACATTTTAGTATTTAAGAGTCTCATGAATAAGTCACATACTCATTGATCAATAATGATGATGTCCATTCCAAGGAACAAAATAATGTATCATAAACATAGTATGTGATATATACAACATCTCCATGTTGCCTTTAGGGCATATCACTATGATCTCCCACTTGCACTAGAGTCAACCATGTAGGTATCTAATACCCATTGCCCTAGTGTGAGCCTCATGCTTTGGTGGGAGCGGCTTTGTTAACGGATCTGCAATGTTCAAATCCGTTTGTACTTTGCATATCTTCACATCGCCTCTCTCCACTATCTTGCGGATGAGATGAAATCGCCGTAAAATGTGCTTGGACTCAGTGCGATCTAGGCTCCTTGGCTTGTGCAATGGCCCCACTATTGTCTGAGAGAGGTCCATTGGGTGGAGGCACTAGCCATCACACCAAGCTCGAAATAAATTTCTTGATCCAAACAGCCTCTTTGGCGGCTTTGGAAGCTGCTATGTACTCGGCTTCATTGTAGAATCGGCAACCGTCTGTTGCTTGGAACTCTTTCACTTACCGCACCGCCATTCAAAGTGAACACAAATCAGTTGTGATCTAAAATCATCTTTGTCGGTTTGGAAGCTTGCATCGGTGTAACTATTTACAACGAGCTCTTCCTCACCTCCATAGACAAGGAACACATCTTTAGTTCTTCTCAAGTACTTCAAGATGTTCTTTACGCAATCCGGTGACTTTCACTGGATCTCGATCGGTATCTACTCGTAGCACTTAAAGCATACTGAAACATCGGGCGTGTACAAAGCATGACATACATAATGGACCCAATGGCGAAGCATATGGAATCGCATTCATTTTATCCCGCTCATCGGTGTACTAGGACACGATTCTTGCTAAGATTTATACCATGTGACATAGGTAGAAAACTTTTCTTGGAATCATGCATGTTGAACCTTTTCAACACCTTGTCAATGTCACGTATCTTGGCTTAATCCAATTAGCCTTTTGATCTATCTCTATAGATCTTGATGCCCAGAATATATCTTGCCTCTCCTAAGTCTTTCATAGAGAAACTATTTTTAATGAAGACTTAACGATTTGAACAAAGGAATGTCATTTCCGATCAGTAATATGTCATCCACATATAAGACCAGAAATCGAGTGCGCTCCACTAGCCTTTTGTAAACACAAGGTTTTCTTCGTTCTTGATGAAACCAAACCTTTTGATTACTTCATCAAAACGAATGTTCCAACTCCGAGATGCTGCTTTAATCCATAAATGGATCTTTGGAGCTTGCATATCTTTCCAAGCGATTGTGGATCGACAAAACCCGTGGGCTGTGTCATGTACACATCCTCACTCGATTTCCATTAAGGAAAGCTGTTTTGACATCCATTTGCCATATTTCATAGTCGAAATATGCAGCAATCGCTAGAATGATCCGAATAGACTTTAGCATTGCGACAGGCTAAAAGTTTCATCATAATCAATACCTTGAATTTGTTTGAAACCTTTGGCCACCAATCGCGCTTTATAGATGTGAACATTTCCATCAATGTCTATCTTTTTCTTGAAAACCCATTTGCACTCAATGGTTTTAACACCATCAGGTGGATCAACCAAGTTCCAAACTTGATTACTGTGCATGGATTCAATTTCGGATCTCATGGCTTCAAGCCATTTCTCAGAGTCTGGTCCCACCATCGCTTCTTCATAGGTCTTAGGCTCATCGTTGTCTAACAACAAAATGTCCTGTTGTTGAGTAGTCAAGAACATGTACCTCTCGGTGCACGACGTGACCTTCGACCTACGTGGTTTGGTGTGTCCACAACGAGTTCTTCAACAGTTTGTTCATCCTGTTGTGGTTCTGTAGGAGCTGAAACGTTATCAGGTGTTTCTTGAATTTCTTCAAGTTGCACTGTGCTCCCACTATCGCTTCTTGAGAGAAACTCTTTCTCTAAGAAGACACCATGCCGGGCGACAAACTCTTTGCCTTCTCCTTGATTATAAAAGTAATATCGTTTTGTTTCCTTAGGATACCCGATAAAGAAGCATTTATCAGATTTAGGAGTGAGCTTATCAGATTGTAAACGTTTTACATAAGCCTCACATCCCCAAATCTTAAGAAAAGACAAGCTAGGACGTTGTCCTGTCCACATCTCATATGGAGTCTTTTCTACTGATTTTGATGGAACCCTGTTTAGTGTGAACGCGGCTATTTCAAGAGCGTACCCCTAAAAAGACAACGGAAGATCACTTTGGCTCATCATGGAGCGCACCATATCTAATAAGGTGCGATTTCTCCGTTCAGATACCCCATTCCATTGAGGTGTTCTGGCGAGTCAATTGTGGAACAATTCCACAATCCTTTAGATGATTGCCAAACTCATGGCTCAAATACTCGCCTCCACGATCAGATCGTAGAAACTTGATTGTCTTGCCTAAATGATTTTGCACTTCATTTTGGAATTCTTTGAACTTTTCAAAAGATTCGGACTTATACTTCATCAGGTAGATATACCCATATCTACTAAAGTCATCGATAAAAGTTATGAAATCATCGAAAACCACCTCGGTCGTTAAGCTCATTGGTCCACATACATCAGTATGTACGAGTGCCAATAAGTCATTTGCCCGTTCACCTTGACCGGTGAAAGGTGCCTTTGTCATCTTGCCAAGTAAACAAGATTCGCATGTCTCTAATGATTCAAAATCAAATGAGTGCAGAATATCATCTCTATGGAGCTTCTGTATGCGTTTCTCATTTATGTGACCTAAGCGACAGTGCCAAATAAACGTGGAATTCAAATCATTCGGACGTTGCCTCTTTGCATTAATGTTATAGACCGGTGACCCTTCAAGAGTAAGAACGTATAACCCATTCACCAATGGAGTATGACAATAGAACATATCTTTGAAATAAAGAGAACAACCATTGTCCATAGATTTAAAGTCATAACCTTCTGCTTGCAAACATGAAGCAGAAATAATGTTCTTTGAAAGAGATGGAACACAATAACAATTATTCAATTTCAAAACTAATCCTGAAGGCAAAGACAATGGCATGGTGCCAACAGCTACCGCAGCAACTTTTGCTCCATTGCCAACGCGAAGATCCACTTCGCTCCTCCTCAAACTTCTACTTCTTATTAGCCCCTGCAACGATTTGCAAATGTGAGCAACCGATCCGGTATCAAATACTTAGCGGAAGAAGTAGCAAGATTGATTTCTATAACATTTATACCTGGAGTGGAAGTCATACTTCCCTTCTTCTTCTCAAGATCCTCCAAGTATTTTGGGCAGTTCCTTTTCCAATGTCCCGATTGCTTACAGTGAAACAATGCATCGGGATGAGCATCGCCCTTCTTGTCTTTCTTGGCCTTAGAACCGCTTCGCGATCGCATCAGAGCTTTCTTTCTTTTGACCGCGCTTCTCTTGACATAGGGCTTGCCCTTGCCTTTCTGCAACATCATCACATGATTGCTGCTTTTCTTAATGCTTTCTCGCAGATTTTAGCATCCCATGCAACTCGGCCAGGTCTTGTCCAGTTGTTCATGTGAAAGTTCATTATGAATGGCTCAAAGCTCGGGTTAGCGATCGAGAATCACATCGTAGCCAACTCTTGGCTAAAGGAAAACCAAGCTTTTCCGGACTCTCAATGTAGCCAATCATCTTAATCACATGAGGGTCGCGGGATTCCCTTCTACAAGCCTCGCACGCAAATAAGGACTTTGAAGTATTGAACCTCTCGGCTTTTGCTTGGTTCTCAAACATACCACGTAACCCCACAATGATATTGTAGGCATCTGTGTTCTCATATTGTTTCTGAAGCTCAGAGGACATTGTGGCAAGCATGAGACACTCACATCAAGGCAATCATTCGCTTGCTTCTCATAAGCTCTCCGTGCAGCCACAGTAGCATTATCGTGCAAGTCTTGGGTAAGGAGACTCAAGGACATACTCCTTGCGCTCTTGCTTGAGAACAATTCTCAAGTTGCGATACCAATCCAAAAAGTTTGTTCCATTGAGTTTTTCTTTCTCAAGAACAGATCGCAAATTAAAAGTACTGGATGCGGCATTAGCTGACATGATCTACAACACAAGAATATGCAAAGTTTAGCACTATGTTTATGTTCATCTTTTATTAAACTATTTAGCAAAAGACTCCCACTATGAGTTTTGCAACAAAAACTCCCTCTAAGTTACATAGTGGGTAAAGATCCTCATTTCACTAATTCCTAGTGAGCTTTGGCATCACGGCTAGAAAACTAGTGACATGGGTAAGCAACACTTTGCTAATCACATCTCTATGTGACTCTACTTTGGGTGACATTAGTATGCCTTGGCCCCAATCTATGCCCCAAGGTCCAAAACTATTTTGATAACCTTGTTAAGTAAACCAAATGCTTCCGCATGTAGATGTCCGACATCTACCCCAAATGATGATGATAACCGATGGCACTCTACTTTGGTAGACCTACCATACGGTGATCATTATCTTTTGGTGCAGCATATGAAAGGGCATTAACACCTAATTTTAAGAGGGATTCTATCCTACTAAAGCAACATATCACATATATCATTGCATAAGAATAAGATAGATTACATCATAGATAAACACATTTAACTGTGAAGTAGTATGGCCCAAAAAAAGGTGATATCCAACTCCAAGTAGGTGTAGACGATCATGTAGGTGATATTTAACTGTGAAGATTTTAAGACGATCGTAACCTCAAAACTAGGCTACTACCTATAATAGCTAGAAATTGAAGATACAAAGATAGATTCAAACATTAAGGTCGACACGCAGGTCGTTAAATACAATATATATATACAGCTAACAATAGCTGTAATAATCATGACACGCAGGCGATGAACGAATGTTACATGCATCACATACATCTCATACATTCAAATAAGCTATATGGCCATACTATTCACACTATTCCCTACAAAAACAAGTTAGACGTAGAATCGCATTCTACCTAACGACGTGAACCCACGACGCTATACAGGGGGGATACACACGGCGGTCCCAAATCGCATCTATGAAATCGCTATGAAAATCTTATCGAGCCGATCAAATCAACCCAAATCCGAGCCATTCAAAATGTCTCAATTTTCATTAGATCAATCATATTGATCATCGCGATCGGTATACTTGAGGAGACCACAACACAAGACCTCGATCGTTGGCTCGATCTATTGATTGTGCGCAGATTAGCCCCAATGGTGATTCCAGCGGTAGGGGCAAGTCGGCGTACATCAAAGAAGGAGCACGAACTAATCTTTTGGCCTTATGATGCTATCAACTCATACCTATTTCAACCCCTTATGACCGATTGATCTCATCAACCGTGCTACCACGATTCATCATATGAACCACGATCTAGCGTAATAGATCCAATCTACTACTACCGCATATCCACATATGCGCTAATCCAGATTCCAAACTAAGCAAGATGGCTCGATACCACTAAAGGAATACACGTAGGCTACGAGCGAAAACAAAACTTTTCTACCGCGCACCCAAAACATTATGCTAATGAAGGATCATGGATCGTTACCACTTAGACGCGCAGTGCAATGAAGAAGAATTGGAAACCGATCCAATCACACGCGTCGAGGTATTAGTGGAAGTAGCCGATCGTTCGAACAGATCGTCTCCTCCACGCACGCCGATCAACAACGCAACGAGCAGCGCCTCCACCGGTATCCACACGCCCGGGCTGGGCGCCGATCGCGAGTGTACTAGCACTCGTGGAGACTAGGGTTTGGCTCGGGAGGTGGCGGCTAGGGTTTTGCTAGATGTTAACAGGGACGAATCCCTCTACCCTCGCCTCCATATATAGACCTCCTCACGTGGGCCTCGTGGACCGAGGCCCAATAGGAGTCTATTCGGATCTCTATCCGAATTGAGCCCATATCCGAATCGTATTCGAATTAGTGTTCCAACCCGTTAAGCGTGCGACCACAGGTTCACGTATACTTGGTCGTGACCGGAAACGCCTTTCCGGTCACCATGTTAATAGCGGCCTCTAGTAAGACATATTAACCCCAAAGTATATGTAAAGATCATATCAATTTGAACTGTAATGTTCTCTCATGTACGAATCCCTTTGCCTCACGATATAGATTGAGCTCAAGGCGAGACTGTGTCATCCTCTTAATAGCTCAATCACTCTCGATTCCGTGATGGATTATAAACTCGTGATTGACTCCTCAATCACCTTGGCATGGCCATGCACTTTCATAATCCATTAAATCGAGGGCGAGAGATATCTCTCCCATAAGGAGGGCAAATTCTATCTTGATCATTCACATCCCACTACATATTTCATGGCAAACTCAAAGACTACTTTTATGACTACCCGATTCTGGAGTAGTGTTTAGTAGTCCCAAAATAAGCTACTACTCATGTTGGGAACCATGATGATCTTAAGTCTAAGGATTCTACATAAACACTACTTGAGATCAGCGATGACACATGGAATCTCTGCGAGTGTCTCATGGCAGTCTATCCAACATATGTTCACTAACACATGTCCATATTATTGATTTGGTATCACCATACCATGATCCATGAGACATGATCATCAATCAATACATATGCTGATCTTTGTCTTTGAATCATATTTGTTCCTCATATGATATACGATCAGGGATCATTTAGAAATAGCAACATCTTAGTATTTAAGAGTCTCATGAATAAGTCACATACTCATTGATCAATAATGATGATGTCTATTCCAAGGAACAAAATAATGTATCATAAACATAGTATGTGATATATACAACATCTCCATGTTGCCTCTAGGGCATATCACTAACAGTTCCCAGCTGCAATCATTAACACTTAAACCCTGAACATGATTAAAATAGGCATCATTAACACTTAAACCCTGAACAGGAATACATAAACAGTATGCATGAAACCAAGTAACCAAC
This sequence comes from Melocanna baccifera, assembly GCA_036346265.1. Classification (NCBI taxonomy): domain Eukaryota; kingdom Viridiplantae; phylum Streptophyta; class Magnoliopsida; order Poales; family Poaceae; genus Melocanna; species Melocanna baccifera. Next base: position 10,850,687 of record CM070706.1, on the reverse strand, counting down.
AAGCCATAATGCTGCCTAAGCATGAACCTAATTAAAAAAACAGATCGATCCAATAATATGCACAACCCCAAAGACAAATTCGTCTTATTATCAAGTCCCCGCTGCCACATGATAGCGCGCAAAAAAAATTAGGGGAAATTACCCTAAACATAAATCATACTACATTAACGGCAAGATACAAAAATTTACGAACAATAGCAGATCCAGCAATCGAAAGCATATCAACACATAAACAACCTCTGATTTGACACACAAATCTTCCAATCCGCCGAAACAAATAGCACAGGAGAGAGGATTTAGGGCAGAGATGGGTTACCACGGCCTTCAAGTACCGCCGAAGAGGGTAGATCGACGGCCCGACAGCTGAGATTCCCCTAGGTACAACTCCGGCGGACGGAACGGCGCCAGCGTGAGAGTAGCAGCAGGGGGGACACCTGATGAAGCTTGCCGTGAGGGGAAGGACAAGGGGAGCGCGCGTGATGTGTGGACGACAACGAAGACGAGGGGGCTGCGCGCATGAGAAGAAGGGGGAGGAGCGCCAACCCTAACCTATCTAGTCACCAGATGCACAGCAAGGTAGCTCGCGCGGCGCCCGGTGGCGGGTGGAGAGCAGAGGACGGTGACGGGACGGCGCACCAAGAGCGCCGGTGTGCCGGGTGCCTGAGCGCGTCGGCGATCGGGTGGGCGGTGGCGAGGAGTGGCCTCCCTATGTTGCGGTGGATGAGAGCGGAGGGGGGTTGGTGAATGGTGAGTGCACCTGAGTGGTGACGAGTGCGAGTGCGGAGTACCCCCAATGACTGATGACTGAATGACTGATGACTGCGGAAGTGCCGAAGTGGGCCAAGTGGCGAAGACGCGAAGTGGTGAAGTGCTGACTGTGCGCTGCGGACCTGCGGTGTTCTGTGTTAGGATATTCAATCGGATTCTATTAGGATAATACCCGATTTATGGAATACCGAAGCTATTCGATCAGATATCAATTAAACCGAATCTACTACCAAATCTGTCAATATATATCCGTATCCGAAACCGAATCCGATTGGATATCAAACCAGTTTATCGAATTCGCTACCAACCGGATTCGGTACCGGATCGGTCGGGAAAAACCCGACCCGTTTGCACCCCTATGTTTCAATGACCCATACTGCTGGACCGACGGGTGCTGTGAGAGAAGACCACGTGGAGGTCAATTCATGTTATATGATGAGTATTTGATTTTTTTTTGTGCTTTGTTATCGAAGTTTAAGTTTGATTTTGTGTTATTTGCTCTCTGATTTTTGCTGTCATGTTGACAGTGGTCTAACCAACCTACAGAGTCGGTCTGATGGCTGTGATGGGGTCGTCTGACCGGGGTCTGGTGTGATCGACCGTGGGCGGGAAATACCATGCGACCGATTTCTATTTATCGGTACGTTTATTCCAGAGAGGTAATTGTTGCATTGTGAAGAGTTTTTGAAAATGGTGTGACTGACCATTGGACTTAGACATTTCAAGTGGTGACGGTCCTCAAAGCAGACATATGATCTTTGCAGCAAGTTATTAGGCATCACGGATTTTGTTGCGCTAGTTGCTTCGAGGAAAAGCACCGTGAAGACCAGTGGGTCACAATTGAGAAAATTGTTTAATACCAGGTGATGAGATGATTTGCAAAACCTCAGCGATGGTCTAAGGTGGTTTAGATCATGTCTTAGAGGATGGAGCGTCTTATCAGGCTATTAGAGCTATGTGAAAGTTGTGTTTTGAAAAGCGTGCAAGTGTGTGTTAGTGTAAAACCCATTTGTGTGTGTTACTGGGTTTTTCCATTTATTAGTGGTTGTATCCAGTAAAGGTGTACTGGTTATTAGGATTTGGTAGGACGTGAGGAGTCTCTACTATAAAAGCCCATGTGTGTGTTGAGAGAAGAGGTCTCAAGAAGAAGAGAGGATTTGAGAGAGAGGTTATGATTTTTTTTATGTTGGAAGCTTTGTGTATGTGCTCTAAGCTTAGAACTCTATCCAGCTCTATGAAGGAGTGGCCATAAAATATTCCTCTCAAAGTGAAATGAATATCCAAACTTTACCCAATAAGTTGTGCTATGGAATCATTCTTGTGCTTTTGATTTGCTTGATTTTCTTGGTTGGATTTCATGTTGGTGCACACGACACATGTGATAGAGGCATAGGAGAGAGAACAAGAGTGAGGAAGAAGAATGATACGGGGTCGCCCGATCTTCTCGACGTAGGATGGATACTCGCGGGGGTCTTGATGAATCGTAGCTATCCTCCAATGCCAATGCAAGGGACGAACACTCTTTAATCCGCCAAAACACACTCGCGTCGATTTCGCCGACCACCAAGCGAAGATCTATCGTGCACCCAATTCCCAGTGGAAAGGCTGAACGATCTTGATTGAAGAACACTCCTAATTCCCTCACGGAATTTCAGCAACAATGATAAACTCGAACAAAGTTCAATAGATTGATTATTCTCAAAGGTGGTCTGAGCCCTTAGGCTGCCAATACATGGCTTATATAGGACCTTGGGACGTCCATAGAGTCCACAAACCTAGTACAACTCAACCCTATATGGTTTTAGATACGAACTCTCTCAAAAAGGAAACTAGATTTTACAGCCGTCATATTGTTTCGGTCATAACTTTTGATCCGAGACGAATTTGGTGCTGAGGCCAGATCCATTGCGTAGCCCTTGAAATTATCTTTCCAACGAGTACAAGAACTCCTAAATCGGACTCCGTTTGTGAAAGTTATGACCTTTTTAGTGACTGCCTGTCAGGCTGTCCGAAACCGAGTCCGAATTGAATTCTGAGTTGAATCCGAGTTTGAATCCAATTGTGCTTGTGGGAGGTATGAATTTGGCTGAATAATCTTCTCCAAAACTTGTAGTTTAAGTCCTTGGGCTCCTCCCTTTAGCTCTCCCAAGTCTTCACAGGAGTCATACCTAAGAATACATAAAATACTAGCATGAGGTAGTATCCCAAGTTCATTATCAATTAAAGGAAACTCTTTAAGAAACAAAAGCACCTGTTTGTTTAAAAGCTTGGCTCTTGCCCTCGTCATTGGGCCCACAGGTTCTTGGACATTCTCATGCTCGCTTGGAGTGGAAGATGAGTATGTAATGGGGATGTCCTCATCATCCTCCCCCTCTTGAAAAGGAGTCGTCCTCGACTCTATGTCTTCTTGCCCAAAGAATGGTGATAAATCAGCAACATTAAAAGTAGTGCTCACCCCATATTCATCTCCTGGAAGCTCTATCTTGTATGCATTATCATTGATCTTTGCAAGTACTTTAAAAGGATCATCACCACGGGGCATTAATTTGGATTTTCGCTTCTCCGAAAAGCGGTCTTTGCGAAGGTGGACCCACACTAAGTCACCTGGTTCAAAAAGCATTTTCTTGCGAGATTTGTTAGCCTTAGAAGCATAAGCACGTACCTTCTTTTCAATGACCTCTTTAGTTTTTTCATGGAGCTTCTTCACAAAATCAGCACGCTCAAGCCTCCATATTAGTACGTTCTTGTAAGGGAAGTGGCATTAAATCAAGTGGCGTGATTGGTTTGAAACCATACACCACCTCAAATGGGCATAGTTGAGTTGTAGAATACACTGCCCTATTATATGCAAATTCAACATGTGGTAAACAATCTTCCCACTCTTTCAAATTCTTTTTGATCATTGTCCGTAGCAGCATTGAGAGTGTCCGATTCACCACCTCCGTTTGTCCATCTGTTTGTGGGTGGCAGGTTGTTGAAAACAACAACTTTGTCCCAAGCTTGGCCCACAAAGTCTTCCAAAAGTAGCTCATAAACTTGACATCGCGATCTGAAACAATAGTCCTAGGCATACCATGCAATCTCACAATCTCCTGAAAAATAGGTCACTACGTGCGACGCATCATCGCTCTTATGACAGGGAATGAAATGTGCCATTTTAGAAAACCTATCCACAACAACAAAAACAGAATCCCTCCCCCTCTTAGTTCTAGGCAATCCCAACACAAAATCCATGCTAATGTCTTCCCAAGGAGCACTAGGAACTGGAAGTGGAGTATACAAACCATGTGGATTGAGTTTCAACTTCGCCTTATGGCACGTGATGCATCGTTGAACATACCTCTCGACATCTCGCCTCATCTTCGGCCAATAGAAGTGATCGCTTAACATCATGTACGTCTTCTCTCTTCCAAAATGTCCCATAAGTCCTCCTGCATGAGACTCCTGCAATAGTAGCAAACGCACGGACGATTCTGGAACGCATAGCTTGTTCATGCGAAAGAGAAAACCATCATGAACATGAAACTTATCCCACCCTTTGCCATCTTTACAATTATAATACGGTGTTGAAAAGTCATGATCGGAAGCATATAACTCTTTCAAGCTTTCTAATCCTGGAACTTTTACTTCCAATTGAGTGAAAAGCACATGTTTTCTAGACAATGCATCAGCTACCACATTTTCTTTACCTTTCTTGTATTTGACAATGTAAGGAAAAGTTTCAATGAATTCTACCCACTTAGCATGTCTACGATTCAATTTTGCTTGGCCTTTCAAATATTTCAAAGCTTCATGATCAGAATGTATGATAAATTCCTTAGGCCAAAGATAATGTTGCCAAATTTCTAGCACACGCACAAGAGCATATAATTCTTTATCATAAACTGGATAATTCAATTGTGCACCATGAAGTTTCTCAACTGAAATATGCAATGTGTTTTCTTTCTTGCATCAAAACACCACCAATACCTATTCCACTAGCATCACATTCAATCTCAAAGGTTTTGGTGAAATCAGGTAAAACAAGCAATGGTGCTTCAGTCAAACATTTCTTCAACTCAGCAAAAGCTTTGTCTTGTTTTTCTCCCCACTCAAAAGTGACTCCCTTTTTAGTTAATTCATTTAATGGGGCAGCAATGGTGCTAAAGTCTTTCACAAATCGTCGATAAAAGCTAGCAAGTCCATGGAAGCTACGAATTTGACTAACATTCACAGGTGTAGGCCAATTTCGAATAGTTTCAATTTTAGATTCATCTACTTCAATGCCATGAGCTGAAACAACATAGCCTAGGAACACAACCTTACTAGTGCAAAAGGAACACTTCTCAAGATTAGCATACAATTGTTCTCGCCTAAGCACCTCTAACACTTGTTTGATGTGTTCAACATGATCATCCAAAGAGCGGCTATATATCAAGATATCATCAAAATAAACTACCACAAATTTTCCAATAAAATATCTTAAAACATGGTTCATTAGGCGCATGAAAGTACTAGGAGCATTGGACAACCCAAAGGCATCACTAACCATTCATACAAGCCAAACTTCGTTTTAAAAGCGTTTTCCATTCATCTCCTGTTTCATTCTTATTTGATGGTATCCACTACGCAAGTCAATCTTAGAAAAATAGTAGAACCACTTAATTCATCAAGCATATCATCTAGTCTAGGAATAGGATGACGATAGCGTAACAGTTATATTGTTTATAGCTCTACGGTCACGACATTCGCCAGTACCATCTTTCTTAGGAACAAGAATAACAGAACGGCACAAGGGCTAAGACTCTCACGCACGCACTTTGTCCAAAAGTGCTTGCACTTGCCGCTGAATCTCCTTTGTCTCCTCGGGGTTGGTGCGGTAGGGCGGACGGTTTGGAAGAGGGCTCTGGAACCAAGTCAATCGATGCTCAATACCTCGAATGGGTGGTAGTCCAGCGGGTACATCCTCCGAAACACGTCGCCATAAGCCTGCAAAACTTGGGAGACAACACTAGGAAGAGAGGTTAAGTCATTAGTAGTCATCAAAGCTTCTTTATATAGCAACACAAAGTGAAACATAGTGGGTCTTCTCTCATCTCCTCAACTCGATTTTGTTGCCATCATCACTAACTTTTTCTCCCTCAATATTAGCTTTCCCACTCAATTTCAATTTTCTCTCGCTCGCCTTATGTGGAATTTCATTCTTTTGTTCCTTCCTCTCTCATCCCCTATTTGCACTTCTTTCTTTTGAGCATTTTCAATGACAATTTGAGAAGGGGTCATAGGCCGTAATATTATTTCTTTGCAATTCCACATGAATTTATATTGATTTGTTCTACCATCATGATTCACAGACCTATCATATTGCCATGGCCTCCCCAAAAGTAAATGACAAACATCCATAGAGACCACATCACATTCTCATGTATCTTGGTAATTTCCAATCTGAAAGGTAACATCAACAGTGTATCCAACATTCATAGAACCATCATTATTCAACCATTGAATTTGATATGGATGTGGATGTTTCTTATACTTCAATCCAAGTTTGTTGCAAAGTTCTTTACTAGCTAGGTTATGACAACTACCTCTATCAATAATAACCTTGCAACACTTACCATCTTTGCTTACGAGCTCTTGTTTGGAAGAGGTTGCAGCGCTGTTCATGGTTGGATTTGGCTTGAACGCTCAATACCGAAGGAGTGCACACAAGGATAGGACCGGACTCGGGTCACAATACCCATCCCCAAGCATGTCCTCGTCTCTTTCTCCCCATGGCCATCCTCATTTGCCTCAAATCAGCTAGGCATTCTCCATCTTCATCACTAGTAGAATCATAGTCTCCATTCTCGTTATTAACATTACCTTGTTATTTGGACAATCCTTTTGCATATGTCATGACCAAGACACTTGAAGCATTGGATGGAGCTACTCTTGGCCGTAGAACCAATAGAAGATGATGAAGAAGGGTTTGGTCCTTTCTTTGAGAAGGAAGGAGTGGCATTCTTTGTACTTGGGGCAGCACGTGTACTAGGAGCAAAACTTCCACTAGAGGGATTAGTTTTAAATGAATTGGAATGAGATGTGAATTTACCTCCTGTAGGTGCTGTTCGAGGCATGAAGGATGATGTTCTTGTTGCCCGCATATCTTGTCGCACTTGTCTTTCAGCCTTGGTTGCTTGATGTACCAACTCCACCATGTTGTTGTAAGGCTGAAATTCAGTGATGCGCTTGATAGGAGGGTGTAAACCAGCAAGAAATCGTACCATTGTTTGCTCTTCTTGCTCATAAACATTAGCTCGAATCATGGCCATTTCCATCTCTTTATAGTATTCCTCTACCGTGAAGGTGCCTTGCTTCATCTGCTGCAATTTGTCAAATAAATCACGTTTATAATGTTTAGGAACAAACCTTGCTCTCATGTGGTACTTCATCTCCTCCCATGTAGTAATGGTTGGTTCATTGTTCTCTCTCCTTTGATTTTGCACTTGTTCCCACCAAATCAACGCATAATCAACGAATTCAAGTGCCGCCATATGAATTTTCTTCTCCTCGAATAATTGTGCAAGCGGAACACCTTGTCCACCTTGAGCTCCCAAGTGAGGTATTCTTGAGCTCATGTGTACCGAGAATGATGGCATTGTAAATTTAAGCTTACCAAATTTCTCCTCATTTGGTCGTTCATCGCCAGAACGACACGACGGTGGTAGCCATCGTCGTAGTGCGAAAGTCATCGTCGTCAAGTGTATTGCTCTCCCACCACGGCCTCCATGTCCATGGCCCTCCTGGACCATGGAAGCCACCCCTTCACCTCTCCCGGTAGGGGTGGGCGAATGGTATTTGCCATCACGCGATCTCGCCTTTGTTGAGCCTCTTGGCCACCTCGAGGAGCGGTTGCTCCTCATCTTGTGGAGGAATGGCTCCCCACAATGAACGCTTCCCTCCTCTTGTTGTGGACGGCGCGCGCACAATATCATTAACAATGTTTGTACGTAGTACAATCATTTCTTCGGTTCATCTCAATGCGCATATCTTGCACTGAGTTGTTGATCTGCTCCTTGAATTGCCCTTCCAAGATGTCGATGAGTGGCGGCGATCTCATTGCGCAAAGTTCCTCAAGGCTTGAAGTGGAGTCGAGTCACCGGCACATTCAAATCATGCTCCTCGTCCATATTATCATCTCCAGCTGACATGGTTAGATTACGCAAAGAAACACGAAACAACACCAAGATATGTATGATATGTGGGATTCACTCAATCTCACTCTTTCCTCTCCCAAGTAAAGTTCTTACCTTTCCGAAGTGAATTGAGGCCAAAAAGAAACTTACACTTGGTGGTGGCTACAATAGCAAGTGATGATCAAGCGGATTTAAAAGTGACTCACAATTGCACGACAAAGGATATTTTGTGGAGTTTGGTTAGGAAGTATTTATCCTACACAATCTGAATTTCACGATATTGTAAAATTAAGTAATAATCCAAGCTAGAAAGTATTGCCTATGTGCTGATCCAAATGATATAAGTGAAGTATATGAACGCACACACAATGATCAATGTGACTCAATGCAAACAAAAGGAATGAGCTAAAGGAAACAATCGGGAATATTAGCTCGTTTTGCACCAAGTACTAGGAGAGACGCTAGCCAATTGCAATAATATGAATTTGAGGGCACAAGATTGTCCAAAGAAATTAAATACACAATCTGAATTTATGGACTAAAATTAACTCACCCAAATTCGCCAATGCTTTCTTTTCTTGCTTTCTTTTTTTTTTTTTTTGCTCAAGCCGTGACTCTTCTTTTTTTTTTCAATTGGCTGCCTTCTTTTTTTTGGCTTTTCTTTTTATACTCAAGGCCGAACTAGGTTTAATTGTTCGTAAGTCCAAAGTTGTTCAGCAATGTGTAGATAATTCTAGAACAGCCCTAAAGCAATTATCAACGACTAGTCTCAAGGTTCAAAGGATTTAAGTGAAGATCTGAATATGTGCAACTAAGATTCTTGTGGCCAAATCAATCAAGAAAAAGGAAACCCAGATATATTCGGATGCGATATTCTTTCAAGATTCACAAAGATCTTATGTGGACAGCAAGAACAAGGTTTCAAAAGTAAATTGAATCTATTTTTTGGATGCTAATTGAAAGATCAACTAGCAGATTTTCAAGGAATAAAAAAAAACAACGAACAAGCAACGCAAAAGGACACTAAGATCAGCACGTAAACAAAATTTCTAATGGATCAAAACTTAATAAAACTCACGAAAATAACAGATGCGAAACTAGGGTTTGGATTTTCGTTGCAATTTTCGGTTTAATGGACTATAGGACAGAAATAAATCAATCTAAAAGTAAAGGGATAAGATCCTACCGAGTAAACCGCGCTCGATACGGATGATACGGGTCGCCCGATCTTCTCGACGAGGATGGATACTCGCGGGGTCTTGATGAATCGTAGCTATCCTCCAATGCCAATGCAAGGGACGAACACTCTTTAATCCGCCAAAACACACTCGCGTCGATTTCGCGACCACCAAGCGAAGATCTATCGTGCACCCAATTCCAAAGTGGAAAGGCTGAACGATCTTGATTGAAGAACACTCCTAATTCCCTCACGGAATTTCAGCAACAATGATAAACTCGAACAAAGTTCAATAGATTGATTATTCTCAAAGGTGGTCTGAGCCCTTAGGCTGCCAATACATGGCTTATATAGGACCTTGGGACGTCCATAGAGTCCACAAACCTAGTACAACTCAACCTATATGGTTTTAGATACGAACTCTCTCAAAAAGGAAACTAGATTTTACAGCCGTCATATTGTTTCGGTCATAACTTTTGATCCGAGACGAATTTGGTGCTGAGGCCAGATCCATTGCGTAGCCCTTGAAATTATCTTTCCAACGAGTACAAGAACTCCTAAATCGGACTCCGTTTGTGAAAGTTATGACCTTTTAGTGACTGCCTGTCAGGCTGTCCGAAACCGAGTCCGAATTGAATTCTGAGTTGAATCCGAGTTTGAATCCAATTGTGCTTGTGGGAGGTACGAATTTGGCTGAATAATCTTCTCCAAAACTTGTAGTTTAAGTCCTTGGGCTCCTCCCTTTAGCTCTCCCAAGTCTTCACAGGAGTCATACCTAAGAATACATAAAATACTAGCATGAGGTAGTATCCCAAGTTCATTATCAATTAAAGGAAACTCTTTAAGAAACAAAAGCACCTGTTTGTTTAAAAGCTTGGCTCTTGCCCTCGTCATTGGGCCCACAGGTTCTTGGACATTCTCATGCTTGCTTGGAGTGGAAGATGAGTATGTAATGGGGATGTCCTCATCAAAGAACAGTAGCAACACTGATAGGTGAGGCTAGGGCCCACATGGCAGCGATAGCGAGAGAGAAAGAGAGCTAGACTGGGATGAGGGCGCGAGCAAGTGGGTGAGCAGTGGTTGGGCCATGGCGAGGGAAGAAAAGAGGGGGGTGTGTGGGCGGGTTGGGCTACGGAGAGAAAAGTGAGAGGGAAAGGGAAGAGTGGGCCGGTGGGGGAGAAAAAGAAAAGTGGCTGGACCAACGGCTGGGTTTTCAATTCATTTGCATTTTGTGAGTTTTGTTAGTTTTTAATCCGTTAGTTTCAATTGTAAGTTGTTGTCCATTACATCTCGTGTTTCCATCGCGTTGCTTGATCATTCTTTTAGGGTTCTTAGTTTTTCCATCTACAAACAGAAAATTCATGGGCTAGAGCTCCTCTAATCTGTATAAAAAAATCATTGTGGTTTAGACTTTCTAAATCACAACCAAAAATATTTTCTTACCCTTGAGTTGTTGGATCTCCTAAAACCTGAAATCCGGTATGGTCGAATTCCCAACTTTGCATCTATAACTTGTCTTGGTGCTGGAGCTTGCATTTGAAAGTGTTCTAAACGTGTACAACATATTTACATAGCCTCTCATTCAATTCGTTTTAGAATTCCATAAAGAAACCGTGTAAAACTTTCCAAAAAGTGGTCATCATTCCAAAAATTGAAAACTATATCAAACCGATGCCAAATCTAATGAAAATTGGTGGAGATCTTCTACATAGAGTCACAAACTTTTACAAAATATTTCAGCAAGTTTGGCCCCACGGAATTGAAAGATATAGTGGTTTCAAGTTGAGTCCAAGTCGGTTTCTTGTCCGAGTTAAATTCCGATTTCAAGACACCTTCAATAAAATGGGCATAACTTTTGCATACGAAGTTCGTTTTTGACGTTCTTATACTCGTTGAAAAGCTATCAACGAGGCACATGTTTTTGGTCCCGAATTTGTGTTACAACTTTTTAGATTCTGTTTTTGCCAAAAATTTCAATCTTCCATTCGGAATTTGGGGTTTGCCTCAACTGCAAAGTTATTGATCTCATCAAAATCTTTCAAACAAGTATATATAAGCCATATTAAACTTTGCTATTTCATCTTTTGAGACTAGCTGTTGTTTACTACTTAAACTAGAGGGTTGTTTATATTGCACCGTTAGATTGTCCTTGTGCCCTACATCGTGTGAGCAAATCTTGTCGCTAGACGGAAGTTTGAGTAGTGGGCTAGCGTCTCTTCTAGTACTTGTGTGAGAACTTCATTTGCTTACATCAAGTCACATTAATCATTGCATGTATGTGCATCACTTATATCATGGACATTGCAGTTAGGCTTTTGATAACTTTGTAGATTATTTACTAGCTTTACAATATCTTGATCATTTGAATTGTAGTAGGATTATACACTAACCATATCTCAACTCCATATAAACTTGGTGAGTGCAGCTCCTGTGATTGGTTTTCAGCTAGTGACACATTCGACTTATCTCTTACCGTCCAGGTATGTGATATTACTATTCGTAGAAATTGACAAGATACTTGGCCGGTGGTAGTATTAGGTGTTCCTTTGCGTAGTATATATCATTTGTATTATTTTCTTGATGTGCTAACCATGTCAGGGGAGAAATCAGCTAAGGAGCGTCCATCAGGGGATCGCTTTGCTAACAAGCAAATTATGGAAGGGTTTAATAAAATTCTTGTGGAGATTCATGTTAATTTAAAAGAACTAAAAGAATGGCACAATAATTTTGTAACCAAGACGAGACATCCATCTACCTCGACCTACACGCCCAGAGATAGGCCCAAGATAGACATGATGCAAAGGTATAATCAGCAAACCTTCGAATTTCAATACACAATCACATGTTGTGTCTAATGCTTCAAAATGAAATCTACTCTATCACTTAGTGTTAAACCAATTAGTTCATCCAAATCATTGCAATCTTCTGCTAGTTCTAACACTAAAACAAGTGCAATTCAATGTTGACGTTGTCAAGAACATGGTTATTATTCTCGTGAATGTCCTAATGCTAAGGTTATGATTGTTACTAAAACTGGTTATGATTCTGCTTCTGATTCTGAAACTAAACCTACTCCATGTGATGATAATAACACTAAGAATGAATCTAATTCTGATGGTCAATATCCTAGTGAAGATGAATTTACTTTAGTTGTTACTCCATGTTTATCCATACTTGTTAAAGAAGACAACCAATCTCAACATTGTAATTTATTCATAAATAGTGCTAAATGAAAGATACTAATATTAAAATGATCATTAATATTGTTTATGTTAAAATCTTGCTAGTGTTGAGATGTGTAAAAAGTTTGACCTGAAATTGCTTAAACATCTTGATCTATATTGTGTGCAATAGTTTCGTGAGGGAAACAAAGTTAAAATTCAGCACCGTGTGGAAGTTCCTTTCAAGGTTTTTATGCGATGTTATGCCTATGACGATGTGTCATTTACTGCTGGACCATCTATGGTTGTTTGATATGTAACATGATGGACGAGCCAATACTTATAGCTTTAAGTGAGAAAGTAAGAACATGGTTTTACTACCATTTACCCCTTCTCAAATACAAGCTACTAAATAGAAATGCCAGGAGAAATCACAGCTTGTTGTTCAGCAAGGTAAGGCAAATGTAAGCACTGAAAAAGTTCTGATTGCAACGAAAACAGATCTGAAGGAGGTGAGCAATAATCCTAGTGTTATGCACTTTGTTCTAGTTTATAAGGACACTGAGGTTATGCTTACAACTAATGATCTAAACACTCTACCTAGTGTTGTCCAATCATTATTGCAGGTATATGATGATGTTTTCCCTAAGGAGGCCCCACTCAAACTTCCACCACTTCGTGGGATTGAGCACCAAATCGACTTCATGCCAGGTGTCTCGCTGCCAAACCGACCACCGTATCGCACCAATCCAACTAAAACCAAGGAAATATAGTGACAAGTGCAAGATTTGTTAGACAAAGGGTAATTCTTACAAGTTAGAACTACCTGGTGAAGATTATTGTGTTAGTGCTACAGTTACTGTTGCATATTTGTTGCCTTTCTTTGGTTCTAGGCAGAGTCAAGGTCGATTCCTTTTCAAGAGGGGGGATGATGAAGACATAACTATTATCAAGGTTTCATCTACACAATCATCACCTCTATCATCATATTCAAGTAACAATGACAATGACAAAACTAGTGTTAGACCAATAATTGAAGATTTGTAGCAATTGTACAAGGGAGCAATCACTCGAGTTAGAGCAAGAGAACTCACTAAACAGGTGAATCAATCCTAAGTTCTTTTTATTTCACTTCTAAGGACAGCTCGCTACCTATTGCTTCCACTTTATGTATTATCAAGTTATTAAGAGAGCAAGAACTTGATGCTACCAAACGGGAGATGAAGGAGGCCAGCGCACCAAGAGAAGGTCCAAGAGGAGGAGACAATGGCGCTTCACTTATATCAATAGAAAAAGCTATCAAGATGCTAAAATTAAGTTTTCAAACTTTAAATTGAAGATTAGAGAAGATTGCACTTTAGAACCTCGATTGTGTAGTCTTCAATTCTGAGCTTGTTTGAGTTTTTGGTCAAATTTCATGTTTGTTGGTTCAGCCATTCTCACCTAGAAAGACAGTTCGCTGTCCAAATTCTAGTTTGTATCACTAACCACACAAAGATCTTGCATTTCTAGGGTGCCTAAGTCTTTCAGACTAGGGCATTCATGGTGGTTTTTGTTGCTTCTAGAAATTATGCTTTGAATGCTGAGGCGGCATTATAAACTCCATTTGGAGTGAGCTTCCATATGACAGTGTCCTCATGGCTGCCCTGAAGGTTCATCATGGATGCAAGGCCCTAGATGGCGACGAGCTTATGAATGTGTTGCGCAATTATACCGGTTGAGAAGTCAAGATCGTGGAACCATTTGTTGTCCATCAATCCTGCGTGTAGAGTGCGATTCTTTCTATTGGCTGTTTTGTAGGTTGCCGGTACAATGTCTCGTAGGCGGTTTCCATGTGCCCAGGTCGAGCTCCAGAAGGATGCCCTCTTTCCATCACCGAGCACTATGCTGGTCACTACAGCAAAGAGCACCCAATCTTGCTAATCGCAGGGTATCTCCATCCCTTGCCATGGTTTATTTTTTGTTGCCCATTCATGCCATAGCCATCTAAGTCTCAGCTTGGACGAACTGCTCTAGGTCCAGGAAACCACAGCCCCCTAGGTTGGTGGGTCTACAGATTTTATCCCAGTTGACTTTACATTTGCCGCCTGAAAGATGTTTCGATCCTGCCCATAAGAACCTTCGTGCCCACCTGTTGAGGGATTTGACCACACATTTTGGTGCCTTGATGGCCGTGAGGAAGTAGGTGAACTAGGCCATTAAGACAGATTTGGTGAGAGTTTTCCTACCTACAAGAGTGAGCAGTTTGCCACACTATTCAGCTAGACGACTGGTGTGCTTGTCTACATGAACTTAGATTTAATGACTATGGCGACATACATGAGTAGGTGGCACTGGATTATAATTGTAATTGTACCGAAGTGGAGCAAGATAATAGACCTTGATTCCCTACTCGAGAAACACCATGACTTCACTCGTGTGCAATAAATAATTGACAAATAAACTCATTTCCTCCATACATAACTCTATTGTGGTTTTTTCTTCATTTGCAATGGCTGAGGCTAACTTTTTAAAATCACGTAAGTCGTTCAGCACTTACATTGCCAAGGGAGGGAGACATAATGAATCTAGCACCACACTACGACATAGGACACGATTTTCAATACTCTCTACTACAAAACAATCATATATCACACTTCGTAATAATGTATCTAGAGCTGGCTATACCTATATATGTAATTATATTTTTGTAGTGCCACCGTGTAAATTCAAACTCCATTAAATTGGTTTTGACGATAATGACAAATACAATTGTGAGACTAATATGTTTATTAGTTATAATATCATCTAGTATCATTTGGATGTAATGAATAACAAATACTATTGTGAGACTAACATTTTTTTATAGATTATGATTTTTTAAGTCTCACTTGAATGAAAAAAAAATACAGATGTATGCATCCGATATTTCATTCTTATAACTTAGTGCATTCGTTGAATCCAAAATATAGATTAAACTCTACCAAAAAGTCTAGGATGAATATGAGCATATATTTTCCACCATATTCATGTATGCACATATTTAGAGGGAGTTCACTATATGCTTTGTGATTTCATTAGTATTGATCCATATTTCTCTTTCCACACATTAAGGATCTTTATTTGAAACATATCCCTCGAGTATATATATAGCTTGTATAGTTCATATATACTCATAATCGGGTTGTCATCTAGTTTCTCCATTATGTGTTAATGGTTGGATGAGTAATGACAACCGAATGAGTAAGCTTTTGTATTATTAACCCAAAAGTAATCATGTATGTTACTAAGCAAATCAAAATTTCTCACACAGCAATTATCGTAACTTGTTTTGCAAATGTAAGTGAAACATTTATGCAATTCAAATATCAGAAGTTGTGAACTTACAGTGGTAGCACATGTGGGCAAATCTGTCACTTTTGGAGTCAAAGAAAGTTTATCCATATAATCACATTTCAATCGAGCAATAGCAAATTCATCTAGCAAGGGTGAAAATATTTATATCTTCTTCCATATTTCAACATCATTATTCAGATTATCCATACTAGATGGTGCAATAAGTGATGAGCACATAGGGATTGAAAGATCACTAAATTCTAATTTTTGCTCATCATGTACAAGATTCAGCATACAAGAATTGTTGTTCAAATTGACAAGCTTCAATTCATTCACGTGATTATAAGTTATGCATATTCGATATACAAGAAATTGATTATCTATATCATAATCTCCAATCAAATTAAAGTTATATGTGTAGGTATAAGTACTAGCTAATTTTTTTAAATATGAAATTTCAGCAAGGTTTTCAATCATAATAGATAGTTCTCTAGGATCATTGAATATGATATTGTATAAAGAATCATCAGAAAATATTGTAGTAAGAATTTCTTTATGAGTAATCAATTTGTATATTGAGCAAAGAAATTTCAGCATATAGAATTTCCAATTGAACACATGAATTCTCACAATTACTCACCTTTTTACATTTATCGATCTTCTCAGTTGATATAGTTGTTGTAGGTATCAAATCATTATGATGAAGCAATGGGGGCAGTAAGTACTTCATCTCCAACCGTGGTTATCAACTTCATCTCCAACCGTGGTTATCTCGTCATCTTTTACTTTCAATAGCACCCATTGTTGAACATTCAACACCTTATCTTTATGTCAATTTCTCTATTTTCTTCAGCATGGTTCTCAACTTCCTATAATTTGTTAGCCACAGAAAAAGACACAAACACTAGTTTGTTCTTATATTTTCTATTATCAAGCGTTCCCAATTTTTTTCTCAATCTAACTTTCAACCTTATAAGCAAGTATAAATACATCAGAGAGAGAATTATACTCTTTGTGAACAAGAAAATTCTGAATGTCTTTATTAAGTCCACTTAAAAATCTATTCTCTGTAACTTCAATATGTTTCTCTAAACTACAACGTAACAAACGAGTTTTCAATTCATGATAGTATTCTCTTACAGTTCTACTACCTTATTTTAAACATTGTAATTTATTTAACAAGTCACATGAATAATATGAAGGAACAAATCTAGATCTCATGACTCATTTCAAAGCATTCCAAGTTCTAGGTATATTTGGCAGTCTATATTGTTCCCTACACCAAAATAAAGTAAAATCAATAAATTCACTAGTAGCAGCCCTAATGCTTTTATCATCACAAAAATCATAGCATGCAAATTTTTTATCTAATAGTAATTCCTAGTCAAGATAAGTGTCATATGGTCATATCTATCAGCATATGGAGGAATTATAAACTTGGCATCATCATCACATACCTTTCTTGTTAACCACCTACTCGTACCTTGTCGATTTTTTTGGAGTCGACAGCGGTCGCGATCATCGGCACCCTCAACTTCAGTATACGTGCCGTAATTATTCTATTCAACAATGCCATACTCATTCATCGAAGAGTGAGGGGGAAAATAGAGCACGTCGATCGGTTTGGGGTGGGTGTTGCTCAATGTTCTCAACTCTGTTGTTGATGGTGGTGAGGGTCTCGTTAAGCCAATCTAACATGTTGTAGATCTTCTCTGTTTTATAGTTCACCTCATGGTTAAAATATTACACGAGCATCCTGGTGCGAGAAGTGAGAGATCCAACACTCTCAAGTTGAAAAGATTGATTATCATTATTGGTATCGTATTTCAAATTTTGTGAACCTACCATTGTTAGTAAAAAACAAGAACTCAAAAGAAATATATTAGTTCCTATCAACTACTAGGAGGTAGAGTTTTGACAAGTCACACATCTCTCAAGCTCTTAAGAGTTCTTACCAATACAAAACAAGTGGTACAACTGGTGGTTGGTTTGTGATAACATAACTCAAGTGATGGGTATAGCGATTGTAAGAGTCGGCTCGACGTGATCTGCTCAGTTAGTAACAGGTGCAGCTTGGAAGGCTAGATATTTAGAAATGGAGAACAATCAGTTAATTTCAGAAATTGCACACAATTGAATTACAGTTCATATATAGCACTTAGCCTATGTTACTTGATCAAACAAGGATAGATAAAGGCTAAATCAGGTGTATAATAATGTATAGGAGTGATAACCACAGAATAATTCAATAGAATGCAATCTAGAATTGAAAAGCACAAGAATTGACCTAAGTCTGAAACTGAAGATTTCTGTCTACTGGATATCAAATCAATGTTTTGGACATAACCTTTTGTCAGATGCTTATTTTTCAATGATTCTTTTTTCACTGGTTCTTGACAAATTTTTCTACAACTTTTCTTTTAGGGCCAAGTTCTAGAAACAGACTAAAAAATTCACACAAAAAACACAAGTGCAGACTGTTGCAGATTCAATCCAGAAATTTGGATCAAGTTTCACCGTAGATATCTTTTAACTGCATATTTGGAATGAAGCAGAATTTTAGGGGCAGTTAGATAAGGGTGTTATGGATATAATGGCATTGTTTTCACTCAAAAAGGATCTCGAAAATGAAAGTTATGGTGTTTTTGGTGGATGTGGCAGAAAAACCAATGGTCTGGCCGAAATTAGAAATTATGGTGTGAGGTGTTCTTGATGGATTTTGATGTGGGGATTTTTTGTTCGGATTTTTATAGGTATAAGAATATAACTAGTTACTAGACAATGTTAAGGTGGACACAAATTCAATTTAGCAAACCAAAACTAACAGATTGAAAACCACAATAGGGTTTGGACAATGAAAATTAACTCTTTTTGTAAAGCAATTTTTCTGGATTATTGGAAATAAAATAAATCTACTACATAGGGATACAAAAAATCCTACTGATCAACTGAAGCTTTGATACTACCTAATGAGGCAATAGGGTCTCGATCTTCTAATAGGATAATAACTCCGATTTAGAGGAGAACGACTTTGACGATGCAGGCTTCTAACCGGTCACGACCAGAACACCAAGCAATCATTAAACCACACTCTGAGTCATTATCAACCGTACCAAGAATATGGTTGACCTAACCACGAAGATCTATTCCTACGTGCATCCGAAGAACACGCAAGAACAAGATAACAAGCAATCTACAATTGTAGATATTTATGAATTACTGATAAGGTGGGATTCTAAATAAGTATCTTGACCGAGTGGTCCAGTCGACACACGCAGAAGATACAAATTGCAACGAAGGCAAACTAAACATAAACAAAATCCAAGAAAACTAGCGGGGTGTGACCTCCTTAAATAGGGTAGAAAAATTGCACGTAACTAAGAAATAAGGGGATGATACTATTCATGGTACTGTTCACATGAACAGTATGACCATGAATAGTATGGGCCAAGAGGTGGGGGCACCTTTCCCTTGAGCCTAAGCATTACAAGGCCCAGTTTGGCCCAAATAAGTGATGCAATACCTTCTTTTAGTGACTGCAGTGCGCTCAGAATAAATTTACAGGTGAGGCTAGATCCGTTGGAAAGAGTACAAGATAACATTTCCATCAAGTACTCACACACCTCAAACGGACTCCTTATGTGAGAGTTATGCATGTTTGAAGTCGAACCTATCAGGCTAAATCTGAATTGATTTGGAGGCTGAATTAGATTCCAAAATATATTCCACTTGAACTCTTACTTAAATTGGTCCAAGAGTGATATGGTGTTGCACAAATATACATGTTCATCATTAGGTAGCATCATAGAGTTCATATAATTTAAGTGAAGTGTACGAGTTCTTGTAATTGGAATTGCAAGCATAGTAAATATGGTTATATCCATAGGGGTCATGTCCTCATCAGAGAGCTTCCTCCTCGCACACTCTGCTGAAAGCATCTAGGCCCCCAATTTACGGTTTTGGTAATTAATGACAAACTATGAATATGGGTCTAACATGTGTGTAGAGATTGTATAGCTAAAGTCTCATATGTGCAAAGGTGAAGAACAAGCTACAAATGAAATTTGAAGCTTAAGAAGTTTCAAGATTGAGGCACATAAAAATTTAGAATCTCTTTTCGGTTTACCGGTCTTAGGAGAAAAGGTGGAAGACCGGATTATAGGTTAGATGCCGTACTATTAAGAGGGATCGTTGAAAGTAGCTTGATAGCATGCTTGGATGCACACTGGATAAATCTCGAATCATGCATGCATTTGAAAGTGTGTTTAAAAACTCACCCTGCTCTCTCAGGAAAATCGGTAGCACCGCACCATTCAGCGGTACCTTTTTTCCAGAGAGCTCCCCGAGAAAGACTTAGCCTCTCAGAAATCGGTGTACCGAATTATGAACGGCGGTAGTACCGCAGTGCGGTAATACCGCATGGTACTGCGTTAGTACCGATTGTCAGAACGATTTTTCCAGAGAGCATCCTCTTGGGAACTTCACCTCTCAGAAATCGGTAGTACCAAATTATGAACGGCGGTAGTACTGCATGGTACTGCGGTAGTACCGTTTGTCGGAACATTTTTTCGAGAGCTCCCCAAGAAAAACTTAGCCGTTAAAAAATCGGTAGCACCGATATTTGCACAGGCGGTACATCCGCAGACGGTAGTACCACACCTTCCTGCGGTAGTACCGCACTTTTCAACGGTGGTAGTACCGCACTAAAATCCAACGGCTAGTTCTGACCACCTGACATAGCCATTACTGTGTGCTACAGTAAAAAATCGGTAGTACCGCACTTACAACGGTGGTAATATCGATTTCCCTGATTTTTGTTGCAACGGTTAGTTTTGGTTGGTGAGGCTATAAGTACACCTCCACCTGCACTTGGGCAGGTTGCTGAAGTTTATTGAACTCATTTGAGCCCTAGAGCATTCACTCCACTCTCTTTTTTACTCTTGAGCATTCTTTTGAGCTAGTGGAGAGATTTTCAAGTGCATTCATTTCTAGTTGATCCTTTGTGCACTTGAGCGCCGTCAAGCGAAATCGTGGTCTATTCTCTTGGTGCTTGCCGGCACCTAGACGGCGGGAAGACCGATTGCCGGTGATTTCTTCAAGGAAGTTTGTGAAGAATCTCGTGCAAGTTTATGAGTGGTTTGGAGCTCACCATTTCCGGAGCGGAGGAAGAGCTACCAATAGTGATCGAGGTGTTTCGGCTTAATCTGTGGAGCCGGTCCGATTTGTCCGGGCTAACCTCAACGTGGATTAGTGGAAACCGGTAAGTTTCCGATACCACGGTAAAAACATCGTGTGTCAAATTGTGTATGTTCATTGTCTTTTGTAGCATTTACTATTGTTGATTACTTGCATATTGTCGATTGGTTAGAGTTGCTTGAATTGTGTAGGATTGCCTTCTCTCAGCTCTTGTGCTTAGTGTTCATCTAGTCGTAAAATACTTGAACTAGCAAAGAATTCACCCCCTCTAGTCGGTCATCCTTGATCCTAAAAGTGGTATCAGAGTTTGGTCTCTCATTCATTAGACTTCACCGTCTAGAGAGAAAAGGATAGCTAACGAGGGGATTGCAATAGGCAAGGCACCGCAATTTGATGGTTCAAATTATGCTTATTGGAAGATTAGGATATCTATTTACTTAAAGGCCATGAGTCCTAATATTTGAAAAATTGTAAATGAGGGCTATATTATGCCGCTTGATCCTATGCACCTAACGGAACAAGACGGACGTAACGCTCATTTAGATGCCCAAGCCATGAATGCTCTCTTTGTGGCTTTAAACGCGGACGAGTTCAATAGGGTGAGCAATTTGGAAACCGTTCACGCTATTTGGACAAACCTTGTGGAAATTCATGAAGGGACGTCCACGGTTAAAGAGGCAAAATTGCATCGGCTTAGGATAAAGTATGAGACATTCGTAATGTTGCCCCATGAGGATATCAATGTGATGTACTCACGGCTTAACAACATTGTGAATGAGCTCAAAGGTCTTGTACTAACCTTTCCGATCTTGATATTGTGAGAAAGATGCTTAGGGCCTTGCCGGAGAAGTATGAGGTGTTGGTGACCCTCTTCCTCAACTCGCCCGATTTGCCAAGGATGACGCCAACGCAACTCTTGGGTAATTTAATTACCAATGAGTTGTACAAAAAGGACAAGGAGGAGCTCTTGGAGCAATCCTCCTCCAAGGGCAAGAAGGTCACCGCTTTCAAGGCCAAAGCGGTATCAAGCGAAGAATCCGAGGATGAAGAAGATGACTCCGAGGAGGAAATGACTCTCCTTGTGAGGAGAATGAAGAGATTCATGAGAAGATACCCACATCGAAGTGGAGGACAAGGATCAAGCAAAAAGAAACGATCCTTCGACAACAAGAAGCGCTATGGCAACATTCATTGATATGAGTGCAATGAGAAGGGGCACATCACTTTTCAATGCCCCACAAGGAAGGACGACAAAGGGAAGTCATCCAAGAAGAAGGAGTTTAACCCGAAGAAGAAGCTTTTCAAAAGGCTTCACAAGGATGGCAAAAATGAAGCACATATTGGAGAATGGAACTCCAATGAAGACTATTCGGATTCCGACTCCGATGAAGAAGAGTCTCCGAAAAAGAAGGGACTTGTCGGTATCGCCATCAAAGAAGCACCATCACTATTCTCCACTCATACGTGCCTCATGGCCAAGGGAGAAAAGGTAAAAATTTATGATGATAATGATGATGAGCCTTCATATGATGAATTGATGGATATGCATATTGACTTGAATGAATTTCTTGGAAAAGAGAAGGAAAAATTCAAAGAGCTCAAGAAAGAGCATATCTCTCTTAAGGAGTTACATGAGGAGCTAATTGAAACTCATGCCTTGCTTCTCCAAGAAACATCAAGCAAATCTACTTCTAGCAATGAGATTACTTGTGATATTATGGATTATGTGCCTAGACTAGAAAATACTAAAATTAACACTTCTACTTCTTGTGATGATTTAAAAGCTATGTCTTGTAGTTCAAGTGTTAATAATTTTGTCAATTTATGTGATGAAGAACTTGTTGTTGAAAATTGCAAATTAAAAGATCAAGTTAATCAATTGAACAAAAGTTTAGAAAGATACTTCAAGGGTAAGGCCACCCTTCACAAATTATTGAGTGAGCAAAGATGCTCATTGAATAAGGAGGGACTTGGGTATGTGCCCAAGAAAGGTAAGAACCCTCAAAATTGGTCACAAGGTTTGTGAGGCCAATTGGTAAGCAAAACCAAGAAATAAAAACTGCACCTACTCATTTATTTGATTCTTGCTACTTGCTTAAGAAATCTAGTAGCGGTAAGATCATTGCAAAATTCATTGGCACTTCAATTTTATGCGCTAAAAAAATGCTATTTGGGTGCCCAAAACCTTGGTTACTAACCTCCAAGGACCCCAAACAAATTTGGATACCTAAAAGAGTTTGATTTTCTTTTGTAGGTGAACTACAAGACCGATGGTCGATATTGTGTGCTTGATAGCGGGTGCACGCAACACATGACCGGAGACCAGAAGATGTTCACCACATTTGAAAATAGGGGAAATGAAAAGATCACCTTTGGCGATAATAGCAAGGGAAAGGTATTAGGATTGGGTAAAATTGCTATCTCTAATGACCTTTCCATTTCAAATGTTTCTTTAGTAGAAACATTGAATTTTAACTTGCTATCCAATGCTCAATTATGTGATTTACGTTTAATTTGCTCATTTTCAAAAAATGGTGTATCAATTTCAAAAGAAAAGAATAATGAAATTGTTTTCAAAGGCTTTCGTTTTGGAAATCTCTATTTAGTAGATTTTAACTGAAATGATTTCGGATTGAAAACTTGTTTATTGGCTAAAACGTCTTTGGGTTGGTTATGGCATAGAAGGTTGGGTCATGTGGGCATGATTCAACTCAAAAAAGTTTTTCAAAAATGATTTAGTTGTTGGCTTGAAAGATGTAAAGTTTGAGAAAAATAAACTTTGTAGTGCTTGTCAAGCCGGTAAACAAGTGGCTAATTCTCATCATTCCAAAAGTATCATGTCAACATCTAAATCACTAGAGCTCTTACATATGGATTTGTTTGGGCCAACAACCTACAGGAGCTTAGGGGCAACAACTATTGTTTGGTCATTGTGTATGATTATTTCCGATATACATGGGTCTTCTTCCTAAATGACAAGAGTGATGTCCCCAAGATTTTCAAAAGATTTGCAAAACGAGCTTAAAATAAATTTGATTTTAAAATAAAGAAAGTTAGAAGTGACAATGGTTCCGAGTTCAAGAATGCAAAAATTAAAGACTTTTATGATGAACTTGGAATAAAGCACGAATTTTCTTCAAGTTACACTCCGAAGCAAAATGGAGTTGTAGAGAGGAAAAATCGTACATTAATTGAAATGGCTAGGACAATACTTGATGAATATAACACTTCCGACGTCTATTGGGTGGAAGCAATCAATACCGCATGTCATGCCATAAATCGCCTTTATTTACATCGTCTCGTGAAAAAGACTTCTTATAAACTACTCATGGGAAGGAGGCCAAACATTTCTTATTTTAGAGTATTTGGATGCAAATGCTTTATATTAAGAAAATGTGTTCGGCTCTCAAAATTTCAAAGTCGATGTGATGAATATTTCCTTTTAGGTTATTCATCTAATAGCAAAGCATATAGAGTTTTCAATAAAAATACCGGTATAATTGTAGAGTCTTGTGATGTTCAATTTGATGAGACTAATGGCTCTCAAGAAGAGCAAGAAAATTTGGATGATGTAGGTGATGAGGGATTAAGAAAGGCTATGGAAAACATGCAAATTGGAAGCATCAAACCAAAAGAAGACACAAATGATCCATCTTCGTCAACTCAAGTTCAACCGCCTACTTCTTCTACTTCAAGTACTATTCAAGTTCAAGATGAAGAAAAAGATGAGCAACCTCAACCATTGAGGGTTCATAACGCATTATCTAGAGATCATCCAATAGATCAAATATTGGGTGATATGGGTAAGGGTGTTCAAACTCGCTCAAGATTGGTTTCATTTTGTGAACATTACTCGTTTGTCTTCTCTTGAACCCAAGGTTATAGATGATGCACTAGAAGACCTGGATTAGGTTAATGCCATGCATGAGGAGTTAAACAATTTTGCAAGAAATGAAGTATGGAGTTTGGTGGAAAGACCCGAGGAACAAAATGTAATTGGTACAAAATGGGTCTTCCGCAGCAAACAAGATGAGAACGAAATTGTGGTAAGAAACAAAGCAAGGTTAGTTGCTCAAGGTTATACTCAAGTCGAGGGTTTGGATTATGATGAAACATTTGCATCCGTAGCTAGACTTGAGTCAATTAGAATCTTGCTTGGTTTTGCATCATGCTTTGATATTGAATTTTATCAAATGGATGTTAAAAGTGCATTTCTCAATGGAAAAATAACCGAACTTGTGTTTGTTGAGCAACCTCTCGGATTTGAGGATCCTAATAATCCAAATCATGTCTATAAACTCTCAAAGGCGCTATACGGACTTAAACAAGCCCCTAGGGCATGGTATGAGCGCCTTTGAGATTTTTTAATCTCTAAAGGATTCAAAATCAGGAAGGTTGATACAACATTGTTCACTAAAGTAATTGATGATAAATTCTTTGTATGTCAAATTTATGTTGATGATATTATATTTGGTTCTACTAACTAAGATTTTTGCAAAGAATTCGATGATATGATGTCTAGGAAGTTTGAAATGTCCATGATAGAAGAATTGAGTTACTTTCTTGAACTTCAAATCAAACAACTCAAAAATGGAACCTTCATTAGCCAAACCAAGTATGCACGACATCTTCTCAAGAAGTTTGGCATGGAGGATGCAAAGCCCATCAAGACTCCCATGGCAACCAATGGGCATTTGGATTTAAATGAAGGAGGTAAGTCGGTAGATTTAAAGTTTTATAGGTCCATGATTGGTAGTTTGCTTTATTTTACCGCATCTAGGCCCGATATTATATTTAGTGTGTGCATGTGTGCAAGGTTTCAAGTATCACCTAAAAAGTGCCATTTAGTGGCCGTAAAGAGAATTCTAAGATTTTTAAAATATTCCTCTAATATAGGCTTGTGGTTCCCAAAAAGTGCTAAATTTGATTTAATTGGATACTCGGACTCCGATTATGCGGGTTGTAAAGTGGATAGAAAAAACACCTCAGGGAGTTGTCAAATGCTAGGAAAGTCATTAGTATCTTGGTCCTCAAAGAAATAAAATTCCGTAGTACTTTCAACCGCCGAAGCCGAATATATCTCCACCGAAAGTTGTTGTGCACAATTATTGTGGATGAGGCAAACATTATTGGATTATGGAATCAATTGTGGTAAAACGCATCTTCTTTGTGATAATGAAAGTGCCGTGAAAATAGCCAATAACCCCGTCCAACACTCAAGAACCAAGCATATAGATATTAGACATCATTTCTTGAGAGATCATATTAGCAAAGGGGATATTGAAATTAGCCACATAAGAACCGAAGACCAATTAGCGGATATTTTCACCAAACCATTAGATGAAAGTCGTTTTTGTAAGTTGAGAAATGAATTAAATGTTTTAGACTTCTCAAATGTTGCTTGAGCCTTTGCCACATGTGTTTGTATGCTTTTGTGCCCATTTAATCTCTTTATTTAGTGATTTTCAAAAGATTCCTTTTAAAATCTTGTATGTTTGTAAAAATTATTTTGTTAGATGACTAATAGGTTCTCTAATGCATAATGATCCTGAATGATTCTTATTTGAGTGCAAAACTAGAGATCATTTGCATAAAATCTCAATCCTACACTCAGTTTCAGCACTCTCAGAAAGCTCGATACAACCGCAATTAAAGAAGCGGTACAACCGCAGTGCGGTACTACCGCACCCAGACGCGGTCATACCGCAGTGCGGTCATACCGCGGTTAAGGCCGGTCATACCGATTTTTCATGAGAGGGAGGTTGCTCTTTCAACCTCATCCAGCATGTTCCAGAAAAATCACTACTACCACTGCAGGGCGCGGTACTACCGCTGGTAAGTGCGGTACTACCGATATTTTCTGAAGGGGTCGGTTACTTCCGGGATTTTCTCTCACTTCTCTCACCGAGCAGTTCTCTTCTCTCTCTGGTGATCTTTCTTCTTTATCTGAGCATCTTACCATGCTTGGCGACCGGATGACTGCTCTTGAGAACGCCGTAGCGCCTCGTCACTACGTGCGTAACCCACGTCGTCACCGTGGTGCCTCTCCTCATGCCTAAGACCCCCGCTTCTGAAGAATGATATCTTTTTGGTATTTGATGCCAAAGGGGGAGAAATAGAAGATGAATGGAGGGTAGAAGAGAAGAGAAGAAAATTCAAGCTTTATCTCTTGCTATTTATGTAATAGTTTATGTGGTGTAATAACACTTTGAATGTTTATCGTTTTATGTGTGATGAACTCTATGAGTTATATTGAACTAATTGCTTCCGTTGGTTAAGATATCAAAATTTTAGCTTATAATCTTCATTGTTAAATGCTTATGCTAAGTGAAATTCAAAATATTTTATCACACTCTCTTTATTCACTTGAACCCCTCTATTTAAATCATTGCATACATGTAGGGGGAGTCAACAAAATTGAATATGCAACTTGTTAAAATACAAGTAGTATGTTCAAATCTTTCTTCTCTTATAAAATATAAAGGTGTTGTCATCAATTATCAAAAAGGGGGAGATTGAAAGCATCTAGGCCCCTAATTTAGGGTTTTGGTAATTAATGACAAACTATGAATATGGGTCTAACATGTGTATTGAGATTGTATAGCTAAAGTCTCATATGTGCAAAGGTGAAGAACAAGCTACACATGAAATTTGAAGCTCAAAAGTTTCAAGATTGAGGTACATAAAAATTTAGAATCTCTTTTCGGTTTACCGGTCTTAGGAGAAAAGGTGAAAGACCGGATTATAGGTTAGATGTCGTACTATTAAGAGGGATCGTTGAAAATAACTTGATAGCATACTTGGATGCACAATGGATCAATCTAGGATCATGCATGCATTTGAAAGTGTGTTTAAAAACTCACCCTGCTCTCTCAGGAAAATCGGTAGCACCGCACCATTCAGCGGTACTTCCGCTGTGCGGTAGTACCGGCGTATAAAATGCGGTACTACCGCACGACGGTAGTACCGATTTATTTGCGGTACCTTTTTCCGAGAGCTCCCCGAGAAAGACTTAGCCTCTCAGAATTTGCGGTACTGATTTATTTGCGGTACCGAATTATGAACGGCGGTAGTACCGCAGTGCGGTAATACCGCATGGTACTGCGGTAGTACCGATTGTCGGAACGATTTTTCCAGAGAACATCCTCTTGGGAACTTCACCTCTCAGAAATCGGTAGTACCGAATTATGAACGGTGGTAGTACCGCATGGTACTGCGGTAGTACCAATTGTCGGAATGTTTTTTTCAGAGAGCTCCACAAGAAAAACTTAGCCACTAAAAAATCGGTAGCAACGATATTTGCACGGCGGTACATCCGCAGTGCGGTAGTACCGCACCTTCCTGCGGTAGTACCGCAGTGCGGTAGTACCGCACTTTTCAACGGCGGTCGTACCGCACTAAAATCCAACGGCTAGTTCTGACCACCTGACATAGTCGTTACTGTGTGCTACAGTAAAAAATCGGTAGTACCGCACTTACAATGGCGGTAGTATCAATTTCCTTGATTTTTCAGGAGAAATTTGTTGCAACGGCTAGTTTTGGTTGGTGAGGCTATAAATACACCTCCACCTGCACTTGGGCAGATTGCTGAAGTTTATTGAACTCATTTGAGCCCTAGAGCATTCACTCCACTCTCTTTTTCACTCTTGAGCATTCTTTTGAGCTAGTGGAGAGATTTTCGAGTGTATTCATTTCTAGTTGATCATTTGTGCACTTGAGCGCCGTCAAGCGAAATCGTGGTCTATTCTCTTGGTGCTTACCGGCACCTAGACGGCGAGAAGACCGATTGCCGGCGATTTCTTCAAGGAAGTTTGTGAAGAAGCCCGTGCAAGTTTGTGAGTGGTTTGGAGTTCGTCATCTCCGGAGCGGAGGAAGAGCTACCAATAATGATCGAGGTGTTTCGGCTTAATCCGTGGAGCCGGTCCGATTCGTCCGAGCTAACCTCAACGTGGATTAGTGGAAACCGGCAAGTTTCCGATACCACGGTAAAAACATCGTGTGTCAATTTGTGTATGTTCATTGTCTTTTGTAGCATTTACTATTGTTGATTACTTGCATATTGTCGATTGCTTAGAGTTGCTTGAATTGTGTAGGATTGCCTTCTCTTAGTTCTTGTGCTTAGTGTTCATTTAGTCGTAAATTACTTGAACTAGCAAAGAATTTTAATACCTCCTATTCACCCCCTCTAGTCGGTCATCCTTGATCCTACATCTGCAGCCATCACACTATCACCAAGATCTTCTCCCCTATGTCCTCATCTGCCACTCTACGCTACCCCGCCTCATCTCCTTGCTGGCCTTCTCCACCTACCTCCACTTTGGCCCCGCTGGCTTCCTTGCCATTGCCTCTTCATCGCCCGAGCGCCAATTGCCATGCTCGGCTACTGCCCTAACCCCTCAAGCTAGGAAATGGATCTGTGGGGAGAAGGGCTTGAGGGCGTGGGAGCTGTGGAGGAAAGAGAAGAAGTGGCGTGCCATGGTATGGTGACTAACAGCTGGAACTCAATGGTAGTGAGTGGTGGCGCAACCCAGTCGAGAGAGGTGGCGATGGTGCAATTTCAAGAGGGTGGCAACTTGAAAGGAGCGGGGTTTTGGAGGGTTTCGTCATGAAGGGATTTGAGGAGCATGGACACCTACAAGAGAAAGAAATCTTAATTTCTCAATATTGGCACGAAGAAATGGAGTATAAAACAATGATCAGAGGATCAGACACAAAGAAATCTTCAAGAATGTATATACAACAAGATTGTAAGTCTGCAACTTACTAATTAGTTTACCAAGTCATAACTCCAACAAGATATGTAGCTAAAAGTAACATGAGAAATCAAAATTGTGGGATGCACATACAAGAAATCACATATATGATGAGTGGCTGTACTAAGTACCAACTCAGTACTTGTGAATTTTGCTACCAGATATAGCTGAAAAAGACATGAAAATTAGACTTCCCTCAGTCCAAATTAAGTCCTTAGAAGTCCTCATCAGCCAAGTAGATTAATGGAAAAAATAATATCATCCATAGAAATTGAAGAATCCTGTGAAAAACACATTGCTACCTGATATAGCTGAAAAGGACATGAAAAATATACTTCCCTCGGTCCAAATTAAGTCCTTGACATTGAGAGTAGGAGGGACGGCGATGTGGATGGGGACGAGCGTGGCGAGAGAGCAGCTAGGCGACGGTGATACGGATGGAGGCGAGCGTGGCGAGGGAGCGGGCGGGACAGTGGCCGAGCATGAGAAGAGAGGTGGTAGGGGAAGAAACCGCAATAGCTGAGGGCGGCGGTGCTCCATGGGGGGGGGTGTGGTTGGGAGGGTGGTGAAAAGAGGAGTCGGAGCGGATGGAGGTCACGCGAATCGTTGTTTTGAGGGGAGGGAGGGAGGGAGAACTACCACTCATTAACTTTTTTAAAGTAATAGAGACATATATAACAGAATAAAAGAATCGTAGAGTATTAAATCTTATTATTTCTGTGATTATAAAGACATCATTATTTAGAATGAGCAAGATTTGTCCACATAAAACCGCAGAGTTATATCCAGGTTTGAGGGTTGGGGAGATGCCATGCTATTAATGATTTGTGGAGCTAGCAAGGATATTTCAAATTGGCATTGTAAAGTCAATTGACATCTTTGAAACTTTTGGTTGATTTCGCAGACCACCAAAGAAATGCACAGATCGAATGTCTGGACTATAACGTCTGTGGTTCAAACTTTTTTTAGTATTACTAACAATAGAAAAAAATCTATAAATACATGGGACGTACTAGTGCAAACTAATGTGTAAGTTCAGTAATGCATACTCTTACGTGGTAATTGGTATGTTGGATCAAAGGTGGATGAATTAGATTTTGGTGGCCTTGAGATGCTTATAAAAAAATTTCAACACGCGAGGAACAATTCAGAAAGTTTTCCATCATGAGACACTCAAATCCCCACTAGTCCGATCATTCCATTATCCAACGATCCACACGAGAAGTTCACGTGATTGCACCTAGACTTGAGTTTGCAGTACAGTTGTCCCATAGACATATCTTACCCAACTTGTATGTAAAAGATTGAAACAGAACAACTGTTTCCAGTATAAAGTTTCAAGATTCTGTGATAATCAAGATATCATTAGAATGAGCAGGATTTGTCCATATATAAAACTGGAAAGTACATACATTGTTTGACAGACAAACTGAACTTGATAAGCAGTCATACAAAAAGGCAAAGCCAACTCTCAACAAATTGAAAGTTGACTCCAAACGTATGCTGCAAAATCACTAACTTGTAACCAAATGCGAGTTAGGATTCACAAAAACAGCAACCCTACTCATTCTTAGATAAGACAAACCAATGATCAGGACGGGAGCTCACCGGGCATGCTAATATAGCCGATAATGCTCTCCGCTCCAAAACATCAGTGAACGCGTCTGCTGGTTGCAGACTCGCGCTGCAATTTTGGTACGCTTCAATTCTTGGTCGGACTTGTGTCACCGAACTTTGGTAGCGCCAAAAGAGTGTTCAACCGGGTGAAGCCCTCCAAGGACCTCTCATCTCCACTTATATTTGAGTCACTTCCATCATCTGCATCTTCTGGAATAGCCCTTTTACTATTGTGTCGGGGGTTCTTTGATCGGGCTGGCATCGTTGGACTAGATCCAATTCCCTTGCAAGTAACAGACAGCCCTGATAACCCATCAGCATCGGCATCCTTGTTCAGGAAAAGGCAGACCACTGCACAATCATCAGTTTTGGAGGTTGGATATTTGAACTTCCAAGTCTGGGTTGCTAAATCAACAACAGAACGCGCTGCAGCGGAATGGCCAGAGCACGAGGCAACAACATCCACCACTTCCTGGTTGGACAGTACATCCCACACCTGTGGCCAGAGTGCAATCGGGTATCAGTGTGTGTTAAGATCAAATAATTTATCACATGTAAATCGGGTGGTGCATATATTAAACTGGAAGAAAAATATTTATTTTCTCCTTTGAAAAATCACATAGAAAGCAACTGCTATTTTTTTTGTTACCCCGTCTGTGGCAAGGACAATGAACTCATCCTTCTCAGTGATTCGCCTATAGGTGACATCAGGTACAGAAATCAGCCCAAAATCTTTTAGACAAAAATCACCAAAAGCTCGGGCCATTGCTAGGCCAGGAGAGTTGCAATGAGGAAGCCAAAGGCGAGCCACATCTGGTTCATCCGGATGAGCAAAGACCCTCCCATTACATCGCTTGATCCTCCTAGCCTCTCCTGTAACATAACATTGTATTATGTTACACTTTTCACCATTATGTCCCTAATTGCATTCACCAAGACAGCAGCAACAGATAGTTCTGAGGAGACTCAGAATGTAAAAAAAGGTATTAAACAGTCAATCATATACCCAACCACTCAAGAAAATTGTTCATGGACCTAGCTTGATGTCCTAGACTGAAAGAAACAATGCAAAATACAACTGCAGCAAGAGAGGACCAGCTACTGTTCTTTTTGGTTGCAGCTTATGGCTTTTGACTGAAATTTTTGAATTTTAGCTGTTTGCGACAGAGATTACGGAGAAAAAGATACTCGCTTGCTATTTTGGATGGTATAGATATTGGGCTTTTAATATGTACTATAATTAATTTGTAGACTCCATCTTAAAAAAAATATTCCGTTTGAAAATTAGGTACTGTAGCAAAAGCCAAAAGCCGTTTTGCGAAACTAAAAAGAACAGGCCCTATAGTCCCACCGAATAACTGTTCTGCTGGATGGTTAGTCCACATGATACATTAGTATATTGTAAACCATATGGCATAGAAGTCAATTAATATGAGTGACATGACACACACAATATATATATATATATATGGAAAATAATTCTATACTCCTGAGAGTACGTACTCCCACTTCCCATATATTGCTTTAATAGTGTTGTTACACCTCTTTATCTATTTGAGCATACTCTAACAACGATTATAATATACTCTAAAGTAAGTTCCATGAAAAATTTCATAAAAATTCATTTTTTATAGCATAATTTGCATATATATATTTTTATGTATGGAAAAGGGTTCAGATGAAAACTTTTCAACTAAGTCATATTGGAGTATCTTAAAATTAGTATTTAAGTATACTAAAAATGATAAAGATGTATAATATATTTGTTTAAGTGGTACATTTGTAGTGAGAGTATATACTCCTGAGACTACAAAAGCTCGAAGCAGCAAGAGCTCGAAGCTCAGCCTTTGCACTAGAGCGTGACACCGCAGTCTACTTCTTAGTAACCAATGATAGATCGGCGATCAGCAAGATCACTCATCCAAGTGGAGTCAAAGTAAGCATGGAGCTGAAGTTGACTCGAACTCGCATAGAACAAGAGTCTGGACGTAGTCCCCCTCAAGTATATTAGCACACAAAGAACATGACCATAGTGAACTGAGGTGGGAGCACCGATAAACTAGTTGAGCACATGAACAACATGAGCAATGTCTGGCCTAGTGACAGTGAGATAAACAAAGCTCCCAACAAGCTAACAATAGCGAGAAAAATCTATCAATGGTACATCGTCTATAAGTCGAAGCTGTAGATGAAGCTCCATGGGGGTGATAGCAATGTGTGCCAAAGCGAGCAAGCAGATCCTGAACGCAGTGATGCTAAGATAGTAGCCATCACTATCAGAATGAACCTCAATCTCCAGAAAGCTCAATGGTCCCAAGCTAGACATTATAAACTGTTCACTCAATTTCCCCTTCACAAAAGCCACAATCCATGTCATAACCTGTGATCAGCATATCATCGACATATAGCAGAAGCAAAATACGACCCTGCTAAGAAGAGTGAACAAACAAGGGAGGGTCATACTCACTTGGAGTGAAACTAGTAGCACGAATCACGGAACTGAAACACTCAAACCGAGTATAAGGAGCCAACTTGAGACCATATAGAGCACGACTAAGGTGACAAACATAGCCTGTAGGAGTCTCAACACCTGGGGGTGGCTACATATAGACCTCATGTAGATCACTATGAAGAAAAGCATTCTTAACATACATCTGAGATATAGTCCATGTGCGTACTGCTGCAACAGTAATAAGAGTACAGACTATGGTCATATAAGCAACTGGTGCAAAAGTCACATCATAATCTTGACCATAAGTCTGCTGAAAACCTCTTGCAACAAGACGAATCTTGTATAGCTCTACTGAACCATTTGACTTGTTCTTCACTTTGTATACCCACTTGCAAGTTATAGGAATAGCTCCAGATGGTAGTGGAACAAGATCCCAAATACCTGTACACTCCAAAGCTATGAGCTTCTTTGTCATAGCCAACTGCCACCTAGGTATGCTGGCTGCCTCCTGATAGGTACTCGGCTTAGCTACTGCACCTGCATGACAAAAACCCCATCTCTTTGATGCCTAAATAGAAGAACGATCACGTAGAGCATACCATGATGTAGTAGAACAATCGTCAGAGTCAGTAATACTGGCCAGATGGTCAAGTGGAGGAGAGGAAGATTAGGATCAGAAGAAACTCTCTGTTGACGACTATAGTGAAAGGGAAAAGTTGAAGCGCCAGAAACTATGGGAGCCGGTAAAGAAGGCACACTAGAATGTGAAACTGGTGGACAAAGTGGTGGAGCTGGTGGAGGAGATACACTAGAAGGTGAAACTAGTGGAGAAGATGTGTCTGGAGAAGACAAGCCTGATGAAGGAAAGGGAGGTAGACACAAAAAAGAGGTGGAATATGTGGAAGTAGGATGGGTAGAAGGGTGATAAAAGAAGGGTAGACCCTCATCAAAGGTCACATCACAATAGATACGAATGTGACGTGCTGAGGGATCATAGCAACGATAGCCCTTATGCTCAAGACTATAACCTAGAAAGACGCACTCAACTGACTGAGCACTCAGCTTTGTGTTGTGCTCACAAGGTGCTAGAGGACATAGCAAACACAGCTAAAGACACGAAAATGAGCATAACAAGACTTGCCCTAAAGCTTGGAAGAGGGCTGATGGTTGATGAGATAGACTACCATAGAGACTGCTTCCCCCCAGAAGTGAGGGAACAAAGGAGAAGATGAGAAGAGTACAAGCAGTCTCAATGATGTGGTGGTGCTTACACTCAGCAACACCATTCTGAGCATGAGCACTAAGACACGAGAGCTGAGGAAAAGCACCCTCAGAAGAAAGGAATTGATGAAAGGCTGATGAAAGATACTCTCCTAGAGTCGGAATGAAAAACACAAATGGAATAAGAAAATTGTGTATAAACCATCTTAGAAAAAGACTGATAAATGGAAATTAATTGAGAACGATGTTTCATAAAACAGATCCAAGTATATCGAGGGTGCTCATCAACAAATATGACATAATAACTATGACCACTCTTCGAAGCAAAAGAAGATGGACCCCATACATCTAAATGCACCAAATCAAAAGGACAAGGGGACTAAGAGGTACTACTAGAATATGGAAGTTGTAGCTGTTTCCCCAGCTTACAACCAGTGCAATGAAAACTAGACTCAACAGTGACATGACCTAAGAGAACCTAATGAACTAGAGTGATGAGTTGAGCACAACAAAGATGACCAAGTCTAATGCCACTTGCTGAAGGAAGAATCAACAGGAGACTGAGATGATGACATAGCAGAAGACACTAAGGCCTTAGAAATACTAGTGGAAGGAAGATATAAGATGTCCAAGACAAAGACTAGGAGAGCATCTACGGTGATGGCCAGAACCAATCACTCTTCTGCTCTAACGATCTTGAATGAAATAAGAATCATCAAATCCAATGAAACAGTTCATATCAGTAAGTTGACCAACAGAAAGAAGATTCATAGATAGCTGAGGAACAAAATATACATTAGAAATAGAGAAGTGAGATGTCGAGAGAATGTCCTCATGGGTGATAGAGCAAGGTGTACCATCAGCAGTGTGAACATATGCAGCATCAGTCATGGGCCTACGAGCAACAAACTGAGAGCTGTCCGATATAACATGAAAGGAAGCACCCGAGTCCAAAACTCAAGGATGACCAACGCTAGGAGCAAAAGGTGCAACTGAGGTCACAACTAACATTGATCCAGAAGTCACAGTAGATGGTGGATGTGGTAACAGTGACTGCTCCAGTAAGTGCTCTAGGAGGCCTAGTAGGTGCTTCACGACGATGATCAAATGGATATCTAACATGATAATCAACAAGCTGATATGGATGTAACTTGAAGCAATTGTCAACATGATGATCAATCCTCTTGCAATGAGAACATACCAGCACTCCTGTGGGTGTAGCTCTAGTAGATCTAGATTGCGATGAGAGACACAGTACTGCATGTGGTGAGAATCCTGAGGTAGGCATAAGCGAATGAAGACGAATCTCCTCTGTAATCAAACTAGATAGCACCTCGATCAAAGTCGATGGAGTGGGATAGTTGAGCAACTGAGTACGAATAGGCTCAAACTCTGATCGAAGCCCCATCACAAACTGATACATGAGCGTCTGCTGGGCATACTCATCTTTGGCAACACAAGACTAGCAAGCAGTGGAAGCCTTCAGCGCCATAGAATCTAGAGGGCTAGTGATATGAGTGGAAGCACTGTAATACTCCTCCACTGTCTGATCCTGAAGCTATTGAATACTATGAAGGTTCTTGAGCAATGTGAAGCGAAGAGCACCACTGGACTGAACATATCTCTTCTCAACTAAGATGCACCGATACGCGATACGGATACGGCGATACGATATTTTCCAAAAACAAGGATACGCCGATACGGCAAGTGTGTGTGTGTGTGTGTATGAAAATAAACAAATTGAAAACAGGTTTCCAATGGTATAAATATCATTCTATCACTACTTGGCTAGTAATGAAAAATTGGTGAAGGAACCGAAGAACCTGTTGCCTGTTGGCACTGGGAGCAGCACGAAATCCTCCAGCCAATCCAACCCAACCACCGGGGGGAGAGGCGCGCGGCCGGAGAGGCACCGGCGGCGGTGGATCCGGGCGGGAGAGGCACCGGCGGCGGCGGATCCAGGCGGGAGAGGCACCGGCGGCGGGAGAGGCACCGGAGGCGCGCCGATGGAGCTGGGGGGAGCGGCGGGGAGTGCTGGAGCGGGGCTTTGGGAGGGCGTCGGGCGAGCCAGGTAAGCGCGTACGTTGGGGAGCAGGTAAGTGGGCCGACTGGGCTGAAAGTAAATGGGTCGCCGTATTGCCGCGGTATCGCCCCGTATCGGCGCCGTATCGGAAATTTTTTAATTTATTTTTCGGCTGAAATTCGCCGATACTCCGCCGATACCGTATCGCCGCGTATCGGAACGTATCGCCGTATCGGACACGGGTACGGCAGTTCAACGGAGCATCGGTGCTTCCTAGCTTCTCAAAGTGTGTCCACATCTGCTTGGCTAAAGTATGATACAAGACTCATCCTCAAAGAAACATCAATACTCAGAACAATGCCAGTCATGACACGATCATCCTCTTTTTGCCAAGCCTTTATTGCCTCAACATCAACCTTCTTCGGATTAGGAGGATCGTCAGTCAAATGAGAGGCTAAACTATAAACCCTAAGAGTAGTCTTGACTAAGAAAGCACATGCTCGATAGTTCAATCCATCGAGCTTGATATCCGTGAACATGAGAGATGAACTGCCCCTAAACATTGAGTTAGATTTTGCCATCTTGATGGACCACAGCCACACAGTAGCAATCAAAAGATCACTGAAGAAAAGCAATCACTAGCAGAAGACCAATCACTAGCAGCAGCTACCAGGAGAGGAATACCACATGGGAGCAGAGGACAAGGCAGTCGACACACGGGAGCAGGAGAGCGGAGCAGATCTAATGGAGCGCTGATAAAGAGGAGAGCCTTCGTAGCAAAGGACAAGATGCGGCGGCGTGCGGCGGTGCCAGGAGCTTGGAGCGGCGACGCCGAGCGTGGATCTGGCGTATATCCAACATGTGACAGAGAGGATAGCCGGGTGACGCCGAGCGTGGATTCGGCGTGGATCCGACAAGCGATGGAGAAGAGGTCGTCGTGAGGAGCAATCGATACCAGCCCGCCGGCCCGAGCGAAAGACGTCGGCAGAAGATGGTGGCGGCGGAATTAGGAAATAGGAGTAGGGGTTAGGGTTGACAAGCTCTAATACCGTGTTAGAATATTGGAAGACTAATTTTGCTATTCACAACTGTGCAGCTAATTCATTAATTGAGAGGTATATATAGACATTGTTACATGGGCCTCATGGGCTATATGGGCCACATGGGCCAGATAGGGGGGAGAGAGAGAATGTATAACACTCTTAACAAATATCACAATTTCAACAATTCTATACCATAACATACATTGTTGTGCTGGATATTTATCTTACAAAAATAAATGAGAAGGTCTCACTTCAGCAGCAACAGGGAAAAAAACTTTAAGACTACCGGCATCACACAAACAGTCACAAACAGCAGGATTTAGTCAATGCCTCAAATGGAAGAGAGAAAATATAGAAGATTAAGTAACTTAAATTAAGAGAGTGAAAGAGACTTACTTGGATGATCAGGTTTCAGGTCAACTGTCAATTGATGGACAACCAATCGACCGTTTTGATCTCTGGTTCCTAATACAGCCCTAGAGTCACCTAGATTCCCAACAATAAGATCCTGACCCTGATGACATAGAGGAATAACTTTAAATTGTCTGCATCTGGAGTTCTTAAGTAATACTAAATCCATTTATGACAGGGAAATTGATAACCACAGTACCTGCTTGATTAAAGTAACTGCAGTAGTGCCACTGCAAATGCTATCTATGTTTTGATGTAACTTAAGCTCCTTATCCATGACTTTAAAAGCCTTTCGGAATGAGTCTTTCATTGTGTCAAAGAATTCTTGATGTTCTTCCTTCTGTCCAGCCAACATGGGTGACTTGTCCTCTGCATCTGCGTATGGAGATAAAGTCTCTTCCAGAATTGATCCATCTGAATTGCTGGTTGGGCTCTCCCCATAGTCGTCATATATTAAATCACACAGCTTTGAAGGGAGAGTATCTCTGACTTTCCTCGCAATGAAATGGCCATGTGGGCCATGACCGTCAAAAACTCCACAAAAAACTGTGTCTGATCTTCCATTAAAGTTCTGTACATCATGTAATGCAGTTCCAAGGAGTTATAATATACATAAAGAGAAGACAAATGAAAGTAAAAAAAAGTTGGAGGCAGAGGCCAATATCACTATTCATTTATGATGCATCTAGAGAATATTTAATTCATTCAAAGGTTAGAGTGTCAAAGTTGGGAGGAATTAGAATGGAAAAGTTGGCATTCACTATTTTTCTATTGTTTTGATATGCAACTTTCCTATCCACATAAATGGTTCAACAAGGGGGCACTGTTTGACTGGATGAGTCTCATTTTGGTGTTGCATTGTCTGCAAGCATGCTTTACTCAACCATTGACCATTTCATCAAGAAGATAGCTTTAGGGCCAAAAGACATAATAAAGAATGACCCTTTATTTTTGCATGAGGGAACGACATAAACTAAGGAATATCAAATCATGCAAGAGTAAAGCAAGATGGTTGGCTACATCCAACCATTCAAGTCTGCAAAGTTCTTTGTGAAATTTGGGAAAGATGAAGAGCCATGCTTGAGGAAAAAACCCATAGCCATCCTATTGTTTCTAATCATCGACGCATCAGATAGATGCTTTTTAGCTAAAACGAGCTGTTCTTTATGCATTGTTTATCCTGCGAAAGCTGCTCAAGATGCTGGCAATCCAACATTTTGATTCTTAATGTTTCATTTTAATTTGATGTTCCCCAATAAAGAACTCCGATTTGTTCCTGGTACTCAAGAACACTATCGCAGTGTACACAAGTCTAGCCATTGTCAGTTAAACAAAGAAAAGCGCACGTTGACGATGAATTATATCATTCAAAACACCAAAAGGTAAACGCAGTAGTAAAGTAAAGAAAAGGAATCTTGAGTCCAGATACCTCCCACACGACCATGGCATCCTGGTTGGTGCCCTTCTTCCCCTGCCGCGTGAACAGGCTGGCCGCATTGCCCACGCCACTCCCAGCGATCCTCCCAGCCGTTTCCTCCTCCCTCCTCCTGCCCCCTCCCGCCTTCCCTGGCACCGCCGCCACCTCCTGAGACCGCTGCTCGGCCGTCAGGCACGACCCCATCGCCAGCGCCCGCACCACATCCTGCAGGCAATCCAGGCACCCGCCACCCCCTCCACCGCCCCCTTCCCCACCCCCCGACGGCGCCGCCGCCGCCGCCGCCGTTATCGCCGCCGTCTTGCTCCTTGATCACAAGCGAGGCCACCCCTCCCAACGCCCCCCTCAAGATTCCACCTCTCTGCAGCCCAACGCTCCCAAGATCCGTCGATCTTTGCGAGAGGGCGGTGGCGTTCTTGATCGCGCCGTGGGCAGGGGGGCGCCGACCAGCACCGACGGGGACACGTCAGGAGGCGATGGGAGCCAACTAGAAAAAGGGAAAAGAAGGGTGGAATCGGACAAGAATAGGGAATCCAACAGCGACAGGAGCCGCGGGGAGGTACGCGGGCGGGGAGGAGCAGGTGGCTCTGCGTGGTTTGGGCGGCCGGGTGAACCAACAGCGGATCGATCGGCTCCTTTTTATGCCCGGCGTGCATGGACACGCTTTTTCTTTTTCTTTTTTGGAATATATTTTATTTAGACTATATTCTTTTCAGTTTTTCTTCTATGATTAATAGTTTTTATCTATGCTGATAGCTTTTATCTACACTTTTTGATACAGCAATGGACGGTGAAGACGGTAACGCAAAATACGCATATGATTTTAAGTTTAAAAGGCTATTTGAAAATTCCACTTTAAGAAGCCGCTCCATTTCGATATTGGGCTTTTAACTTTTAGAAAAGCTAAAATCTAAAAGCCAAAAAAAAGGGCATATAGCTTATGGCTTCTCCTGAATGAATAAATAGAACAGTTCCTTCGTCGTCGTTTCGAAGTGACTTATCGAGATAGATTTTTCAAAGCAGTTTATCAGCATTAGATTTGTTCACACAAACGCTCGCACTATGACCAAAAGCCATCAGATACAGCTATAAAGTATGAGCTGTAGCAAAAAAGAATGCACTCTATATTTGTTTCTTGTTTTCCCATTTTGTTTGAGCCTGGCCTTTCTAAAGGATGTTGGGTGGATTTTTTTACAGATGTTGGGTGGGTTATTTTCAGTGATGGCTTTATGGCTTATGGCTACACCTACTTTTTTTTGCCCTAACATAAGCTCTTTGTGTGAATAAAACGAATGTTGATAAGCCACTTCGGAAGGGCTATTCTGATAAGTCGCTTTAAAAAGATGATAGAGAAATCATCATATTTATTTGTTCAGAAAACCATAAACTATAAGCCATAATCTAAAAAGAAAGTGACGTTCACTCTCTAAACAAGTGGTTTGGGTAGTCGTAGGGATCTCATCCACGAGGGGAAAAAGTGATGGTAGTTTGGGAATGTTTTGTGCTTTACTATAATAGGTGACACACAAGGAGTTTTTGGTGGATTTGACCTTGTTTTGGTTTTTATTTATAGTAATAGCGTCCATCGTGCGATAATGGCAAAAATAACGCTTTCACTGTATAGCCATTGTGTGGCGGGGCCCAAGATGCCGACACATTAGGGAAATGCACGATGGCCATGCGGTCAGAGTTTGCCACACGGCCACCGTGCGGCCAAGGTCGATGTCGCACAGTTACCGTGCGACAAAGCTCAGTGCCGCACAGCCACCATGCGGCACCCCATTAGCATTTGTGTTAATTAGTTTGATTAGCGTAGTTAGGGAATTTATTTACATGTACTACTTGTAGAAATTTTTAAATATAACAAATAAGGTCAAAAACTTACGAAATATTTTGTGGAGCTTCCCAACGAAGCGTACTACATGTGTAGTTTATTCGTAATTTTATATATTCTAAATTTTACTTGAAAAATCATTTAAGTAAAATATTTGTAGGAATTTTTTTAATATAGAAAATGAGCAAAAAAATTATGAGCAACTACTCTCTCCTCATCATGTCTTCATCCGCGGGCTCGGCCTTGTCTTGTGTCAAGCATGTCCTGTGGGATACGACAGTCGGTCTAGAGTGCGTGTGTCGGATCAAAGGAGATACGGAGACCGTTTAGTATGTTGAGTGGCCGGCAGTGCACCAGTAGACTGAGTTAGAGTAGGCTGGGTTAGGTAAGCGTCGATGTCCTCTTGCTGAGACATACCGAACTGGGGCTACTAGCGATGAAGTTATGAACGAGGGACTCTAGAAGTCCTGGTCGTGAAAAGGAGCTTTGGCCTTCACCATACAATGTGCTAGTGAAGCCGGAGGAGCTCTGCGCTGCGTACGCTCCAAACACTGAGCTCTTCCTTGCGTACATTATAAACCCTGTCACTGTGTACTGCTCCATGGATGTAGCTGGAAGGCCTGTATCCTCATTGGTGGAATGACCGCGCACCCCCACAATGAATTGAAGACTGCAAGATGGAACAATGTTAATGAAAATAAATATTCTATATGTAGACTGCAAATCTCATACCTCCCAGATGTATAGCGAAGATGACCAACGGGGGACAGTAGTCTATGTAAGGGGTGCGAAGGGTGTAAGTGATGCATCTTGATAGACCTGCAGCAGAAAAACATCATGATATTAGCGAAACGTAAGGTATAACAAAATGTAAATAAATTTCCTAACTGCACTAATCAAACTAATTAACACGAATGCTAATAGGGTGCCGCAAGGTGGCTGTGCGACACCAACCTTGACCGCACGGTGATCGTGTGGCAAGCACTGGTTGTATGGCCATCGTGTATTTCCCTAACGTGTCGACACCTCAGCCCCGCCGCACAGTGGACATATGGCGAAAGCATTATTTTTATCATTACCGTGCGACGGACGCTATTCCTATAAATAAGAACAAAAAAGGTCAAATCTGTTAAAAACTCGGCACCCAAGATTACTCTATAGCCGTAAATTCATGATATTTTTTGAAGTTTCATCCATGAGTTTACATATATTATAATATATGTATAAATGTTGTAGCGTGTAACACTATGGGCCTGTTTGTTTCAGCTGTAGATTCTGAGAAGCAGCTGGTGAGTATCTAGCTAGTCGAGAACGGAGAATTTGGATAACTTGACTTACGGCTACTAGTTCATTTTCTGGATTCTGTAGCTTCTGGCTACTTAGAATCTGGATGAAAATCTGGACTTGTTTAGGGAGCTGCAGATTCTGGAAGTAGCTGCAACTACCAGAAGCTAAAACAAACAGGCCCTATAAAAGTTTACGGTGCGTAGGAGAATCGAAAGGAGCTATGCCGGCTCTTGTTTTTGTATCCGAGATATCAAGGAGGATATCAGATAAAATGATGAATGCATATCTAATAGAATGTATTTTGCATGGCATTT
Source organism: Melocanna baccifera (assembly GCA_036346265.1). NCBI lineage: Eukaryota > Viridiplantae > Streptophyta > Magnoliopsida > Poales > Poaceae > Melocanna > Melocanna baccifera. Next base: position 10,807,523 of record CM070706.1, on the reverse strand, counting down.
GTATCCGCCTTGTATATGCTGAAGATATACGTGGATTGGTTTGGCCGCACTCAATGCATTTTCGCCACTAGTTACACCAATCATGCCTTGCAAGCTGCTCCTTTCATTCATAAAATCTGTGATTTTCTTTTTATTTGAGAACTGTTGAGGCATTATCTAGCACTAGTATTATGTCCATAGTTACAACAAAAACTCAAACCATAGAAATAAATATCTCAATGAGTCAATTCTCCTGGGCCTCGCACAGGCTGCCAAGTGCCATCTCTCCGTCTTCTTAACATCTATATCTCCAACCAAAAGCAGCTCTGCCAGTGCAGCAAAGTCTCCAAACTTAAATTTCAGACATATCTGGCTCATTTGATCTCTAAAATTCCAAAACTAGTCTCCAGAGCACCAAAATTCCAGATCTGGCCCCCTCCCCGACCGCGCGACTTTCTCGTACTACCACGTGTTCGATCGTGCGGTCAGGGACTGCACCACCTAGGTGGTGCGCTCCCCGGCCGCACCACCCCTGTAGGTGGTGCTGTCCCGGACCGCACCACCCCGTCGCGTTGCCGTGTTGTGCCTTCCCCGACCGTGCGTTCGCTGCTTTGGTCCTTTAGTCCTGTCGCTGCTTTATTCTCTTCTTTTGCGCTGAAAGCAGTCTCTTTGTCACTATTGCTTGTCACTTCACGTGGCTTTTGTCCCATCTTGCGCTCTCTCCCATGAATATATGTTGCTCTCTCAGTGTAATCTCCTCCTCCCACTTCCATTTGCAACCACAGAGAGCGAGAGAGCAAAAGAGCGAGAGATAGGAGAGGAAGTGAAGCACTCCACCGAGGAGTTTAATCACAGCGGTCAGTTTTCTTCGTTTGCAATTAGGAGTTTTTCCAGTTGCGAAAGTTGTAGATCGTCTCGTAAGCTTCAAGAAGAGGTAGATTTTTTTTGTCCCAGTGTAACTACAATTTTATCGGTGTGATTATCACGTAATTAGACAAACCATCACTAGTATTATGTTACATCTCCCAGCATATTGATGTCTTTAATAAGCTAAAACATGACATATCCCACATTACAATTTGTGAATGGTCAGATAAAATTTGTGAATAAATTACATGTTTTATTTTCTCACTAAAAGTACGACATTACGGTAAAATAGGTATTTGCTAGAAATACTTGAATTTTCATGTCCATATGTTGATACGTGGTATGAACAATATAGTTTTAAAGAAAGACGGTTCCATTCAATATAATCTAAGAAATATAGATTCTAGTGCACACTACACTAGTGACCTTTTTGTGATCATATATTGGACATGCGCCATCATTCTTCAATATTTTCTTAGCATCCTTATGCATGTATTAATCGATAGATTGATGTGGTTGTGGTTATGTATCAATTAATTTCTTTCATACTATAGACTAGCTGGTAGTAGTACATGTGACCGTTATTTTCAAGAATAAGTACACGAATGTTATAGTACTACAAAACTTGGTTTGCATAGAGAATGATGTATTTAATTTTTTCTGTTAAATTCCGTGTTATAGTGCAGTTATTTTCTACACATATGTAGTTGTAATTAGTAATTGGAATTTTACATTAATTTGAGAAACAATGCGGAATACGAGTGGATTGGTACGATTGCTGCACATTGTGTACTAAGGTTTTTTCTACGCACTAATCGTAGGTACCCCATGGATGACATTCAAGACTTATTCATGTTCTATGGGAGTGGGCTCGTACGTGACGGGCCGTGCGGGGTGGACCTATCAAATTGTGACCGGACTATGATCTGGGCACCCGATCTGAACGCCATGACCCTGTATGAGCTACGGAGGTGTGTTTGTTCTACATTCGATCGGGAGAGGGAAGGAAGAAGTTACGGATTGAGGTAGTGTATGCTACTGTGGAAGGTGCTACTAGGGAGAATGTGTGGCAACTTCTGAAGGTGACCAGTGACGTTGGATGGGTAAGGTATATGGAGGTCATGTGCAACCCTGCCGCAACGATATATGGCAGGCCAATGGTCTACATTCACTTCATAGATAGGACGAAGTCATCCGCCATTAATGGTTGTGGTGGTGGAGATGAGTGCCTATGCTCACTGGTTCTCATGAAGATATTGATACTGAAGAAGATGTTGGCAAGCAAGTGGGCGATGGAGACCTCCAAAGGCGTGTGAAGGATTTCTAGGCGAACGAAGGTGTTGGGAGTTGGTGGGCCGCCCATGTTGATTGTCACGAGTACCTCGCAGACCAGTTCAAAGAAGTGCACAGTGAGGAGGAGGAGGATGTGGAAACAGCCAGTTCTGGAGGGGAGGAAGATGACGAAACTTCAATGAGAGGTGTTGTAGGTGGTGTTGTAACCATGGACGTTGCGTACGTGTCCTCTAGACTGGACGATATCGCAGTGGCAACCCTAGTTCTACCACAGACAGAGGAGGTGGAGTGGGGGTTCAACGAGGGCACACTCATTTTAGGGCAGTGCTTTGCAACAAGAGTGCTGCCCAGCAGGCTATTGCTAGACATACCGTCAACATTAGTCGAACCTATCGGGTGCACAGGTCCTACCCAGACACCTACATTGTGAAGTGTGTCGACGGCACATGTCCTGGCAAGGTCCGTGCATAGCGGTTCAAGGACATTGCCTTGGACATTCGGATAACGGTGCTGAATGATCACAGTTGCGAGCTTGCGGCGCTGCTACGTAGGCACCGCAACATGACGTCGTTGTATGTTGCGGAGCTGATAAGCCACCTCGTGGTGGCAGATGTGTCTTTCTCCAAAGTTACTGTTGGCGGAAGTGGCGAATATGGTAGGGTTCGAAGTCAGCTACAAGAAGGTGTGACAAGCAAAACGGAAGGTGTTGGAGCGTATGTTTCGGACGTACGAAGAGGCATACGATCTGGTCCCACGAATGCTACATCAAATTGCAGAATCAAACACAGGCACATACATTAACAAGAAGGAGCGGACTTATCCTAATCAGGGTCCGAATTGTTTTGTCCTTGATAAAGTGTTCTGGTCGTTTCGACAAGCGATCGAAGGGTTCAGGTGGTGTCATCTAGTGCTAACATTGAACGGGACTTTCCTATCTGGTAAATATAAGAATACAATCCTCACTACAGTTGCAGCCGATGCAAACGATCAGTTACTCACTGTGGCTTTTGCAATTGTGGAGAATGAGAATACTGATAGTTGGCTTTGGTTCCTGGCCAATGTGAAGTAGACCGTGGTGCAAGATCGGCTGGATATGTGTATCATCTCAGACTGTAATGCAGGCTTGTTATCTGCATTGTGCACAATGCAGAACGGTACGCAACCCCCTTTCCAGTGGAATGATATGAAGAACCGTTGGTGTATGAGGCATCTCACGGCGAACTTTCACACAAGGTTCGTAACAAAGGCCTAATGAAGATGTTCAAGAAGCTTTGCATGCAGAACTAAAAGCAGAAGTTCAAGGCATTGTGGAGGCAGCTTGATCAGGAGACTAGGAAGCATGCACTACATCCTTTCCAGGGTAAAGCTGGGCCTGTGGAGGGAGGTTCTACAAGAGTTGGGGAGTTTACACAGTGGGTTTGGTTGAATGCGCCTGACTTGAAGATGTCGTCCCTGCTGCACGACACCGGTGGAGCAAGATACAGAATTATGACAACTAACATGTCTGAGGTGTACAATGGTGTGTTGAAAGGTGTTAGATCCCTACCGATCACAGTAGTCGTGGAGGAGAGTTGGAACCGTTCTGTCGGGTATTTTGTCAACAGAGCCATGATGGCGAGAAAGCATGTAGACGAGGGCAAACAATTCTCTGAGGTTTTCCAGGCACATATGGACAAGAAGATAGAGAAGGCTCGTTGCCATATTACTCATACCATGGATGGCATTAGAAAGAAGTTCGAGATCCGCCTTAGACAGAATTACATGATGGGTCACACCAGAGGGGATCGCAAGCAGGTCTGCACGATTGCTGATGAAGCATGTTACACCTGCAATAAGCCATAGCTTCTACATAAGCCGTGCTCCCATGTGTACGCGGCATGCGCGGTATGGCACTAGGCACCGACACCTTACATCTCCAGGTACTTCGACATTCACCACCTATATCAGACATGGAGTATGGAGTTCCATTTGTACGGGGTAGACATGCACTACAGGGAGTTATGGCCTGGGCAAATGAAGTGGGTGCCGAACGAGGCATTGAAGCACGTCGACCGAGGAAGACGACAAAGTTATCGCATCCGCAATGACATGGACGAGAGTCAGTGTGGGGATCGAGTTCGGCGTCCGAAGTGCAGACTCTGCAAGACGATTGGGCACTTGTTAAGCTAGTGCCCAAATAGGCCGACGTCAAGCAATGCATCTTGCTGTTCTGTGTGTGTTGCGTTGTACTCCAGTGATATGTTATATACGTTTGTATGGGGCTATTTATATATGTTCGTATGAGGATATTTCTGTATACATTTTATTCACGTCTTGCTACATTTGGTACATTTCACTATCGTTACGTTAGGTTGTTGTGTTTGTACTATGTTTCGTATATTTCACTATTGTTATGTTTGTTCCACATTGTGTTGTCGTTCTGAACTAACATTTTTTGATTCAATGGCAGGACATGGTTTACGAGATGCTAGACCCCTGTTGGGATGAGCACCACCGATGCCTGGCGTGGTCGTCGGGTGACGGCCCTCCGAGCTTGATCCTCAGGGACCCCCGCAAATTGGCCTCTAGACGAACGGTACATCCCACTTTTGTGGGACACCAGGCTGCTGCCCGTTGCCCGCATGATGAATGTACCACACGCATTCCAGTTCGATGTAGCGTTGTTGTCCGCACTCGTTGATCGTTGGAGACCGGAGACTCACATCTTCCACTTCCGGTGGGGCGAGATGACGGTTACTCTTCAGGATATGTGCATGCTAACAAGACTACCGCTATGTGGTGCTGCAGTAGTGCCACCCCGAAGCCAACGGACTGGAAGGCACATCTGGGTCACCGATTCGGTGATGCGATCCCGGACAATGTATCACGTGTCCCACATTCGTGGCTTCGACGCTACATGACTTGCCCTGAGCATGCGCCTCAGGTGGTGGTGCAGACGCACTTCATCGCGTACCTGCTATTTCTTTTCGGGTGGATCCTATTTCCTACCATCATGGGGACTCCGATCACTCTAGCTACGTACACTTTGCGGAGTCCTTGCTGTAGGATCGGAATTGGCAACAGAGGGGGGGTGAATGGTGCCTACAAAAACTCCCCAAGTATTCACACGGATTTCTTCTCCAATAGCTAAAAGAGCTATGAAGCAAGAAATTCGCTCAAATGAAGTCGAAAACAACTTTGCCGATTCACCGAAGAGACTTGCAGAAAAGGCAAGGAAAGATCAGCACATAATCCTCTGAAAAACGCACTTGAGATCTTGCCACTTCTCTCTGACTGACATCTAAGCTCACATTGGTTCTGAAAAGGAACAAGATTGAGTGCAGCCAAAAACAGCAGAAAGCAAACTGAAAACCGAACTAAAATTGTAGTTTTTGCTTGCTGAAAATTGAGCTTAATAAAGTGCACAAGCTGCTGAAAACTACTGCAGAAACTGCACTGAGATTGCATACTTTGCTGCTCTGGCTGCTGCAAAACAAGAACTGAAAAGCTTGACAAAATTTGCAATTAGCCGAGCACTTGAACCTTAATCAACCTGCTGCAGCTGCGTCGAATACTCAAACAGCATGCTGCTGCTGCCTTAAAACAACAATATATGGTGAAAACAGCAGCTAAAAAGAGGATGCAACAAAGCTAAAATCAAATCTGAATTTTGCGTAAAATGAAAATGAAGATCAAATCTGCACTCATCGCAATCTGAAATTTGAGAGCTAAAAGCGCAATCAAACTGAAATTGAAAATCGCAATATGCAATAAATGAACATCGTAACACCGCAGAGAGGCTGCTGAAAAAGCAAAGGATCGAGTGCAAATGAATAGCGATTTTGGGCAGCCAACAACTCCCGACCAACTTTTTTTACTACTCAAAATCGCCGACAATAGCGGCTGGCGAATGGGTTTTTTGCTGCGTAAAAGTGACATCAAATCTGGAAATTATAATCGCAAACAAGGAGCAAATCGGTAGGAGATAAATGCTACAAATGAAACTTTTGTGCGATCGAACTAGTTAACGAAAGATCTTTGCGAGCGTTGAGTATTTTATGCGCCGATCAGCTAATGAGGAATCGCATCGCAGATTCGGCACAATGGACAAGAAACACTTCATTTACGCGCTTTTCACCGCAGATTCGGCTAGAGAGGAATAATGCATACAAACTTGATTAATAAAAGTAAGTCTTCTTTGCAACTAAAATCAAGAATTGAGGAAACATTCATTTCCTTTTTCGACCTAAAGAACAAGAACTTGTTCCAAATAGCAATGAGAGCTTGGAAATCAAACGATTTTATCAAAAGATCAAGAATTGAGATTTTAGCTAGAATCAAAATGAGCAGAGAGAAGATATAATTCCAAATTTCTCTTCATTCTCTAAACCTTTGCTCAAGAAATTTTGCAAGGGGTTTAGCAAAGAACTCAGGACATGCAATCTAAAATCTCAGGCCAACTTATGAAGGGAAATCCAAGATTCCATTCACTCCTCCCAAGAAACCCTAGAACAAGCTGGGGAAATCACCAAGGCTCACATCCAGACTTTCTCAAATAAATTCATTGCAAATAGATAAATGATTCCAGAGGAGTCCCGATACACATGGACATTGAAACAAGAGGAATGATTACATGGATTCTCAATTCATTCTCTCCCTCTCCTAACACAAGAACGCTCTGGAGGCACACACACACGCTCAAGAACTCAAACACAAGGACACAACCAGAGCACACCCACAAGGGGGGAAGATTTGAGCTCCACACACACAGGAGCACTAGCTCAAGCAAGCTCTCCAGAAGCTCTAGCACACCACACTACGTACAGACCAAGAGGAATAAGCTGCTCCCTCCTGTTCTCCTCACATGCCTGAATAGAGAAGCTCACCTCCTCAATTAGCAAATCAAGAAATGGCATACATCTCCCACTCCATTGCCCCATACACACAAAAGGCAAGGGTTAAAGTCAACAACCAGAATTTTTGGAGGGAAAACACCCACTCCTCTCATTTGCTTGAGTCAAATTACTAAAATGCCCTCAAGCACTTTCCCGGAAGCTTCCGCATCCGATACCTCGACCGTCTGGATCTCGACTCCTCCCTGAGTCTAGTCCCGGTCCGCTAAATCATCGCCGTCGTGTTCGCCACGGCGCCCGGCCTCTCCTCTCGGCTCGCAACCACCTCAGTAGCCTCGATCATCTTCGGCATCTTTGACCGTCTGGACCTCGACACCTCCTGTGCCTAGTCCCGGTCCTCCTCGCCTCACCATGACCTAGCTCCGAAGTCCTGCAGTCACATAGACAAGCAAACCATCACATAGCACCGCACGAAACAGTATATTCCACATTAGCACAGATAAAGGTACTCAACCCTAGAATACCCAAAACAAACTCTAACTCACTAAACCAACTGTCAATATCTCATCACAAACATGGGAATACCTCCACATGGTCTCTCAATCTCCCCCTTGATGAGTATATTGACAAACACAGAGAAAGCATAAGTTGAGTTTGTTTGCAAGTCATACATGGTCCGAAAGAAGAAATTGATGCTAATGACCATGTAGACACAAGGAGCAAAAGAAAGAGCAAGTTTTCCTCAAACGCTCCCAAAACTCCCAAAAGGACTTTTTCTCCAATATTCTCCCCCTTTTTGGCAATAGAATCATCAAGACACAAAAGAGAGAATATAGTATGGTATGGTTGAATGTTATGCAATGCTAAGCAATTAGAGCCATGAAGATTATCCAAAATGACTATTTGAGTATTACACCAAGCCATAACGTATATGAAAGCTATCAATATCATGACACGATATGCATAATCAAGCCAAGCCACGTAAGTAACAATATGAAGATTAGATGAATTTCTTAGCATGTCAAGTCACTCAAGAGTATAGTCTAGCTAGAGGTATCCAAAGATGATGCAAGCCATGTCAATAATCTAAGTGGAACTAAGAAGCTAGAATTGAGTCAATTTAGAGTGCGATAAGTTCAAGAATGAATCATTTGCACAAGTACTTAGTTCTTTTGGCAATTAAGCAAATTTAGCACAAATCACATGTTTTCATTTGAAACTCATAATTTTGGTGATGTGCTAGATCTCAAACCTTATGCGACCATTCCAAGCGAGAAGCTTAAGGAGATGATCTTGGTCATCCAAAACTCCCCCCGAGTTCATGCCTAGTGCAATGGCAAGCAGTCTCACGAGAAAGAATTGGTGAGATCAGTTCTTTCGCACATAAAAGAGATCTTTTACTTTCTTAAATAATTGTACTTACTCATGCTTCATCAAGAAACTAGCATAGCTCAAACTAAAGCTCAATTAAAGATTCAAGATTCAACTTAGCCTATTTGACATGGCATGAATCATAAGAGGATAACTAAAGACAGACTAGTCTCAAAAGCTAGCATGACATGTCTTAGTTCAAGTTGTGCAATTTTAATTAACTCAACAATGGCAAAGGCTTGACGACACATATGAAGCAATGATAAATCTAGCGATTAAGCATAATCATGGCAAGATGTAATGCATTGTAATCACGTCAACTAAGGATAATAGTCAAGGCTCCATGTAGTTATATTACAATGAAATGCAGAAAATCCAGCTCCCCCTCAACATGTGAAGTACTTTTTAGTTCAAGTTGAGTTATATCAATATTAAGCTTCAGAAGTTCCCAAATGAACTCCCCCTGAACCAAAGCTATAAAACGAGAAGCTGGCAAAGGAATCAGAAACAGGCAGTCCTTAAAGCATAGACGAGATATAGAGAGTACTATGGCTCTGACTGACTCTCATCTACCCCATATGACACTAGGACTATCAACTGCCCAACTAACACACTAAGGAGCAAACACGTTTCTGTCCACCCAAGGGTGGTCCAACCCTTGCTAGAACCTATAAGAAGTGAGTAAGCTCAACCTAGTGAGAAGAGAAACAGCTAACAAAGCATCCTAGAACCACAAGATGAGAGGAAGAAGTCTGACCATCTAGACACGAGAAACACTCTAATCTATGCTAGAAAGACTAACCCGAATACACCCAAATGCAATGTTAATAGCAGAAGTGTTATCACAAAAGAGTGGAACACTTTCTATAACTAACCCAAAGTCCCACAGGGTCAAAGCCATCCAAAGTATCTGGCTGCAGCAACTGACGGCAGCAACATACTCGGCCTCTGCGGTGGACTGCGCAACACCGGACTGCTTCCTAGAAGACCAAGAAACGAGAGAAGTGCCAATGAATTGGCAGGTGCCAGAAGTGCTCTTCCTATCTATCCTACAGCCAGCAAAGTCTGCGTCTGAGTAGGCTCTGAGGAAAAAACAGGATGAGGAGGAGTACCAGATACCATAGTCAATGGTAGCTCGAAGGTACCGAAGAATGCGCTTCACCGCCTGGCGGTGAGATACGCGAGGAGAAGCCTGAAATCGAGCACACGGACACGGAGAAGTGTATGTCCGGTCTCGAGGCAGTGAGGTACAAGAGGGAACCAATCATGCTGCGATACTCCTTCTGATCAACTGGCTCGCCGTCTTCATCTGGGTCGAGTGAAGCTGAAGAAGCCATCGGAGTGGACACTGGTTTTCCATCACTCGTATCAAAGCGTTTCAGGAGGTCACGAGTGTACTTGCCCTGATGCAAGAAAGTACCCTCCCGAGTCTGCTTGATCTGAAAGCCAAGGAAGAAACTCAACTCGCCCATCATGCTCATCTCAAACTCTGAGCTCATGACATCGGAGAACTAAAAAACAAGAGTATGAGAAGAGCCACCAAAGATGATATCATCCACATAAATCTGGACGAGTAGAAGGTCATTGCCATGCCTGCGAATGAACAAAGTCTTGTCCACCTTACCCATCTCAAATCCATGACTCAACAGATAAGACTTAAGCCTCTCATACCAAGCTCTAGGGGCCTGCTTAAGTCCATACAAGGCTTTGGAAAGCTTGTAGACATGGTGTGGGTATTTGGGGTTCTCGAAATCTGGAGGCTGTCTAACATAGACTTCTTCCTCAATAAACCCATTGAGGAAGGCACTCTTGACATCCATCTGGTAAAGCTTGAAACCCTTAGAAGCTGCAAAAGCGAGCATGATTCTAATGGCCTCAAGTCTAGCAACAGGGGCAAAGGTCTCCTCAAAATCTAAACCCTCAACCTGGGAGAAACCCTGAGCTACCAGTCTAGCCTTGTTTCGAATGACTACCCCATCCTCACTTTGCTTGTTTTTGAATACCCACTTAGTCCCAATAACATTGTGACCTCGAGGGGGCTCAACAAGCGACCATACCTTGTTTCTCTCAAAGTTCTCCAACTCCTCATGCATGGCATTGACCCAAGACTCGTCAGAAAGAGCATGATCAACATCCTTGGGCTCGAAAGAGGCAACGAAAGCAGAATGGAGACAGAAAAGAGAAGTGCCAGATTTTGAGCGTGTGACACGCTCAAAAAGATCTCCAATTATCTGCTCTGAAGGATGATGTTCTCGAACTCTACGAGGAGGTCCTTGATGAGAAGAAGGAGAAGTGGCCTCTACCTCATGAGCTGACGAGGTAGGAACAGAGCCACTAGCTCCAGAAGAAGCGAAAGGCATGGGCTGATCTCCTTGAGGAGCGGTGGTAGAGGGAGGCACCTCAGGGGGAGGAGGAACTGGATCAGGTAGACAACCCTCATCTCCATCCTCCTGATCATCCACAAATATGGTCTCGGATCGCTCTCTGTAACTCGAGATATCGGGCCTAGTCCCGGTGGCCTCATCGAAGGTCACCTCTGAGTTTCTACCAATTTACTAGACTCATGAGCCTGGACCCTATAAGCCCGCGAAGAAGTCGAGTAGCCTAGAAAGATCCCATCACAAGATCGTGACTCGAACTTATCTAGGTTTCCAGACTTCAGAATAAAACATTTGCAACCAAACACGTGAAAATGAGATATACTGGGCTTTCGCCCATATCTCAACTCATAAGAGGTGCGATGCAAGTGTGTCCTGAGAAAAACTTGATTTGAAACATGGCACGTGATGGCTATTGCCTCAGCCCAAAACTTCCTCGGTGTAGAGTACTCATCAAGCATCGTCCTGGCCATCTCGACCAAGGTACGGTTCTTCCTCTCCACAACTCCATTTTGCTGAGGGACGTATGGAGAAGAGAACTGATGCTCTACACCTGTCTCATCACAGAAACTCTTAAAGTAGGAATTCTTGAACTCCGTGCCATTGTCACTGCGGATCGCTCGTAAGGCACCCGGAAGCTCAACAGAAATCCTACGAAAGAGACCTCGAAAATGTGTAAATGTCTCATCCTTCGAGGCTAAGAAAAACACCCAATAGTACCTCGAGAAGTCATCGACCACGACAAGAACATACCACTTCCCTCCTGTGCGATCGCACTCAGTGGTCCAAGCGTGTCCATGTGGAGCGGCTGTCTGGTGCATCGGTCATAGTCACGTGGTGGGAGGATGAGAAGCGGCAACCATCTTGCCGTGCCGGCAAGGAGCGCAAACAAGATCTTTGACCATCTTGAGTTTTGGTAGACCACGAATGAGATCGTGGCCGCTAACTCGAGTCAAATGGTCAAATCCAATATGACCAAGTCTCCTATGCCAGAAGGTAAGGTCACGGGACTCGAAGCAACTAAACACACGAGAGGATCACCGGAAGACTCAAGCAAAATCAGCACGAAAGATCCTCCCATAACGAAATCCATAAACGGACTCCCAGAAGAATCAAGAATTTTGCAATTGTTTTTCTTGAAGCTCACCTCGAAACCGTCATCGGTGGTCGAGAAACCGAAAGCAAATTGTCTCGCAGCTTACTCACTAAGGCAACATCTCTTAAAATGAATGAATCATTAACATGCCTTGTACCTTTTTGCGATGACGCGCCTGCACGAAGCGTCTCCAAAGGTGATCGTCTCATCACCGGAGCACGGGCTAGGGAAGAGAACCAACGAGTCTCGGTCATATGGCGAGAACAACCGAGTCCACAAGCCAAACCTCTCTTCCCGGCCCGCGAACTGAGTCAAATAGAGTAAAGGCTCGATCGGGATAAATCAAAAGAGATTTTGGCACCCAATCTTGAGTCACACGCCAGCAGAGGAAGTAGCCACACACGATCGATCTCTAGCTACCCTACGCTCTCGTCGCTCAAAGAGCCGGAAGGTCTACTAGCGGCACTGAAGCTACTATTGGGTCCGATCACACGGAGAGCGAGTCGAGTACCAACAAAGACGCGCGATCACGCCGCGGGTAGCCATCTCGGCGGGGAAACGAGATCTACCCTCGAGCAGCGGAAGTCATAACCAGGAGCAGCATGAGGACGAAAAATAGAAAACTCAGAAAAACCAAGTCCTCGATGCTGCCCAAACCCATCAACAGCAGTAACCCTAGACCTCGTGGCTGGTCCTAGGTGCACTCGAGTGCAGGGTGACCACGAATACGCCTAAGTGCTCTGCCGCACGGTCTCTACGCGCAATCTTGGCGTGCCTGAAGCATCGATCGACTGTGTGTCCATCCTTCTGACAGAAGGTGCAGTGATACTTCACCTTCTGAGAGGTCGAAGTAGCAGGTGGAACCACCTTGCTGTCAGAGATCCCCTGGACATAGCCCGCTGACTTAAATTGGACTTTCTCGGTCCTGGGCTCAATCTCGATCACACCTGGTGCTATGGGCCTGAGCACGGCAGGTGGATGCTTCATCAGGTCTTCATAATAATCATATCCTAGACCCTGATTGAATCTGCAGATCTTAGATTGGTCTAGAATAAGATTGAGCTTCTTCTTTGATGAGGGGGTGGCCCGATCTTCCGATGAGAAGGATAAATTCGATTTGATATGACGTTGACGAAGAGGCTACTTGACCGAGACGACCAAGTCCGTCCTGCAATCGCTACACCACACCCTAGTCGCTATCAACCGTGCAAGAAACGCGGTTGACTGAACACGAGGTTCAATTCCTGCAAGCAATCGAAGAACAAGCAAGAACAAGATAAAGAGCAATCTGAATATTGCATATATGAATGAAGAACACAAAGGGGTTGAGGCCTGCAATCGCAGTTGTTGGTCTAGTCGACACAAGAACACACGACGAAGTTTCACGGTGGAAAACTAATCTAAATAAGCCTGAGTTACATGGCCAAATGAGCCTCTATTTATAGGGACACGCAGGTCCTTGCATATGGAAAGTTCTCAACACATGGAAAGTATTCAAATCATAGCTGATTCTATCTCTGTTTCCAAAACCGAAGATTGTTTTGTTGATTGCGTCGCGGACAAAAGGAATTTTTGGATGGGGTTAGATCCGTTGGAAAGAGGACGGAATAAGCTTTCCATGCTGTACTCACACATTCCAATTGGACTCTTGATGCGAAATCTATGAGCATTTAAAGTGGGACCTGTCAGGTTGAGTCAGCGTCGCCTTGTTTTGGTGATTCCAATGCGCACAGAACGAATTTGGAGGTGGGGCCAAATCCATTGGAAAGTGGACGAGCTCTTCTTTCTTTGCTGTACTTGCACACCTCAAACGGAGTTTTTATGCAAAAGTTATACACATTTGAAGTCCGACCTATCAGGCTGACTCCGAATTGATCCGGAGGCCGAATTGAATTCTAAAATGCGTCCCACTTGAACTCTTGCTTGAATTGATCCAAAAGTAACATGGTGACCTTGAGCAAGAGTTGGGGAAGGTGTTGACTTGGTCTTGATATATTGGTCGGCTTCCCTTTTGGTGGACCCCAACCACGAGCGCATAGCGTTGATGCAATCCTCCTTATGCAGCTAGACAAAAATACATTTTCACCTTTAGATAGCATCATATTCTCAATTAAAATAAATTGAAACCGAAGAAATGAATTCACCATTTGTTTATTCTTGGGAGCTTTGGTTGTATGATGTATGTCACATGGTCACATCATCCTCCCTTCTTGATGAGAAAACCGTCCTCGGTTTTAATAGATATGTGGTCTCACGTATTGCATGATCTTGATCATAAATCTCGGTACATGACAAAGAATGCAACAAATTCGTATTATGTAATATCATAAGTTCTTTATCAAACAAAGTAAACTCTCTTAGAAACGATTGTACCTGATTGGTAGTATTATCACTAGATGGCGTATGTTCTTCATCTTGCTCCCATTCTTTAGAAAAGGTTGTATTGGACTGTGACTTGATATTGATGATCTCAATGAGAGGCAAATTCTTTTTCGGCGCAAATAGGGAAATGGTTGTGGTGTATGGAAGCAGCCAACAACACTCCCCTTCTTGAAAGGTTTCCTGTAGCTTACAAACAGCAGTAGATAAACTAGAAATAATAAGGTTAGTGCCATTAGTTTTCTCTACATGATTATGTTCCTCCTCCAAAGTTGAACCTTTCAATTCTGAATTTATCCAAATTTGATGAACCATATAATTTCCCTTTTCATCATACTCGCCTATTAAGTAAAATTTATAACGAAATAATGATAGCGAATTGGGAATCTCAAACAACTTCTTTGTTAGACAACTCAGTTCACAAGGATGATCAATCTCAATATAACCGAAAGTGTGCGAAGAAGAAATCTCATTCACTTATCTATAGCATGGATCAATTGCATATTGACAAAATCAAAACCATTTATTTTAGCATATGGATTTAAAATTACAATAGAAGAATCAGGTTTAACTTCTGGTTGTGGCAAAGATATATATAAGAAATTAGCACACAACCCATTATCAATACTTAAATCAATGCAATTGGAATTTTGTACTTGAAACATGTGTATATCGAATTACTTTTCACAATGCTTTGCTCTAATGTAGCATGAGCAGTGGACAATAGTTGTTCTTTCTGTCTCTCCTCACATGATGTAGGGGCATCCATCATCTCATCTTCCTTCTCAAGTAATGGAGTCGGTAGCTCAAGTAACTCATTCTTCTCTTCCGCATTGTTCTCAACTTCCCGCAAGTTGTTAGTCACGAAGAAGGCACAACCACATGTTTGCTCTCATGTGTCCTATTATTAAGTATTCTCAATTCTTTCTCAATCTGACTCTCAATCTTACAAGCAAGTATAAACAAATGAGAGAGAGAATTATATTCTTTGTGAACAAGAATTTCCTGAATTTCCTTATTAAGCCCACTTAAGAATCTATTCTCTGTAGTTTCAGATGTTCTTCAAAACCACAGCGTAATAAACAAGTTTTCAATTCATGATAGTATTCTCTTACAGTTCTACTACCTTGTCTTAAATGTTGCAATCTAGCTAGCAAATAATCAGCATGATTTTTAGGAACAAATTCATCTCTCAAAAGTTTCTTCAATGCATTCCAAGTTTGGGGTGCTCTACCATGTTTACCAAGATACTTCCACCAAATTATTGCATTATCACTGAAAACACTTGTGGCAGCTCTAATCTTTTGCCTATCCGACCAATCATAATATTCAAATTCTTTGTCTAATGCTATCTCCCACCAATATAGGCATCAGGATCAAAGTTACCAAACAAAGAATGGAAAAGCATACTTGACTTTAGTTAATGCATCATCATCGTCATTTGGAGATGAGCGGTTCGGAGGAAACAGCGCACGTCGAGTAGCGGGGATGAACGTTTATCAAGGTTCTCAACTCTGTTGTTGATGGTGGTGAGGGTCTTATTAAGCCGATCCAACACGTTGTTGGTCTCATGAAAATTCATACTATGTGATCTTGAACCTGTCATGGTTAGTAGAAAAACAAGGAAATACACGAGAATTATGTAAGTCCCTACAAACTACTAGTAAGTGGAGCTTGACAAGTCACACATCTCTCAAACTCTTACCAAGCTCTTACAAATTCTTACCAAAGCAAACAGGTGGTGCAACCGGTGGCTGGTTCGTGATAGTCTTGACTTGAGTGATGAGTATAACGATTACCGGTACGTCAAGGCCTGTAACGGTTAGTAGTAGGTGTAGCTTGGAAGGCTCTAGATATGTAGCAATGGAGAACAATCGGTTAACTTCGGAAATTGCATGGAATTGAATTATAGTTCATGTATAGCACTTAGCCTTATGTTGCTGATCAAAGAAGGATAGATGAAGGCTAAAACAAGTGGATATCAAAGTATAGGAGTGGTATGAACACAACATAATTCAATTGGAAGTAGAAAGCACAAGTATTGACCCAAATCTGAGAATGGTAGATTTCTGTCCACTGGACAAGTCGTCGGTATTTTGACCGTAACTTTTTGTCAGTTGCCTCTTTTTCAATGATTCTTTTTTTCCTTGTTTACTGACGGCTTTTTCTACAACTTTTTTTTGGGGCTAACTTCTGGAAACTGACAGAAAAATTCGCACAAAAATCACAAGTGCTGACCATTGCAGATTCAAAACAGATATTTGGGTCAACTTTCACCGCATGTATCTTCTGCTTGCAATATTGGAATGAAACAAAATTTTGCAAGAAGATGGATAACGAAGTTGGGAGTCTAATGGAAGTGGTCTCACTCAAAAAGGATCAATGAATCAAAAGTTATGCTATTTTTGGTGGCGGCTGCACAAGAGGGAGTCTTCTGGCCGAAAATCGGAAATAGAGTTTGAAGTGTTCTTGATGGTGTTGGACGTGGGGATTTTTGTTTTGGTGTTTTATGGGACCAAGAATATGACCAGCAACAAGACAAAGCTAAAATGGACACAAATTCAAGTTAGCAAACCGAAACAAACAAATTGAAAGGCACAACGGGGTTTGGACAGCGGAAATAACTCTTTTTGTAGGGCAATTTTCTGGTTATAGGTATGAAAAACAAATCTAAATGGATAATCTCACCGGGCAAAGCGTGCTCGATACCAACTGATGAGGGGTGGCCCGATCTTCCGATGAGAAGGATAAATTCGATTTGATATGGCGTTGACGAAGAGGCTACTTGACCGAGACGACCAAGTCCGCCCCGCAATCGCTACACCACACCTAGTCGCTATCAACCGTGCCAAGAACGCGGTTGACCTGAACACGAGTTCAATTCCTGCAAGCAATCGAAGAACAAGCAAGAACAAGATAAAGAGCAATCTGAATATTGCATATATGAATGAAGAACACAAAGGGGTTGAGGCACTGCAATCGCGATTGTTGGTCTAGTCGACACAAGAACACACGACGAAGTTTCACGGTGGAAAACTAATCTAAACAAGCCTGAGTTACATGGCCAAATGAGCCTCTATTTATAGGGACACGCAGGTCCTTGCATATGGAAAGTTCTCAACACATGGAAAGTATTCAAATCATAGCTGATTCTATCTCTGTTTCCAAAACCGAAGATTGTTTTGTTGATTGCGTCGCGGACAAAAGGAATTTTTGGATGGGGTTAGATCCGTTGGAAAGAGGACGGAATAAGCTTTCCATGCTGTACTCACACATTCCAATTGGACTCTTGATGCGAAATCTATGAGCATTTAAAGTGGGACCTGTCAGGCTGAGTCAGCGTCGCCTTGTTTTGGTGATTCCAATGCGCACAGAACGAATTTGGAGGTGGGGCCAAATCCATTGGAAAGTGGACGAGCTCTTCTTTCTTTGCTGTACTTGCACACCTCAAACGGAGTTTTTATGCAAAAGTTATACACATTTGAAGTCCGACCTATCAGGCTGACTCCGAATTGATCCGGAGGCGAATTGAATTCTAAAATCGTCCCACTTGAACTCTTGCTTGAATTGATCCAAAAGTAACATGGTGACCTTGAGCAAGAGTTGGGGAAGGTGTTGACTTGGTCTTGATATATTGGTCAGCTTCCCTTTTGGTGGACCCCAACCACGAGCGCATAGCGTTGATGCAATCCTCCTTATACAGCTAGACAAAAATACATTTTCACCTTTAG
This sequence comes from Melocanna baccifera, assembly GCA_036346265.1. Lineage (NCBI taxonomy): Eukaryota > Viridiplantae > Streptophyta > Magnoliopsida > Poales > Poaceae > Melocanna > Melocanna baccifera. The sequence continues at coordinate 10,789,597 of CM070706.1, read as the reverse complement.
ATAGCATCATATTCTCAATTAAAATAAATTGAAACCGAAGAAACGAATTCACCATTTGTTTATTCTTGGGAGCTTTGGTTGTATGAGTATGTGGAATGGTCACATCATTCTTGACAGAAAACCGTCCTCGGTTTTAATAGATATGTGGTCTCACGTATTGCATGATCTTGATCATAAATCTCGGTACATGACAAAGAAAGCAACAAATTCGTATTATGTAATATCATAAGTTCTTTATCAAACAAAGTAAACTCTCTTAGAAACGATTGTACCTGATTGGTAGTATTATCACTAGATGGCGTATGTTCTTCATCTTGCTCCCATTCTTTAGAAAAGGTTGTATTGGACTGTGACTTGATATTGATGATCTCAATGAGAGGCAAATTCTTTTTCGGCGCAAATAGGGAAATGGTTGTGGTGTATGGAAGCAGCCCACAACACTCCCCTTCTTGAAAGGTTTCCTGTAGCTTACAAACAGCAGTAGATAAACTAGAAATAATAAGGTTAGTGCCATTAGTTTTCTCTACATGATTATGTTCCTCCTCCAAAGTTGAACCTTTCAGTTCTGAATTTATCCAAATTTGATGAACCATATAATTTCCCTTTTCATCATACTCGCCTATTAAGTAAAATTTATAACGAAATAATGATAGCGAATTGGGAATCTCAAATAACTTCTTTGTTAGACAACTCAGTTCACAAGGATGATCAATCTCAATATAACCGAAAGTGTGCGAAGAAGAAATCTCATTCAGCTTATCTATAGCATGGATCAATTGCATATTGACAAAATCAAAACCATTTATTTTAGCATATGGATTTAAAATTACAATAGAAGAATCAGGTTTAACTTCTGGTTGTGGCAAAGATATATATAAGAAATTAGCACACAACCCATTATCAATACTTAAATCAATGCAATTGGAATTTTGTACTTGAAACATGTGTATATCAGAATTACTTTTCACAATGCTTTGCTCTAATGTAGCATGAACAGTGGACAATAGTTGTTCTTTCTGTCTCTCCTCACATGATGTAGGGGCATCCATCATCTCATCTTCCTTCTCAAGTAATGGAGTCGGTAGCTCAAGTAACTCATTCTTCTCTTCCGCATTGTTCTCAACTTCCTGCAAGTTGTTAGTCACAGAAGAAGGCACAACCACATGTTTGCTCTCATGTGTCCTATTATCAAGTATTCTCAATTCTTTCTCAATCTGACTCTCAATCTTACAAGCAAGTATAAACAAATGAGAGAGAGAATTATATTCTTTGTGAACAAGAATTTCCTGAATTTCCTTATTAAGCCCACTTAAGAATCTATTCTCTGTAGTTTCAGTATGTTCTTCAAAACCACAGCGTAATAAACAAGTTTTCAATTCATGATAGTATTCTCTTACAGTTCTACTACCTTGTCTTAAATGTTGCAATCTAGCTAGCAAATAATCAGCATGATTTTTAGGAACAAATTCATCTCTCAAAAGTTTCTTCAATGCATTCCAAGTTTGGGGTGCTCTACCATGTTTACCAAGATACTTCCACCAAATTATTGCATTATCACTGAAAACACTAGTGGCAGCTCTAATCTTTTGCCTATCCGACCAATCATAATATTCAAATTCTTTGTCTAATGCTATCTCCCAGCCAATATAGGCATCAGGATCAAAGTTACCAGCAAAGAATGGAAAAGCATACTTGACTTTAGTTAATGCATCATCATCGTCATTTGGAGATGAACGGTTCAGAGGAAACAGCGCACGTCGAGTAGCTGGGGATGAACGTTTATCAAGGTTCTCAACTCTGTTGTTGATGGTGGTGAGGGTCTTATTAAGCCGATCCAACACGTTGTTGGTCTCATGAAAATTCATACTATGTGATCTTGAACCTGTCATGGTTAGTAGAAAAACAAGGAAATACACGAGAATTATGTAAGTCCCTACAAACTACTAGTAAGTGGAGCTTGACAAGTCACACATCTCTCAAACTCTTACCAAGCTCTTACAAATTCTTACCAAAGCAAACAGGTGGTGCAACCGGTGGCTGGTTCGTGATAGTCTTGACTTGAGTGATGAGTATAACGATTACCGGTACGTCAAGGCCTGTAACGGTTAGTAGTAGGTGTAGCTTGGAAGGCTCTAGATATGTAGCAATGGAGAACAATCGGTTAACTTCGGAAATTGCATGGAATTGAATTATAGTTCATATATAGCACTTAGCCTTATGTTGCTGATCAAAGAAGGATAGATGAAGGCTAAAACAAGTGGATATCAAAGTATAGGAGTGGTATGAACACAACATAATTCAATTGAATCCAATTGGAAGTGGAAAACACAAGTATTGACCCAAATCTGAGAATGGTAGATTTCTGTCCACTGGACAAGTCGTCGGTATTTTGACCGTAACTTTTTGTCAGTTGCCTCTTTTTCAATGATTCTTTTTTTCCTTGTTTACTGACGGCTTTTTCTACAACTTTTTTTTTGGGGCTAACTTCTGGAAACTGACAGAAAAATTCGCACAAAAATCACAAGTGCTGACCATTGCAGATTCAAAACAGATATTTGGGTCAACTTTCACCGCATGTATCTTCTGCTTGCAATATTGGAATGAAACAAAATTTTGCAAGAAGATGGATAATGAAGTTGGGAGTCTAATGGAAGTGGTCTCACTCAAAAAGGATCAATGAATCAAAAGTTATGCTATTTTTGGTGGCGGCTGCACAAGAGGGAGTCTTCTGGCCGAAAATCGGAAATAGAGTTTGAAGTGTTCTTGATGGTGTTGGACGTGGGGATTTTTGTTTTTGGTGTTTTATGGGACCAAGAATATGACCAGCAACAAGACAAAGCTAAAATGGACACAAATTCAAGTTAGCAAACCGAAACAAACAAATTGAAAGGCACAACGGGGTTTGGACAGCGGAAATAACTCTTTTTGTAGGGCAATTTTCTGGTTATAGGTATGAAAAACAAATCTAAATGGATAATCTCACCGGGCAAACTGTGCTCTGATACCAACTGATGAGGGGGTGGCCCGATCTTCCGATGAGAAGGATAAATTCGATTTGATATGACGTTGACGAAGAGGCTACTTGACCGAGACGACCAAGTCCGTCCTGCAATCGCTACACCACACCCTAGTCGCTATCAACCGTGCCAAGAACGCGGTTGACCTGAACACGAGGTTCAATTCCTGCAAGCAATCGAAGAACAAGCAAGAACAAGATAAAGAGCAATCTGAATATTGCATATATGAATGAAGAACACAAAGGGGTTGAGGCCTGCAATCGCAGTTGTTGGTCTAGTCGACACAAGAACACACGACGAAGTTTCACGGTGGAAAACTAATCTAAACAAGCCTGAGTTACATGGCCAAATGAGCCTCTATTTATAGGGACACGCAGGTCCTTGCATATGGAAAGTTCTCAACACATGGAAAGTATTCAAATCATAGCTGATTCTATCTCTGTTTCCAAAACCGAAGATTGTTTTGTTGATTGCGTCGCGGACAAAAGGAATTTTTGGATGGGGTTAGATCCGTTGGAAAGAGGACGGAATAAGCTTTCCATGCTGTACTCACACATTCCAATTGGACTCTTGATGCGAAATCTATGAGCATTTAAAGTGGGACCTGTCAGGCTGAGTCAGCGTCGCCTTGTTTTGGTGATTCCAATGCGCACAGAACGAATTTGGAGGTGGGGCTAAATCCATTGGAAAGTGGACGAGCTCTTCTTTCTTTGCTGTACTTGCACACCTCAAACGGAGTTTTTATGCAAAAGTTATACACATTTGAAGTCCGACCTATCAGGCTGACTCCGAATTGATCCGGAGGCCGAATTGAATTCTAAAATGCGTCCCACTTGAACTCTTGCTTGAATTGATCCAAAAGTAACATGGTGACCTTGAGCAAGAGTTGGGGAAGGTGTTGACTTGGTCTTGATATATTGGTCAGCTTCCCTTTTGGTGGACCCCAACCACGAGCGCATAGCGTTGATGCAATCCTCCTTATACAGCTAGACAAAAATACATTTTCACCTTTAGATAGCATCATATTCTCAATTAAAATAAATTGAAACCGAAGAAATGAATTCACCATTTGTTTATTCTTGGGAGCTTTGGTTGTATGAGTATGTGGAATGGTCACATCATTCTTGCCTCCTACAAATCTCTCGAGAGTGTTCATAAGATATTGACACTCCCGAAAGAGAGAGGTGCAAGAAGAGCAGGGGGAAGGAGAGACAGCAAAAGGTAAGGGAGTAGAAGAAGAACCAACAGTAGAGGAACGAATGGCATGTGCACGCACAGCCGACTCAGAAGGGGCAGTCCTACTGCTATCAATTTGGTTCACGTCGCTAGGCGTCTCTACCTTACCCTTGGGCTTCTCCCCAACCCCAGCACACACATCACAAGCAGATGGTTGCTTCTCTAGAAGGTCCTTAGTTAGCTTCACACATTTTTCATCCAATGCAACGAGTTCAAGTTTTAGTTTTTCACAACTATTGCATGGTGAGCTAACAGGGTCCTTAGTCGTATACTTAGCCAACTTGTTGTTATGGTCAATCATTTCTTGAAACTGTTTTGAGACATATTCAAGTTCAGCAGTTAATTTAGGACAGTTCAAACAAGAGGCAATGGGCTCAAGTAGTGAAGCTTGCAGTTCAGCAATTTTATGATCTGCCCGTTTTAGGTTCATCTTTAAATTATTGCAGGTTTCACATGACTCGAGCAAATCCAGAAGCATGGCATAAGGTCCTCTAGTAGCAATGTTCTTAACCTCACATGAGGTGGGAGGAGTAGTCTCATCAGTAGTAAGTAGGGTAACAACCATCCTACTCAATTCTAACTCGGCAAGCAGACTAGCATTCTCCACCTTAACAATATCAAGCTCAGAGGACAAACTATCATGCGAGGTCCTTAATTTCTCCATATCACCCAACAAAGCACAGCATGTATCACACCCATCACAGGAGGGACCAGATGTAAGAGCAATAATCTCTAGTGACAATCTATCTACTTCCTTCTCTAACTCAGTACACCTAGCCCTAGCTCTAGCATGAAAACCACCTAGCTTAAGAAAAGCATGATTGAGCTGGTCGTAAGTGGGGTATACCTCGTCCGAGTCAGAGTACAGCTCGCTGTCGCTCAGTTCGCCCTCGAGGGCCATGAAGCACATGCTAGAGAAGTCGTCACCGCCATCCTTGAGCTCTTGGTCACCCGTCCCGTCGTCGTCGCTCCATCCTTCCACCTCGCTGAGGTCGAGGTCGTCGAAGGCGGTGAGGACGCGGTGGAAGAGCTTCTTGGCTTTGCCAAAGTTGCGGAACTTCTTCTTGCCTTGTGCAGGAGCTGGAGGCTTCTTGTTGCGGTTCTTGTCGGTGTAGTCGTTCTTGCCGAACCGCCGTAGTCGTTCTTACCCTTCTCCGGCAGGGCGGTTGCCCGAATGTGGTTGGGGCCACCACATTCGAAGCAAATCACAGGTCCTCCCCTCTTTCTGTCCCTCCTCTTGTAAGCATGGGAAAACTTCCGAGCTAGAAGGGCGGTTGCTCATCCTCGAGCTGCTCTAAGCGATCATCGATTACGTCACGAGAGCAAAGCAAGGGAGAAACCACACAACAAATCGCAGAAGAACCGAAGCCAAACTGGGATCGGTGACTAGGGCCATCGACTGTGACTTCGACTTTCAAGAGACAATGCCAATCTCGTGAGTCTTGAGACGCGAGTACAGCGCATTAAGAGTCAAAGTCGAGAGGTCCGTGGTGTCCTTGATGGTAGTCACCTTCATTTCCCAAACACGAAGATCAAGTGCAGCAAGCATCGTCGGCGTTATCCGAGTCGGGTATGTGAGACCGACCGCTCGGAGGTTGCTCGAGAATCTTGTGGCGCGCAAAGCACTCATCCGGGGACTCTCCAACGAGCATTTCAAACTTGTTGTAATCTCGCTTGAGGCTGATCTGTCGCACCATCTTTATTTGGGTGGTGCCCTCATGGTAAGCATCGAGGTCTCCCAAATATCGAAGCGGATGAAAGATGAGATATACGATCAAACTCACTACGACTCGGGCCACGGATGATGATGTTCCTTGCCTTTGCATTCGCCTCAACATCGCCATATTCGGCATTGATGTTCTCATCGGCGGGAACAACAAGCCGGACCTTGACCTTGCGCGGATGGCGGCGCACAGGCTTGGATGTATGTCTCCATGCGGCTCTTCGGAAGGTGTCGATGCCATCGAAAATGGGCGGCTTAGTAGAATACTTGTCCGTTGCCATGGCTCACAGACCGGTTAAAGATCTATCTAGAAGAGCTAACCGGCTCTGATACCAATTGTAGGATCGGAATTGGCAACAGAGAGGGGGTGAATGGTGCCTACAAAAACTCCCCAAGTATTCACACGGATTTCTTCTCCAATAGCTAAAAGAGCTATGAAACAAGAAATTCGCTCAAATGAAGTCGAAAACAACTTTGCCGATTCACCGAAGAGACTTGCAGAAAAGGCAAGGAAAGATCAGCACATAATCCTCTGAAAAACGCACTTGAGATCTTGCCTCTTCTCTCTGACTGAAATCTGAGCTCACATTGGTTCTGAAAAGGAACAAGATTGAGTGCAGCCAAAAACAGCAGAAAGCAAACTGAAAACCGAACTAAAATTGTAGTTTTTGCTTGCTGAAAATTGAGCTAAATAAAGTGCACAAGCTATTGAAAACTACTGCAGAAACTGCACTGAGATTGCATACTTTGCTGCTGAAAACTGCTGCAAAACAGTAACCTAAAAAGCTTGACAAAAATCTGCAATTAGCCGAGCACTTGAGCGTGGGCCGAACCTGCTGCAGTGCGCGAATACTCAAACAGCAGAAGTCTGCTGCCTTAAAACAACAATATATGACTGAAAACAGCAGCTAAAAAGAGGACTGCAACAAAGCTGAAAACTGAAATCTGAATTTTGTAGAAAACTGAAAATGAAGACTGAAATCTGCACTCACTGCAATCTGAAATTTGAGAGCTAAAAACTGCAATCTGAAACTGAAATTGAAAACTGCAATATGCAGTAAACTGAACATCAGAACACTGCAGAGAGGCTGCTGAAAAAGCAAAGGACTGAGTGCAAATGAATAGCAGTTTTGGGCAGCCAACAACTCCCAGCCGAACAGCTTTTTTTACTACTGAAAACTGCCGACAATAGCAGCTGGCCGAATGGGTTTTTTGCTGCAGAAAAGTGACACTGAAATCTGGAAATTATAACTGCAAACAAGGAGCAAATCGGCAGGGAGATAAATGCTACAAACTGAAACTTTGTGCAGTCCGAACTAGTTAACGAAAAGATGCTGCAGAACAGTGAGTATTTTATGCAGCCGGACTGCTAATGAGGAACTGCAGACTGCAGTTCGGCACAATGGACAGCAGCACTTCATTTCTGCCTTTTCAGCTGCAGTTCGGCTAGAGAGGAATAATGCATACAAACTTCAGTTAATAAAAGTAAGTGCTGCTGCAACCAAAAACTGAAGAATTGAGGAAACATTCATTTCCTTTTTCAGACCTAAAGAACAAGAACTTGTTCCAAATAGCAATGAGCTTGGAAATCAAACGATCTTATCAAAAGATCAAGAATTCAGGATTTTAGCTAGAATCTGAAAATGAGCAGAGAGAAGATATAATTCCAAATTTCTCTTCATTCTCTAAACCTTTGCTCAAGAAATTTTGCAAGGGGTTTAGCAAAGAACTCAGGACATGCAATCTAAAATCTCAGGCCAACTTATGAAGGGAAATCCAAGATTCCATCCACTCCTCCCAAGAAACCCTAGAACAAGCTGGGGAAATCACCAAGGCTCACATCCAGACTTTCTCAAATAAATTCATTGCAAATAGATGAATGATTCCAGAGGAGTCCCGATACACATGGACATTGAAACAAGAGGAATGATTACATGGATTCTCAATTCATTCTCTCCCTCTCCTAACACAAGAACGCTCTGGAGGCACACACACACGCTCAAGAGCTCAAAACAAGGACACAACCAGAGCACACCCACAAGGGGGGGAAGATTTGAGCTCCACACACACAGGATCACTAGCTCAAGCAAGCTCTCCAGAAGCTCTAGCACACCACACTACGTACAGACCAAGAGGAATAAGCTACATCCTCCTGTTCTCCTCACATGCCTGAATAGAGAAGCTCACCTCCTCAATTAGCAAATCAAGAAATGGCATACATCTCCCACTCCATTGCCCCATACACACAAAAGGCAAGGGTCAAAGTCAACAACCAGAATTTTTGGAGGGAAAACACCCACTCCTCTCATTTGCTTGAGTCAAATTACCAAAATGCCCTCAAGCACTTTCCCGGAAGCTTCCGCATCCGATACCTCGACCGTCGGATCTCGACTCCTCCCGAGTCTAGTCGGTCCGCTAAATCATCGCCGTCGTGTTCGTCACGGGCAGTTCCGGTTCCTCGTCTCCCGGCTCGCAACCACCTCAGTAGCCTCGATCATCTTCGGCATCTTTGACCATTTGGACCTCGACACCTCCTGTGCCTAGTTTCGGTCCTCCTCGCCTCACCATGACCTAGCTCCGAAGTCCTGCAGTCACATAGACAAGCAAACCATCACATAGCACCGCACGAAACAGTATATTCCACATTAGCACAGATAAAGGTACTCAACCCTAGAATACCCAAAACAAACTCTAACTCACTAAACCAACTGTCAATATCTCATCACAAACATGGGAATACCTCCACATGGTCTCTCATTGACGGATGCCTTACCCAACGAGGTGTTAGAATACAGTTGGGGTTCTGCAGTTCTTAGCGTCACGTACTGATGCTTATGTGATGCCTCACGTCGTAGTGGCGCAACGGAGCTGGTCCTTGTTGTGTGCTACATTCTCCTTCAATTGTGGTCATGGTAGCACTTCCCGATTGACAGGCCGTTTTTTGCAAGTGCCGTGCACCCCTACGACTTCAGCCCAGAGTACTACGGCGAGGACCACGACCTCATTCATGGGCCCACTATGGGTACCCATTGGACACATGCACAACTTCGATGGGCCAAGGAGAGACCGAGGCTTCACGGTTCATTACGTCCATTGCTCCGCACAGACTATCATTAAGTGCAACCAAGACCTGCGTACTGGTTGATGACCTGCCACCTGGTCTTCTCGTATTTCGTCGAGTCGCACAACCCACAACCAGTGATGAGGCAATTTGGCCTCTACTAGCTGGTGCCACCCCGACTAGGATGGCCACTTACCGCGAAGACCCATGTGTACGTCTTTACACGGTAATTGTATTTGCTGTATGGATGCATAATAGTACTAATTGTGTTATGTGTCATACAACCTACAGGCAAACGAGGAGAGGGTGACAGGACAATGACTGGAGGGCCACACAATAGTCGTGGACGAAATTGTGGCGTGACTACGGGGACACGGAGGTTGTGCACAAGCCACGGCCCTACGACCTCGACACATACACTGAGTACCTTGCGTGGTACGTTCCACACACCCGCAGCAGGCTTACTGGGCCCGCGCCACAGTGTCCAGTAGAGGTCATGCACGAGGCCGCTGTACAGGCAGGTCCAGACCATCATCGAGATGCACGTCACGACAAGATGGTAATTGTGTTTGCTGTAATAATGCATAGTAGTACTGTTATGTCTTCACCATATTTCTCAATGCGTTTGAACTAAAAACATGTTTGACTGCAGTATGACCGCCTCCATCGTATCCATGACGAGGCTGCTCAGGCTCTTCACCGTGAGAGGGCCAACACGGCTGATCGTTGGATTGCTTCAATGCGCAACATTTTCGATGAGGCGAGGGATGTGATCAGGACCATCAGCTACAGTCGGCACAGAGATGACATCGCCACACGACGCGGTGGCAGGGAACCACATGCAGCACCACCCCCCTCATCACCGCCGATAGTACCGTCCGTCGCAGTCCAGTGGCCGTCCCAGCTACGCTCGCTCATCCTCCATGCGCCTTGGCCTGATGGTATGGTAGTTGCCAATTGTTGTTCATCCACTCGTTCGCCACTTATCCCTCTCAGTGCCACTTTTCCTTGCAGCCCTCATGGCGGGATACCAGCTTGCTACAGCCATCATCATTATGGAGGGCCATGCATGGCGCAACGTCCTCTTCGGGTAGACGGGACTCGCCTGATAGTGACCCCGACTCGCCCCAGCGACCGGGGGAATCGTTACCCACGTTCGAACATGCACAGCAGTCTGGTCGTCCAAGCTATGCTCGCTCATCCTCCATGCGCTTCGGCCTAGCGGTATCATAGTTAACAACTTTTTTCATCCACTAGTTTCCCACTTATGTGTCACTGCTTCCTTTTCTTGCAGCACTTGGCACGGGATAGCAGCTTGCTGTAGGCGTCGGCACCTTAGAGGGCGACACAAGATCCAACGCTCTGCTTGGGCCGACATAGACTCTCTCCTAACAGCGACCCCGACTTGTCACAGTGACAAGACGAGGCATTGCCGCCATTCACACATAGCGGCCAGTCCAGCGTGCATGACCAGCATAGGTGGTTCGAGCAGACGTAGCAAGAGTACACTGCACAGGAGTACATGCACGATTTACCCACGCGATCATCATTTGGACAGCCGCATACATCGGTACGTTATAATGTACAAAACGAAATATGTGTGTACGCTCTGACGCACTAACTCGTAATGTAAATAAATGCAGGTTTACGCGGAGCAACTCAAACACGAAGGCCAGGGTTCGTCGTCTTCACTTCCAACTATTTAGGTACATGACTTACTACAGTACTCAGCACTACAAACGTCGCGGTGTACGACCTAATACAACTTTATTATGTAGGCAGGACATAGACCCGTCTGTGACAGAATGGCTGAGCTCCATTTTTAGCCATCCGTCGCAACTCTCCACGGAGTTCTCCGCACCATCGTAGGCCTCACAATATGACCTCCGAGACGCACCAAATTCACTTTGCAGGTTCACCTTCTCCGAGGACCACTTACGTCGCACCAGGAAGCGGCGACCACCTAGAAAATAATTTTATGTATTTTAAATTTGGTACTGTTGCGTTGTATTGTAACTAAAACGTGATGTTGCAGATGAAAATAGACTTCATAATCTCATATTTTCGTTCGAACCCGTCATTGTCGTCATATGTCATATTATTTGATCCGTTTGAACTCGTCATTGCTAGTACTGGTGGGGTATTACTAGTCCTGCAGATGAAGTGCACGTAGGGGCCAGGGGACTAAGAGAATGACACAGCTGACACATGTTGATGAGGGTAGGTGAAAGCATCTCGACCCTTAAAATCGGGTTTTGGTAATTAATAACGATTTATGAATATGGGTCTAATGTGTTTGTTTAGAATTGTATAGACAAAGTCTCATATGTGAGCAGTGGAAAAGAACAAGTTGCATCAAAAATGGAAATCGAGAAGGATCAAAATCAAGGTACATGAAATATAGGATCTCTTTTTTATTTTACCGGTTTTAGGTGAAAAGGTGGAAGATCGGATTATAAGTTAGATGCCGTACTATTAAGAGAGATCATTGAAAGTAGTTTGATAGCATACTTATGTGTCATTTGGATCAATTTAAGATCATGCATGCACATGAAATTTTGTTTAAAAATAAACCGTGATCTCTCAGTAAAATCGGTAGTACCGCCATTGTAACTGCGAAACTACCGGAGTGCAGTAGTTCCGGCATGAAAATTGCAGAACTACCGGACCTCGGTAGTACCGGTTTTTCAGCGGTACATTTTTTTTCAGAGAGCACTCTCGGAGGGGACTTTGACTCATAGAAATCGGTAATACCGGAATTTTAACGGCGAAACTACCGCAATGCGGTAGTACTGCATGGTACTGCGGAACTACAGATTTTTGGTAGTACCGACGTGACATACGATACGTTTTTTCCAGAAAGTACCCCCCGAAAACTTAACTAGCTAGAAATCGAAGTACCGGACTTAGCATAGCGGAACAATCGCAGTGCGGTAGTACCACGCAGACATGCGGAACAACCGTAGTGCGGTAGTACCGCAGGTACAACAGCGGTAGTTCCACACTGAATTTAAAACGGCTAGTTCTGACGCTCTGACATAGCCGTTATTGTGTACTACAGTAACGTGCAGTAGTTTCGCATTTACAATGGCGGTAGTTCCGATTTCTCTGATTTTTCAGAATAAATTTTTGCAATAGCTAGTTTTGGTTGGTGATGGTATAAATACCCCTCCACCAGCCCAAGGACAGGGTGTTGAACTCACATTGAACAATCTTGAGCCTAGAGCATTCACTTCACTCCATTTTCTCACTTGTGCTTTCATTTTAAGGATTTATGATATTTTCAAGTGCATACATTCCGTAAATTGATCTATTTGCACTTAGCGCCGTCAAGCGAATCATTGGTCTATTCTCTTGGTGCTTGCCGGCACTTAGATGGTTTAGAGGTTGATCGCGAGATGATCTCTTCAAGAAGATTGTGAAGAGGTCCGAGCAATTGTGAGTGGCATTGGTGCTCGTCATCTCCAGAGTGGAGGAAGAGCAACCACTAGTGCTCGAGGAGCTGAGGCTTAAGTCGTGAAGCCGGTCCAAGTGTGCTTAGGCTATCCTCAATGTGGACTAGTGAAGACCGGCAAATCTTCGATACCACGGGAAAACATTGCGTATTTCATTGTGATCATTGCTTCACCTTCCTTTAGTTTTTACATTACTGGTTGAGTAAGTTTTTATTTACATCATTTATTTGTGCTTGTGATTTAATTGCTATATCAATTGCTTAGAGTGACTAGAATTGAATAGGTTTGGTTTATCTAGAGTACTTGCCTAGTATTAAATTATCAATATTTGTTTAACTAGCGAGAATTTTTATAACCTCCTATTTACCCCCTCTAGTCGGTTATCCTTGATCCTACAGTAGGGCAGTCACGAGAGGCCCTCGAGCGCACGCGCATGGAAAAGGGCAGATGCGACAACGAGCCCGAGGTTGTGTCGTCTTGTCATTTCATGCGCTTGGTCATCTTTTTGTGCGCGTGGCCACCGAAGCGGGTGAGGGCCACCCACTGCAAAGACTGGACGGGGCCAGCTTTGCGCACCGACATGACCAAAGAGCCAGCTTTACGCAGTGACTACACAAGACTGCGCAGCTTTGTGTAGTGAGGGGAAAGAGAGGCCAGCTTTATGCAGCGAGTAGACAGCGACATGATAAGACTAGGTAGCTTTGTGTATTGAGGGGAAAGAGAGGTCAGCTTTAGCAGCGATTGGACGAGACGGGCCATCTTTGCGCAGCAACAAGACAAGATAGGCCGGCTTTGCGTAGTGACGGAACAAGACTGGGCAGCTTTGCGTAGTGACAGGACAAGACAGGACGAGACGAGAGAGAGGGGCTAGCTCTGCGCAGTTACGTTACTTCCCGGGGCAGCTTTGCATGGCTCCAAATTAACCACACCATACCAACCCCTGAGCCTACAAAAGTAGGTGGAAGAGATTGGGGAGAAGTCATTACAGAATCCAAAACCCACACTACACCGCAACCTACTTCACTGCATCGGAATGGACAAGAGGCAGAAGAAACAGTGGGAGAAGATGCAGAAGCAATGGGAGGAGACTCGTGACCTAGCAAGGTCTGTTGCGGCCCGTGACGAACAAGGAAGGGCTGTTGCGGCCTGTGACGAACGAGCAAGGGCTGCTGCGGCGTGGGTCCAAGAAGCGGTGCGTGCAAGGAGGCAAACTCCCGAGAAGACATCCCGTGTCGCACCAACCCCCTCCCGGCGGTTCCAATGGAGAGTTCACCGCAACACCCGCCAGAGGGGGAGAGGCCGCCCCTCTGTTGGTGTGGAGACCAATGCAAGTTCTTCAAGTCGAAGCAGCGGCTCAACCTGGGTATGCGCTACTGGGATTGCGCAAACTACTCCAGTGATTATCTGGACCGACGTTGGGACACGAGCACCTATCGGCAGCTGGTAAGAACCACTTACAGTGTGTTCCTCCCCACTACTTCTCTTTTCAAGTACGCACTAACATCTCCTGTGTACCCACAATCCCTAGAACCATTGTTTGGGTTCAGTAAGTGGATCGGCCTAGAGATCCACCTACACGACTAATGGACTCTAAACTTCGAGGAGTGGGATGTCAAAAGGGCATCCGAGATCCACGAGGCGGAGCGCCGAAACGACAAGCAGGCTGAACGTATACGTCGGGAGACGAAAGCCCATCTCGAGGCGTGCACGCGTAGGGAGCGCGAAGCTAGCGAGAAGGAATGCCAAAGGAAGAGGGAGGTGGCAACCAAGGCAAAAGAGGTAGCCGAGGAGTTCGACACAGAGGTCGCAAGGAAGGGAAAATGGCCCCGGTCCACGCAGTAGGAGGGGTTGTTCCGCACTGCTCCGCTGAATGTCCAAATAATTTCCATGGCAAGAAGACGCATATGTATCGTAGGAGTACTTCGGTTTATTGCCGGTCGTGCATGATGTAATTTCTTACGCATGTAAACAAACTCTTGTGCGTCATGTTATTTTCATGTTTAACACTTAGCTTTGCATTCAATTCTTTGTGTCCTCTATATCACTTACCTTCTTACTTACCAGTCGTTTCTGTTAAGGATATAGAGTTGTAGTAGGATATATAGTTTGTATTCTATTCCACATATGTCTTATCTCTATGGCATATCCCTTTGTACTCCTATATATATGGTCCCTTGGGCCTCATATCAATACACACACAATATTCATAACATGGTATCAGAGCTTAGGTTAATACACTAGCCTCCGCATGTCTTCTGCTGCCGCTGCCCCCGGGATAATCGATCTCTACTCCCGAAGGCGGCCACCTCATTTGCCACCGTCGGATCCTTTCCCGTTGGATCTCTTCTTCTGCCGCGTAGATTCCTTAGATCGGGATTTTTCGTCACCTGTTCCGTTTGTTCCAGATCTGTCTCGACGCCGTCAGCCGTCGGGGGCTGCCGTCTCCCGCGGGGTGGACTGCTGTCCCGGGGCTCTTCGTGATCGGCGACTCCACGGCCGATGCTGGCACGCTCGCCCGCACCGACTACAAGCCGTACGAGCTGTCTCTTCTCCGGTCGCCTCTCCGGGATCTAGTCGCCTAGATCGGGTCGGCCGAGGTCGGATCTGACGCCCAGGGAGCAGATCGGGTCGCCTCGGCTCCGTCGTCTCATCGAGTTTCCGTGCAGCGCGCCGGCAAGCCCAACCGCAGCGCTGCAGATCCGTGCGCAGCCGTGTTTCACCGAGCAGTGCAGGCGCAGGGGGGAAGAGATCGCATCACCACCTGCTGCGCCCGCCTGGTTCACCACTCGGCTGCCGCCTCTGGGACTTCCCGCCCGCGCCCGAGCCTGCATCTTCCCCTTGGCGCCTCGAGTTCGCCCTCCGTGCGCCGATGTCGGAGGAGAGCAAGCTCTGGCTGCCGACCGTATACGCCACTCCGCTCGTCAGTCGCTGCCGGTGGGCGTTCGCCGGACCGCTCCTACTCGTCTCCTCTCTTCTTCTATTCGTGCTGGAGAGTCACGTGGAGAGGATAAAGATAGAGAGAGAGAGAAGATGTCGTCTTCTTTCTGCCTTTCCTTGCAGATCGTCTTTCCAGATTGAGAAGACTGGTCGGCTAATCTCCTCTCTCTCCAACTGCTTTGGATTGGCTGCTCTTGCTTTTGCCAGGAGTAAAAGAAGTCTGTGTGCCAGAGTTTCAGGTCTTCCGCTGCGTCCATTCTAAATCCATAGTCTTTATTTTTCAATTCGTCTAAGCCATGCGAGTCCACAAATTTTTGTGTCAGTCAGTCGATTGCTTTGCTAGCCATAGTCTATCCTTTAGGATTTTGTATGGTCGGTGCCGCCCCTCTCGTGCCTGTATGGCTCTTCTCCGGTTCGTCTTCGCCGGATCTGGTCTTGCCCTGTTCGGATCCAGCCTCATTCGTGTTGGATTCGGACTCCTCCGTGGGCGGCCTCTCGCGTCGCATCTCCGAGCTTTTAAGGCCGTCGCGTTTCTTGTGCACTGCGTTTCTATTGCGCTTCTTGTGCATTGCGTCACCGCTGTCTCGGTCTATGATGCCGCCGCTCTTCTTTCTGAGCTGTCGCTCTGAGCTGTTAAAGCCGCCACGCTTTTTCTGCACTGCGTTTTTGTTGCGCTTCTTGTGCATTGCGTCACCGCCGTCTCGGGCTTCGGTCTGCTTTATGGGTTGCCAGCTTGCCACCATACCTTATGGGTTACTACACGACCTCGGATGGAGATCTTCTATTTTCGACACAATCTTCAAGAGTCGCCTGCTACGACGACGTTCACAAGATTTGGATTTTGGATTTTTTTCTATTTTACTATCAACTCTTTCAAATGCAATGCTATTGTATACGCCTTGTATTTGAGGGGGTGTTAAGGATATAGAGTTGTAGTAGGATATAGAGTTTGTATTTTATTCCACATATGTTAAGGATATAGAGTTGTAGTAGGATATATAGTTTGTATTTTATTCCACATATGTCTTATCTCTATAGTATATCCCTTTGTACTCCTATATATATGATCTCTTAGGCCTCATATCAATACACACACAATATTCATAACAGTTTCTACACTAATCGTGCAATCTTCTTCGGAATCTCTTTTACCAGTACAAATGGTATCATTCAAATACAATTAGTGTGTACCGATACATATGTCATACAAAGCACTGAAGGTACCAACGCGACCGAAAACAACACTTCGAGTGCTACACCTTGACGATAACAATAAACAACAGAAAGAAAATGGCAACTAACATTAAGTTTATCTTCCGCTTCAGTCTGTCGAAACAATGCTCATCTCCGCTGGGTTGTCAGCCTCCATGAGAACTCTCTCATGCGGAACAATACCAGCCTTACTGCCCAATTCATCCTCCCACATCCAGAATCGGCAACCACCTGGGGCAAATTCCATGATAAGAAGGTTCTCAAATATACTTGAACAATTTGACCTAACCCCAAAAAACTTACTCACCGAGTGCAATGGGCACTTATAGTAATGTCGTCCAGGATTCGCGACCGTTTTGTGAGGTCTTACGCCTTACAACCATGTTGCATCTCGGGCAAATTAGCACGGGTGATGATGAAAAGGCGCTCATTTGGCTCATGTCGATGTGAGGAGAGTGACCACCAAAGTAAGGTACACAGATTGGGAACGAAAAATTTGCGAAGAGGAGAGCAATGCGAAGGAGTATGTGCGGTATGCCTCCCTCTTTATAGCCTTAGTGCGAGGGCAAAAATGGTATTTTCCTATTCGTTTCTATTCCAATAGTCGTCACAAAACTTTACATAAAATCATAATTTTCAAACCACATTTACTACATCTACACATGAAATACCGATCAGCAGAACCACCAATGGCAAACGAAAATTAAATTCGTGTATACTGTACAAATAAATAATTTACAGACAAAAATTAAATTCGTACACATTGTACAAATAAATAAATTATGGACAAAAATTTAATTTATGCATGCACAGATGACAATTAAATTCGTGCACACTTTACAAATAAATAAATTACGGACAAAAATTTTAAAATTTTCTAATTACAAAATATTTAAAAATTTAAAACTACACGAATTTTAATTTATAAAAATGAGGTGGTGCGGTCGGAGAGCGCACCACCCAGGTGGTGCGGCTGGAGAGCACACCACCCAGGTGGTGGTGCGATCCGAGAGCGCACCACCCAGGTGGTGCGGTCCCCGATCGCACGATCGAACACATGGTAACACCGCGTAGTCACGCGGTTTGGAAGGAAGCCAGATTTAGAATTTTCATACTATTGAGGCTAGTTTTAGAATTTTACAAATTAAAGGAGCCAGATATATCCAAAATTCTCCAAACTTACCAACGCTCCACCAGCGCAGCAAAGTCAGGAAGATGCGCGGAGAGGAGAGAGCAGAAAGGCCCACATGTTGGTGCTAAAATTTTTGAGTGCGTAGAGGATGAGAGAACGTAGCAGTCACTCCTTTTTTAAGTAGTAAAAATTTCATCTTGTTTTAGCTTTTTGCTTTTTTAGATTTTTTGTATTTTCCCCCTTATTCCTCAATATTGTCCGTGATATGAAACTTTCTCCCTTATTCACTACATTATAAAAAAGGCCAAAAACTCAAGCTTAAAAGCCCAAATAAGCACCAAAGACTTAAAAATATGCTATTACGTAACGCGACCTCCACAATTTGTCATGTTACAATTTACAAAATGGGGAAATACGCATATCCTCTTGTGACACGAAAGACCAATAGCACTTGGCGATAAACATAACACAGTCATAGCCCACAACTTCGGATGTCACATGGCTCCTTCCAATGACAGAAAAATGACTTCAATTTGCAGTTCTATTGGCTTCTTTGCAGCAAAACAATAAGTGAACTAATGCTTGAATATATCAAAGACTAAACACTTCTGGAATTGTGTGGTTGCTCAAAACTTAATGTGGTGTGCCCACCCCCCCCACCCCCCCCCCCCCCCAACCCAAAAAAACAAAATTGTTGCAAATAAGCAATATAATTTTGCCTCTCAAATAATATGTAACTGGATGCAAAAATGTGGGTAACCAAGATAATTAAAGTGCAGGCTTTCAACTGGCTGGGTTTGAATAGAACTGGATCAAAATGTCACTCTTCTTTCTCTACTTCGGTTGCTATTACCCCCCAGTCCATCCACATTCTGCAAGCACTTCGGGAACCCGTGCAGCCACATGAATGGCATCGTTCAGGGGAGGGTAGCTCCAGCTGTCCGACATCTCCAATGGAGGAAAGGGTGATACAGCCACGCCATGAATTTGTACTTGAGATATTTAGAACTTCAAAACTGAAGAATGAGTAATGCCTGGAATTGTCATCGATCTACATGTAGAAAGAGTGTTTGTGTTGGGGGGTTTATAAAATTCACAATATGGTAAAATTTAAACTGAAATACATAATTTGGTGTTGACCTAAGTACCAAAGCGAGATCAACTGAGAAGGGATAACAAACTTACATCTTCCAATCCAGTGAAAGGGCGGACAGACCCTCTTCTATGCAGTGTGTTGTGAAAACCTAAGAATTTCCCCCTGCAATGCTCAGTTCCAACAACAAAAACCAGCTTCCTATAAGAAATGTAATAGAGAGCTTAGCTATGCATCCCCAAACCCGAGAAACATATACAAATATAACATAACAGCTCACCCAGTGCTGCACACCTCACTTAGCATACTTATTTGAGTCATTTATTTTCATTGTGGATTTATCACACTATCTAAGAACAATCAAACATGACCAAGTCATTTACATTCATGTCATTAATATAATACAACATATATGGCTGCTAAACGCATCTTGACACATTTATTTTATCAACATGCTGGCAACAGTAACATGGAGTAAAACAGCAAGAAAAGCTGTTTGGAAAATGAGCTTCTTACTGATGCACAAAGAACAGAAGTAGTATCAGCACTTCTGAGTGTAGTTTTCCTTTTGAAACTTCACTTTGAGCTTTCACAACTTGCAGTTTACTATCTCCCTTTTTGTTTTTGGATTTTATCTTCTGTTCTTTTTTAATACTTGGCTTGGCATTGGCAGTTTTGTCTTCAGATATAGATTCAACACCATAGGCATTATCTTCAGACTTTGCTCTCTTGGCTGCACGTCATAACATGAGTGTTATACAAGTAGGATAACACTAAGAACAATACATAACCCATATTTAAGCTCAGATGGCAATGCTAGTAATATCTGCAGAAACTGTCTTTTATTTACTTTTTGTTGGGTTATATTTGCAGAAACTTCGTTTATGTTTTTCACTTCATTTCTGTCCGACTGGAAAAGGATTTTGCCATAATCTCTCAGCTCCAGTGGAACACTGATAATTCTAGGATGCAGCCTAAAATCAGTAATGCCAATATTGTATAGACTCATGTTTGTCACTCCTTTAACAAGTCTGATAAGTGAAACCCAATACATATGCACAAATGCATCCAGATGTTTTAGCTATTTCCTCAAAAAACACGGTATTCTGCATTCATGCCAACCCTCACCCGGTAAGTAATGTATATTTGCATGCAAAACTTAACCCCTACCAATCCATTTTGGTCAGCGTCAGTGCATTGAATGCATCTATAAATGGCAACACATAAAGACCTGTGTAGGATGCATGTAGCGAAACCCCTCCCATGCAACCACATAAAAACCCTACAAAACGTTGTAGCCAGAGGCACCACACAAGCTTCCATTGTGGAGAACATCTTTATTTAGTTTCAGGCAACTCTAAAAATTATCCGAAATTCACAAGTTCAGATGTAAGACCTGAGTAAGTCATGAACCAATAACAATGCCGATTCTTTCCGGTACATTTCCCAGCTAACTCGTTCTATTCTTACCGTGTTTACAATTTATACCAAGCATCTACAGTAGTAAGTCCCTACCATAAAAAGACTTAGTAACCATGCATAGGCTTAAAAAAGAGTTATGATCAAGCATTAAGCATTGCACATGGAACATTTGCTTTGCAATTGAACATTTTCTCCAGTCTGGCAAAACATTTAGTGCTTAGCCTTTGAAGTTCCAAGTTTGTAAATAAAAGAAAAAATAAATAAACACATGAAAGCATCCTTCTACCCAAACATCAAGAGTGTCAAGAAAATAACTGTAGAAACCATATTATTAACTCTCATGCCTACCTCAACAACTATCTATATTCACAATTACAACATAGTGGATAGGAATACCCTTCCTGTATGCTGTGCTTCCTTCCAGAAGAATGGACTACCTGTGGAGTGATTGAGTGAATAATGCTAATTACATGATTTCCCATATGTATCTTGCTAAAATAGAAAAGCTCAAGGAAATTAACAACTCGGTAAGTTCTGAATATAACCTTTGTAGAAGCATCATTGAAGCCACCAATCAGGTGAACCTACAGTTATATGCTAGCTATTAAGAAAGTTCCCAATGGTGCTTATTGTATATTTCAGGTGGGAAATACAGGTAAAGATACAAACATCAAATGGTGCGTTGTCATCACCAAGTAATTCTAACATCTGTTTGAGCCCTCCCTCTACACAATTCTTGGAAAATCCATATGGCTAATGGAGGTCCTGAAATTGATTAATGGAAGATCAAAATCATCATTAAATGTCTTTATTTTTCTGGTAGTTAGGGAAACAAGAGGAGTTTTGAATTTCACAAGAAACCGAAGTCTTACAGCATCAGATAAAATGCTCACTTCTGTTTCACTTACATTCCAGTCTTGTTGCAAATTACAACACCCACGCATGTAGTCACCTCATCTGTGCCCACTAACTATAGATGCAAAAGAACAGATTAACTCACAAATAATTGAATTTTAAATCGCCTATGCATAACAATGTAATTCTAATCACACTATAAAAAGACCCAAAGTGAGATATGGCGAAAAACGATAACATGTTCTAACATGATGCCAGCCACTCAATTTAGCAGCAACACAAACTGAAAACCAATGAGGCAATTAGCAACTGTGATGGACAAACTCTACACCAAAAGCATTTGCAGGGTAAGATTGGAATTCCCGCATTTCTAATCTAGGACAGCTCATATCCTTTATTCAAAATACATTCACAGCTCATGATGCCCATGGATATCATCCAATAGTCCTTTCATGATCATAAACCAACCCAAACAATAGTATAACTTGGCCAAATTGATCAAAACACAATCAAAACAGCAAAAATAAACTTCCACGAGTGCCTCTGCCAAGTCCCAACTTTACCACGAAGCAACAGTTACTGCCTACAATGTCCCCAAAGCTCCCAACATAAGTAGAATCCGAACTTATCCTACGCCCCCAAAAGCCAAATCATGCGAAACTAACAAGAACCCCGGCTCCTCTGCGTGAAAATCACCGGCCTTTATCTCGAAAGCAACACGCATGATTTCCTCGAAGAAAATAAAATTCACCTTTACCACAGCACCAAATGTAAGTACGGAACTAAGCAATAATGACCCAAGAACTTCATCGCAGAAACACCGAAATTGATTCAAACCACGAACCCCCCATCAATACCCAATCAAACCCGCGAGACCTGAGCAAACAAGAAAGCCCCCACGGCCCACGCACCACGACGCGCGCCGGATCCACCGTGGCGTACTCCCTCTGGAACACGTAGACGTGCCTGGGCCCCTCCGGCCCTGCCGAGATCCGCCTCTCCGACGCAGTCCTGAGCCGGTCGGACGCGGCGCAGAGCCCGGGGCTCCCCATGAGAGCCGCCACGAGCTCCCTCCCACCGCTCCCCTGCAAGAACCGGGCGTTCAAAATACCAGAGAGAGCACGCACCGCACTCACGTACAGGCGCACGAGCTCGTTTACGCATGCACGCACCTTGGGGGAGGACCCGGAGGAGGAGGAGGAGGGGGAGGGGGAGGGGGAGAAGACGTTGGCGGCCGTGGAGAGCGGGGCGGCGCAAGCAGTGGTGATGGAGGAGGGAGCCACGCTGGCGGCGACGCGGCGGAGGGCAGACTCGCATACTGATCCAGAAGACAGGTGACAAGCAAGCCTGAATCGCTGCGAACAACTCGTACCGTCTCGTCGGCGGCGGGGGGCACGGTGCTGGGGTCGTAGGCGGAGCTTCACTGAAGGGCGGGCCTACGCAGGGGAGCAGCCGCCGATCGCTGCCGTAGATCTAGGGCTTCCCCGCCCAACCCTGACCATAACAGCCGCCGCGACTCCAAACCCTCTGATGGATGGGGACGCGCCAGCCTTGCGGTGGTTGCGGCGGCGCGGGGACTCCTCACGGCGGCGGGGTGGGGAGACGGCGGGCGAGGCGGAGGCGGCCATCAGGCGGAGGGGCGGCTGATATGAGATACGGGGGCGTATGGGGGCGCTGTTTCTGCACAGATATCGGTGCGCAGATTTTTTAGTGGGGTGAGAGGGCCGAAGGAACTAAGGTAGTGATAAGTCAGTTAGCTATTTATATGTATATATTATTATATATTTTATATAGAGAAAAGAGAGTATGTAAAACACAAATAGTTAACTACTATTTCATCTCTAATTTATAACGTAAAACGAAGCAGTCTCTATAAATGACTGTATGTATATAAGCATCAAATACCTATCCTTATAGATAGTCTTCTAGAATATTAACTTTTAATGTGTACTATATAAATAATATAAAAGTCTTCTAGTTAATTGCTAACTAGAATTATTGGAGATGCTTAATATTGGGGAGAAGCTCTGACGAGGGGAGGGCAAAAGGTAACTACGAATGCTTTGAAGAGAAATAACTGTCAGTTGAAGCATTTTTTAGTGGACGGGAGGGCAAAAAGGTAGAACGTACTAAGCACTAATTAATTTTTTAAATGGTGTAGATTATTAGCTTTTTTAAAATAATTTTTAACCATACAATTATGTTGAGATCCATAGCACATGCTCTAATTTCTTCAAAACCATCCCATTCTATTGACGTATGATTGATGATATTTGGGTTATAACTAATGACTTTTGTCTATACTTTTTAACACGACAGTAGATGACGAAGATATCGACACGGACAACGTATATAATTTTTTACTCAGAAAGCCGTTTGAATAATCTGCTTCAAGAAGCTGCTTGAAGAAACTGCCTCATTTATTTTGGCTTTCATAGAAACTGGAGCCAAAAGCTACCTCGAAAGCCCAAAAGAATAAAGCACATGTGAGGTGAGCGCTCAATAGGGCCCCTCAAAATTCATAGGTCCTTGTAAATTTTTGGGGCGCCTAAGCTTTTTTTTAATAATGTTATTACATAGAAACTTCACATGAAATAGTCATTTTTCTTGGAAATTCCCATGTTACAAATGAAGACTTAATGTTTTAGTCTTTTGCTTAAGAGAATTGAAAATTAGCTGTTTTGGCTGGTGAGGACATCCCTTTCATGGATACAACTCATCCACAACAAGGACCACTTACTCGAGCTCGTGCTCGTCAACTTAATTATCAGGTGAATTCATTCCTAGGTTCATATGTTACTGAGAATAGACCGCTACCTAATGCAAGTAATTTAATCGTAGTTAGGAATCAAGGAAAGGATGAAGGAAAGGGACATGGAGTCATGGACATGCAAGAATGGAATCATGGAGGTCACCACATCACTTTGGGATCAAGTCAAGCAAGAATTCAAGTTGGACACGTTCTGGAATCGGAGTCGGACTACTGCGACGGTACCACATTCAAATGAGCATAACTTCTTCATACGGACTCCGTTTGGGGCGTTCTTGTACTTCATGGAAAGATTATGAAGTCTACTTTTCAACGGATCTGACTTCATCTCCAAATTCCATCCGAGTCGACCGCAATCATCAAAACAATTCACATTGATTTCTGAGTCCGAGTCAAAAAGGGTGCTACGTCACCACCACTTGGGCCCATGGGCCTTGTAACCCTAGGGCGCCGTCCCTAGTCGTTTCTCTATATATAGGAGCCGCCACCCCAGGTTAGGACTTGGATTTCGTTGAGTTTAGGTTTAGCCTTTGCGCAAACTTTTATTCTTCAGTTGTGTTAGACGACCACCTGTCAAGACTACCTTCGGGGATCCCACCTTTGATTTTCAATACCAACTTTGTTATTCGCAATATCAGATTGCCTTTCGTCTTATTCTTGCTAGTTCTTCGATTGCTTGCAGGGATTGAACTTCGTGTTCAGATTGATCGTGCTTCCAGCAAGATCAATAACATCTCGGAGTTGGTTCAGTGATTGCTAAGGTGCAAGCGACGTTGTGCGCATGTAGTCGGATCACCAGGGTCACCTCCACCAAAAATCGATAGTTATCAATCTCATCGAAAGATCGGGCACCCCGCCTCCATCAAGTGGTATCAGAGCTCAATGTTGCTTGGTGAGAATTTCCAGTTATCCATAGATTAGATTGCTTTTCATTATAGTAGCACACAAAAAGTCAAAAAAATAGTAGTAGATCAACCTGTCCAAACCAATCTTAGCCTCGCAATTTTTCTTTTCAGTACATTGCATTGTTGAACTTTCGGTTGCATCGTCGTCTCTTTTGCTGGTCTTAGTACCTAGTTCCTCTAGAGTTTTGAGTTCTGTTCACGTTTTGGTTTCACCATTGCGGTTGGTTTCGAACTGCCACGTCGAGGGAAGGAAAAGAGGGGGACTCGGTTTCTAGAGAGGCTTTGCCCTAGTTGGACTCGGGATAGGACATGGTTTCAGATTCAACCGCGTCGTGTGTTTCCTTATCCAAACTCATTGGTGGGATTAGAGTCCGAATCTGAGTCCAGTGTCTTCAACTTTTGTTTCGGTCTTCATAGCAGGCCGAACCACATCTGGAGTCTTCCACGGGGAGCAAAGTAGGTAGACGAGAAGGAAAAGGCAGCCTCAGATAGAAAGAGCCGCAGCATAAAAAAAAAAAAGAAAAAAAGAGGAGAGAGAAATACCTAACTTTTGCATACGACCTCCAATTGAGGCGTTTCTTGATCCATTGGAAAGGAAACGGGAAAATAGAGCCAGAAAAAATGAAGTCTGGGAAATCTGGAGATTTTAGAATCTGCTCAAAATTTACAGGGGCCTTCTACAAGTGATTCTAAGGTTCCCCGAGAAGACGGCATCCTTTTCTGAGCCTCTGAACTCCGTGGGCAACGTCATCTTGTTTCTTTCTACACGGTGTTCTTGTTTGTGTTCTAGGCTCGCGTCTCTAGTACGGTCTAGCCTAGGACCAGCACCAACCGGCGTTGAGCGATTTTTCAGCTTGTATTTTCTGAATTGATTATTGCTAATCCTTACTACCAAACTTGAGCCCTCCCAACTACACCTTTCCTACATCGTACAGGCTGAGCTTCACCTGGCAATTGCTCCATCCAATCTTCAGAGAAAAGTTGACATCGCTGGGAGCCGATCACCCCTGTTTGTTTGGTAAGAATTGGTAAGAGTTCGATAGAAAGCTGGACTGTGAGCGAATTTTGAACCACCTCATCTTAATAGTTGTTGTTAGAGACATATTCTTGTGTTTTGGTAACAATGGCAGGTCCTACAACGGATGAAGATCCATCTCATACTCCTCGTACTAAGGCAATCGTACAACATTTTCTACGCCTTATGAATCTTCGTGTAGAGAGTCTTGAGGAAGATGTCAGAGTGACGAATGAGCGACTTGCTCAACTTGAGGGCGCCCAGATTGAGACGAATGCCACGCTCGCTGCGATGGAGAAAGCGCAAGACGTTACTAACACTTCTTTAGCGGCCATTATGGCGCGCCTTGAGGAGATTGCTCAAGCATCATCTGTTGTGCCCCCTGCTGTGCCGGTAGATGGATAACAAGATGACATCGATGGTGTGGCTGATTCCAAGGTCGATGACCGCCGTAACCACAACAATGATCGAGCTCGTCGACAGTTGCATTTTAACCGACAAGGTATGCGACGAGAACCCCCACGGTGTGAGGTACGTGACCATGATGATTCTTTTGCTAAGGTTAAATTCACTATGCCTTCTTTCAATGGTAAATATAATCCTGATGGCTATCTTAATTAGGAACTAGCTGTTGATCAAAAATTTGTTTGCCATGAATTTTCTGAGAATAGACGAATTAGGGCTGCTACTAGTGAATTTACCGACTTTGCTTCTGTTTGGTGGAAAGAACATTGCCGTCAACAACCCAACAACATACCTAACACTTGACAAGCTTTAAAATTGCTTATGCGCCATCGATTTGTTCCCTTATATTATGCTCGCGATCTGTTAAATAAACTGCAACGTCTACAACAGGGTGCAAAGTCTGTGGAAGAATATTATCAGGAATTACAAATTGGTATGTTGCGATGTGGGTTAGTTGAGAATGAGGAGGCATCCATGGCTAGGTTTTTGGGAGGGTTGAATCGAGAAATTCAAGACATTCTTGATTACAAAGATTACAACTCTATTACTAGATTGTTTCATCTTGCTTGTAAAGCTGAACGTGAGTTGCAGGGACGCTAGACGAGAATGCGATCTAATTCTTCTGCAGGTCGCACAAATTCATGGACTCCGCGCACCCTGCTCCCTCGTCTATTGTGGCGCCATCACACTCCAACAACAAGCAGCGCCCTACTACATCAATTTCGGCGTCACGAGTTTCTGAAGCACACAAATCAGCACCACAACTTCCTGCAAAAACCTCCTCTTCAGTTACTTCAACCGGACGAACAAGAGACGTTCAATGCCATCGTTGTAAAGGCTATGGACACATGATGCGGGACTGTCCAAGCAAGCGTGTATTGATTATACGCGATGATGATAGGTATTTCTCTGCTAGTGATTTTGATGATGAAACATATACTATGCTTGCAACTGACCCTATAGGACATGAAGAAGAATCGGATCATGAGGAACATGTTGGCGCCGAAGATGCCGACAAATATTTGAGCATTATAGTGCAACGCGTACTAAGTGCTCAAGTTTCTTCGACCGAGCAAAATCAGCGTCATAATTTATTCCAAATCAAGGGCGTTGTCAAGGAACACTCGGTTCGCATAATTGTTGATGGTGGGAGTTGCAACAATTTGGCAAGTATGGATATGGTGGAGAAGCTTGCTTTGCCAACCAAACCTCATCCCCACCCATACCATATTCAATGGTTCAACAACAGTGGTAAGTTGAAGGTAACACGAATGGTGAAAGTACACTTTTCTATGGGTTCCTACCATGATTATGTTGACTGCGATGTTGTACCTATGCAAGCTTGTTCATTGTTATTAAGAAGACCTTGGCAATACGATACTGATTGTGTGCATTATGGTAGAAATAATCAATACTCTCTCATGTTCAAAGGAAAGAAAATTGTGCTGCATCCTATGACTCCAGAACAAATTGTTAAAGATGAACTTGCTAGAGCTAGTAGAGAGAAGAGTTTAGAGAAATCTAAGAGCGAAAATCAGATTGTAGCAAAAGAGCTTGCGCAACATAAGAAGAAAGAACTGAAATCTGCTCATGTGAACAAAAAAGAAATACAATTAAAGGTGCTAGTTTTCTTGCTACTAAATCTGATATGACTGAAATGGATGCTAGTAATTCTATTTGCTATGCATTAGTTTGCAAAGCCACTTTGTTTTGATTTGAGGAGATACCATCTTATTTGCCCCTGCTGTCACTAACCTTTTGCAGGAGTACAAAGATGTCTTTCCGAAGGACATACCACCGGGATTGCCCCCGCTTCGAGGGATTGAGCATCAAATTGACTTAATTCCCGGTGCATCACTACCCAACCGCGCACCATACCGGACAAATCCAGAAGAAACTAATGAAATTCAGCGCTAAGTTCAAGAATTGCTTGATAAAAGGTATGTACGTGAATCGCTTAGTCCTTGTGCTGTTCCTGTCATTTTAGTGCCTAAGAAAGATGGATCATGGCGTATGTGTGTTAATTGTAGAGCTATCAATAATATTACAATTAGATACCGTCATCCTATTCCTAGATTAGACGATATGCTTGACGAATTAAGTGGCTCTACAATGTTTTCTAAAGTTGACTTGCGTAGTGGATGCCATCAAATTAGAATGAAACTTGGAGATGAATGGAAAACAGCATTTAAAACTAAGTTCGGATTATATGAGTGGCTAGTGATGCCTTTTGGATTAACTAATGCCCCTAACACTTTTATTAGGTTAATGAACGAAGTTTTACGTGCTTCATTGGTAAATTTGTGGTAGTCTTTGATGATATACTGATTTATAGCAAGTCACTAGATGAACATCTTGAACACTTACGTGTTGTTTTCATTGCTTTGATGGATGCATGTTTGTTTAGTAACCTCGAAAAGTGCACCTTTTGCACCGATCGAGTTTGTTTTCTTGGCTATGTTGTTACTCCGCAGGGAATTGAAGTAGATGAAGCCAAGATTGAAGCTATAAAAAGTTGGCCAACACCACAAATGGTCACATAAGTGCGGAGTTTTCATGGACTTGCGGGATTCTATCACCGCTTTATGAAGGATTTCAGCACTATCGCTGCACCACTTAATGAATTAACAAAGAAAGGTGTTTCATTTAAATGGGGAAAGCGCAAGAAGAAGCTTTCAACCTTCTCAAAGAAAAGCTCACAAATGCACCATTGCTCCAACTTCCTGACTTCGGTAAGACTTTTGAACTTGAGTGTGATGCTAGCGGAATTGAAATTGGTGGTTTGTTGATACAAGAAGGTAAACCTGTTGCTTATTTTAGTGAGAAATTGAGTGGGCCTAGTTTGAACTATTCTACTTATGATAAGGAATTACTTGCCCTTGCTCGAACTTTAGAAACATGGCAACATTATTTATGGCCCAAAGAATTTGTTATACATTCTGATTATGAATCATTGAAACATATTAGAAGTCAAACTAAACTGAACCGTAGACATGCTCGTTGGGTTGAATTCATTGAATCTTTTCCTTATGTCATAAAACACAAGAAAGGGAAGGAAAATGTGATTGCTGATGCCTTGTCTAGACGGTAAACAATGTTGTCTCAACTTGATTGTAGAATTTTTGGCTTGAAGACAATAAAAGAACTATACACTTCTGATGATGAGTTTAAAGATGCCATGTCCAATTGCAAAAATGGTAGATGCTGGAATAAATTTGCTTTCAATAATGGATTTTCATTTAGAGCTAACAAACTATGCATTCCAGCCAGCTCTGTTCGTCTTTTGTTGTTACAGGAGGCACATGGGGAGGACTAATAGGTCATTTTGGTGTCAAAAAGGCGGAGGACATCCTCGCTGAACACTTCTATTGGCCAAGGATGAGGCGCGACTTTGAGCGCTATGTATCTCGCTGCACTACCTGCAATAAAGCTAAGTCCCGACTTAATCCACATGGTTTATATATGCCTTTTCCTGTACCTAGCATTCTTTGGGAGGATATTTCAATGGACTTTATTTTGGGATTACCTCGCATAAAGAAGGGGAGAGATAGTGTTTTTGTGGTGGTCGATAGATTTTCTAAAATGGCACATTTTATACCTTACCATAAGAGCGATGATGCTACAAATGTTGCTGATTTATTTTTCAGAGAGATTGTTCGACTATATGGAGTGCCCAATACCATTGTTTCAGATCGAGATGCGAAATTTTTGAGTCACTTTTGACGCACATTATGGGCTAAATTGGGTACCAAGCTGCTGTTTTCTACTACTTGTCACCCCAAACAGATGGACAAACTGAAGTTGTCAACCGCACGCTATCAACTATGTTGAGGGCTATCTTGAAGAAAAACTTGAAGGCGTGGGAAGAATATCTACCTCATGTAGAATTTGCTTACAATAAATCGCTACACTCTACCATAAAGATGAGCCCTTTTCAGGTAGTATATGGCTTTAATCCTCGTGCTCCTATTGATTTATTGCCTATCCCCATCTCTGAAAAAGTGAATTTAGATGCTAAGAAACGTGCTGAATTTGTCCTTAAATTGCATGAAACAACTAAAGAAAACATAGAGCGCATGAATGCTAAGTATAAGATTGCTGGTAGTCAGGGTAGAAAGAGTTTAACTTTTGAATCTAGTGATTTAGTCTGGTTGCATTTGCGTAAAGATAGATTTCCTGATTTACGAAAGTCTAAATTGATGCCTAGAGCTAATGGTCCATTCAAGGTGTTAGCTAAGATTAATGATAATGCATATAAACTTGATCTGCCTGCAGAATTCGGGGTTAGCCCCACATTTAATATTGCAGATTTGAAGCCATATTTGGGAGAAGAAGATGAACTTGAGTCGAGGACGACTCAAATGCAAGAAGGGGAGGATGGTGAGGACATCCTTTCCATGGATACAACTCATCCACAACAAGGACCACTTACTCAAGCTCGTGCTCGTCAACTTAATTACCAGGTGAATTCATTCCTAGGTTCATATGTTACTGAGAATAGACCGCTACCTAATGCAAGTGATTTAATCGTGGTTAGGAACCTGGGAAAGGATGAAGGAAAGGGACATGGAGTCATGGACATGTAAGGATGGAATCATGGAGGTCACCACGTCACTTTGGGATCAAGTCAAGCAAGAATTCATGTTGGACACGTTTTAGAATCGGAGTCGGACTGCTGCGATGGTACCACATTCAAACGGGCATAACTTCTTCATACGGACTCCGTTTGGAGCGTTCTTGTACTTCATGGAAAGCTTATGAAGTCTACTTTCCAACGGATCTGACTTCATCTCCAAATTCCATCCGAGCCGACCGCAATCATCAAAATAATCTACATTAGTTTCTGAGTCCGAGTCAAAAAGGGTGTTGCGTCACCACCACTTGGGCCCATGGGCCTTGTAACCCTAGGGCGCCACCCCTGGTCGTTTCTCTATATATAGGAGCCGCCGCCCCATGCTAGGACTTGGATTTCGTTGAGTTTAGGTTTAGCCTTTGCGCAAAATTTTGTTCTTCAGTTGTGTTAGACGACCACCTGTCAAGACTACCTTCGGGATCTCACCTTTTATTTTCAATACCAACTTTGTTCTTCGCAATATCAGATTGCCTTTCGTCTTATTCTTGCTAGTTCTTCGATTGCTTGGAGGGATTGAACTTCGTGTTCAGGTTGATCGTGTTTCCAGCAAGATCAATAACATCTCGGAGTTGGTTCAGCGATTGCTAAGGCGCAAGCGATGTTGTGCGCGTGTAGTCGGATCGCCAGGGTCACCTCCACCAAAAATCGATAGTTATCAATCTCATCGAAAGATCGGTTACCCCGCCTCCATCATTGGCTCTATTTGGAATGTAATCACGTGAATTATTACAAATTCTCCATGATTCTTGTGAATTTCTTCCATTAAAACTGGGTCCAAAAAGGGATAGTACGAAAAAAAATAAGTTTCTTCGTTGGGCATGTTTGGGTTCCTGGAATTTTGTGGAAACTAGTTCTATGCCCATGCGTTATAAGTGAAAACAAAGCTTATAGCAAATATCATTTTTCTCACAATATCAATATTTGTTAGTAAAGTGCCTAGCCCTTGAGTTTATTTACAACGTTGTTTAGACATGAAAACTTTTCATTTATGTCTTCATGAGGTAATATAGTAAATGTCTCATATTTGATCAGGAGTCTATATAATTTGGCCTCTTTGACTATGGAGATTCCCTCATAAATTTTCGAGAGGGTTGTCCATATCTCATGAGCGATTTCTAAATTGCACATTCGATTGAACTCATCAGCATTCAAACTCCAAAAAAAAAGCGTTAATCACTTGAGCATCTAAATGACCATTGTGCTCCTTAAGTTCCGTAGGGTGTAGTAGATCAAGAGGCATAATGCAACCGTCATTTACGATTCTCCATATACTCGGGCTCATGGCCTTTAAATAAATGAATATTCTAATTTTCGAACATGCATAATTAGAATCATCAAATAGAGGTTCATTTCCTATACAATTACTTCACTAGCCATTCTTTTCGCTTTTAGACGGTTAATTCTAAATCAACGAGAGTCCAAGCTCTGATACCACTTGTAGGTTCAAGGATAACCGACTAGAGGGGGTGAATAGGAGGTTTTAAAAATTCTTGCTCTCTAAAAGATACTTTAATTTAAGGACTAAGGAAGAATTTTACCATAATTCAAGACCTACACAATTCTAGTAATAATAAATCACCACAATCTAAGTCTCTACAAATATGTTTCTAGCTCAACTACATGTAACAAACTCAATTGTTACAAATATAAATGCAGAATAGTAGAGAAAGAAATAATCGAAATGGAGACTTGTGATGTTTTTGTCGTGGTATCGAAGACTTGCTGGTTTTCATTAGTCTACATTGAGAAAAGTCCAATGGATTGGACCGACTCTATGAATTAAGCTTCTACACCTCAAATCCACTAGTGGTTGTTTTTTCTCCACTTCAAAGATAGCAAACACCGAGCCACTCACAAAATGCGTCGGGCCTCTTCACAACCTCTTTGAAGAGATCACGCACAAATCTCCTCCAAGCCATCTAGGTACCGGCAAAAAACCAAGAATAATAAACCATAAGCTTCATTTGAAGGAATTCAAGTGCTAAAGATCAACTAATGAATGAATGCACTTGAATGAGCTCCAATTACCTCAAATGTATGCAATTGAAGTAAATGGGGTGTGGAGAGGGTGCTACAAGCTCAATGATATTCAATGAAGTGTTCTATTACTGTCCTAGATTGGTGAGGGGTATTTATACCCCACACCCACAAATTTGACCGTTTGAGGATAATACCCTAAAAAATTAGCAAATACGGTAGTACCGCTGTGTATCAACCGGTACTACTACACTTAGGGTCCAATTGCTAAATAGTGCGCAATAAATGCTTTTAAACTAGTCGTTACTGTGTGGTGTGGTACTACCACCCTCATAGAGTCTAGTACTACCGACTTGCGATAGTACCATTTTCAGGAAGTGGTACTACCGTTTTTTTAGAGCAAAAGATGCTTTTAAAAAGGTACCTCTTTGGAAATAACGTACCGCCAACTATTTTTCAGTCAGACCACGCTGTGGTAGTACCGTATATGATTTTCAGTCATACCACACTATGATAGTACCACCAATTACACTCCGATACTACTGATTTTTTGGGAAGCAAAAGTTCTCCAAAATGCATCTCTCTAAAAATATACCTTTGTCTGGAGCCATGTCGATCTTCTTGTCATTCATAGCATGTATCTTCAAATTGTCATGCAAATTCCGTGACTAAACCTTTCAAATACTTGATAAATATATTAGTCCCTTATGCACACGTTGGCATTAATTATCTCAACATTTTTACGAGCCTAGATGCTCTCAGGCCACTGAGCCATCCCTTCTACTCTCATCACTTCTTTTCCCCATTTAAAGCTTCACCGATCACTCCTAGTGGTTCATGTTGCACTCAATTCCACTGTTAGTACACTCTCACGACCGCCATCTCACTGCATCACTGCCACCAGCCACCCCTGAGTTGGTGAGCTCCCAAGGCCAATATTTTGCTTTGGCCAACCATCACCAATTAATAGCCACAGTAGCATCACTAGACCTTTACAAACACATCGCTGACCACGCCAATGACTTCCATTACTCCATAGCCGCCGGGGTCACGAGCCACTGTCGTCTAAGAGGAGCTCTCGTGGACAGTCCTCCATAGACCTCCAGAGCATAAACTAACACCACCGATTGCCTCCTGGCACCTCCGAGATGCTCGCACACCCCTTATTTTTGCCAATTAGTCATCGTAGCATTTGATGTGCCATGAAAATGCTCAGGGAACCATTGCTCACCGCTAGCCACCACCATCGATCCCCATGCCTTGCAAAGTCCAAAAATGGAACCCTGGTGTGTAGTAGAACCTAGCCATGCCCTTGGTTGCCATCGGTGAGCTTTACTGGTGTCCTTTTGCCATGCCGCTGAGGAGGAAGATGGCACTATGTGCTCTTTGGGCCAGGCCATTTGGCCTAGAGAATTTGAAGCGCTATGCATCCTAGGCCAGATTGATTTGATCAAATGGCTAGAAATTGATTCGGGCTGAGCCTACACAGTAGCAGTTCACTATTCACAAGCCAATCCACTCTCCATTAAAATTGTTCTTAATACTATTGTAACATGTTACTGTTCATAATCCAATCATTAAAATTTTGATCGTTTTGAGCCCATTTAAATCATTTCTAGCTCCATTTCGCCAACCTAGACTTTGACAGAAACCAAAGTTAGCCTTTAATGTATTTTATTGAATTTCACACCATTTATTTTATTTATTTCCATGCTTGATTTGTCTCAAGCATGGGCTCATGTTGTTTAATTGTTTGCGCTAGCTTCTGACTTCTTCGAGTCCACAATGCAAGGATCTGTCCAAACGTCTAAGCCTTCAAGCCAATAGAATATTTTGAACAGTAAGGCAAGTCACATGTTTTTTATCATGTTAAACCCACAAGTTTAAATTATTTATTTATAGTACATTCATTACTGTTATTTATGCACTACTATTTATTTACAATAACTATTTAGAATGACATGATGGCTAGTTATGTCCTACCACTAGAAAATGCCATGTTTAATTTGAAGACATATTCACATTGACAATATTAGTAATGTTAAATTACTATATAATTAATTAATTGTAGATTAGTTGAAGTCAAATATTTTATACTACTAAGTAACATCGACATTTTGCCGATAGATTCATAAAAATTGTTCTAGGGTTAATGATGATTCGTGGAAAGCCAAAAGTTGGGTGGAACCCATGACCTTACCGTAGGAAGGAGGATTGGGCTGGATTGATGGTAGTACCGTAATGCACTGGGTTATTGGTTTATAAATGGCTATCTCGTTGATGAAAAGTAAGGACTATAATTTTTTTTGCTGAATAAAGGACATATAAATCACTCAACCACAAGTATTGACTTATCAAGTCTATTTTAGTAACTTCTCAAATCAATTGAATACCTACAAGAGGGTGCATTGTTCCAGGAAGGGAATGACCTGTAGATAATGGGGTGAGTTAAAAGGGGGTCCTCCATACTTAACAATGGTAGGTTAATCATTCAGATTGCTAATTCCATTTTAGGAATCCTGACACTGTGAGGTCCATAACCTATCAGGTAAAGACTAGAAAGAGGAGAGCAGTGAAAAACCTTATTTTCTCAACTCAATAGCATGCTATCTGTCGTGTGTCTATTGCATGGCGTTAAGAGTTTGAGAAATCTTGTGGGTAAAGTTGGATAACTCTGCAGAGTATAACGAATGGTATTTGAATACATCATGCTTCTGGTAAATGAAGCTATGTTAAGTGGGTATTTCCAGTAGCAAAGTATGAGTAGTTTTCATATATTTTCATAATCTTCTTAAAGAAATTAATGTTTATTTGTTTTATGCTAAAAAATGGTAACAAATAAAATTACATCGACAAACACATTAATAAGCCATTATATTCCCATCTCTTGAAATTCTGGCAATTAGTTACATAAGGGTTTTTTCTTGTGACTTGCTGGGTACAGTTGTACTCATGACTTGTTAAATAAATAATAGAAGAGACTTTGGATGACAATAAAGAAACCATCGATGAAGAACTTGAAGAGTTCTACAGTGTAGATGATCAGTGGTTTTGAGTTCTGTTGTGCTAAAAACTTGGCTGTATGCCATACTTCTATAATAAAGTTTGGTTCTTATGTTTTAAGCATGTATTGATATGATGCACACTCTTATACATCACTCGCAATTGAATAGTCTTAAGCAGTTGCGGGGATTTCTAAAGGTCCCCTAAGTGGGGGCATTGCATAGCCGCATACAAAGAGTAGACACTACTACAAAACAAGTTATACTGGATGCCTCATCACAGACGGTTCATGGGGAACTGTCTGTGTTGTAATTATCATAGACGGTTTTACAAACGTGATCATGTACCGTTTGTGATACGCAACTATCATAGACTATTCTAACTAATAACCAAATGTGATAGTTCACAGATGGTTATTAATATAAACCGTCTATGATAATTGCAGATATCATAGATGGTTTTTAATTAGAATCGTATGTGATAGTTCACACATGGTTATTAATATGAACCATTTGTGATAGTTGCATATTACAAATAGCTTGTAGTTGGAACCATCTGTGATATGTATTTGTACACATGAATGACACTTCGTCTCCACGATGCGCGTCTCTTCGATCGTTTTGGCTCCCCGATGCGTCTTTTCGTCTCATGCACTGAATGTATTCCTTGTTGTATAAAAATAACCATCCGCCATTAGAATTTAATCCCCACATTATTGATCCTATATGAGAACCGTTGTTATAGTTATTCTATAAGTAGGGTGCATGCTAGGGTTTATGCCCTTGTTCCTCACTCACACACCCCTCCATCTCCTCGTCTCCCCGTTGCCACCACTGCCGCTGTAGAACCCAACATCTCCATCCTTTCCTTCCTCACTTGACGTGGTGGCCCCGTCGCCTCTCCTCCCAGCACCACCTCTTCTCCTGACGGTGCCTCTCCTCCGGGCGCCGCCGCCTCTTCTCCCGATGGCGCCTCTCCTCCCAATGCATCTCTCCTTCCTATTGTCTCTCCTCCCGACGCTACCTCTCCTCCTGAATGTATAGATCCCAAATCCCACTTCTTTACCTCATGTGTGATATATCCATTCATATCTGTTAATGTGTGTTGGAACCGAAGTTGAATGTATTCATGAGTTCTCTCCTCCCCGTTGCCTCTCCTCCCAAAGGTATGGATCCCCACTTTTTACCTAATGTGTGTACATCCGTCCATATTTGTGAGTGTCTTTTGATGTGAAACCAAAAAAGGAATGGGAAAATGGATGTGGGAGGAAAGATGGGCCTACTTGTGTCGGGCTAGAAGTGGTAAGGTTGTTGGGGGTGGTCTTGGTGTGATCTCACACAGATGAAGACGAGGATGGTGGTCCCTTGTTGTTGCTAAAGATGTTGTCTTCATGTGGTCCCCATGGTCAGCCTTCTAGGTCCCGGTTCCATTATGTTCTTGTCTATCCTCCTTCGACTCTCCTCTCCTTACTTCTATGGGTGGGTTGTTGGTTCAAGAAAAAAAGGCCATGAAATACTATGAGTTAGAGTAGTAGTTGTATAAGAGGAACATTACAGCACTGTACACTTGGGCTTCGAAAGGCACGAAGCAAATTAATTTGCTTCATACCATTTCAAGCCCAGGTGTACGACACTTTAATGTTTGTCTTGTAGTTATTGAGAAATACATGTCACATCACTCAAAATCTTAGTTGGGGGAGAAACAAATTGTGAGGGTGTATAAGGATGGAAGTTGTGGTGAAAATAATAAAAAAAAATAGCTACAAAATGATTTTAGAGATAAAGTATTGGAGCTGTTGTTTTTAAGTGTATTGGAGTTCTTAGAAACAACCTTAAAGGAGGGTCGTGTTATTGCTACAAGATCTATTTGGAATGGCATGTTAGTGTTCCAAAGAGACCTTGTAGCAATAATATATGCCAAAGAAACCTTCAATGGGCATGAAGCAAATCACACACTCTAGTGTCATTTGTGATTCACTTTGTTATTATTACAAGATCTATTTGGAATGACAAATCACACATTTTAGTTTGTCAGGTTTTATGAAGTAAGTTATGGCTGGTGTTTCTTCCTCCTCATTATCTTGTGTGTTAGGCTTGGTTGCTTTCTTAGGCATAAAAGAACATTTGGGCTACCATGCCATTCATTTGTAAATGAAGGGTGCGACAACCTAAAGGTTCTTTTATGCCTAAGACAACAACCAAGCCTAATATTCAGAATGATGAGGAGAAAGAGACTTCACCCATAACTTACGTTGTAGAACATGAGACACTGGACTGTGTGATTTGGCATGTTAGTACTGCAAAGAGACCTTGTAGCAATAATATACGTCATCGAATATTCTTATTTCTTGTAAGATCAATCATATGCCAATGTTTATGCTCACAACTCACTGTAATTAATTTTTTCTTATAAAGAGATGATGTTTGCACCATCATCGATGTCGTCGAATGGGTCTAACGCTCCGAAGACCGGAGTAACCAAGCGTGGTAGAAGAGTATCGAAAAGGCCAGAGGGTCAAATGACCATCACAGAGGTCTCTCTAGATGAGGTCCCTCTATAACTGAAGAAAGAAACGGTAGCATTTTGGACTACCTGCAGGATACTTGGAAGGTAACGGGTCCCTATCACCTTAGCAAACTGGAAATCTTTGACAGATGGAGAGGAAAAGCAGTTATGAGTGAAAATTTCAAACTCGTTTTAGATCCTAGAAGAAGTCCAGGAACTCGTGCAACGGCAGGTGCTTCTCACGATGGGAAAAGCGTGGAAGACCTTCAAGAGCATGCTTGTCATATAGTATGTGATCAAGGATCGCACGCCCTTCATGAGGTATCTTTTCTTGTCACCAGAAACATGGGAGTGTAGATGAAGATGATGACCGAATTTCAACAATAAAGTGGAGCGCACAAGGCTCTTCAGCCACAAAACACTCATCCCTACAGACTTGGCACCGCTAGGTATGCAGGTAAAATCCCACAATAGAGGATGCAGGACGAGGTCACAATCCGATCGGAGGCCTTCCTGCCCTTTATCGGGATCACAAACAAGCATACCCAAAACTGGTTAAGAGAAAGGTCATCAGTCATGTCTTCGGGTGTCTCCTTTTTCAAAAACCCCACAGACAAGAAAGTATTCCAACGCCTGGTAAGATATGCTAAACTATCTAGTTGTTATATGTTCATAACTTCATAGGGTTTAAAATAACATGATTACCTCTTGCAGCAAACGTTGACTACCGAATCTTCCTAAGGCTCCTTCGAAGCAGTCAAGGAGAAGAATATCATGGCCCTGGGAAACAAGGAGCACTCAGGTTGCATGCGAGGCCTAGGAGTTTACATATCTTAGAGGCATGGATTCCCAAATGACTCTGAAGCGTATAAGAGTAGGAAGAGATCTAAGAAACAGGAGCTTCGTGCACAACTTAAGGAAGAGCTATCTGCCTTACTTCAAGAGAAGATAACTATCACACTTCAAAGAAAGATAGATTTATTGAGGGAAGAACTGAGAGAAGTCCATAACCGCACGCAAGCCACCCCTATTATTGCGGTACCCAGTCCCGCTCAACGTCGGAGTAGCTTTGTATCCACACCACTTTCTGAATATAGCAATGGCCACTTTCCTATCGACGATATCTAGGTAATGTATCTCTCTAGAATGCTACATAGATAGCCCTAATGGATGCCTTAACTTATCATGCATCGTTATGTAGAAGCCCACACTGTGCATCCTCAGAGTCTGGCTTGTTGGCTCCATTCTCGTTGACGCTGGGCAACGGATGGCATTTCCATGCCTACTAGGGATGCAGGAGCACAGTGTCCAGCTGAGGACCGATTTTGTGAAGGTCCAGGTGGATATGCTTAATGATGTTTTCAGGGCCATCCCACTTGAGAAGTGTCACACCCTAATTTTGCAATCAAGAATCCTATGTGATTCCACTGCACTATTCCCTAGATCAGTAGATAGTGCTCACAGATACATTGCTGCATCATGCCATACATCACACAAAATAGGCTGAACTAAAATATTACATATCAGAGTTAAAATACACCACATCGGAGATAGTTTTACATATGGGTCAATCAGGTCAAATATTCACAATACAAAAGATAGTAACGGAAAACATAAACAAAAGTAGAAACATTAGCCACAGGCAAGCGACTCAGGGTAAATGAGTACAATTGATATTATCTAAGACTAGATAATAGATGTGCACGCATCTTCTTCAAGTCTGTTTGCCTAGGACCCAAACTTAAAAATGACTTCTAATTCTCGTCATCGGCTCTCCCTTTCGTGGCAGGTACATCTTTATATGCATAGTGATTCTGGTTTCTGGTTTTTGGTAATGCGAGAGTAAGCACAAACCACCGTGCTACACAAGCTAATACGCATGATGCAATTAATTAACATGCATGGCTTACCAAAGGTAGGCTATCATTTTTTTATTTGCCATAAACTAATATTGAGAATATCGCATATAGAAAACTTTCTGTGACCTAACAGTTTGAACTAAAACATGTTATTTTAACCAAAGAGTGCAATAATAGTATCCATATACTAATCTTTCAGTGTTATAACTGTCTACCTTACTACTAGGACAACACCCAGGACAATATCAAATCCAAGCTTCTTGCAGCCCACCATTTTTCAGTCCCGCCGTCAAAGTTTTTCAAATAGAACTATATCTGGTTAAGTTCTCATGTCCGCCCATGACCGTGGGCACAACTATCCGAATAGTTTTTACTCTACAGAGTTTGTACACTTTACTCCAAAAGAGACAACTATCCTATTTTTCCCGCACGATTCCTTGGTCATGTAGATGAGGAGGTCGTCACAATAACCTTTCAAAATACCTCGCCCCTTCTATCGTCTCACCTATATGGGCTGCTCCCATACGAGGTAGGTCCCATACGTTGTCTGGGATGCCTAGCCACGACGGGACTACAACTTTCCCCGACGAGCATTGTAGTTACAACACAATACTTATGGTGAATAACATCCATGACTACCGTTCTAGTTACTACCACATCTTCTTACTCATATAGAGGTTAGTGCTTGCTATCACCATACAACTCCTAACAAGCACTACACTAAACCACCTACTCCTCCATGAAGTTAGCTCCTGGGCAGGAGGGAATGTAATCTAGAGACTAAGAGCGGGAGTGGTTGCCACTGAAGTCTGATGAATGTAAACAAGAGCGGGAGCAGCTGCATCCATGGTGGGTCCCTCCGAAGGTGATGGTCGCCTGTAGACCAGGGGGTCGTAGCTCTTACGAGTGGTGAGCCTCGTGCAGGGCCCATCGGCCCATGGCTGGGGCGGAATAGGATCCGTGGTGACAATGGCATGTGCAGCAAGAGCTGGAGCGAGAATCGCTCCTGCAACTGTAGTCCGCTGTAGCTCGGCGAGGGAGGCGGCCTTCTCCACCTCCACGAGTGTCTTCTCGCATTTGGCGAGCTACTCCTGAAGTGCCTCCACACGGCTGTGCTGGTGAGTAGAAGCTGGCGAAGTTTGGTGATCTCCTCCAGTGTTGTGGTGTAGGTGGCCCCATAGCCCTAGTGAGGTGCACCTGATGTGTGAGCATTGGATTATCTTCTGCCTCCGCGATGAAGGTCTCGTTGTGGTTGGCTCCATCCTGGCGGGATGGGTAGTAGAAGAATGGAGACTTAAGTAGTGCGGGTTCATGAATGTCACATAGCTAAGCATCAGCTAGGTGAGCAATATCCTGAAGAGTGGCGGATCCTCCTATGCAAGCTTCAGAAGACATGAGATGGCTCACTTTCGTCTAGTGCATAAATGAAGACCTCCATGATCCAAGATTCTCTAGCTCCTTCTGTGGCCTTAAGTCCCCGATATAGAGGCTGATCCTTGTATCCTAGATAGTGCAGCAGCTTACGCAGGATGCTCACGAAGTACCCCTCGTACAGCCCATGGGTGAAGTAGTCCCACGTACCATCAATTGCAACTCTGGCCATCTGTAGGTTAAGACATTTATGTCAGTATCTATTTTTTTAAATCATCAAGGAAAGGAGGGTGAGATCAGATCTAAGAGGGGCAAGAAGAGAAGTAATACGCTATGCTTTTAGAAATTCCTTTTTACCAATTTATAAAATTAGGTCTTAGGACTCTATTTAGTGACCCTCCTAAGATTTTACCCTATAGTCGTAGGCTCTGATACCAGCGCTGTCAAACCCAAATTTTTTAATCCAGAATTCTCTGTGATTCCACTATACTATTCCTTAGATCAGTAGATAGTGCTCACAGATACATTGCTGCATCATGCCATACATCGCACAAAATAGGTTAAACTAAAATATTACATATAAGAGTTAAAATACGCCGCATCGGCGACAGTTTTACATAAGGGCCAATCAGGCCAAATATTTATAATACAAAAGATAGCAGCAAAAAGCATAAACAAAAGTATAACCATTAGCCATAGACAAGCGACTGGGGATAAATGAGTGCAACCAATATTATCTAAGACTAGATAATAGATGTGCATGTATCTTCTTTAAGTCTATTTGCCTAGGACCCGAATTTGAAAACAACTTCTAATTCTTGTCATCGACTCTCCCTTCCGTGGCAGGTGCATCTTTATACGCATAGTAGTCCTGGTTTTCTGGTTTTTGGTAATGCGAGTGAGCACAAACCACCGTGCTCTACGAGCTAATACGCATGATGCAATTAATTAACATGCATGGCTTACCAAAGGTATGCTCTAGTTGTTTTATTTGCCATAAATTGCTTTTAAGAATAGGGTATATAGAAAACTTCCTGTGGCCTAGCAGTTTGAACTAAAATATATTATTTGAACCAAAGAGTGCAATAATAGTAACCATATGCTAATTTTTCAGCATTATAACCGCCTACCTTACCACAAGGACAAGACAAAATCAAATTCAGGCTTCCTACAGCCT
The DNA here is from genome assembly GCA_036346265.1 of Melocanna baccifera. Taxonomy (NCBI): domain Eukaryota; kingdom Viridiplantae; phylum Streptophyta; class Magnoliopsida; order Poales; family Poaceae; genus Melocanna; species Melocanna baccifera. The sequence goes on along the minus strand of CM070706.1, from coordinate 10,746,774 downwards.
GCCATTTTCCAGTCCCACGCTTAACGTTTTTGAAATATAACTATATCTGATTAAGTTCCCATCCCGCCCATGATCGTGGGTACGACTATTCGAATAGTTTTTACTCTACAGAGTTTATACATTTTACCCCATAAGAGACAACCATCTTATTTTTCTCGCATGATTCCTTGGTCATGCAGATGAGGTGGTCATCACAATAACCTTTCAAAATACCTCATCCCTTCTATCACCTCACCCATATGGGCTGCTCCCACATGAGATAGGTCCCATAAGTTTTCTGGGATGTCTACACAACGACTAGCCGCAGCGGGACTACAACTTCATAGTTGGCATCGACCCCAACGACTAGCACATCTGACAGACCTCACCCTTCCCTTGGTGCCTTGGTCATAGTTGGCTTGGTCTTGCAGGTCTTGACTTGCTTTGACTTCGACCTTTTGTTCCTAAGCTTCGTATGCTATTTTACGTTACGTGAAAATTCAGATAAAAAATCAGTAAACCAAATAAATTCATTTATGAAAATTCAAATGAGCTCCAAAATTCTCAATTTTGGTTCCATTAGATAGATCTTGAATTTAGATAAATTTAGAAATTTATTTAATCAATTTTGGAGTTAATACGAATAAGTTATGCTTATTTAAAATTTTTCTATTTGAATTTAATCTGTAAATGAGAAGGGAGAGAGAGGTTTGTCGCGACAGGTGGGCCTAGTTAAGTTCGGACCTGTCTGATTATTTGAGAGGGTTTGGACTGCCCGATCGCCCGAGTGGGTTCGGACTGTCCGAACAGCTAGGATGATCGAGTTATTCGATCAGCGAAGGACCATCCAATCAAGCGGGAAGGTTCAGACTATTCAAACGGCAGGATGTGTGAGCCGTCCGATCAGCGCTAGACCGCTCAGATTCGCCCAGGAAGGTTCGGACTGTCCGAACAGTCGAGACACGTGCACCGTCTGATCAGCTGAGGAGTCGTTTGGACTGTCTCGATCATTTGAAGGAGCACGTTCGGACCATCTGAACGGTCACCTTTGTCAACACAAAGCTCCTGCCTCTCTTTGGCCGACAACGAAAGGGATCATCACCGGTGATAGAGGCAGTGGCCGGATATGAGCAATTCAAAAATGGGATGCTCGTGCCTGAACGCACATCTGGGCTTAGTCCTGCCGACTAATTGGTGGCAGTCGGCGACGACCATAGGCGGTGGCGGAACAGGGGAGGGGAGGTCCTGGAGGTATGTCGCACCAAAGTCCAATTAGCTGGTAGGGGAGCATCTAAGTGCAGACAAGAGGCTACCTGGGGGGTTGGTGTATCTCGGGATTGGACGCAGCGGTCTGACGGCGTAAGACAGCGACAAGCAGTGGAGGCACATGGTGTTGGTGAGGTACAGGTATCGATAAGTCCGACCGAGGGTGGGGATGGTGTCTTCTTGCTCCAAGGATGCTCCGGCTCAACGAAATTGGCTTGACGCCGCTTCAATCATTAGTTCTCCTGTCAGCCAGTGTTGGGGAAGAAGGTGTCGTCGGTGCTTCTACGAGCGACTACGAGGCAATTCCTCACGTTGGGAGAGAGAGAGAGAGCGGTGGTGTGATGAGGATGGAGGCTTGGGTGAGGCTTTATAGCCGGCGGAGAGGGCTAGCCACATGAGGGGTGGTTAGACGAGTCACGACAGACGGTGTAGTGTTGGTATGGCTATAAAAACCGGTAATTCGAGCTCATGTCATGACAGTGACGCACTGCAGGGTGTGATTGTCGCATTGTGGCAAGGTGCATGCCAAAGGGCATGGGCTGCAGAGGATGGCCGGCGCAAGGCATGGTGTGAGAATGACAATACGATGATAGCAGGGTGCGCACTATAGTTGACAGTGGTGGGGGTGGCGTTGAGTCACAGCAGAGCAGATGGCATGTCGCAGTGGCGAGGGCGCACCCTGTGGCTAACCCAAGCGACATGGCACGACGGTCCGAGTGGCATCTCATCGACCTTCTTCTGAGCGGTGGGTCAAAAAGAGGAGGTCTAGATGCGATGGGTTTCCTGTGGTGACGCGATAGTGGAGATGTGGCAGCACAGACAGTCAGCAGTAGCACGAGTGAAGGGGGCATACCGGCAACCGACGGTCATAGCGGTGAGATGCGGTCCGAAAGGCCAGAAATATTTTTGGAGCTAGGCCCACTTCCCACTTTTCTGATTTTTTTTACTAATCCTCAATTATCCAACCTTTTTCATTCCAAATTTTTGCATTAGACCATATTTTTTTATTGTTCAACTTACAATCATATTCTTAGTAAGTTCTCCTACCCTAATTGCTAGATCATCTTTTTAAATTCGTCTTTTATTTTAGGTTTAACTTCTTTTAGTTGCACTTTTTCCTTTTTGAACTTAGATTTTTATTATTTTCACTTATCGGAACCTTAACCGAGAATCAAGAAAATCCAACAAGGTCAAACTACAGAGAGAATACACTCCAAAAGATTTTTGTAACTACACATTTTTCAGGATCCAAACTTTTAGGATGTCAAAAGAAACCTCCAAACGAAGAGATCATAACACTAGGGGATACCATCCACACATTCATCTAGTGTCCCAAGAGGGACATCATGTTGGACCCTTTCATGTCGCGATCTCCACACGACCATGCCTGATGAGGACATCACTCCTTCGGATGCAACCGCTGATCCTCCAACCGTTGTGCAAGGTCCAATGACCCGAGCTCGCATGCGACAATTAAATCTAGAGGTGAGCTCGTTCTTAAGCGATCCTTTTTATAGTTTTGAGAATAGATTGCTACCTAATGATGTTATCTTGCTTAGAAACATTGGAGAGGGTCATGAAGTACATGGAGAGAGGTGTGGAGGCGGAGAAGACCAGCAAGGACGTCCAAGTCAAGCTGGAGGCCCAGTCCAACTCAAGTTCGCGTCTGCCTCGGCCTTCAGGACCAGCCTGCAGTAAAACGGACGCCCAGGACGCATACAGACTCCGTTTTGGACGTTCCACATATGCATGGAAAGCTAAGAAGGAGATCTTTCCAATGGCTCTGGTCCCATATCAAAATTCCATCTGAGTCAACGGGAATCATCGAAACAAGTGGATGTTCAGAATCTGTCAGGGTGCTGCGCCACCGTATTTTGGGCCGTTCGGCTTTGTATCGTGTTAGAGCCCATTAGGGCGTGTCCAGGGATTTTGCACGCCCCTCACTCCTTTATATGCAGCAGCCACCCCACCATTAGGGTTGGGTTTTGCTTAGATTAATTCTGTCTTGAACAGTTTCGCCGTTCATCGGTTTGTGAGACCCCAACTTTCGAGTGCTAAACCAATACATCTGCAATTCCGTTGTGTTCTTCCTTGTTCTTGCTTGTGTTCTTCGATTCGTAGGCGACGATTAGCCTTCTTGGCGAGGTCAACTGGGCAGCGCACGGTTGATAACCTGAGGAGACGTGGTGCTGCGATTGCGGGGTTCGGAACGTGTTGTTCGGAAGCCGGATTGATTTGTGTCGCGCCTCCACCAAATCGAACATATCCAGAACCTGTTGGAAGATCGGGACCCCGTTCCCATCAATGCCTGTCAAACATAATCCTCTATGACTCCACCTCAAGCTCCGCTTCAGAACGCCATCGCATAAACTTCTTTGAAGATGATGTCGAAGATGTATCGCAAGCGGGGCACTAAGGCCTAACCGAAGAAGATTAAGACGCCTCTTGGGCCCTAGAAGTACAAGCTTGGAGCATCATTGGTCCCCGAGTCATAATTATCTAGCCTTGGACTGGTTTGTAGGACTTTGTATGCCTAGTACATGCAACGGTCCAACAGGAAGCTAAACTGGTAAAGTGGATTCACTGTGAGATACACGGAGGTGCATTTTCTCTACAACTTGGGTTACTTCGCCATGACCTTCGAAAACTTATTCTTACTATTCAACCTCGACGAACTCGATGCCTCACTTCTACGATGCTTGACACTGTAATTGTGTTGTACAATCAAGTTCTACATTCATATAATACCAATAAATATCATAACTTATTGTTTATGTGTAGATCCATAATTCAACAAGTCCGACGACGGCGAGAACTGATGGGTTTCCTCGAGCCACACTTAGTCTCTGAGCAATCCATAAAGAAAAAATCATCCTTCGTCAAAGATTACATAACGACGGGATTGCTTGCTCAAAGTAACAAGGATTACATCCTAGTACCCTTCAGCCAGGGGTAAGTACTTTACTAGTTGCCATACAATTTTCATTTATACTTTATACGTAACATGAACTTAGGATTAATCACTATAGCGATATACATGATTAGGTCTCACTAAATTCTGATTGTGATAGTAGTAAAGTAGAACAAGATAATATACCTTGATTCCCTACTTAGGAACAACCATGACTTCACCCAAGCAATTGATAAGTAAATCCATCTCCTCCATACATAAGTCTATTGTAGTATTCCCTTTGTTTGCAATAGCCGAGGCTAACCTTTTAGAATCACGTAGGTCGTTCATCGCTTATGTTGCCTAGGAAGGGAGATATAAGGAATCCAACACTACACTAAACACAGGATGCAATTTTCAGTACCCGCTACAACACAAAAATCCTATATCACACTTTGTAATAATGCCTATAGAACCGACAATATCTATGTATGTAATTATATTTTTACAGTGCCACTAGCAGTTACAGGTCAACCTATGTGGATTTTACATTTGCAAACATATGTAGGAAATCATGGACACCAAGACAAAAAATCTAGAGGTTTGTCAACTTATCAATATTTATTTCATGATTTTATATGCAGACATATGTAGGAAATCATAGACACTAAGACAAAAGATCTAAAGATTTGTCAACCTGTTAATATTTATTTCATGATTATATATATATATATATATATATATATATATATATATATATATATATATATATATAAATTTTAACACTTCTAGCAACAGGGCATGGAATTTGACTCAAGTGCATTCGGTCTTGACAAACTCATCGAAGCTCGAGGAAAGCTCTTTGAATTCTTGATAGCGGAGGTCATTAACCCGAATGGAGAGTTCAACCTCGGCGATGATGATTAGATGTTCAAACTTTGATTCAATTGTAATTGACTCAGTTATGCTTAATCAAATAATTAATACAATTGTACTTCATTCAGTTGTTTAATTCATTTGTGAGATCTGTGTAACGATTGTCGTGTGCTATATATGTGATCTGTTTGCTTGTTTTCAGAAGACATGGTTAGCATTTTCTGAGGCTAGCCAAAAAACAGAAAATAATTTAGCTTTTTAAATAGCTACTACAGATGGTTTGTAACACCAAACTATCTGCGATATGTCAGATATCATAGATAATTATAGTATTAGCCGTCTATGATATGTAAGATATCACAGACGACTATGTTTAAGAACCTTCTATAATATCTGAGTATCATAGACAATTTTTGGCATTAGCCATCTGTGATATATTAGATATCACATGCAACTATTTTTAAAAACTACTTGTGATATCTTACATATCACAGGTAGTTGTTTTTAAAAAATCATTTGTGTTGTAACTTATCACAGATGCTTGAAGTGTCATTTGTGATAACCACCTATTATCATAGATACATAAATTCAGATGATTCAGAAATCATCTGTGATGATGTTTTGAACCATCTGAACCCTTTCTGTATAGTGCAGGTAGCCTCAACACATGCACAGGGAGGCGGATCTAGCGAAATTTGAGGCCGCTGTAGGCAACGGCATGCGGGGAAGGTGGTCCCGGTGATGATGGATGCTCTATGCGGTGATGGGCCGACAACGCATGCTTAGTTTGGTGCAGATGGCTTTAGGGACGACAATGGCTTCTGTTCTAGCGATGAGTTGATGGCTACATCTCCACCTCAACACTATGATAGCCTCGGCATCGACTTCGGCGATGAGTTTCTACCCATTTTCCTTTCCTCTCCCACCACGCGCTCGCCTCAATCAAAAATTTCCATCCAGTCCGATTGGATATTTTTTCCTGGGAAATTTCTCCAAAACCGAAGGAAGTGAGCAGTGTTCCTCAGGAATTTTCCCTTCCCTTTCCTGCGAACCAAAGAGGTGTACAGTAGATAATCTTGTGAAAGCTGAAATCCTATGATTTTCCTCCAAAAATCCTTTGATTCGGAGGCCTTGGAGAGTTCCAGTTTTCACTATGGTGACCTTGTGACGGTTGGTTCACCCGTCGCCCTGTTGGCACCGCCTCCATATTGTTCCCTGCAACATACCTTTTTGCCTCCTTTGCCCCCCGGCTAGCCCCACCAACTTCACGCCCTAGTGCATTACTCCTTGCCAAACCTATTGCCACTCTTATTATCTAAAATGTCCACCGTCCCACCATAAAAATGTGGGTTCGAGCTTATTGAACCTAGATAGCAAAGGTGTATGGATATTGATACGGGATTAAGAGACCCGTTGTAGGGGTGGCCCCCACCTAAACCCAACCGGCCTGTTAGAAAGGCGTAAGCATCGAGTGAGGCATGTGTAATGGTGTAAATGCCCTGAAGGGCATCCTCGTAAGGAGATATATATGTGACGCTAGCCATAGGGAGAGGGGACATTCCACCTAACCCCCCACTACTCTCTCTCTGTTTAGTCTGTAATCACAACAAATGGCGCCGTTCGTGGGGACGACAGAAGCAAGCCTCAAGGTCTCAAGAAGGATGGCACCGACATCATCGGCGGCGAAGAGGAGGAAAGGGGTCGCGGTGAGGTCCCGCGTCAGCACCAAGGCTTCGACATCGGCGGTCGTGGAGGTGAACGATGACGCTCATGACGCAGCAGCTGACCCCGCCGTCATCGACGCAGCAGTCGACTCCGACACCGCCGACGCAACGACCGACCCCGCCACCGTCGACGCAGTTGCCGACCCCACCGTCGTCGACGCAGTAGTAAACTCCGACACCACCGACGCGACGACCGACCCCGCCGCCGTCGACGCAGCAGCCGACCCCGCCGTCGTCGACGCAGCAGTCGACTCCAACACCACCGACGCAACGACCGACCCCGCCGCCGTCGACGCAGCAGCCGACCCCGTCGTCGTCGACGTAGCAGTCGACTCCGACACCGCCGATGCAACGACCGACCCCGCCGCCGTCGACGCAGCAGCCGACCCCACCGTCATCGACGCAGTAGTCGACTCCGACACCACCAACGCGACGACCGACCCCGCCGCCGTCAATGCAGCACCCGACCCCGCCGTCGTCCACGCAGCAGTCGACTCCAACACCGCCGACGCAACGACCGACCCCGCCGCCGTCGACGCAGCAGTCGACCCCGTCGTCGTCGACGTAGCAGTCAACTCCGACACTACCGACGCAACGACCGACCTCGCCGCCATTGACGCAGCAGCTGACCCCGCCGTCCACGACGCAGCAATCGACTCTGACACCTCCGACGCAACGACCGACCCCGCCGCCATCGACCCCGCCACTGTCGACGCAGCAGCCGACTCCGCCACCGCCAACGCGACGACCGACCCCGCCGTCGCCGACGTAGCGATCAACTCCGCCAACTACGACGGTGCCCGCGGAGGCACGACCACCATCCTCACCATGGTGCAGGAGCGCCGAGTGGCCCCGGCAGTAATGTGGGCCGGGTCAGCGTGCGGGACTTCACCACACCGACGTGGTGAATAACCTAGTGGCGCAAGCAGTGGTCGCGCTGCCCCGCTAGCGCAACCGAGTGCGCCGCTTGGTTCGGCTACGCCGGCAGTGGAGAGCGCCCTGCTGACGGCCCTCGACACCCTCCGGCGAGAGCTAGCGGGTCTCCGCAGGACCGTGCAGGCTATGCAAGAGGCTTGGTGCCCGCAAACCCTGTCGGTCGTCGCGCCGGGGTCCCGCCGGCGGCAGCCATCGCGAAAACCCCCACAAGCTCAGATCATCAACGTTATCTCCGGAGGTTCCTCGTCGGGAGCCTCGCCGCAACCAAGGTTGGGCGTAGCCCAGGGCGAAGTCACCTTTATGCCCGCCGATGCCCGGGGCGTGGCATTTCCCTCACCAAGACCCTTTGCTCATCCGAACCGACATTGCAGACTGTGATGTCAGGCACGTCCTCATTGACGGAGGTAGTTCGGCGAACGTGCTTTTTGCGGAGGCCCTTGACCGCATAGGGATTCCTCGAAGTCGATTAAAGCCATCGAGGGCCCCGCTACACGGTTTCGGGGGCCAGTCGCTAAGCACATTGGGCCAAGTATGTTTCCAAGTCTCCTTTTGCCAGGGCGACAACGTCAGGAGCGAGGACATCATCTTCAATGTTGCGGACACCCCAAGCCCGTACAACTCCATCCTGGGCCGCCCCGCCCTCAACTCCTTCAGGGCGGTCTCACATCATGGCTTCTTGTATATGAAGCTTCCCGGTCCGTGGGGCGTCATTACTATCTTTGGCGACCAGGACCTCGCTCAACGCGTGGATATGCGTACCAAGCGCCCCCACTGCAGGGTGCACACCCTCACACACAAGCCCAAGGCGGACGCACCATCCGCCCCAGAGTGGACTCCCAAGCCCCGACCAGAATGCGAAGTCAAGAGGGTACCTCTCCAGGCCGACGGTCATCTCGTCTCCATTGGATATGGCTTCCTCCCAGAGGTGGAGCAAGGTTTACTCCGGGTTCTCCGAGCAACACAGATGTCTTCGCATGGTCCCCGGAGGACATCAAAGGCGTGGACCGCTCCCTCATCGAGCACAACCTAGCGGTCCGCCTGGACACTAAACCGGTCAGACAAAGGCTTCGACGCATGTCCGTCGACCAGCAGTAAGCAGCCAAGGTGGAAGTAGCGAAGCTTCTCCAGGCTGGAGTCATCCGCGAGGTCCAACACCCGGATTGGTTGGCCAACCTGGTGTTGGTGAAAAAAGCCAATGGTGCTTGGCGTATGTGCATCGACTTCACTGCCGTCAATAAGGCATGCCCGAAGGATGATTACCCTTTACCACGCGTGGATCAACTGGTCGACGCCACCACCGGTTGCGAACTCATGAGCTTCTTGGACGCTTACTCCGGCTACCATCAGATCTACATGGCCAAGGACGACGAAGACAAGACCAGCTTTATCACTCCGATAGGGACATACTGCTTTGTCAGGATGCCCTTCGGTTTGAAGAACGCGGGCGCAACCTTCAATCGCCTCATCGCGCTAGCGCTGACCTCTCAACTGGGGAGTAATGTCGAAGCTTACGTCGACGACGTAGTCGTCAAAACCAGGCAGTTGGCCTCCCACGGTCAGGATCTCCAAGAGACCTTCGACAACCTCAGGAAGGCGGGCATCAAGCTCAACCCGGACAAGTGTGTATTCGGCGTGCGGGTGGGTAAGCTCTTAGGCTTTCTGGTGTCCGGGCGCGGCATCCAGGCCAACCCCAACAAGATCGATGCGATCCTCGCTATGGAGCCGCCCAAGACAACAAGGGAAGTCCAGAGGCTCACTGGTCGTATGGCTGCGTTGAGCCATTTTCTGTCCAGGGCAGCGGAGCAGGGCCTACCATTTTTTAAGACCCTTCGCGGTTGTGACAGGTTTCGTTGGGATGGCGATTGCGTCAATGCCTTCGATGAATTAAAGAGGCATATCGCAAGCCTCCCTACCCTGGTCGTCCCAACGCCAGACGCTCCCCTCCTGCTCTAGCTCGCTGCCTCAGCCGGCGGTCAGCACCGTCCTCGTTCTCGAGGAGGGCGCTCTTCAGCGCCCCGTGTACTTCGTCTTCGAAGCCCTACAAGGCGCTAAGACACGGTACATGGAGCTTGAGAAGCTGGCTTACGTGCTGGTCATGGCCTCCAAAAAGCTCCGACACTACTTCCTGGCTCATTCAATCACCGTGCCGTCTTCGTTCCCCCTAACGGAGATGTTGCACAATAAGACACGGAGTATAAATAAGACACGGATGTTTTCCCTGCGCACTCTACTGAGTCTAAACAAGACGCTGATGTCCCGCGCGCACATTGGCGTACCCTTCGGAGCGTAACTAAGTCGTGGTTGATAGTCCCACGCATGCTCCGGAGTACAAACTAGACGTAGATGTTTTCCCTGCGCACTCCACTGAATCTAAACAAGACGCAGATGTCCCGCGCGCGTTGGCGTACCCTCTGGAGCCTAACTAAGTCGTGGTTGATAGTCCCACGCATGCTCCGGAGTACAAACACGTGGATGTTTTTCCTGCGCACTCTACTGAATATAAACAAGATGCGGATGTCCCGCGCACGCGCTGGTGTCCTCACCACGCGTACTCTTTTCGAGTATAACCAAGACATGGTTGATCCTCCCATGCACTCTGTGGAGCATAAACAAAATGTCGCCGGGCTTGCTCGCACGCACGCTCAGTAAACACGGCGCACTGCAGGCTTGCCGTCGCACATTCCCGCGGGGTACAGACAAGAGCTCCGCTGCCACCACTTCGAAGGGTGAGCGCTTGCGCGTCTACTTCGATTAGGCGCCAGCGGATCGCGTCCACTCCACTCGCGCGTCTACTTCGCCCACAAAGCGCCACTACCGTCAGGACAAGCGGAGACGACCGTAAGATGGCAGCCTCCGTCATATTAACAATCAACTGTACAAGTAGCACGTGGCGATGGAGTACTCGGCGCAACTGTTCTTTCTTTCATAAGAAAAAGAAAGGAAACAACAACAAAAACAAAAAAAATTACATCACCACCATCAGGCCCAGACACCACACCTAGGGGGCTGCGCCGTCCTCGTTGCGTTGACGGACCTGCTCCAGCCACTGGAGGAAATTACCTTCCCGGAGTAAGGTTCGCCGCAACAGGACTTTGGCCGCTTCCTCCCCAAGGCAGCCCCAGATCTGGTCATAGAAGCTCTGGACGGTAGGCATGGTGGTGCGGACTGCGCTGGACAATACCCTGGCTCCGGTCGGCACACCCAGATTGGGAGCGACCAGCTCGTTCACGTGCTCACACCCCTGGGCGTGGAGCATGGCAAAGGCGAGACAGGCGCTGGCGAAGCCGCAATGATCGCCGAAGGCTTTGGCACCGCGGAGTGCCAGGCTCGAGCCCTCCTCAATCTGTGCCAAAGACTGTGCCACATCCGCGGCGTTATGGGTAAGGTCCGGCACGCCGACGGAAAGGTCCCGGAGGGCCCCCTCCAGCGACCCCATGGCCCTCCACGCCACCGCGGACACGTCGCCCAAAGTCCGTTCTTCTCCTCCAAGGCCGTCGTCAGCTAGGTTTTCTCTTCCTCCAGCGCCCGGATCTGCTCAAGCAAGCCGGCACGCTCCTCTGTCGCGGCGCACTGGGCCTCTTCGGCGGCGCGCTGCGCCGCTGCCACTGCGCGGATTTTCGCCTCCAATATATAGATGCGCTCGTCCTTGGCGGCGTGCGCCTCGTCGGTAGCGCGGAGCTGGTCCTCCAACACTCTCCGCTGGCGGATGCGAGCCTCCTCCAGCACCTGGCTGATGGCAACCGTCTAACAGCGGAACGACATGAGTGTTTGTACGCTCAGCAAGCGGTCTCAATCGCAGGCTCAAGTACTTACACTCATTTCCGACGCGCTCAACGCGAGCGTGAGAAGATCCCCCCCGCATGACGACAGTGCCCGCCGATCCAGTCTGCTGTCGGCATACTCCGCGGCCCCGTTAAGGGCGCGAAGCATCTTCAGATGTAGGATGAAGTCAGACACGGCAAACCTCAGGGGCCCGACGACAGCGTCGGGTGCCCACGACGTATCGCGCAACGGGGCCGCGGCTTCGCAAACACCTCCGTTGCTCGATCCTTGGCCACGCCCGGGAGACCTCATCTCTCTTGATGTTGACGAAGGCACGAGCGAGCAAATCGGAGAGAGCTTCGCGAAGTCATGGGGAGATAAGGAATTACGCCTACCTCCGCCACCCTCCGCTAGGGCGTGGGGAGGTGTCAGCTCAGCCTCTACCTGGGAAGCAATGACTCCCTCCTCGGTCGGAGTGGCTTCCCGGTTGGACCCTAGGCCCCCGACGACCGTGCCTGCCACATGGAATCGCCCCGTGTGCTAGGGCGATCCCACCCGGCGGCGCTTCGTCCTCGGGGATTCAGGCGACGCACCCTCGGCCGATCCAGTAGCTGCACGGGTTGGAGCGGGCGGCAAATTCGTCACGGTTGCAGCAGGCGACGATGATGAGCCCTCTGCCGCTCCAGTCGTTGTAGGAGTTGGAGCAGGCGGAAGGTCCGTGGCGGCCGCCATGGCCGACGAGGGCGCAGGAGGCAGGTCCTCATCGACCGATACAGGCGACACAACCTCGTCCTTGACGGCGTCGCTACCAAGGCCCGCCCCACCACCGCCTAAGTCCTCGCTGGGGGCAGTGTGACCCCCGAGTTGGCATGCTCGGACCCGCCACCTGACACGTTCCCCGAACCAATGGTGCCTGCCGCAAATCTGGCAGGCGGGTTAGAGAAGGCGGTTCTGGAATGAGCCCCCCGCTACCGGGGAGACGCCCCCGCCTCGCCAGCGCCATCGCAACGACAGGGCGGACTCCGCACCGGCACCATGTGTTCCGGTACGGCGAGACCTAGGACCTCGCACACCCAATTTATCCGCCCTAGCTTCGCAGGCTCAGTCGCAGTTTCGCGTAGGGCGTGCTCCTTCGGCGTGTACGGCCCCAGGAAGGCCTCGACGGCGCGCTCTGCGTCTTCCAATGAGAGCACTGCACGTGAAGTGTTGCTCCACTCACAAAACAGTTACATATGTATACGCAGCACATGGTCGAAGGTACTTACCACGACCGGGGGGTTGCTGCAGCGAAGACACTGAAGGGTGGGCGCCATCCTACAGGTGTGATCTCGTTCATACCTCCACTGGCTGGAGAGAGGAGACACCCCGTACATTGTAAACTCCTCGGCGAGATCGCGCATGTTGAACCAGAGAGTGACGCCGGCGAGTCTCTGCGCCTGCTGTCGATCGCTGCTCCCCGGCTCCAACCCCGGACAGCAGTTGAAAGCTATCAGCTGACCCCGGCACCGAAGGTTGCTGGTAGGCGTCACGCGGTAGTAGAACCACTGCCGTATCGGCCGGGCTCCCACTTCTCCCGCCGCCGCGGGAGCGGGACCAGCCGCGACCCAACCTCACCACGGCGGACGCCGCAAAGTGGGGGCGGTGCCCCTCCTCGACCTTCTCTACCGACGGGCGCATCATGAAGAAGGGCGAACAAGCTCGCGCGGGGATGAGCACCTTCCACTTGGACCGCCCAGGAAAACACCGCCAAGCGAACTATCGCGTTCGGGGTCAGCTGCGCCAACTCCAATCCGTAAGCTTCCAAGACCTGACCGACGAAGAGCGTCGAGGGCATTCGGAACCCAGCCTCAAAAAATGCGGCGAAGACAATCGCCTCCGACTCCTCGGGGTGAGGCTCCACTTCGTCGCGGGCAGGCAGGCGAGCTCCTCCGCGCTCCTCTATCTTCTTCTCCCGCAGGAGGGCCTCGATTGTCTCCTTCATAGCACGACTCCGCCCTAGCACCCCGGAGCAGTGCCCTTGCGAGCTCCGCATGGCGTCGTACCGCTTGTTGGCCTGCGACGGCTTGCGAGCCGCCAGGGGGAATTCCGCTGGTGGCAGCGTCGCACCGCGCTAGGTCGACGAGGCGCTACCACTAAGCCAGCGACCGGAATCTCTGTGGCCTGCCATCCCACTTCCCAAGCGGAGGGCTGAAGGAGCAGGAGGCGTGCGGATTTCGCACAACAGGAAAGAACAACCAGACAAAGGTGCGTGGGCGAGAGACGCGTCCGCGTGCTAGCGAATAGCGCTTTATGAAGACTTTCCACCTCCCCACGATCAGGGATGCAACCGGCGGGAGCCCCGTCAATTTGCCTCCCCACGATCGGGAAGGGCAACCGTCGACAGGCTGACTCGCCACATGTCCTGTCTCTCTTGGGAACGGATGCGGGCTCGTGTTTGTGCGACCGCTAACATCCCACGATGCACCAACCATGCGGCGCCGCGTGTACCCCTCTCTTGGGACCGTGTGTACGACCGTAGCAGACCGCCCCAGTCTTTTCAACACTCCACGCGCCTCACGCGAACAATTCAGACATCATCTCCGAAATGCATCGCTATCGGGGCGTGACGACTCTGGACCGAGTGAGGACTCACCTCACCAACACAGCGTTGCGCGGGAAGGCCTGGTCTGCCCCGCACCAAGCGGAGTCTCGGTACCACTCCTCGCACGTCCGACACCTTCGGCTCTGCAGCATGGCCCTGCCGACAACTGTGGCACCGCGAGGGATGGCTCCGAGACCGCGGACGACTTCGACGCCTCACCACCGCGCGTCGGTATTACGCAACTGCCCCTTTTATCTACAGTAGGTCACAGGCTGTAGGGACGGAGGGGGCCAAAGGGCTCGGCAACATGGCTTCGGCCTGTGAAGCCCTTCACCATGAGAGGCTCCTGTTGTAGGGGTGGCCCCCACCTAAACCCAACCGGTCTGTTAGAAAGGCGTAAGTATCAAGTGAGGCATGTGTAATGGCGTCAATGCCCCGAAGGGTATCCTTGTAAAGACGCTCCTCGTAAGGAGATATACATGTGACGCTAGTTATAGGGAGAGGGGATATCCCACCTAACTCCCCACTACTCTCTCTCTCTGTTTGGTCTGTAACCACAACAGGACCAAATGGATTATTTTGGTGGAAACAGCTAGCCTAACATTTTTTATTTTGTTTTATGTTTATGGTCCACGAGATGCATATTTGACAATTAGCTTCTATCTTAAATATTTGTGAAGTAGTAATTTTGTTTAGGAAGATGATGAGGACAACCCTAGTACTTATCTTCTCTTTCATAAGTATTACCTCAAGCATGCAATCTATTGGATTAATCACAAGAAATATAGCTAAAATTTTTGATCAACAGGTAAATCTTCTCCTAACTAAGTTAAAGTATTGATTTACATGAGGATTGGGTGATGCGGGGAAGGGTGGCCCGATCTTCACGACGTAGGATTATGGATAACTAGCGCGTGCAACCCTAGCAATTGATGCGCCAACCACCGCCTCTATACGGCAGCTGCAGGACTCAAATTACTCAACCACACGCTGACGGCCTTCGTCTACTCGCTATCGTGGAGCGTACATGCTCAAGCAATCACGTGGATTCGCAAGAACAACGGAGTAGCAACTCAGAAATAACACCCAATCCCAATTAGTGGTGGAAATGGCTCACACACAAAAGGAACAAAGTGTTCTACTAAAACTCCAAGCATGAACTATGCTCATACATGGGGGTACCCCCCTATTTATAGGGTGAGGTGACTTGGGGTTAAGAAAGTGATGGGTACCGACATCATGTTTATACGATCTTCTCGTGGCCATGCGATCTTACGTGGCTATCTTGACTTGGGGCTAAGCGATGAGGTAAGCGGCGACATCATGTTTGTACGATCTTCTCGTGGCCATACGATCTTACGTGGCTATGATGACTTGGGGCTAAGAAAGCGATGAGGTAAGCTACCGACATCATGTTTGTATGATCTTCTGTGGCTAAAGGATCTTCTGTGGCTATGCTAACATATGCGCTTACATCACTTTATGTCAATCTTCTACGGCCGTGGGATCTTTTGTGGCTATGCTTCCCCTGTCCCTAAAAGTCCTTTTCCTTTTGTATCTTTTCCTCGAATCTAAGAACACATAAAAAAGATGCATTAGGTAGTAATCTATTCTTAATATTGTTATATGTCATTATTTAGGGAAGGAATTCACCTGATAATTTTATTTGGCTCAGTAACTCCTTTTAGGAAATCCATGCCTTGAATATGAATATAAAGCGCCTCAAGCTTCAAACTGCAAAGCGTGGTTGTGCTGAATGTGATGTAGGAGAAAATAGGTAATGCTTGTGCTATCCGCATCATTGGGTAATACCTAATGCGTATGCTCTATGTATAAGGTTTAAAAAGAAAGAATCATTGGAGGCCAATTAGAGTTTGATCCAAGAGAAAAGAAGAGAGAGAGAGAGGGAAATGGTAACCAAAGAAAAACCAACCCTAAAAATTGTATGATGTCTATTAGTGCAAGGAGATGAGCAGTGGGACTCATCTGTAGTAGTGGCATAAGAGAACAACCCGTGAGGCCCACTAGCAAATATATGATATCATCACACATGTAACATCATGATGAGGTCATCGTACATGTGGCATACTTAGTCATGAGGTACATGATGCCACAACATACGACAGCAAACTATAGCACCGACCTAAATATGCTATGAATATGAGGGTACCTCCATATAACAAAACTTCAGGAATTTCAGAAGTATACTTGTTTGTGTCTAAGGTTTGAACGAAGCAATTATGTCCTTTAGAATTGAAAAATATCCAAGATTCTTATATCTGTCATTCTTGTGCTTGCCTCTATGAATGCAAAAACACATTTACTCCACGTGAGTAGGCAAAGGGACCAAAGCACGTGGTTAGGTGAATTGAGCATCGCAGGTGGTTGTAATAGAGACAGTGATTGGTGGTATTCTTCATTAGGTTGTACAGATCCAGTTATTTTTAATCATACGTCGTGAAAACCAGACAACATCCCCGCATCATAAGAGGGATTAAAGGATTAACTAGGGTGGTTCGTAGTCATTACGGATTAACTGCACAACTAAATTAGGTGCTTCCTCCCTACAGTGCTTCTGCCTACTGTGATAAAAACAATTAGGTGATTGTGAAAGCCATACTGAACAGTGCACCATTCTTCTAGCTAATTAAACTAATCCATGAGCTACCTCATTGTACACTCTTGACCTTTCTTACTGGCACGTCAGGGAGTATTATTATTGAACTAAGTTTTCCACTGTGATTTCATAATCATCATCTTCTTCTCAGTAAAACCATATGCATGAGTGATTTGACCAAGCTAAGTGAGACGTTTACATCCAGGTGAATTGCTATGGGAAGTGAGACGCAGTCTGATACAACTTTTTGTTTCAATGAGTAAATCCCGCGATTCACGATGTTGACCAGAAGTAGCTCCTCGCTTATTGGGCGACTCAAATATAGAATCCATATTTCAAGCTTGATCCTTCAAATATGATAAAGAATACTTTCAGAACAGTACTTTTCCTAATATATTTTGCTAATAGAGGATGCTATGCTATGTACCGATCATCTGTAGCAAACAAAGTTGCTATAGGATCTTATGCTCCAGGTGTCAGATCAGGAGTGGAACTGCTACAGTTACCATATGGATCGTAAGAAGCTTGATTTTGTTCTACTTCCCCGTCTTTTTTCCTTCCCTATCTCTTGAGACGCCAAGATCAATTGCAAAGTTCTAAAAACAGATTTACTCGGCCGAGTAATCGCCCGAATACTCGTACTAGGTCCTCTCACCGGGTACGAGTAGGCCAAAACGAGTAGTTAACCGGTTTAACCGGTATAACCGGCCGATTATTCGGCATAACCGGCCGATTATTCGGCATAACCGGCCGATTATTTGGCATAATCGGCTACCAGGCCGAGTAATCGCCGAGTCGCAACAGTGCAATTCAGTTTGCTGTTTCTGTTTGCTGAAATTTCTTCATTGCTTGTGTACTGATCGCCTAGTAGCCATCTACTTCCATCATATGTTCAACCATGAAGTAGGATTGTGAGAGGATCGTCAGAGCATAATACTTTCAAAGTATTTTGTAAGTTTCATTAAAAGTTAAAATTGGTTGCATCATGACCACTCAACAAAAAATTTTCCAGAAAGAACCTGGTGGTCAGCGTGCATTGATCTTTGATCAAGGGAACAGAATCTCTTAGGTGAACTTCATGAAGTATTGGAGCTTGCATGTGTCTTATGATGTGAATATTGTCTCATATGGAACACTAATCTTTGAATTGTAATGTAGGGTATCAGCTTGTGCTGATGTAGTAGATATTTGTGTCAAAGCGTTGCATAATTCCACTGCAAGAAATAAAAGTTTTGATGTAAGATTTGATTTGTCCTTTCATTTTCTTCTGTACTGTGATGCTTTTGTAACTGATAATAATCTTCAGTGGTGCAATAATTAACTTGTCACTATGTACTCACTATGTACCAATGTTGGGAATTATTTTTTTTCAACCACCTATATATATCAAAAGTTCAAAATAATAGCATCAAATGTGGCTTTGATTTTATATGAATACACATATATAAATCCGTTATTGAAAATATAAAACCGGTTACAAGGCCGAGTACTGAGCCGATTCCCGTATAATCGCTATAAGGTGATGTGACCGAGCGAGTACCGATTACCGAGTTTTAGAACCTTGATCAATTGCCTCCATGGAAGAAGAGGGTGGAGCTAGCTGTATATGGGCAATATCGAACAAGAATAACATGCACCACATAAATAAAAGGAAACTTTTGGGACTTCGCAAAAAGAATTCCCAGACATTCCTTCCAGCAAGAGGTAGGGGTGTTTTTTTTTGCTACGGCTTATTAGACTAATAATAAACAATGATTGCTAAAAGAAATCCAAAAGCTGGCTGAAAAGACTAAAAGAAGGGGGCCATAAAAAAAATCAGCCAAACGTTTTGTAATACAGGAGAAATTTGCTTGGTAGATAAAGAAATGTTTTACAATTCCAACAATAACGATAAGCCCTCTTAGTAATCTCACCCCCTGTTCTACTCTCAAACCACTATTACATAAATGGAGGTCCACACAACCACTAAAACATATTAGATAAGATCCATCTTACCAGTAGAAGTGTACATGCATAGCATAAATTTCAGCCAAGTCTTGCTTCTCGGTGTATTACCTGAAAAAAAGCATTTGTTTAAATAAGGTTACCCTGATGTATCTAAACATTAGTCTTCGATATTCCATTTGCTATTAAATAGATGCTATTTTATGATGCGTGCCATCGAACTTTTCAAGTTTAGCTACAAATATACACAAGTATTTAGATTGGTCGCATGAAAATAATATTGGTATATTTGAGGGAACATATTGTTTGCAATCTAACTTGAGGTGCATTCATGTTGTACTCCAACAAAAAAAGCATCTTGTAGGATACTTTTATATTTTTGATGTCTTTTTTTCTAGAAGTTTTGAAGTACATCTAGAAATTTTTGTAGAGTAAGTTTAGTAGTACATCTTTTAAAAATTTTCAGAATTTGTGATGCCTTTTTTAGTTGGAGTGCATCGTGATTTTCATCAAAAGTATTTCCATAACATATATTTTGTATAATTTTTAGTTTTTGTACTAACATATACCAGAAAAATAATCATCAAAGGCGTATATTAGAGATCATGTCAATTATGAAACAATATCTGTTTTGCAACACAGGGAGTACATTTTAGCAGCTTGTACAAAAACAAATAATTTATGCCCAATATCGTAGGAGTTTAAGATACCCTATATCTGATATGTCTAGCAAAGCATTTTGTAGGACACACTTGTATTAGGTCACCTAAGATGAAGCAATGGTTATACCATAAATTACATTTCACTAACTAATCGAAGTTAAATATACAAAGCAATGACTTACAGTACATGAGTTTGTATTTTATGCATTTACATACACTTTCCACACCATCCACTATTCAGCCTACAATTAAGAGTGGGGATTGACGCAGGAAATTTTGTAGCCAAAAGTTGTTTGTACCATAGTCGTCCCCAAGCTACAGTATTTGGTTATGTCTAATAGAATGATTACTGATACTGCATGGTTTGTTACACAATATTACAAAATTAATTGTTTGCCTAATGTTAAATAATTCTAAAGAAAGGTAATTTACATTGTTCTGAAATTAGCAATGCCATAAAAAAATCTACAGCTATTTTTCTCAGTCAAACAGTAGAGTATAGACTTCATCAACCTGCAGCAGAAGTAAAATAAAAACAATACAAATTTCTTTACCTCTTCAGCAAATTTAACCAAGATTGTCGTCCTTGGCCTTTGCTGGCCTTCAATTGGCACAAAGTGTGCAGTAACTACCGCAGGAAAGCCGGCGTTATCCAATACACCCTATAATAAGTTCCAAAACAGTGTGAAATATTACTCATCTAAGAAGATATGGTTGAATATTATACATTTGAGCTGGAATTCCCACCCTTACAATCCCTGCAACAAAAGCTCCACAGTTAAATGCTCCCATGTCTTTTGGAACGGAAATGAACCTGGTCAAACAAGAAGAGTATCAAGTCTGAGACTTGAAAAAGACATTATGAAGTTCAAAGATTTTATCAAACCGGTTAACAAGAAGCTCCTTTTCACTAATCATGTATTCATCCTCATGCTCTGTTCCTTTCTCAAGTGAGTCAGCCACCTGTAAACAATAAGAACACAACTATTGGGATCAGCAAGCAAACAAATGCACTGAGCCCAGTGATCAGAAGAAAACCATATTAGAGAAAGTCCAGACCACTATACTCGGTCAGATCTATTCTCTATGTTTGGAAACTAATCCTTGGAGATAGAATCAATCCTCTAGGTTTAGTATCTCTTTATATATGTAATCTACAGCCGTATGGTAAGGCAGGCCGTCTGGACTTGAATAGAAAGCTTGGATTAGATCAATGTATAGATAGAAACAATTCCAGACTTTCCTTTCTTACCTTGCGGCTGCCTTGTAACCTCCCGGTGGCTTTTCACCTATATTAACATGAAGGGATCGGCAGGGATCTTTACGGCCAAAGAAATTCCACATGGTATCAGAGCCTTTCCCAATGGCGAGCTCCTCTAGTTCCTCCTCCTCTGTGTTTCCCTTTGCCATCCCAATAACAGAGAAGCTCACCAGATCCAACCACATGCTGTGGAAGGCGCAAGTCCTTCCCACGGTTCGTGGAGCCCAGATGATGGGGTTCCTTGATGGAACTACTAGAGCACCACCCAAAGAAGTTGAAGCCAAGCAAGGCGAGAAGATAGTCAAGATCCAAAATCAAGACTATACCCAGTGGCTGGTCAAGGACCAACAGATCCTTGGCTTCCTGCTGGCATCTCTGTTCAGAGAGATTCTGGTACATGTCGCCGACAAAGAGACTGCTGCTCAAGTGTGGCAAACAATTGAAGCCATGTTCTCCTCACAAACACGTGCGCGGTCAATCAACACGCGCATAGCACTAGCCACAACTCAGAAAGGCAACATGAGTATTGCCGAATATATTGGCAAGATGAAGACTCTAGCAGATGAGATGGCATCTGCTGGAAAGCCTCTAGAAGAAGAAGAGCTGGTTTCCTACATTCTCAGTGGCCTTGACATGGAGTACAACCCATTTGTGTCGACTCTAGTTGGGCGCACTGAACCAGCCTTGGTTGGAGAGGTCTACTCCCAACTCCTCAGTTTTGAGCAGAGGATTCAGCTCCTACAAGGTGGACCATCGCAGTCCTCTGCAAACCTTGCGATGTGGTCTGCTGCCAACTCTGCCATGCGTGGACGTGGTGGTTTTCAGCGCAGTTTTGGGAGAAGTCACGGGCGTGGTCGTGGCACTGGAGGCCGCAATTACATGCCAAATCGCCCAAGCAATGGTGAAGACACTCGCCCAAAGTGCCAGCTCTGCAAGAAGAGAGGACACACAGTTGAAGCTTGTTGGCATAGATTTGATGCAGACTTTACTCCTCCAAGCGAAAAGATAGCAGCAGCAGCTACTACATCCCATGGTATTGACACCAATTGGTACATCGACACGGGCGCCACCGATCACATCACCAGCGAACTTAACAAGCTGACCGTTCGTGACAAGTATGGAGGAGGTGATCAGATCCATGCAGCAAATGGAGTAGGTATTGATGGATGGATAAGTCTATGTGTTGTTGTTTTTTTGCTTTTGCTTTAGCATCTCTTTTGCTTTTACTTTAGCATCTCTTTAGGACAGCATCTGCTTTTTGCTTTTGCTTTAACATCTCTTTAGGACAGCATCTGCTTTTTGCTTTTGCTTTAGCATCTTGACTAGCATCTAGGACAGCATCTTAGACTAGCATCTTAGCATATGCTTGGCCCATCTTGGCCTATAAATTTGTATCCCCAACCCCTCAGGTTGGCATGGCATTGTGTGAGGAATAAAGAAAATTGCCCCATCTCCAAGTGTCATCCTCTCGATGAGAGTGAGAATCTTGCTATCACCAAGAGCAAGAATCGAGCGACTAACAAGTGGTATCAAAGCGAGGTTATCCTGTAGCCTGAGCATCTCCTGCTCAATCCCTTCTCCAGCGTCCCTTCCAGCAGCCCCAACTAGCAGCAGCAGCAGCAGCTCCGGCTGCCTCTGCTCACTCCTCCCCCTGTTCAGACGAGCAGCGGCTCATCAGAGGCAGCTCTCTCTCCACGCAGCAGTCCCCCGGTGGCGCGCCATGTTCGCGAGGCGGTCTCGGCGCTCGATGCCGCCTCGAGCACGCGGCGGCGTAAGATGCCGAGCTTCGCTGCAGCGAGAACGCGAGCGGCGGCGACGGCGAGCCGCCGCGGCGTGCGCGCTGGCGTCAGGCGGCGGCGAGCGAGGCGGAAGCGGAAGCGGCGGCAGATGCGCGCGCGGCGGCGGCAGCGAGGTCGAGTTCTACGCGGCGGCAAGCAGCTCTCGTCTCTGCGATGGCAGCGCCGACGCGACCTTGAGCTGCCAGAGGAGGCGCGAGGCGAAGCGGCGCGATGGCGCGTCGCGCCACGCCGCGCAGCGGCGGCAGCCAGACAGCGCGGACGCGCGGCGGCGCTCTGGAGGAGGCATGCCGCAGCGGCGCGTCGGGTCGGCGGAGAGCGCGGCCTTCACAGCGACGCGGCTCTCCCGGTTCGGTACCATGGTCACCACGAGTACAGTCGTCTTGAGGACGTCGGCCCGCGGCGGGTGGCCTACACTCACCAAGACCAACTACGTCGAGTGGGGTGCGGTGATGAGGGTAAAGCTCAGTGCGGCATATGTGGGATGCGATCGTGCGGCGACGTCGACTACGACCCGGGATCGGCGCACTGGATGCTCTCATCGCTGCATCCGCCGAGATGCGATTTCGCTACCAACAAGCGGATCGCCAAAGAGGTTTGGGACACCATCGCTGCAAAGACGCATCGGCAGCCGCACCGCGCCCGCAAGTCTACATTACGGGCACTACGCAGGAGTGGGAGAACCCGCCTTCAAGCGGTGAGGACATTGATGACTTTGCTCTTGTCTCAACACTCGCTGCGAGAAGATGGTGCGATTCGGCGACGATACCTACGGCGAGGAGAGAGCGTGGAAAAGCTCTTCCGCTGCGTCCCGAGAAGTACAAGCGGATGGCTCGCTCGTCGAGTCTCTGCTGGACCTCTCCACGATGACGATCGAGGAGGCGTTGGGTCGCCTCAAGGTCGTTGGGGCGATGAGCCACGGCGCCTCTCGGGACCCGTCACCATTGGCGGAAGCTCCCTCGCTCGGGAGCGGTGGTCTGCGGCCAAGGTGACAGGAAGAAAGGGGAGCCTTCTTCCACGACAGCGGCCACAGCGTGGCAAGCGCGCAAACCGCGCAAAGACGCCGAAGAAGCGCGAGGGCGTCCGAGGGTAATGGCCGTGGAGGCGCCCGCGGCGGCGGCGGCAAGCAAAAGCGACACGAGACGACGCTTGCTACAAGCTGCGGCAAGCTGGTCATTGGGCCAAGGATTGTCGGCGACCACGACGCGGCCGTGCCCACGTCGCGCAGCGGCGGAGGAGGAGCGGCCGGCTCGTTCATTGCTCATGCGAGCATGGAACTACCTCAGCGGCATCGCCGCGGCGACTCTCCTCCACCTTGACGAGCCAAAAGCACACGCCTCCTGCGGCGGCGATTTCGCAACGACAAAACCGGCGGGTGGTGCCTTGACACCGCGCCACCCACCGCATGGCCGGGCGGCGGGAGTTCTTCTCGAGCTCGACTCAGCGTTCAAGGCACCGTCAAGTTCGGTGACGCCCGTAGTGGAGATCAAGGCGTCGGCTCTGTCGTCTAAATCGCCAAGATCGGCGAGCACCGGCCGCCACCGGTGTCTACTACATCCGTGTTGAGAACTCCATCATCGCCTTGGGACGGTGGATGAGAACGGATCGCGCGTGGAGATCGAGCACGGTCCGCGCGATCTGGGATCATCGCCGCGGCTCCTCGTCAAGGTCAACAGAGCAACCGCTCACGTCCTTCACGCGCAGTGGCGCAACCTCTCGTGTCTTGCGGCCGCGCGACGACGCTTGGAGGTGGCACGAGCGCTTTGGGCACCTCAACTTTGAGGCCACGAGGCGGCTCGGCGGCAGGAGATGGTGCGGGGCATGCAAAGACGTCGACCACGTGGAGCGATTCTGCGACACTGCGTTCTCACCAAGCCGCGGCGGCTCCTTCCTCGCCAGCGAGCTCGCGCCAAGGAGAAGGCGGAGCTCGTACACGGTGACCTCTGTGGCCGTGACACGGCTACACCGAGGCGGCGCTACTTCCTCCTCGTCGGCGACGTGTCCCGCTACATGTGGGCTGTCACCGCCGACGTCAAAGCGGCCGCGGCGGACACCATCAAGCGCCTTCAGGCTGCTGCGGTGGCGAGTGCGGCCGCAAGCCGGGTCCTACGCACGGACAACGGCGGTGAGTTCACGGCGGCCGAGTTCGCGGCGCATCGCGCCGACGAGGATCCATCGTCGCTTCTCCGCGCCGTACACCCCGCAGCGAGCAGCGTCGTCGGCGCCGCAACAGGCGGTGGTTGCCACCGCCGCGCCTCCTCAGCGAGAGGGATGCGGCATTCTGCGAGGCGAGGCGGTGATGACTGCCGCCCACTTGCTCAACCGCTTCCCACCAAGGCCCTCGGCGGCAAGGCGCCATACGAGGCCGGCACGGCGCAAGCTCCGCGGTGAGCCACCTCTCGTGTCTTGGCCACCGGCGCCGTCAAGGAGCTCAACCACGTCGGCAAGCTCGATGACCGGAGCACATCGAGGTCTTCATCGGCCACGCGAAGGCGCCAGGCCTCCGCATCCTCGACCTGCGACACGCGCGCGTGCGCATCACGCGCGACGTCGTGTTCGGCGGCGGTGGACATGGGGCAAGATGGTGGATGACGGCTCGACTCGGCGACCGGCCGATTTCGTCGTCGACCACGCCCACCGAGGAGGCGGGGGGCGGCGGCTCGTCTTCACCGAGCTCGCCTACCCCACCGCCTCGTTCGCCACCACCTCCGGCGAGTCCTTCACCACCGCCACCACCGGCTTTGGCAAGCCCACGAGCTCGGCGAGTCCACCGCCCGGCCGCCGCCACGCCTCGCTCTCTACCTGCCGCGCCTACTCCCACGGGCTCGTGACCGGCGGCCCGCCCACGACGGCGGCGCCGCGGTGGAGTTCGCCGCTCCGTCCAACGCGAGGATCGCGCCGGCGCCTACCACGGCGGCGAGCTCTGCGCTATCTCGTCCGTGGGCGACCTCCTCGGCGGCGGCCGTGCAGACTGGATGGCGCAGCGACCGGCGGAGCGCACCTCGCGACAGGCGGCGGCGAGCCTCGTTCATTCGCCGAGGCGAGAGAGACGCGGCATGGCGTGCCGCGATGCGAGGAGAGATGGACGCCGTCGGCGAAACAAGACATGGGAGCCGGCCGATCTTCCACCGACCACCACGCCATCTCTCTCAAGTGGGTCTTCAAGCTCAAGAAAGACGAGGTGGAGAGGTGATCAAGCACAAGGCGCGCCTCGTGGCACGTGGCCGTTCGGCGGAGGAGTCGACCGACGATGCCTTCGAGCTTGTTGCACGGATGGAGTCCGCGCGTCTCCTCCTGCCCTCGCAGACCGGGAGAGGTGGTGCGTCCATCACATGGACGTCAAGTCCGCTTTCCTCAACGGCGACTTAAAGGAGGAGGTCTCGTCACACCGCGGGATTCATCATCCCCGGCAGGAGAGCAAGGTCCTCCGCTGCGCAAGGCCCTCACGGCTTGCGGCGGCACCGCGAGCTTGGAACGCCATGGCGGACTCCACCCTCAAGCAAATGGGATTTCAGCAGAGCGCTCACGAGGCCGCGGTCTCACCGACGGGGCAAGGAGGCAATGCCTGGCGATAGGCGTCACGTCGGCGACCTTGTGATCACCGGTACCAAGGAAGAGGAGATCGAGGCATTCAAGAGCGGAGATGAAGGCCACCTTCCGGATGAGCGACCTCGGGCCCCTCTCCTACCTCGGGATCGAGGTCCGCCAGACGACTCGGCATCTCTCTTCGCGCATCGCCACGCCAAGCGCATCATGGAGTGGCGGCCTCACCGATCGCAACCCACCACACTCCTGGAGGAGAGGTCGGGCGAGTCGTGAGACTACGGCGAGAGAGGTGGGACGCGACGCGATCTGCGCATTGTGGGCGACCTTCGCTACCTTGTCCACACGCCGCCGGACTTGGCGTTCGCCGTCGGCACGTCGGCCGGTTCATGCGGCGGCCGACGACGAGCACCAGCAGGCCGTGAAAAGGATCCTCCGCTACGTCGTAGGCACCTCCGACTACGGCTTGCACTACTACCAAGGTGCCGCGCGCGCGACTTCATCGAATGCGGCGACGGCGACCACGCTGGCGACATCGACACGAGCAAGAGCACCAGCGGGATGCTGTACTTCCTCGGCAAATGTCCGATCAGCTGGCAGTCGGTCAAGCAGCAGGTGGTGGCTTTGTCTAGCTACGAGGCAGAGTACATTGCAGCCACTACCGCTTCTACTCGAGCTCGTGGTGGCTCGTACCGCTGGCGATCTCCTTGGCGAGACGCGGAGGCGGTGGAGCTCGGGGTGGGCGACAAGTCCGCCTTGGCCTTGGCGAAGAACCCTGTCTTCCATGAGCGCAGCAAGCACATCCGGGTGAGGTATCACTTCATCAGAAGCTGCCTGGATGAAGGGAGTGTCCGAGCCAACTACATCAACACTCAAGACCAACTCGCCGACCTCCTGACCAAGTCTCTTGGGCGGATCAAGTTCCAGGAGCTTCGCACTAGGATCGGGATAGCTCAGATTCCCCACAAGGAGACACACAAGACTTAGGGGGAGAGTGATGGATGGATAAGTCTATGTGTTGTTGTTGTTTTTTTTGCTTTTGCTTTAGCATCTCTTTAGGACAGCATCTGCTTTTTGCTTTTGCTTTAGCATCTCTTTAGGACAGCATCTGCTTTTTGCTTTTGCTTTAGTATCTTGACTAGCATCTAGGACAGCATCTTAGACTAGCATCTTAGCATATGCTTGGCCCATCTTGGTCTATAAATTTGTATCCCCAACCCCTCAGGTTGGCATGGCATTGTGTGAGGAATAAACCAAGAAAATTGCCCCATCTCCAAGTGTCATCCTCTCGATGAGAGTGAGAATCTTGCTATCACCAAGAGCAAGAATCGAGCGACTAACAGGTATGGACATTATGCATATTGGTCATTCACGCATTCATACCCCTAATCGTGATCTTCATCTTAGAAACATTCTTCATGTTCCTCAAACCACAAAAAGCCTTGTTTCTGTTCATCGTTTCGCTGTTGATAACCAAGTTTACTTTGAAATTCATCCTGATCTTTTCTTGATTAAGGACCAGGCAACGAAGAGAACCTTGCTGCAAGGCAAGAGTGAAGGAGGTCTTTATCCCCCCTCATCCTTAATCCAAGAAAACAAGTCTTTGGTGTCTCCAAGCCGTGCCTGTCTCAATGGCATAATCGACTGGGTCATGCTTCCCTTCAAGTCATTCAACATGTTATTAGCTCCAATAATTTGCCTTGCTCTTTAGAGTCAAATAAAGGTTCAGTTTGTAATGCCTGTCAACTGACAAAGAGTCATCAGCTTCCTTTTTCAAGGTCTCAAAATAAGTCTAGTGTTCCTCTAGAACTTGTTTTCTCTGATGTGTGGGGACCTGCCTCAGAATCTGTAGGCAGAAATAAATACTATGTCAGCTTTATTGATGATTTCAGTAAGTTCACTTGGATATACCTACTTAAAAACAAATCTGAAGTTTTTCAGAAGTTTCATGAATTTCATAATCTTACTGAAAGACTGTTTAGTAAGAAAATTATTTCTGTTCAAACAGATTGGGGTGGTGAATATGAGAAACTCAACTCCTTCAAAACAATGAAACTCAACTCCTTCAAAACAATAGGAATTTCTCATCGAGTTTCTTGTCCTCATACTCATCAACAAAATGGTGCGGCAGAGCGTAAACATAGGCATATAGTTGAAGTTGGTCTTGCTCTCCTTGCACATGCTTCTATGCCTCTTAAATTTTGGGATGAAGCTTTCATTACTACTACTTACTTGATAAACCGCACACCTAGCAAAGTGATAAATTGGTCCACTCCCTTTGAGCGTCTTTACAACACTTCTCCTGACTATTCCTCTCTTCGTATTTTTGGGTGTGCGTGTTGGCCTAATATTCGTCCTTATAATAATCACAAACTCCAATTCCGTTCAAAACAATGTGCTTTTCTTGGCTACAGCAATATGCATAAGGGATTCAAGTGTCTTGATATTTCAACTGGCAGAATTTACATCTCTAGAGACGTTGTTTTTGATGAACAAGTCTTTCCCTTTGCCAAACTTCATCCCAATGCAGGCGCAAGACTTCGGTCTGAGCTTATTCTTCCTCCCCATACATTGTCTCATTCTATTGATCAAGGGGGTGAAAACGTGTGTGATCAATCTACTGTTGTTTGTCCTGCTACTACTGCTGTTTGCCCTGCAAATTCTTTTGAACCAGATGAGTTTTCAGGCATATCTGATGGCGAACAAGAAACAGCACCTGTGGAGGTTGATGCTGCGTCACTGGCACTCGCCCCTTCTGCACCATCCGAATCTGTGGTGCCACAAAAGCCCCTTATAACTCAAGTCTACAGCAGGCGTTCTAAAGCTACAGCACCTTCACTTGAACCTGAGTTGATGCCTTCGGTCCAGGGAGAGACTACTGACAACACTGAACTCTCTTCTAGCAACTCGGCATCACTCCTCCCTGGTAACATCCCATCTCCACAAGCCTCTATCACGGCTGTTCCTCAGCATCGTCCAGTAACAAGGCTACAGAAAGGTATTGTTCAACCTGCAGTCTTTATTGATGATAGAGTTAAATATACTGATGGCCGAGTTAAGTATAGTTTCCTTATCTCTAATGGAGAACCATGTACTATAGAAGAAGCATTGAGAGATAGAAACTGGAAAGAAGCTATGGATGTAGAGTACATGGCATTGAAGAATAACAATACATGGCATTTGGTTCCTCCTAAGGATGGAATGAACTTAATTGATTGCAAATGGGTCTATAAAATCAAGAGGAAAGCTGATGGCAGTATAGATAGATATAAAGCTCGCTTAGTTGCAAAAGGATTTAAACAAAGATATGGGATTGATTATGAAGATACTTTTAGTCCTGTTGTTAAGGCTGCATCCATTAGAATTGTCCTGTCCATTGTTGTTTCGTCTTCGCCAACTTGATGTTCAGAATGCTTTTCTCCATGGTGTACTTGAGGAAGATGTGTATATGAAGCAACCCCCTGGGTATGGAGACAGGACACTCAAGAACTATGTTTGTAAACTAAACAAATCTTTATATGGTCTTAAACAGGCACCAAGAGCATGGTATTCCAGACTCAGTGAAAAATTGCAGAAACTTGGTTTTACTCCCTCCAAAGCTGATACATCCTTGTTCTTTTATAGAAAAGGAAGTACTGTTATCTTCATGCTTATCTATGTTGATGATATAATTGTTGCTAGTTCAAATCCTAATGCTACTGCAGCACTACTTGAAGATTTAAGATCTGAATTTCCCTTAAAGGACTTGGGAGAGCTGCATTATTTTCTGGGTATTGAGGTCAGGAAGATACAAGATGGAATCCTTCTAACTCAAGAAAAGTATACCGCAGATCTATTGAAGAGGGTACAAATGTATAATTGCAAGCCGGCAACCACTCCTATGTCAGCAAATGATAAATTAACAGCACAAGGTGGAAGACTTGGAACAGAAGACAGCACCAAGTATAGAAGTATTGTTGGGGCTTTACAATATTTGACATTAACAAGACCTGATATCTCCTTTTCAGTAAACAAAGTCTGCCAATACTTGCATAACCCAACTGTTCTGCACTAGATGGCAGTAAAAAGGATATTGAGATATCTGAAGAATACTTTAGGTGTTGGACTAAAATTAAGTGCATCATCCTCCATGCTTGTCTCAGCTTTCTCAGATGCAGACTGGGCAGGCTGCTCAGATGATCGAAGATCGACTGGAGGCTTTGCTGTTTTTCTAGGTAAAAACCTTGTTTCATGGAGTGCACAAAAACAAGCAACAGTGTCAAGATCCAGTACAGAAGCTGAGTATAAGGCAGTAGCCAATGCCACAGCTGAAATTATGTGGGTTCAAACCCTTCTCAAGGAGCTTGGCATCAACAGTCGATCAGTGGCGAAGTTGTGGTGTGATAACATTGGTGCAATGTATCTCTCAGCTAACCCCGTCTTTCATGCTCGAACAAAACACATTGAGGTGGACTATCACTTTGTCCGAGAAAGAGTCAAAAATAAATTATTGGATATTGAGTTTGTATCTTCAGGTGATCAAGTTGCAGATAAATTCACCAAGGCACTTCCAACAACACAGCTTGAAAAATTCAGATACAATCTCAACTTAGACAAGTTGTGATTGAGGGGGAATATTAGAGAAAGTCCCGACCACTATACTCGGTCAGATCTATTCTCTATGTTTGGAAACTAATCCTTGGAGATAGAATCAATCCTCTAGGTTTAGTATCTCTTTATATATGTAATCTACAGCCGTATGGTAAGGCAGGCCGTCTGGACTTGAATAGAAAGCTTGGATTAGATCAATGTATAGATAGAAACAATTCCAGACTTTCCTTTCTTACCTTGCGGCTGCCTTGTAACCACCCGGTGGCTTTTCACCTATATTAACATGAAGGGATCGGCAGGGATCTTTACGGCCAAAGACTTTCTTCCACAAACCACAGGTTACCATTTACTATCGAAACATATTACAAATGAATGCAGAAATTTCTTCTATAACACACAACTGCAAGAAATTGGTTTATTTATACTAACTGGAGAGAGAGCAGCAGCTGAGATATTTATTATTATATGCATGTTAAACAAAAGCTGCAATCGTTTAAGTGTTCAAAAAAGATGCAATCACCTAAACGAGGGCATATCTAGTGCAAACCATATTGGTGCAATCATGAAAACCATTTTAATTTCAGCAACAAATCAACATGAAAATTTCTGATTTTTTTAAAGCAGCCATTAGTCTAGTATACATCTATTTAAAATTTCAATTCAATTTGTGTTGGTAGAAACAAAAAATAGAAATCCCTGGCTTAGGCTAAAAGAAAATGGATCCTAATTTATTTTGAGTTTAAAATTGAAATTTTAAAGGATGACACAATACACCAAAGACTATCTCCTCAAAATTTGGGGGGATTTTTCATATTGGTTTGGTGTTCAAACCAACGTGGTTAGAAGTTTGCACCTAAATATAGTGTTACTTAGACACAGACACATGAATCGGAATCCGACTCGGATTCGGGTGTCCAATTCTGTGAACGAAAAAAAGAATTCGAAGACTCGGCTACTACATACTAATATAGTACTAATAAATGAATATTTTTCCTCTTCCAAACCCACATGGCTATAACATCATCCCTGACATCTTTCGCTCCATTATTTCTTCCATTCGAAGGCTTCTCTTCTTCTGCTCTTCACCTCTTTTTACTCCACCAAAGTCATGGCAGAGAAGGAAATCAACATTCTTTCTTTCTTCTAATCTTCCTCCAGCTTTACTTCGCCTAGTCATGGTCATGAGCAGGGATGCCAAACCAACTGTTACTACATTTTCCCCATCTAGTCTATTCCTCCTTCATCTAGGACGTTGCTAAGGGTGTCCGATGAGTGTCGGAGAGCGCTTGACACATGTCGACACGGCAAAAAAATTTCGGATTCGGGTGTCCTAGTAACACTGTAAATACCTAATAAATAGTTTGCCCTAGATATATCTCCTTCAAGGACATCTACATATAAAGCATAACAGAACTACAATTATCTCATAATCTAAGAATCACCTGACCAATAATAAAACTCAAGGGATAAAAAGTAGGGATTTTTTAGGATATGCCACCTTGCCGTTTCAGGCAATGTATCAGACCTAGTCAGGCCATCGACTCGGATGAGGTATTGGGTCAGCGGTCGGACTGGTGTGGGTCACTGGCTGGACCACATGTTTTACTTAAATATTTTTAGTATATATGATATCTGAAAAGTGCATACATAGACATACCATTTTATTTGTTCCATACAAAGAGACATGAAACTGATTAAAAAGCTCTAATCTTATCATTATAGTATGGTATAAAGGACAGATGGTTGCAGATCAATTGGTTATTATATAAATTTCTTGCAGATCAATTGGTTATTATATAAATTTCTTGTAGATTAATTGGTTATTATATAAATCAACTGTGGGGTGCACTTGGCTAGAGTGGCTTGCTTTGCGTGTGGAGCTAGGTTTGAAACCTGGCAGCCACTCTTTTTGTCTAATTTCTGGCACACAGGATGGGTGGGTTTGGGCCAAACCGGGCTGACTTAGGTGGTTCAGTAAAAAGCCAGCCAGTTCTACCAGGATTTTACCGGTTCAACGGGCTAAGTACATGAACAATACAATTGCATGGACGGTCCAAGTCCGGTTTTTTCGAGTCAGATCGCTAGTCTAGTCCGGATCTGATAACTATGATTTCAGGAAATGCCATGCATGTCGTGTCAGTGAGACATTGAGAACCATCTGCTGAAACAACAATCTTTAGAGTGGCATTTTACAAAAAAAAACCCCTACTATTATGGTAATTAGCATTGTGGAATAGAGTAGGAATAAGGACTGATAGGCAGAACAGATTACCTTTCCAAACAATACCTTCCATACAGTGCTGTGAATGAATGATAAAATCCCCAGCAGTCTAGTCTCTCGCCTATTCCCCTGAATTAATTATTTTTTATTAACCTGACTATCTCAAAAGGAAAAAAAAGGATAGGAAAACGAGACACCAAGCAATTATGCAGTAAGTCAATATCAGGGATGTTAATGCTGTAAGTCTGGAGAGCATCTAAAACCCATACAGAAATTATAGCATATGAACATTTTATATTTACAAAATCCATTAAAAACTAAGAGATGAAACTTCAGTCGTTATTATTCAATTAGTCTGGAAAATTAATTACCATGGTTTATACTAAATTAATAACAGATGAATTTAAATGTCACTTATTGTGCTACAAGTACAACCTCATCTCTCTAAAAGAAAAGGATATTATGCTACAACCAGTAAGTTTGATATCCAAACAAAATTATGCAAGTAAAAGGACATGATTATATCATGCCATTTGCAACAATGAAGCAAAGAAAACTTCCTATTTCAACTCTTCACAATGAGTATATAAATTAAGAGACTACACTCTACTACAAAGCCATATTCCAGATCAACACAATCATTGAAGACGAGAACTATGCATCAAACCTTTTCCCTGTGACAGACAAGTTCAAGAACTCTCGCACCAACAGCATAACCAGCATCCTCCAGCCTGTGTGTAAAAGAAGAGAAACAGATGTAATATCAAGCATAGTAGAATATTAACACATGAAAACATGGTCCGATTTTATTAAATGCTTTAGCACAGGCATATCTATGGTCTCCATTCTACAAAGAAAAAAACAAGAGATCTTGGAATATGTACAAATGGGATTGCACAAATTTGACCAACCAAATGTTCTAGTTTCATCAGATTAGACAACTGTCATGTGGGGCCAAGTATATGGCCGATGTCACAAGGCTAAGGAACAGCCAGCCCTAGAAATCCATTGTATCTAAATAGGAAGATTGCAATTAGGAAGAGTGCAATTAGAGTCCGAGTCCAGGAAGGATGATAACTTCTATCCCAAGTCATGTTGTACCCCTATATAAAGGAACATATAAAATCAATAGAAGCAAGGAAGGATTGGGTATTCAACCTAATCTCTTGCGCCCCCTAATCTATTCCCTCTCCACCGTGCGACTAGGGTTCCTCCCTAGCAGCGCCTCACCGACAGCACCAAAGCGCAACCTGCACCCTCCTAACCTAAACCTTCCCTTCTGCCTTCGCTCCCAACTGTAGGCCGCAGCACTCCTTCCCTGCTTGCACCTCTCCCCCCGACCGGCGCACCCTCCTTCTCCCTAGCTGGCACCGCCGCACTTGTCCCAACCACCGCTGCCCCCTTCCCCCGGCCGATGCCGTCGCCCGCATTCTCCCCGCTCGCTGCCGCCCCAATGCTCCCGCCCACCGCCACCTACTTTCTCCTCAGTTGCCGCTGGCCCCTTCTCCCCACCCGCGGCCGCACCCCTTCTCCTTACCCACGGCCATCGCCCCCTTGTCGGCTAGGGTTAGGGCTGGGCGCCACCGTTGCTGCCGCTCCTTGGAGTCACCCTCCGCACCGCCTTCCCCCCATGGGTCCCTCACTCCCTTGAGCCTCGCCTGCACCACCAAGTCCCAGCACCCACACCAGTGCCTACTCATCCTTGCTTCTGTCGCTGAAGCGCCATGGTGTGCCACAATTTTTCTAAGATGATAAACTTTTGTTGTTGGACTGAATTCCAAATTAATTTCTTGGTCACTGTTCTCCTAAAATCATCTGGGTTATCTGTTCGTAATTAGTGGTTGCAGCTTGCAAATCTCATTGGGCATGTTATTTGTGTTTATCATGTTGGCTTATTTCTTCAGTGATGTGACCATTCGCATAGAATCTGCTACTTTTGTGCTTATCTCATTGGACTATTTATCCAATAATTGAGATTAAATTGAGCATTAATATATATAAGCATGTACTATTTTATGAACTTAGTAAACACAAATTGCAGTTTTAATTGTGATGCATACTTCAGTGTGTTATGGTCATATTCTTGACTAGTGTCATGTGTGACTAGTTTATGAACATATCAGGTTATGTTTCGGTTCTCATTGCCAGCGATAAAGCTTGCAAAACCTATGATTTAATTATGTTGTTTGCATAAGCTATCATTTGTCTATTTATTTCTAATTTTCTGCAGCCATGAAATTCGAGGAGGCCAACGACGGGGATAACGCCGGAAATGATATGCATGCTGAAAAGAGATGCGTGGTTCAAAGTCTTGCAAATTCTAGAAATAACGGTATGGGAAAATATGTAAGATTTATGGTTTTCCTTTATCAACTAAACTTAGAAATGATTTGAATTTTTTCGATTCTTGCAGTTCGTGTTAACAAGTTGATTTATTGACTAGCTTCTGTACCCATTTTCACATTCAAATCATAATGGTAACATTGCAACAATGATGGGATGTGAGGATGTTAATCTGTTAGGTGAGCTGCAATCAGTCCTTCATTGTTTTACCAATGAGGTCAGAATTTTCTTTTTAACTGCTACGACCAAAACATGAACCATTAAATTATCTTGGTCGCACTGATCCCCTAGGCGGCTGCCTAGCTCGCCTAGGTGGCACCTAGGCGCTAGGCGGGAGGGTGGCACCTTGCCCGCCTAGCCAATTGTTCCTGCCTAGGCGGCGATTAGGCGCTAGGCGTCGGTTTAGCACCCGACTAGCGCCTAAGTGAACACTGCTTGGTCGTGGGTCTTGCTATGGTTAAGTCATTACCTATTATCATCTTTTTGATTGCTTATATGTGAACTTTCAATGTCATGAGCCATTTGTGATGCATTTGTTTCATGAACTTTGATGTGAACTTTTGTTTCATGAACTATCATGTGAACTTTTGATGTCATGAGCCATTTGTGATGCATCTGTTTCATGCATCTGTCATGAGCCATTTTTTATGTCATGAACTTCTGTGAACTATTGATGTGATAATGTGAAGATTGATTTCCTAATGTTTCATGAACTATCATGTGAACTTTTGATGTCATGGGCTAGCTTATACATTGTACTTAATACATTTTTACATACATTATGTGGCCATTACGGAGTTACATATAGTTTGTTATGCAAGCACAAGCATAGAGCCAAAAAAACCATGCACAGCTCGCGAGCCAAACGAGCCAGCTCAAGCCTACATTCAAGCTGAGCCGAGCTAAGCCTTTGGCTCATTTCCTTAACAAGCCGAGCCAATGTTCCAGCCGAGCCTGGCTCAAGCTGTCTCGTTTCCAGCCCTAGTAGCATGTACTAAGTTTGTACTAGGCACCAATCCAGACCAAATGAAAATGCCACAGGACAGTAAATAATCAGTTGTATGCGTAAAATTAACTTCGATACAGGCTCATCAATGGCTAACAATATGACCAGACGTGTGTATGTAAACAACAGAAACTACCTTCGTTCCAGCTCAGCAATGTTGTCAACTTGTGTCTGGTTGTATTGAACCAACTCCGAGAACAAGAATGCAAATGCACTCAAACTGACCTATGAATTACACACAACATTCATTAAGCATAAATGATAACATAACAGGCCAGGAAGCACAATAGAGTGTCAAAATTTATACAATAGAAACCAGAATAATCATCTGGAGATACACCAATAACATTAGGAAAGCACAACATAATCTTTTTGACTTTTTATTTGCAACCTATATTGATAAACAATTTGTCAAGAAGACAAAAACTTGAAAGCATATGTGGTGGTTGATGCTTATATGACATCCCCTGTTCACCAGATCTCGCCACTGACCCGGGGCATAGCTAAGGAAGGAGGGAACAGAGAAGAGATGAATCTGTATTTTATTTTGGTTGGCTGACTGTGTGAGGTGGCTTGCTGATTCAAAAAATCAAGCCCAGTTGGCTGTTGGCTGCCATTATAAGCAAAACTACTAAAAATCCAGAGTGAAAATTGCAATGGCTTTCAAAGTTGAGGGGGTTAAATAACTGGTAGTAGAGGGTCCAATATGAACTGCTGTGAAAGTTTAGCGGCTAAATTGGACTTTTTTGGTTTTTTCCTTTGTTAATGTCTCCTGTATCCACCAGACATTGCACACTGCCACCAGAAACATCGATGCCAATGAGTAAGCTGTGAGTCCAATGGGGAGGCTGGGTCAATGCCAAGAAGCTCTGCTATCTTAGTTGGCTAGTTTTGAGGCCTACAGTCCCATGGGCCATGTCATCACCAATAGTGCCTAGTGTGCATATTTTGGCGTGATGTCAATAAGAACCAATAATATTACCTGCGTCTATGTGATGGTGTGGTAGGTGGTGGTTTGATGCTGTAATTGTTTTTGGTATTAGGTTGGGAGACATATATAGGAGAATTTTATTCCGATCATGTTTGGTCCTTTTGTTGTTCTTTGAAGTTTGATCCAATATTATTTGTTTTTGAACATTGTATTCTCATTACCATTATTCAAATTTTAATTTAGGGTGGGGAACTGGAGATTATTTTAACATTTCGGAACATACGAAACAAAGTATGCAGCATGAGTACCATTTCTATGCCCTTCCAACATATAGTTAACCCCCTCTAATACAAGTGTTTTATATCAATAAATAAGCCTTGTAGAGCACATCTCACTTTCATTATCTAGCCGTTGCATTAATTTAACATGTATTCATGCCATTGTTGTTTAGAAGGTTAAGAAAAACTTCCAATCTGGGAAATAATAACACAATTCAACTCATGAGATGACCTCTCCCAATGTAAGAGCCAAGGTTAGAAAACCCGGCGGTAACCGGCCAGTTACCGCCGGTAACCGAAAATACCGGCGCCTACCGGTAGAAAAAATACCGGCCGGAAATTTTCAATTTGAAATTTGAATTTAGGACTACATAATAAAAGAACCAAGGAACAGAGCAGTCATAAACAACGATAAAACATTTTGGAGTGCAATGGAAGACCATCAATATCAAGATTTGAACATTGTGCCTGCAATGATAAATCAAAAAAGGAAAGAGATCTTACTTGAAGCTTTTCTGGGGACTGAACAACTTTGGACAGCAACTTGAAGCATTATGGAGTAAACTATTGCTTTTGAATAGCATCATAATTACAGTTTGAGTTAACGAGAGCAATTTCAAGTTGAAATTTTCAACTGTTCATTCACTAAGTATAGCTGAGATAGCTGAATACCAATTGATTGAGGAACAGGTGACAAAAGTGCTGATTATACATTAACATTATCCAATTATGCACAACAAATCACTCCCCCAAATGGTAAACTGTAGACCTTCAGGCCCTATTTAACCCATAGGGAATCTAACCTACAGAAGCTGGAGATATCTAATTCCACCGGTTTTTCCTGCATAATTCAACAAGTCTTTCATATGAAATGCACAGTTTTCAAGTTCCAAAAAGATCCAGGATCTACAATGTCATGATGTGATAAATCTTTCTTGTTAAACTTGCTATTACTGCACCATCAACTTGTTATAATTGTTGTCTCCCTTGATCCTTAATCATAGCTCATCCAACAATAGCCATAAGTCATGTAGAGAACCATCAACCATTGAGCATGGCACATCTTAATGCTAAGCTAGCCAAATGTTTGGAAGAGTTGGATAGCTATTTATAGAACACATGGAAGTTTTTCCAGTTTTTTCACCGGTTTTTCCGGTTTTTGACCGGTTACTGGTCCCCTCCCGCTCCCTCCAAAATTTTCATTTGCCAAAATTTAACCGGGTTTTAGGTAACCGGCCGGTTCCCGGTACCGCTCGGCGGCCGGGATTTGGCCCGGTAGTGGGTTTTTGAACCTTGGTAAGAGCTCTAGGAGCTCTGGTTATCATTGTATTTGGCCCTTTTTAAGACATAGTTTCCTTTTGTTGCTTACAAGTTAAGTGATAGGTTCACTCGAATGTACCTTAGAAAATAATGGAAGTGAAGAAATTATTTGTTTAGCTGTAAAAAATTTATTTAAATCTGAAATGTATCATTAAGATTGCATAGTATAGTTCACTTAACATGTTGGGCAAATATGTTTCTCCTTTGCTCTGTAATATAAGAAACTATATGCATTGTTGCTATGCACAACATTTCAACTACTGTAATACTGTCATGTATTTTCCTTCCATCTTTGAACAAACACATGGATAAAGTAGTGCCACATTCCTCTACAATTTCAATCGAAAATACCACCACCATGCATTCTGTTTCAACTTCCGGCAAAGTTTGCATTGTCATCCTTATCCCACTAACAAAAGAAATAATCCTCTCGTACAATCCACAGTCCATGAGTCAAAAACCATGACGCTGCTCGAACTAACCACTGAAACGCATTTCATCAAACACTACTTGCACAACTACTCTCCTAACCCGCAAACCTAGCCTTAGTTGCCTACACCTGCAGCCTGCCTAACAAAGCCTCTGGCAACAAAGAACCGGGGAAGATTGGGCTGCCGTCCTAACAAGATCTAAACATTTAGCACGGATCGAGGCCGTGCTTGTGCAGATCTTAAGGGGTTTCGAGGTGGAGACGACGCGTACCTCTTGCTTGCCGCGGCTGAGGGGCTTGTCCAGCACGTTCGCGTACTGCTTCGCCTTCCCCACGCCGATCATCCTGCCCACCCTCCTCCGAGTTTCTTGGGGTTTGGCGTGCGAGGAGTCCAAGGGCGAGGGAAGCGTAGATGGCTGTTGCTGGCGATCGGAAGAGGCGGCGGCGGACGTACGAGACGGGTGGTGTAGAGGGCGCGCGAGGGAAGATCGGAGACGGCGCGGGGGGTGTCGTGGGGGAGAGGCTCCGAGAGGGGTAGACGCCACCGGCGCTGCCTTAATTCATCACATACTCTCTTCAGCGATAAAAATCTAGAATATATCCTTCTATACATCTAAATTGATAATATACCTTCTTTCAATCTATTTACTTTACAAAATACCCTCTTTATACTAATCTATATAGGTATAAGGTATAAGTATGTATTGTACCGTATTTTGGGACCTAATGTACCCATTTTACCCCATTCCCCATTACCCCATTTCCTGTTACCCTATTCCCCATCGGGCTAGGGTTACCCAGCTACCCTATTCCCCAACGGTGCTTCGAGGTGGCGAAGCGGCCGGCGACGCGGCGGCCTCAAGGCGGCGGCGCGGCGGTTCTAGGCCGAGGCGTCGTGGCGGCACGGCGGCATCGAGGCGAGGCGGCTTGTCAGCGTCGAGGCGAGGCGGCGCGTGGGCTTGGAGGCGACGGCGCCATGGCTTCCAGGCAAGGCGGCGCGGTGGATTCAAGGCGGCAGCGCGGCAGATTCAAAGCGGCTTGCAGGAGGAGGATGGATCCAAAGGAGGCTTATGTGGAGTAAGCTTCTAGCTTCATGTGTATTTTTGTGTGTATAGCTTGGTCCTTGCTGGTACGATTGTGGAATGACAGTAGATGCGCTAACTAAAATTTATGATTTTTTCTTTTCAAATTCCGGTATGATTGATTCGGAAACCATGAGTAGTGTTCGCGCTAGAGTTGTGGACAAGGCTAGGGATGTGGAAGTTCATGGGAAAAGCATTGATCATTTCAGTTGATCGATTATGACTTGCATAGATGAAAATGTACCAAATGCTATGCTAAGCACATGTAATCAAGGTCCTAGCGATGCTGGTCACCCACTAATTTGCTCCATAAATGCTTGTGAATCACAAGGTTTAATTGATTGGTCTAAACTTGTGATCGATGCTAATATTGATGAAAATGACGATAGAGATGCTGTTTTGGAAGAATATGCAATGTATGAGTTTATTGGTTTGAGGGCTGAGGACGAGAGGAGGGAGGCAAGGTTTAAGGAACTAATTGTGAATCCTTTACCTCCTGAACTTGAGGCAGAGATAAATGATGCATCAATGGAGGTTGATGACAATATTGTTGAAAACATTGAGTACATG
Source organism: Melocanna baccifera (assembly GCA_036346265.1). NCBI lineage: Eukaryota > Viridiplantae > Streptophyta > Magnoliopsida > Poales > Poaceae > Melocanna > Melocanna baccifera. The sequence goes on along the minus strand of CM070706.1, from coordinate 10,706,166 downwards.
AATGAAGAGAATCCAACGATGAATGTCGGTGATACATATCCAACCATGGAGGCTTTTAGGATGGCAATGAGGCAGTTTGCAATCAAGGGTCAATTTTGATATATACACTGTCCAATCTGATCAGACAAGGTTCAAGGGAAAATGTAAAGGCAAAGGGTGTTTCTGGCAAATTAATGCGCATAGAACTATGGATGGGAGAGCCATCATCTTTACTATTTAAAAAGAAGGAGTTGGTGGTTGCCGTCACGTCCACCCTCCCTCACTTCTTAACCATTCGATCTTTCTCCTCTCTTCTCAGCCACACGATCTGATTAAACTCTAAAATCCCAACATCACCCCTCCCTACCCCTCCCCTCCCTCCCCGCCCCTCGCCCGCTCCTCCCCCCCCCACGCCCCCGCGCTCTCCCCGCCCCCGCCTCCTCCTCGCTCTCTCCCCCGCGCCTCCCTCGCTCTCCCCCGCCTCGCTCTCCCTCGTCGCCCCCGCCTCCTTCCCCCCCACCCGCGCGCGCCTCGCTCTCCTCCGCCGCCCCGCCTCCTCCCCTCCCCACCCCGCGCCGCCTCCTCCCCTCCTCCCACCCCGCGCGCCGCCTCCTCCCCTCCTCCTCCCAGCGCCGCCGCCTCCACCTCCGGCCCCGGCGCCTCCTCCCTCCTCCCAACCCCACGCGCGCGCCTCCCCTCTCCGTCCCCCGCACCGCCGCCTCCTACTCCCCATCCTCTCCTCCTCCGCGCGCATCCTCCCCTCCCTCCGCGGCTTCGAAGACTTCGTTCCCGATGGTGGCGCCGGATAAGAAGCCGGCGGCGGCACGGAGGTGAACGATGGACAGCTGGAAGACGAAGAAGGCGTTGCAACTCCCCGAGTACCCGAGCCAGGAGGAGCTGGAAGCGGTGCTCAAGACGATCGAGACATTCCGTTGGTGGTGTTCGCCGGAGGTGCGGCACTGGAGGACCGACTCGCCGACGCCGCCATGGGCGCGCCGTCCTTCAAGTGGTGATCCCCACCCCACCCATGGCGGCCCAAGCGGTGCTCCTCCTCATCCTCGCCTACTCGCGCGCGCCGCCGCGGTTCTACCTCCCGCGTCGCTCCCGCCGATTTCCACAAGGTCCCGCCCTTTCCTTCTCCTCCTGCTCTCCCGTCTCTCGCGCACTTCCATACAGGTTGGGTTGGTTCTTGATCCGGCGAGTCTTCACACGCTGAAATTACAAATGAATCGTGCGTTTGTGTTGTTGTGTCGTGGTGATTTGCGAAGGATCGCTCGCCGTGAAGGTGAACCGGTGAGCTCCGTCAAGACCAGTGAAATTGTTGAAATTGTTATGCTCTACAAGGTTGCAAAACTATTTCTTTGAAATTGTTAGTTTGCATTAGATTTATTGTTTAATATAGTTGTTGATATAATGACATGCTTATGTGCTATGTGCCCGTGTCATATTCGATTCGCATGTGTGCGAAGTGTTAGCGGCGATCCACGATCATGCAATGCTCATATTATCGAAGTGTTCGATATCCGAGAAAGACTCGCATGTGTCCGGATTGTTGTTGGATTTGGGGTTACGATGCGTGTGAATTTTTTCTTGCGGGTGGTGGTGGTGGTGGTGCGGTGCTCGAGCGACATCGACTGCTGAACCCGCCAGTGAGCTCGAGAAGCTCAAGCACAAGAAGAAGCGCCTTGTCCAGTCCCCAACTCCTTCTTCATGGTAACCCTCTTGAAATCTTTGCCTCTGTACTTGTTCTCTTTCTTTGGAATGATGCGCATGTGTATGCTCGTGTAGTGGTACTCATCAGAGATGCGGTGCCTCGTCATATGCAAAGGTGGTAGGTACCGCATGAGACCATTTTGATGCTTGAGATCTCGTGTTATTTTGAGTTGTCTTTGAGGATGGAGGCATCACTATCGAAGGATTGCGCCAATGATCACCGGCTCACGGTTAGTTATGTGGTGGACCGTAGTTGTGGTTGTGATTAATCTTGAAGCAGGCGTTAGTTCTGTCGAATTCTCGATAGGTGAGCTTGTATGGTGCCAGCGTTGCCAGGTTGTGGGAGCGATTAAAATCGAGTTGGCCTGGAAAGCAAAGCTTTATGGTAGTACAAATTTGTGGGGAAGAAAATCTTATCTTTGTGATTGGAATCATTTATGTGGATCCAAGAAATCACCGCTCTTCCTGAATGGTCCGGTGGAACTAAGTGACATGCTCACATTTTTAGGGAAGTTGCTAGGTAGTTTGTCTTGGTTATGTTGCTTGTGCATCTATTGTCTAGCTGGTGGGCTGCAATAGCTCCATGATTTCATTGTTTCATTATGCTAAAATTTAGAATTGCTCTTTGTATGTGTGACGATCAATATACTGTGGGTTCTAACGGTGAGGTGTTATCTTTTGCAGGATGTCAAGTGCCAGGGCTGCTTCAACATGTAATGTTTCTTCATCTTTTGTGCTTTGAATCGATATCCTGTTGTGTAAAGAAGATATCTGGGTATAGGTGTTTTGTGATTGCTTGACTTTTCCATGTTCCTTTGATATGAAATATGATCGAGGTGTGCTTAAAAAATGATAGTTGCTTTTTTGAGGTGTATCTAATATATATGGACAGTTTATTCTACTGCTGCTTTTTTTTATATACAATTGGATGGCTTATACATTAGTTTATTGTGTATCTTATATATGAACATTTCCAGTGAGGCTTTGGCTGGTACACGAGCAAGGGGGAAAATAAGGGCTGATGACTTTCGAATTGGTCAGGATTCTCTGGAGGTTTGAGTGCATGCATTTGTTTCGATGTGTGCTTCTTTCAAAGGTTCATACTTTTTATTGATAGAATTGCAGCAACACTACGAGATCGCGTGACATAGTATAATCAATATCATAACCAGCAGATGCCGCTCTGTATAACCTACCCCTGTACCCATATTATGTACTTACATGTTTTGTCTATACAATCTACACATAATTGTCTACCTTTTAAAATTAATGTTTTGATTGCTAATTTTGAATTCCTTCGCTTGGATGGTATTTGATGCAACGTGATTGTTTGGCCATTCATCTTAATATGTGACTTGTAAAGTGAAAATGGCTCCTGAATCAATAAAAGATTCTAAACATCTCTTTTTTTTCAGAATGTTCACCAGGGCTATCCTAAAGAAACATTGCTGCGCTTCCTTAAGGCCAGAGAGTGGAACATATCTAAGGCTCATAAAATGGTAATCTTTGTTATTATCTTGTTCAATACTGAAAAGAGAATTCCTGAAGTTATTGGTCGCTTAATTAGTTACAAATATATCTGTTTATGTAGCTTGTAGATTCTTTGAATTGGAGGATTCAAAATGAAATCGATAGCGTACTGGAGGTGAGTAATTCTTTTATATTATAATCCCGCCAGATGTTACTAAATCTGTGCTAATCAGAAAGCTATGGCAAATCTTTTATTGATGTACAATTTCTATTTCTATGTACATTATGCATCACTGTTATTTGGTTTTCCGTTGCAACGCACGAGCACTTTACTAGTGGTACTAAAAATTTAACACGAACTTAAAATGCTTGTTGCTAACTTATAGCACTAATTTTCTTGTTACTAACCTTTTCTTGTTGTATGTGCAGGTGACAAAGAAGCCATTTGAGCACAATTGCTCGTCGACCAGCAGAGTGAAAACAAGTATGGGGTCACAGGCTTGGGTTGCTAGCAAAGTTGTTAAAGCATTGAGGAAATCAAACCTAGGTGCTAAAGAACTCCAAGAAAGGCTAGAAATTGAGCACAAAGTCACTTTGCGATGATGAGGCTGTGTGGGCTAGTCAACAAAGAGCAATTGATAAAATTTTTGGAACATGGGAGGAGAGTTTTGAGGACTTGTATAGATTCAAAGCTGAGATTGAATTGAGGTCACCCGGCAGTGTTGTAGAGATTTGTACTAAGAAAGTAGATGGGGAGATTTATTTCCATAGTTTTTTCATGGCTTTGAAGCCTTGCATAGATGGTTTTCTTAATGGTTGTCGACCATACCTAAGTGTGGATTCTACACATTTGGTAGGAAATGGAAAGGTCACTTAGACCATCACGACCTTAGATGGCCACAATTGGATGTTTCTGGTTGCATTTGGGTTCATAGAATCTGAGACAACCAACAATTGGACATGGTTTCTAGACCAATTAAAGAAAGCAATTGGAACTCCTCCCACACTTGCTATTTGTTCTGATGCATGCAAAGGCCTTGAGAATGCAGTGCAAAAGGTCTTCCCTTCATATGAGCAAAGAGAGTGTCACCGCCATCTTATGCAAAATTTTGTGAAGAAGTTCCATGGTCCTGTATTTGGTCACATGTGGCCAGCTGCAAGAGCATATAGAGAAGACAAGTTTAACTACCACATGGGAATAATACTTGAGGCGTGCCCTAAAGTCAGCAATTATTTGCAGAGACACCATAAATTTCTTTGGATGAGATGTAGATTTTCAAATGACATCAAGTGTGACTACATTAACAATAATCTAGCTGAATGTTTCAACAGTTGGATTAAGGGGCTTAAAGACTTACCAGTTGTTGAACTTGCAGGCAAGTTGAGAGGCAAGATTAGGGAATTATTCTTCAAGAGGAGAAAGATAGGGGAGTGGTTAAAAGGTCATATTCTCCCTGCCATTATACAAAAGTTGAATGTGAAGACTAGAGATTTGAATCATCTCAAAGTTGGAGCATCTTCACAAGATGTTGCTGAGGTAACTGAAGTAAATGACAACCATGAGGTTGATAGACATGTTGTGGACCTCAACAAACATGAGTGCACTTGTGGTGAATGGCAGTCAATTGGAAAGCCTTGTCCACATGTTTTAGCATTCATCACAACAGAAAGAAGACCAAACATAGAGTTCTTTGTGCACAACTTTTACTCAGTTGCAAAATTTAGAGCAGCATATGAAGGGGTGGTGCAACCCATAACTGGTAGGAATCAATGGCCCAAAGTAGTGCTAGACTTTAAATTGCTTCCACCATTAAATAAGAGAGCATCTGGAAGGCCTAAAAAAAATAGGATTCAAGGGGCCCTAGAGAAAAGCAAGTTATCAACATCCAAAAAACAAGTGAAATGTAGGAGATGTAGAGAGATTGGACATAGATCAGATGATGTCCTTTGAATGCTAATAAGAAAAGGTAATTGACATGTTTTTTTACTCATTTTTGTGCCATAATTGCTTAACTTAGTACTTTGCCTTGTAGGACAAAGGGTAGCAAGCAGCAAGCATCATACCATTGGCACCCCACCTAGGGAGTCCATCACTTTGCCATCTTCTCTACAAAACAGTCTAGGTCCTATCACTAGAAGGTAAAAACAACTTAATAATTGTGCTAGTTATATGTGTTTTAGCAATAGTCAACTAGTTTATGTTGCTAAATCATCCTTTTTTAATGTCAACTTAACAGGCAACTAGCTTTAGCAATAGTTGCTGAAAGCACCTCACAAGGGGCATCAACAAACATGCTGACGCTTGCCACAACAGGACAATCAAAACCTCCTGTGAAGAAGATGACCCCTAAAAAGAAAAGACTGAAATTGGTTGAAAACTGCTAGCTAATGTCTTGTTGAAACCTCTTGGAGCTATTTTGCTTTTGTAATTTGTATGGTCTCGTACTGTTGATGCCTTGTATTAGAAATGCCTTTTGTATTGGAGCAAACTATTAGCTCATTATGTCTTGTACTGGGAGCAAACTATTAGCTCTTTGAAAGCCGGTTTGAGGGCCTTGATGGATAAACTTGATGAGGAAAGCATATGTGTGGCCTGGAGCACGAGGTGTTGATGTGAATATGCTTTCTGTTCCACCCAACCTTAGGGGTAAAATGGGTACATTAGGTCACAATACATGCTTATACCTTGTACCTATACAGATTAGTATAAAGAGGGTGTTTTGTAAAGCAAATAGATTGAAAGAGAGTATATTATCAATTTGGATGTGTAGGAAGGTATATTCTAGATTTTCATCTATGAAGATGGTATATGATGAATTTTGCCTTCTAAAAGCTGTTGTTTCACTTTACTACAGGAACTAACTTATAAATAAAATATCTTTTTAATTAACGTTTACAAATTAATTATAATATATACTACAACAATTTTATTTATATTAGTTAAAATAACGTACCAGTTTAGTTACTCCAAACTCTCTCTTAAACTACTAAAAAAACCATAAACCAAAACCAAAATCTATTAACTGAAGGAAAAATGAACATGCCCTACAATTTCAAGTGAGGAGTGACGCGGGTCTATGGCGAGGTCTGCGTTTGGAATGTGATGTCAGTAAGAGTTGCAGTTGTTCTAGACAAGGATAGTGATCGGGCGCCGCCCAATTAGCTCTTTGTGGTTTGGTTAGCCATATTTGCAGTTCATGGAGTTGGTTGGCTGGGCCATTTTTATTGGGCTTTACAAATTGTGAATCAGATTTTGCGAGTGGTACTAGAATATGCTCATGCCTGTTTACCCGGTGGATAGTTTTTGTGAATTTTTTTAAAATAATCAATTTTAAATTTTAAATTATAGTATTATACCTGCTTTTTATTTTTTTTATAGTTTTGATCATATGTCGCCCAACCGTTGGGTAACTTGGCCAAATCATCTAACAATTGGGCGACAAGCCCCTAGTCGCTCAACCGTTAGGCAACTAGGAGGTATTACTCCTCGGGCGCACCTGAGCGCTATGCTCATTTCCATTCGGCCGACAAAAAAGAGAAAAAGGGGTGAAGAGAAAGAGAGAAGAGGAAAGGAAAGGAGAAGAGAGGAGAGGAGGGAGGAGAGGAGAGGAGAAAGAGGATGAAGGAAGAGAAAGGAAGAGGAGGGAGAGGAGGGAGGAAGAGAGAGGAAGAGAAGGAGAGGAGAGGGAGAGGAAGAAGGAGGGGAAAGAGAAGGGATCTACACATCAATGATGGTGAATTTTTTGTATTTTTTATATATTTATTTTTCAAACATGGTATGATAGTAACTGGAATCATTAAATTTGTAGTTTAGAAAATAACACCTATTTAGTTGTTAATAACTATATTGTTGTTTAGATCGCTCTGTTGTGCATTTGAAGGTCTAGTTATTTTTGCTAGTCGCTTATAAATTGTAGAAGCCTGGTAATAAGTATTTTTAGTTTTTAGAATAATTAATAGCCATCAAAATATTTAAAACTATTCGTGACGATTAGAATAGCATGTGTGGATGTAAAATTAGTACGTGGTGATTTAAGATTATGTGTAGCGATTAAAATTGTACACAAGGAATTTAAATAGCATTTGAGTCATAAAAATCTGCAAGTGACAAAAATAAAATTCAAACATCCTATAGGCATGTTTAAATCTGTCTTAGTATAATTAATTTAATTATTATTTAAGATTTACTTTCTGTTATATCTATAAGTAAATCATCACGCGTATACTAATTACGGAAAAAGAATAGGTACAAAGAGGGAATGATTTAGTCTAGTGACTCTGTGACCTAAAATTATTAGATAGGTAGATAAATTAAATAGGCATAATAACATACGTGAAATCGGCAAGGAATGATTTGAACAATTTTCGAAGCTACGCTATAATAATTAAACTAGTAATTGTATCGTAATTGCTAACTTCAAATTGATTTACATATATGGCTTGCGACCTTGGTGATTCGGACTGGCCTTTCGGTCTGCTGGACCAGCATGTCAACATGCAGCATCGTGCGAGTTGTCGTGTCCTGCATCTTGAGGGCAAGGATGAGGAGACCCAATTAGGGGTGGTCCGTACATGGACACCTCGACGGGCTTGGAGACTAGACCCACGCTAGAAAGATAGGTTTGTGTACAAACTATGGTACATCTTTTTACGATATTTGCGTTATATACTTATTTTGCTTTGTAGGTTGAACGATGGCAGCCTTCTACCTCTCGCGCGGATGGTGGAGGCCATTGACGAGGACGGCACTCCAGTCGAGGAGGCTGGGGAGGTCTACGCTGGGCTGGAGCAGTCATGATGGTTCCTGTTTGACCGATCACTGCTGACAGCTCTATTGCACTGGTGGCGGCTCGAGAAGCACACCTTCCACCTCCCATTCGGAGAGATGGCCTCACTCTGTAGGACGTCGTGATGTTGCTCGACTTGCCTATCATGGGAGAGGTGTCTCCCCTAAGGATGCGCCTGCCAACTGGCACGACGACCTACTGGATAGGTTTGGCACGATTCTTCCAACCTAGGCCACGCCAGTGTACCACGCCTTCCCAGCGAGACAAAAGCATGGCCCCTATGCGGTGGCTTTTGTAGTTTCGGGTACATATGGTATATATTTTTTCTGTTTAGCGACACATTATCCTTACCATATGACAGGCTTACTGATTTTTTCATTTGTGCATAGGTCGAGTGGATAGACCTGGACGCCAACGAGTACCATGTGTCATGGCACCTAGAGGCATACTTGTTGTGGCTGTTCGGCTAGGTATTGTTTACCAGCAACCACAGTGACTCTGTCGACACCTGCCTTGTGCGGTATGCAAGGGTCATCGCCGACAGGGACGAGGTGATGCACTATAATTGGTGATGAGGCGACGGGGTCCCGATCTTCCGATAGGATGGTAACTTCGATTTGAGGGAGAACGATTTTGACGATGCAACTACTAACCGGTCACGACCAGAACGCCAAGCAATCGCTAAACCACACTCCAAGTCGTTATCAACCGTGCCAAGAACGCGGTTGACCTGACCACGAAGGTCTATTCCTGCATGCAACCGAAGAACACGCAAGAACAAGATAACAAGCAATCTCAAATTGCAAATAGGATTGAAATACTTGAATTTGGTGGGATTCCGAATAAGGATCTTAACAGGTGGTCGTCCGACACAACTGAAGATACAAGTTGCAACACAGGCAAATTAAACATAAACGAAATCCGAGAAAACTAGAGGGGTGCGGCCTCCTTAAATAGGGGAGTGGAAGCCACACAAAACTAAAAAACAAGGGGATGGTACTATTTACTGTTCACGTGAACAGTAGTCGGCCATAATTGGTGGGGGTAGCACCTCCTCTTAGGCCCATGCATTACAAGGCCCGATTTGGCCCAAACAGGTGATATAGCAACTTCTTTTGATGATTGCGGGTTGTACAGAAAGAATTTGCAAGCAAGGCTGAATCCGTTGGAAAGAGAACGAGAAAAGCTTTCCATCAAGTACTCATGGACCTCAAACGGACTCCGTATGTGAAAGTTATGCTCGTTTGAAGTTCGACCTGTCACGCTGATTCCGAACTGATCTGGAGGCCGAATTGGATTCCAAAATGTGTCCCACTTGAACTCTTCCTTAAATTGGTCCAAAAGTGACGTCGTAACCATAAAGGAAGAGCTGGGGGAGGCGTTGACTTGGTCTTGATATGTTGGTTGTATCCACTGGGGCCATGTCCTCATCATCCTCCCCTTCTTGAAAACAAAGCCGTCCTCGGCTTTTGATGCGCTGAAAATCGGGTAACAAAGAAGCCAAGGCGTATGCATGGTATATGTATATGTCATCCGTTTTAACAATTCGTCGTCGTTGCATAATTGATGTTATAAAACAGCAGCGATTATAAAAGCTCATTGTATTTGTAACTCAGAAGTTAATGAACAAATCAAAATTTCTCACATTTCTCACGTAGTAATTACTGCAACTTCTTTTGCAAATATAAGTGATGCACTTATGCAATTCAAATCTCTGAGATTGTAAACTTTCATCGGTAGCAAATATAGGCAAAGCTTCAACTTTTGAAATTAAACTAAGTTCGTCTAAGTAATCAGATTTCAATCGAGCAATAGCACATTCATCTAGCAAGGGTGAAAAGATTTGTAAGTTTTTCCATCTATCAACTTCATTATTCAGATTGTCAATAAAAGATGAACACATAAGATTTGAATTGTCACTAATCTTTATTTTTCTCTCATAATGAACAAGATTCAGTACACCAGAATTGTTATTAAAAATAACAAGCTTCAATTCATCCATGTGATCACAAGTTATGCATATTCGACATACATAAAATTGATTGTCTACACCATAATCTCCAATCAAATTGAACTTATATGTGTAGGCATGAGTACTTGCTAATGATTTTAAACATAAAATTTCAGCAAGATTGTTAATCACACTAGTTAGCTCTCTAGGATTAATGAACATGACATAGTATAAAGAATCTTTAGAAGATATTCTAGTAAGAACTTCCTTATGAGTAATCAATTCCACATTATGTAAATTAAGCAAGGAAATTTCAGAACATGGATTTCTCAATTGAACACATGAATTGTCACAATTACTCACCTTTTCATATTTAAATTCAGCACCATAGTTTGTACCTTTGTCAATCTTCTCAGTTGATATAGGTGTTGTGGGTATCAAATCTTTATGATGAAGCAAGGAGACAGCAAGTACTTCATCTTCAACTGTGATTATCTCCTCATCTTTTGCTTTCAAAAGCACCCGTATTTGAATATTCAACTCCTGTTCTTTAATGTCAACTCTCTTCTCTTCAACATGGTTCTCAACTTCCTACAAGTTGTTAGTCGCAGAAAAAGGCACAAACAAGGGTTTGTTCTCATGTTTCTTGTCATTAAGCATTCTCAATTTCTCCTTAATCTAACTTTCAACCTTACAAGCAAGTATAAACAAATGAGTGAGAGAATTATATTCTTTGTGAATAAGAATGTCCTGAATTTCTTTATTAAGCCCACTTAAGAATCTATTCTCTGTAGCTTCAGCATGTTCCATTAAACCACAACGTAACAAACGAGTCTTTAATTCATGATAGTATTCCCTTACAGTTCTACTTTGTTGCTTTAAACATTGCAATGTAGCTAGCAAATAATCAGCATGATATTTAGGAACAAAATCAACTCGCAAAAGTCTTTTCAATGCATTCCAAGTTTGTGGTATTTTCACATGTCTACCAAGAGACTTCCACCAAAGTATTGCATCATCAATAAAAACACTAGTGGCAGCTCTAATCTTTTGTCTATTAGACCAATCATAATATTCAAATTTTTTGTCTAATGCTATCTCCCAGTCAATATAGGCATCAGGATCAAATTTACCAGCAAATGATGGAAAAGCATACTTGACATTAGTTACTGCATCATCATCGTGTACCTCTCTTTGTAACCTACACATACCTCGTTGATGTGAGAGTCGACGCTGATCGAAGTAATCAACTTTAGTGTGGCTGATGTTGTTGTTCTCTTCGATATCATCATTCTCGTTCGATGAGGAGTTTGGAAGAAATGGTGCACGTTGAGTAGAATGTGATCTTGAACCTGTCATGGTTAGTAGAAAACAAGAAAATACACAAGAATTATGTAAGTCCCTATAAACTATTAGGAGGTGGAGTTTGACAAGTCACATATCTCTCAAACTTTTATCAAGCTCTTACAAGTTCTTATCAATGCAAAACAGGTGGTGTAACCGGTGGCTGGTTCGTGATAATTTGACTCAAGTGATGTGTATAGCGATTGCAAGGGCCGGTTCGACGTGATCTGTTCGGTTAGTAAAAGGTGTAGCTTGGAAGGCAAGATATGTAGCAATAGAGAACAATTAGTTAATTTCAGATATTGCATAGAATTGAATTATAGTTCGTATCTAGCACTTAGCCTATGTTGCTGATCAAACAAGGATAGGAGAGGGCCAAAAAAAGTGTGTAGCAATGTATAGGAGTGATGAACACAAGATAATTCAATAGAATGCAATGTGGAATTGAAAAGCTCAAGGGTTGATCCAAATCTGAAAATGGCAGATTTCTGTCCTCTGGATAAGACATCGGTATTTTGGTCGTAACTTTTTGTCAGTTGCCTCTTTTTTGATGATTCTTTTTTTCTTTGTTTCCTGACGGCTTTTTCTACAACTTTTCTTTTGGGGCCATGTTCTAGACACTGACAGATAAAATCGCATAAAAATCACAAGTGCCAACTGTTACAGATTCAATCCCGAAATTTGGGTCAACTTGCACCGCAGATATCTTTTAACTGCCTTCATGGAATGAAGCGAAATTTTAGGGGTAGTTAGATATGGAAGTTATGGATCTAATGGCGGTGGTTTCACTCAAAACAGATATCGAAAACAAAAGTTATGGTATTTTTAGTGGTGGCTGCACAGGAGGGAGTCTTCTGGCCGAAAATAGGAATTAGGGTTTGATGTGTTCTTGAGGGTTTTGGACGTGGGGATTTTTTTGTTGGGAGTTTTGTGGAATCAAAAATATGACCAGCAATAAGACAAAACTAAAACGGACATAAATTCAATTTAGCAAACCGAAACTAACAAATTGAAAGGCACAACGGGGTTTGGACAGCGGAAATAAACTCTTTTTGTAGGGCAAATTTTCTGGACTATAGGACATGAAAAAAATCAATCTACTAATAGGGATACAAGAAATCCTCTACGGTCAATCAAGCTCGATACCACTTGATGAGGCGACGGGTTCGATCTTCCGATAGGATGGTAACTTCGATTTGAGGGAGAACGACTTTGACGATACAGCTACTAACTGGTCACGACCAGAACGCCAAGCAATCGCTAAACCACACTCTAAGTCGTTATCAACCGTACCAAGAACGTGGTTGACCTGACCACGAAGGTCTATTCCTGCATGCAACCGAAGAACACGCAAGAACAAGATAATAAACAATCTTAAATTGCAAATAGGATTGAAATACTTGAATTTGGTGGAATTCTGAATAAGGATCTTAACAGGTGGTCGTCCGACACAACTGAAGATACAAGTTGCAACACAGGCAAACTAAACATAAACGAAATCCGAGAAAACTAGAGAGGTGCGGCCTCCTTAAATAGGGGAGTGGAAGCCACACAACTAAAAAACAAGGGGATGGTACTATTTACTATTCACGTGAACAGTAGTCGGCCATAATTGGTGGGGGTAGCACCTTCTCTTAGGCCCATGCATTACAAGGCCCGATTTGGCCCAAACAGGTGATGTAGCAACTTCTTTTGATGATTGCGGGTTGTACAGAAAGAATTTGCAAGCAAGGCTGGATCCGTTGGAAAGAGGACGAGAAAAGCTTTCCATCAAGTACTCATGGATCTCAAACGGACTCCGTATGTGAAAGTTATGCTCATTTGAAGTTAGACCTGTCAGGCTGATTCCGAACTGATCTGGAGGCCGAATTGGATTCTAAAACGTGTCCCACTTGAACTCTTCCTTAAATTGGTCCAAAAGTGACGTCGTAACCATAAAGGAAGAGTTGGGGGAGGCGTTGACTTGGTCTTGATATGTTGGTTGTATCCACTGGGGCCATGTCCTCATCAATTGGGGGTCAGTCGTACTTACCACGATGTACCACGGCAAGTGTGACGCTTGCCGCAGGACGAGAATGACCCCTATACTCATATGCTGCTCCCTCTTGCTGTAGCTGTGGTCGTTTGAGCGCTTCCCCCTCGGACGGCCGATGCTGCCCGACAGCGGTTCGTACCATGTGAACATGTACTATAGAGATGCCATGGACTGGCCTACCACAGGGTCCTTTTGGTGTCGTAGATGGGTATATACTCTTCTGAATCTTTACTGTATGTGTATGACGGGTCATCCATTGTAATCACTATTTTGGATCACAAGTATAGTTTGCACACCTACAGGTCACCTGTGGGTACGACCACTTCGTCGGGCACCTCGATCGCCTCACCACTGATGACATGTGCTGGGAGTCATACTCAACTCAAGAGATGGCGGTCCACACCCCTATTGGGCTCTTGTCGCTATGCTTGTACGACCAAGCTACTGGGTCACGTGGAAGAAGCTCGTCTTTGATGTGTTCGTCAAGAACTATGTGGTGCACAGGGTCATGCATCAGTTCATCCTCCTCCAGCTTGTTCCTGTCCTCGTCGAGTGTCGGGTGCCTGACTTGGTCCACATGTGAGTTATATATAATACATGTCCCTGCATTTTTTCTTAGTTCTGTTATGATGCCTTATATTGCAGTTGTACGTTTCACATGCACAATAGGAGGCATGATCACGGGACGAGCTGGGCCACGAAGATGGAGCTGTGGGTGTCCCCCCACTCATGAAGATGGACACCGGTGCGTCGTCATCCGTGGACCCCTACCTGGCATCAGTAGAGCAGCACACGTTGTTTGGCCAGGGCCGGTCTGGTCGGTATGACAGTTGATGAGGGGATTTGACCCGATCTTTTGATGAGAATGATAACTATGATTATTTGATATGACATTAACGATGAGGCTAATTGACCAAAACAACTAAATCCATCTTGTAATCGCTACACCACACCCTTGTCGTTACCAGCCATGCCCAACACAGATGATCTTTCCTGCAAACAATCGAGAATCAAGCAAGAAAGAAATAAGCATGATCTAAATTTGTGAATGAAATACGAAGTTTCATTGAACAATGGAGAGACTTAAAGTCGCCGTAGTTGGTCTAGTCGACACAAGTGCACAATTATGTTTTCTAAATGAAAATCAATCTAAACAAGTCTAAACCCTAAAAGTGGTATCCCCGGTAGTTTTTAAGGAGCTAGGGACATGTGGAGTATTTGTGAGAATTGGGGAACATCCCACTATAACTCTCCAGTTATGCTCAAATTGATACAAGGCTTATGGCCCAGGTTTGGAACTAATTCAGACTTATTTTGTGGATTACGATGTGCTCAGGTAGAGTTTTGAGGTGGGACTAAAACCATTTGAAAGAGGACGTCATACTCTTTCCAACATGTCTAAGATCATCTCTTTTGGACTTTGTATGCATCTTCTACACTCATTTGAAGTTAGGGCTGTTTTTGAGGGCCGAACTAGATTCTTGAATATGACTAGCTTTCATTCTTGGTTGTTTTAGCCTCAAAGTGATGTGGTGACCTTTCTATGTGCCTCTCCTTGATCCTTGTCCATGTTCCTAAGCATAATCACATCACATGCATCAGGCAACAACCCATTCTCAGAAGCTGAATTAAGCAATCCTAGGAACAAGCTTACCAGATAATTCAACTATTGTGCACATGCCCCCATCATAGTTCCTTGCCTAGCATCTTGTAGATGAGTATTGTGTGTATCCAAAAAAGTAATATCCTCATCAACAGTTGGCTATATGCCATGGCCCACGTGGAAGGTACGTTTCATCTCTAAAGGTTTTTCTGTGTTGATATATTGCATGAATAAATAATACCTATCCTGCAGGCACATCGCACCGGCCAGAGTTAGGCTATCCCCCATGAGGATCTCTCGATGGACGTGAGCGAGTTCCTCGTGGATGACCCGACAGAGGTCCTTTCTAGGTCGCAGCTCAGCAGTGTGCCAGTTCCCACACAGCCATAGGTGCAATCCACCCCCAAGGCATTGGGAGCATGGGTTTGTAGGGCTCCTGACCATTTCACCCTATCGGGGCGCTGACACCTTGTGCTGAGAAAGCCCAAGCGGGGCCATACAGGCGGGCATCAACCGGGGGCAAGACGTGGTGACGATGGAGGAGGTGTTGTGGGTGGTGTAGCTAGTGGCGTGTAGTGGGTCTTCCTCTTTTTTGTGTATTTTTTATTGTGTACGTATTTTGCTTTGTCTTCCTCTGTGTACGAATTCTCTATTGCATCCTAATATCACTTACCTTTCTACTTACTAATTGTTGCTATCTTAATCGTTCTCACAAAATTTTTCAAAAAATTTATCGCACTACAACAACATATGACGATCGTAAAATATTATTGTGAGTCTAACATATTTCGTATTATTTACAATCTACGAAAATTGTAAATATATCAACCGACATTGTCTGTCCTTTTATTTCAAAAAAAGATACAACTTACAAATAAGATTTGCTAAATTTATTATCTACAACAATTGTCATTTACCCCTCACCCCCACAATTATTTTTGTTGGATTAATAAAATAATTATATTTTTTAAAAAAATCGCCTAATCATTAGGCGGCTAGGGGCTAGTCGCCCAATGTTTGGGCGACTATAGGTATTGTCGCCCAACGGTTGGGCGACATGATGCGACTTGGCTACGTATCACCTAATGGTTAGGCGACTAGCTCAAGTCATCCATCTGTTGGGCGACATAAGATTAAAACTGTAACAAAAAATAAAAATAGGTATAATACTATAACTTGGAATTAAAAATTGATTATTTAAAAATATTCATATTTTGTGCCCATGAAGGTACCCAAGGGCACTAAAATAGGAATATAGCAAGCTCTGCTAGAGTATTTACCCACATGGAATAAGACAAATGGTTAAAATTTACCGTCCCTATTCTGGACTGTAATGTCCATGGAATTGCCTAGGAGGACTTTTAGGGTGGGTTCAGGACTGCTTAAGCTTAGGCTTAGCTTTCCATAGTAACTTGTTGTTAAACGGTGCATTTTTATAAGATGGGGTCTACAGGAATATTGTAGTACAAACTGTACTAAGCTCAACTATACTGGCCAAAATCATATGTGACTATTTCCCTCTACATACTACTTCTCACGAACATGCCATAATTCAAAAACCACAACCATAAGCCACAACCCAAGAAACCCACCCTTAGCTAGGGAATGATGTGGTACATTTTACTATCACTTAATACTATAAAATAATTTAGAGTTTTGCACCGTTCTATGTTATATTAGTTCTGTCAACCTAAGGCTCACCGTTGCTACCTTTGATAATTTTGCCCCTTTTTGCCTCAGTCTCCCCTCCTTGGCAGTGTAGCTCCACGTGGCTAGATGCAATAGCTACAATTCTATCCCACGCTTACCCAATGATGCTTGGTAGAACTTGATGTCACTGAGGAATTTGAGCAGCCTCTTGTTGGACACTTCTACCACCAACCCGATGCCTTATTGTGGTTGTAACATTCTAAAATTTAGAATACTCCCACTGTCCCGTAGTATAAGTCCAAAGTCCACCACACACATAAACAATAGAAACATTAAATTTTAAAAAAAGTTAATTTAATTGGACTATGTATACCCCTATTAAATGGTGTAATACAACAACTCACTCATTTTTTAGCATTAAAGCCATATATGGTGGAAATATTGTAATAATTCCACCTTTGATCTCCACAATGGACTTATATCATGGGATGACACTTCCCAAGAATGAGGACTTATATTACGGGATAACGGGAGTATTTGAAAATTTAAAAAATTTAAAACCTTTTAATGCATCTTGTTGACATTCGGATTTTCTAGAATTATTTGAGATTTTTTGAAATTGGTGTTATGTAAAATAATACAAGGAGAAATACACAATAAATAATAATAAATTATAGCCAAATTTAAATCTAGGGTAAATTCCCTAAGAAATTGAAAGCCACACAAAGAATAAAATTCAAATTTGAACTCAAATTCAAAATCCAAAACTAGAATTCAGACACAAATAAAAAAGGAAATAAAAAAAAAATGAAAACTTCAAATTGGCCTGGCCCATTTCCTTCCCCGTTTCTTTCTCTTTCCTCGGCCCACTTCCATGGCACAACTCCTAGTCAGCCCAACCCACTTTTTCTTTCCCTTCTCCCTCTCTCTATGTTCTTCGGCCGAACTAGCCTAGCTGCGCCTCACACACCTACGCCCGCCGAGTTCGTCGAGTGCACGACCACACCATGCCACGTGTCACCAGCTCCTGGCTCTGTTTGGTTGTGTTGTATCTACACCGCTTGTAACACGCTCGTGTCGTGCTATTGTGTACCCACACACACGCCGCATGACTTGCACCATGCCACATGCTCATCTTGTGTCACATTAGCCCCACCACATGCTCCTATGACCACGTCTCTACCTTATCACATCGCCCCACTCCTCACGGCACCCTACGACATAAGCGCCGAACCACGCCAGCACCGATGTCGCGCGCGGTCACCTTATCCGACCACGCCCATGCCACGCACTGGTGTCTAGTCATCGTGCATAGCGCCACCACCGCGCCCTGGCTATTTAAGCAGCCATCACTTTAGCCATCTCCCCCATCCACTCCCCCTACTCTCTTCCCCCTCCCCATGCCGAGATCGAGCTCGTGCTTGCATGCCCTATTCTAGCAGCTGTTTCCTTTTGTTGTTCCAGCTACACCCATGAGCTCCTCTACTTCTTGATCATGTCACATCGTGTCTAGACCCTATAGCTTTTGCCTCCATTAATTTCACCGATTAGCTAGACTCACGCAATTTGGCATTGAATCAAGAATTAGAGTTAGATATTGATAGAAAATAATTAAGGTGCCATTAGATTTAATTTGAGGCATCCATTTTGATTAAAGATTTTCCTAAAATTAGTTAGATAAAATAGAGGTTAATTATGATGTTATCAATATTGTTTTAGAAACTCAAATATCAATTAAAGACCTATTAAAACATAATCCTGTATAAACGATAGTAAACTTAATTATCATGTCCTTATCCCTAAATTCAGAATACAAATTTAATTGAAGATAGTGTTAATAAGCCCTAGACTATAAATAATCCCATAACAATGTAGTAAAATAAGTATCATAGCTAGTCCATATAATTAGAAAGTAAATCAAAGTAAATTAGTGTCCTAATTAAAGTTAGCTGTTAAGTAGCAACTAGTAGTGTAACCTATCAACCACTAGGTGCATCTCCAGTTAAGGATATCAAAGAAATGGATTAAATAGCTAATCTCACATTTTAGTTAATTATTTAATTGATCATTCGATTAAGAGGCAATTAATCCTCAAATAATAATATGTCCTAATCTTCCCAGCGATGCGAAATCTAAGACTAAAATGGTTAATTAAAATTGTACCTATCATCTGTAAACCCTCGTATTTGTCCGTACGTCTTACCTAACTAATAAAACCTCTTTAATAAATAGAAAATAATTATTAAGTTAAAGAGTTGAATATTCCTGTGAATATTCATTCATCCTCCTTGATCCTTCCTTGATGTTGTTTCCAGCAGATTTCCTCTTTGCTATTACCCATTCACTCACTGAAACATTATCTTATGTTACCAACTTAATCATAACAAAATGCTAAGTCTCAGGCTTTCTGCAAATAAAAGAACCTCAAGCTGCCCTTTGCCAGCCTTGCATGTGTTATAACATTACATTCTATGTGGTGGCTTATTGAGTATATTCATACTCACTGTTTGCACAATTACTATTATTCAATAAGTAAGAAGGAGAAAGAAAAACCATGTGGTCATCTAAGGGCGTTGATAAGACTAGAAGATGATGAGGCCAAGAACTAGGTCATGAGCTCCAGTTGGTTTCTTGTGGGTATGTCCTGAGGGTCCTACCTATGTGATGTTTTCATTTTCGCTGCTGCTCTTTAAAGATTTTAGCTTGATTGGCCCATGCATAAGTTTGCTATTGTATTAGTTTTGCCTTTGCACGATATGCATTTGATGTTTAGTAATGTATATGTGTGCATTATCTACTGATCCAGTAAATAATATAGTAGAATCATAGAGGATTCTGGATTGCAAATTCAGGGTCTAGTAGTGGTGGTGCTCGTTAGTTGTGAGGCTCAACTATACCCGAAATCTCCCCAAATGAGGACTCACTGAAGAAGTCCACCACAAGGGCTCAACGTCTAGCATGCGGAGCTGGCACTAAAGAGGAGGGTAGTCTCCACTATGAAAGCTGGGTCGCATAACATCTGCTTAGAGAAGAAGTCATGGAAGTTGAGAAGATTCCTAAAGATGCCCCTGCTGGCATTTCTGACGTCTGAGGTTGGCGTTGGAAATTAAAAGCACGAAGAGGTCAAGCTAACGACCTTAAACAAGCACTATAAGGTGGTAACTTGATTTCTCAAACTCTATTAGTTTCACTTATGTATGCTAATTTTTAATATTCTTTTTCAAAAATTTCAAATAATAATTTTATTCATGCAAATAAATGTAGTTGCAAATCAATAAAAAATCTGGGATAAAGTTTTTTCCTGCTCAAAATTTTCAAAATTCAAAATGTAGGAAGCTTCTTGCCACAAAATAGTTGAATGCACGGATCGAGTCTCTTTTCTTGGCTATGTTGTGACTTCACAGGGAATTGAGGTTGATAGAGTCAAGGTGGAGGCGATATGGAGTTAGCCCACGCCTATGACGGTCTCCCAAGTGCGGAGTTTTCTTGGCCTTGTAGGGTTTTATCGCCGCTTTGTCAAGGAATTCAGCACCATTGCGACACCATTGATTGAGTTGACAAAGAAGGGAGTCGTGTTTCATTGGGGGCCATCACAAGAGGAGTCCTTTAATCTTTTGAAGAACAAGTTTACACACGCACCATTGCTCCAACTTCTGGATTTTGGTAAGACTTTTGAGCTGAAATGTGATGCTAGCGGAATTGGTATTGGTGGTGTTTTGATGCAAGAAGGCAAACCTGTTGCCTACTTTAGTGAAAAATTGAATGGTCCTGCTCTTAATTATTCCACGTATGGTAAAGAATTGTATGCTCTTGTTCGTTCTTTAGAGACGTGACAACACTATTTATGGCCTAAAAAATTTGTCATTCATTCCGATCATGAATCACTTAAGTATATTCGTAGTCAAACCAATTTGAATCGTAGACATGCTAAGTGGGTTGAATTTATTGAATCTTTTCCTTATGTCATTAAACACAAGAAAGGGAAGGATAATGTGATTGCTGATGCTTTGTCTCGACACTATACCATGTTGTCTCAACTTGATTGTCGCATTTTTGATCTTAAAACCATTAAAGGACAATATGCTTTTGATGCTGATTTTAAGGATGTGTTGTTGCATTGTAAAGAGGGACAAGCATAGAATAAATTCGTGATCAATGATGGGTTTTTGTTTAGAGTTGACCGCCTATGCAATCCAGTTGGATCCGTTCGTCTTTTGTTGTTGCAGGAAGCGCATGGAGGCGGTTTGATGGGACATTTTGGTGCTAAGAAGACGGAGAATGTTCTGGTCACACACTTCTTTTGGCCAAAGATGAGGCGAGATGTTGAGCGGTTTGTGGCTCGCTGCACTACATGTCAAAAAGCTAAGTCTCGCTTGAATCCACATGGTTTATATATGTCTCTTTCTGTTCCTTCTATTTCGTGGGCAGATATTTCTATAGACTTTGTTTTAGGATTGCCCAGGACTAAGAGGGGGAGGGATAGCATTTTTGTTGTTGTGGATTGTTTTTCTAAGATGATTCACTTTATACCATGTCATAAAACCGATGATGCCGTTCATATTGCTGACCTCTTTTTCAAAGAGATAGTTCGTTTGCATGGTATGCCTTCTACTATTATTTCAGATCGTGATGCCAAGTTCTTGAGTCATTTTTGACGTACTCTATGGAACAAGTTGGGTACAAAGTTGTTGTTCTCTACAACATGTTACCCACAAATTGATGGCCAAACCGAGGTGGTGAACCGCACATTGTCTACCATGTTGAGAGCTGTTTTGAAAAACAATTTGAAGCTGTGGGAAGAGTGTTTGCCGCATGTTGAATTCGCATATAATCGAGCGGAACACTCCACCACCAAGGTAAGTCATTTTCACGTAGTGTATGGATTCAATCCCGTGCCCCTATTGATATTTTACCTTTGCCTACTAGTGAGAGTGTTCATAATGATGCTAAGGAGCGTGCTGATTTTATTGTCAAAATGCATGAGACTACTAAGGCAAACATTGAAAAGATGAATGAAAAATATAGGATTGTTGGTAGTAAAGGTAGAAAGGAAGTTAAACTTGAACCGGGTAATTTTGTTTGGTTGCACTTGAGAAAGGATAGATTTCCTGAGTTACGAAAGTCAAAATTGATGCCTAGAGCTGCTGGCCCTTTTAAGATAGTTGAGAAGATAAATGATAATGCATATAAACTTGAGTTGCCTCCCGAGTTTGGGGTTAGTCCCACCTTTAAAATTTCAGATTTGAAGCCATATTTGGGAGAAGAAGATGAGGCTGAGTTGAGGACAACTCCGCTTCAAGAGTAGGAGAATGATGAGGACATCACTTCTTCGGATACACACAACACTCCTCCACTTGACATTCAAGGACCAATCATTAGAGCTCGCACCCGATAATTGAATTTACAGGTGAGTTCGTTCCTAAGTACTTCTTTTTGTTCATTTGAGAATCGATTACTACCTAATGATTTAATTATGATTAGGAACCATGGAGAGGACCTGAAAATACTTGGAGAAGGGCTACGAGGCGCACAAGTCCAGCAAGGGTGGTCGAATCATGTTGGAGGCCCAACTCAAGCCGACTTCGAATCCAATTCGGAGTCCAGGACTAGGCCGCACTAAAACGGACACCCAGATCGCATCCGGACTCCGTTTTGGATGTTCCACATATGTATGGAAAGCTGAGAAGACAACCTTTCCAATGGCTCTAGTCCCATATCCAAATTCCTTCTGAGTCAATAGGAATCATTGAAACAAGTGGGCTTTCAGAATCTGTCAGGGTGCTGCGCTACCGTCTTTTGGGCCATTCGGCTTTGTATCGTGTTGGAGCCCATTAGGGCGCGTCCAGGGGTTTTGCACGCCCCTCACCCCTCTATATCCAGCTGCCACCCCCACCATTAGGGTTTGGATTTTGCTTAGATTAATTCTGTCTTGAACAATTTCGCCGTTCATCGGTTTGTGAGACCCCAACTTCGAGTGCTAAACCAATACATCTGCAATTCCGTTGTGTTCTTTCTTGTTCTTGCTTGTGTTCTTCGATTCGCAGGCGAGGATTAGCCTTCTTGGTGAGGTTAACCGGGCAGCGCACGGTTGATAACCTGAGGAGACGTGGTGCTGCGATTGCGGGGTTCGGAACGTGTTGTTCGGAAGCCGAATCGATTTATGTCGCGCCTCCACCAAATCAAACATATCCAGAACCTGTTGGAAGATCGGGACCCTGTTCCCATCAATTAAGTTGGCGAGCACGAGCTCAAGTAAGTGGACCTTGTAATACTTGCTGTGGATGAGTTGCGTGTGTAGGCATGATTGTATCCGTGGGAGGGATGTCCCCATCAAAGGTGCTCATTTCTTAGAAGAAGAGCATGTTCGTTCAAAGTGAACGATTATTCGACCGGTAAGCGATGGATGTTCGGCCATTGTTTTCACTAACCAAAGTTCAATTCGGCCACTACGACATCCACAACTTCGGAAGACCACTGCACGAGTCACCTTCATCCATAATTCTTCGTCTATGTCCCATGAGGTAACACCGCCTGACGTTTTCAGGACATCATTTTACGGCTAACCTTCATGTAGGGCACAATGCATAAGCTCTTCAAGAGAAAGAAGATGAGCATGTCCGTGTCCTCTAGCTGACTATTAACCTGAGCCTCCAATCGAGCATCATCCACACTTTCACATGAAGAAGTAGATGATGATATCATCACGCTGATAAACAAAACCGAGAAGGATCGACACAAACAACTAGTGAAGCACACATTCTATTCCACGAAAGTATGGGATGAGAAAATGCTGAACCTCATCAGCATGAAGCACGACTTCACCAAGTACCTTAAGAACAATGGATGGACAATGTTCACAAAAATCAAAGAATCAGGTTTATCCAGGCTCACTCTTGAATTTATTTCCACATTTAACTTCAATTGCCTGGTAGACAATTATTCCATTACGTTTTGTCTTTTTAACCATGCATACACTGTGATGATAACTGAAGTAGTTACAATCCTAGGCTTTGATCCTGACCTATAGACTTAGAGGGAGTTAGGAGTTTAATTTCAACAAATTCTAGGCCAACTTTTCATTATCTTCATTGTTGGATTAGTAGCACAACTAGAGATGATGCTTGAGCTATAAAATTACACGATGCTCAATTCATGTGGGCCGTGTGGAAGGTTAAGAAATTGACCTCCTACATACATCATGTTAGAGCATTGGGAATATTGGAGCACCAAAACTACACTCATCCACTTAACTTCTTATATCACCATCATTGTCAAAGCCTTGGATGCATTAGATGGTAAGGACATCGATTTTATTGGAGGGGGTACACCCCGCCATATATTTGGCTCACCTCATGCAGGGCTACATGATACTGTACAAGTCCGAGGAGAAGAGGTACTACATGAAGTGCCCTTTTACCAAGGTCACATTTTCACTCCACACAAAGAGGATGAGCATTGTGAAGCTTCAGAGTTTCATCCTACCCATCTTTCTAAATGCGTCGGATAGTGACAAAGGAGACGAAGAAGAAACACCACCACTACGATCAACAAGACACAATGTAGTAGTCCCTCCTTGTGCCTCCATGAGTACAATCCATACCACCAGAGGATCTGATCGTGGCCAACATAGTACACATGATGATGCATCCATGCATTCCATCAGCAGTTCATCAAGTGTCGGACCCGGATTTACCATCCACAATCCTCTGTGATTCCACTGTACTATTTCCTGGATCAGTAGATAGTGTTCACAGATACATTACTAAACATCAAAGCACATCTCAAGCGGAAGCGTAATTATAATAGAATACTTACACATGGGCCGATCAGGCTGAAATCAATGAAACCAGCAGTGAAAATGAAGCACACAGGTGGGACCCACAGAACATACCCACTGGCAGCCAACTGAGGGTTCGCGACCTAGTTCTTGGCCTTTTCTTCTTTTTCTCCATCATGACTTGGCGCACTACTGAAACATAGCGATTCGACTCCTGATTCTGGATTTTGTGAGTAAGCGAGGGTGAGCACACTAACCACCGTGCTCCGCAAGCCAATACACAGAATGCAATTATTTAATATGCATGGCTTGACAAAAGGATAGGCTCGGGTTATTTTATTTGCTAGAAATTGCTTTTTAATTATAATACATAAGAAATTCTCTACGACCTAGCCATTTGAACTAAAATCATAGTATTTGAAAGAAATGTAATGATAGTACTGGCACATTTTCCATTTACCTTTACATATCACCTGCACCGCATAATAACCTTTCAGCGTTATAGCCGCTTACATTATCACTGGAACGACACCCAGGGCAACATAAACCAGGACTGTCCATCGTTCTTTATTTTTCTTTCCCAGTACCTCCCACAAAATTTGTTTTTGAATTAGAACTATATCTGAGTTAAGTTCCCATGTCCGTCCTTGACTGTGGGTACAACTATTCGAATAATTTTGACTCTGTAGAGTTTATACACTTTCACCACAAGAGACAATCCGCTCGTTGCCCCGCATGATTCCTTAGTCATGCAGTTGAGTAGATCGTCCCAGTAACCTTTCAAAACTACCTGACCTCTTATTCTCATCTCACCCTATGGGCTGCTCCCACTTGCGGTGGGTCCCATACGTTGCAGGGATGTTACTTACTATTACTAGCGCCTCTAGGCTCCACTCCCTATAGCGCTAGTAAGACAGAGAAACAAGTCACTCTCCCCTTGGTGTCCCTTTAGCCACAACAGGCCCTTGCATTACCACACTTCTCCCCTCCCTACCTATGAGATGAGTCCAAGGTTCGATAGATTTACTCAGCCAAGTTGCACTTTGCAGACTTGTGGCTATATGGTTTTGCAATGGGAGGTCATGATCTAATTCGGTCCTTGTGTTATTTGGACGGTTCTACCACAAACCATACACTCGTGTACTCCAATGCACCCTGCCTCCGAACCATCCGTGGGCATAAAATATTGATCATTTTAAAAATACACGACCATTTCATCTATAACTTCTTGCCAAAATCATTCTTGTAATTGCACATGATGTTAGGGGTATTCAAGCACCCCCGATATCTAAGCAGTGCTAAGCTATAAGCATAATCGTAATTTATTTTGGGAAGGGTTATATTTATAATTTTTCCTAGGGAGACAACAGAGTTCACTTTTTAATGTGCCAAGAAGGTATAGCATTGGCACTTAAATATATGGCAGCTAACTACAGTATTAAAACAGACATAAGATTTCACATAAAATAACAGCATGCATTTTAATAATTTAAATGTAAATAATTTGCTAAAATGGGGACTCAAAATGATCAAAGTATTGACTCGCCTTGCACGGTTTACTGCGGTCTTGAGCTCACTCAAAGCTTTCTCATTTGTTGATCTCGAGCTTCTGGCCCATCTTCATTTGGATTTTGGTCTTACTAGATCCATTGATTCTCCATGATTCCAATCTCTAGTTACACGCTAAACAATGGAATCCAATAAACGCAAATAACTCAAGAAGGTCCAAATAAACCCAAATAAACTAAATTTTAGCTTTATTATGTGTTAAGGGGCGGTTTTAGGTAGGATTGATTGAGCGCGGAGAATTGACAGGGTCAATGGGGGTTGGAGCGGAGCGATGAATAGCGAAAGGAAAAAAAGTGTTATGGTGGGAGGAGCATCCACAGGAATATTCCATTTTGGTTTCGAAGATGGCTAGGCATAGCTGACTGTAGAATACCATGGCTCGACCCATTTTATTTAATAATTTCTTTTAATTTTTTTATATTTATTAAGGAAGTTCCATGAGTTAGGGGTATACCTAAGGACAGGTGTATGAATTTAGTTGAACAGTATTTTGTCAAGCGCTAACATTTGTGAACCAGGGCACTGGTTCTATATGCGTGGTGTATCGATTTAACTTATTGAATAAATTTTAGAGATCGTGTTTGTGACATTTCATGCTGTGATATTTTCTGTGGTTCTTAATTTCCAATTAATCAAGTGATTAACTGAATGATTTGCTTGCTAATTCCTTAAAGCGTGGGATCATTTAATTATACAGGTTGTATTATTTACTAATGTCCGTTGCTAATTGGCCAAGTATCTGAATTTTACCTTAATAATCTTTTTAAACAGGGTTTGGATAATTCCCAGATGTATATAGGGTTATATGCCAATATTGCCCTTAATGATTTTGAGTCTGAAATGAACATTGAATTGTTTTTGAGATTTATTTAGTTTATAAACCAGGCAAAATTTAAGTCATATATTTATAGTTTAAATTTTTGTGGCTTAATACTCAGATAACTTAATCCTTATAAAGTAATCAATTTGTTAATCATGGTTAACATGTAATTTTAGAAAATTTTAAACCTCTAACCTTTTCATTTTATTAGAACCTTATTTGATTTTAAACAATTTCTTCCTATTACTTATTATACATATATATACCCATAACTAGATTATATGCCATTATACTTTTATTTGAGTTTATGCTAATTACTTATATTAGCTACTATTGAAAAGGACTTTCATGACATTTAAATTTTTAATTATCTATAGTTTACACAATGTATAAATAAGGTACACTTTTTATGTTTGGATCGCATTTAATTACATGCAAAACGACCTCTAATCGTGAGTTTATAGTGTCCTAATACTCAAGTCAACTAATCAATATTCGAAAAAGAATTCTCATAAAGTTCTAATGTCTAGAAATAATAGTTATGGTTTAAACTTATATTAGTCAGCTTTACAAAATATACTGATATGAAAGGACTTGCGATCTATTCTTTATGTCATTTTTAACTTATCAAATCCTCTTTTATGTCATTGCGATCTAGTCAGCTTTATGCCTAGTAAAAATTACTCCCCATCTTTAGTGTGTACTAAATCCCTTAATTACTAGTTAATTTTAACCATCTTATTATCATCTAGGAAGGAGGGTCCCACTTGTCACACCACTCAAAGGGTGGCTATCTTCCCACTTATAGAAATGAACACAGGAGGGAGAAATGCTCGGCCGAGCAGGACAGAGGAGGCGGCTGGCTCTAGGCTAGTGCCAATGTCGCCGGCATGGGGAAGTCAGTGAGGGGGAGGCCACAGCTAAAATGAGTCCGAGGGAGGGCAATGAACCTGCGGGTGGCGGCGCACTGGCTGGAGCGCCGGCGGGTGCTAGCGGCGACAACTCAAGCAACCGACGGCAGGCCAAAACATGAAGCGGCGACGCTGGCAGAGAAAGGGAAGAAAGAAGAGGGGCATGAGTGGGAGAAGGGTGCCAAGAAGCTTACCAAGCATTTGATCGATCCGGAGAGGCACCAAAGGAGGCCAGCAATGGGAGCCCACGGTGGCGGCGGGTGTCACCGTGGGTGGCTCACCGGAGGGGAGGAGGGCCAAAATTGGCACTGGAGATAGCTTCGAGGGGTCACAAGGATGCTCCAGACTGGTGGAATTGGAGGGGCACTCGTCGGAGCGTGCACGACGATGGTGGTGGTGCTTTTCGGCCGGCGAAGGGGAAGAATGGCTGTGCGGCGAGCTTGCTTCGAAGAAATCCAATCAGCCGTTGGAGAGAGTCCCTAGAAGGGTATGGCGCACCGTGACGCGGTTGGATTGGGGAAGGCTTCGCCGGAGCGGCCGGGAGCGGTAGGGGCCGGCATGGTGTGCGCACGGGTGAGGCGGAGGGGGAGGAGAAGGGAAGGCGTAGGGGTGATGAAGAGCTCGGAGCCCCCTTTATAGCCACGGAGGAGAGCCGTGCGGGTACTGTAGCCGACAACTTCAGAGCAGGGGCGGCATGGCCATGGCGCACAGCCGGCGGGGTGACGTCAGAGCAGGGTGTGGGTGCGGGTGAAAGCAAGGCATGGGCGCAGACATGCGCGGGGATGGCCGTGCAGGGTATGGGGGCGATGTGGGGAGGCAAGCCAGATAGGGAGGACAGCAGGGAATGGGGGGAGGGGTGACGCACGCACAGGAAACACAAGATAGCTCACGGGGGAGCAACGAAAAAAATGAAAGAAGGGAGAAGGAGGAGGTGGGGGGCCCGCATGGAGGAGGAAAAGAAGAGGAGCACCGACCACATTGGAAATCAAAGTTTTATGTTAAAATTTTCATTTTATTTGATTTATCTTCATATTTTGGTTTCTAATTTTTGGCTTTGATTCCCCCCTAAAATTTGAATTTACCCTTCGGTTTTATTAGCTTACACTCGATTTTAGTTTTTCTCATATATTGTATTTTAATTTATTTTGTATCTGTTATATTTCTTTTATCTTTATTATTTTCTCTTGGGAGTTACGCCCCAATATAAATTTGCATAACACAAATTTTGGAAAACCCAACTAAAATTGCAAAAGAAATTTGAATGCCAATAAGATGCAAATAAAAGTTTTGAATTCTTTGCAATTTTGCTCATTCAAAATTTCAGGATGTTACATCAAGCGAAGCCACATTGGACCATCGCCATGACTTCCACCATCAGCATCACCCTTTAGTAGTAGGCTCATCCTCCAGACATAGGTACGCCACTCCCAAAGATTTTAATATATTACATAGTGGTATACAGAGAATTGTAGAGACCACGCAGCAGAACCAAGAGAGAGCCTATAGGATACTCAACTACCGACAGAGACGCCAGCAGAACTTGTGGGGAGTAGAGAGCAGTGTCAATGTGAACAATCCACCATTGGGGAATATACAACCCGAACCAAGCATGTCCAGACCCAAACATGGTGTATTTCTGGGGAGTAGAGAGTAGTGTCATGCTCAT
Source organism: Melocanna baccifera (assembly GCA_036346265.1). Lineage (NCBI taxonomy): Eukaryota > Viridiplantae > Streptophyta > Magnoliopsida > Poales > Poaceae > Melocanna > Melocanna baccifera. The sequence continues at coordinate 10,676,891 of CM070706.1, read as the reverse complement.
GTCTTTTCAAGAAGAAGATAGTCTACCCTAGAGAAGTAGTTGTCTTACCCTAGTAAATAAATAAATATAAACATAACTTGAGCTTTGAACAAGTTTAATTCACCATTACCTACCTTGCTGAGTTTAGGATTAATTGTTTTGGAGAATTTTTGTAAATATCATTGTCACAACCTGAAATTTGGCACATAAGATTTTAGAATGACTTGGCATTATCATGGTATGAACACTTGTATTGAGTCACCAGTGGGAATGATTGAACTTAAAAACAAGGTTGTTCAAGATCCTGATATTGCACTATGTGACCATGGTTTACATGATTCTTAGTAAGGTCAATACCTTAGAAATCATTTTTGGCACATACTTTAAAATCATCTCTTGTCACAACCATACTTGAGAGGATAAGGCTCGCTTTTATTTATCCTACCAAAGCTATAAAATTCTTGAATATTTGAACCTCCTCAAATTACCATATGTAATTTTGGTGAGTTAAGGTAAGTTTGAAGTCCTTTTGGGGAACTGGATCTCCAAAGATGGTCATTTCCCTTCGCATACCTCTTGATTGCTAAACTTTCATATTCAACAATGAAGAAGTCACACTAAACTTTGACATGCCCTACTAAATATTCCGCCTTGAAAACCAAAAAACTAACGATGTGTCCACCATGTATGTAGTCAATCAAGGTCTAATTATCTGACTAGTGACAAAAAGAAGTGCTCTTATAGGTTTGGGAGTCCAGCATTATATCTAAAAAAATGGGTCTGGTCTCTCAACATAATATAAACTATGCTACAAAAGATTAAATACTGGAATTCCCAATTCTACAACATCAAGACCATAGTGCTATATCCTAAACTCAATACCAGTTTAGACTCGACTACTCCTCCTTGTGTGATTTCAATAACAGGGACTTCATTTGTGCCTTGGGATCCTTTGCATTGCACAAGCTTTCTAATTTCTTTCGCATGAGTCCATCTTCCCCCTTCTCCATAAACATTAAGTTTCAATGACCCGAATGAGGAAATCCAAAAGTATCGGATTGGATAATCACTTGACCATACAAATTGGCCTTCAGAATCTATTAGCACTAGGACTTGAGAGTTGAAGTGAGGGAGGAGACACCTGTTAGTGATACTAATAGAGCCAAATCCTCAAGAGTATTTGATACATCAAGAACAAATTTTGCCATAGCACTTTAAAAACCCTGAGGGATAGACCATGACAGAAGATTGTGAGCACATGGATCACCTTGCTTTTGAATCTTTAATTGGTTTGGACCACTTGAACTAAACCATCCCACAGGTAACCAAACTTGGATAAGTATGTATTTATGCCGAGCCATTCTCCTATCTTCTTTGTGGAAAATTTTTTGTTGTGTCTTGGACATTGGTAGGAATCCTTCATTTCAAGCAAATTATCTTCGCCGGATGTTTTGCTCAGGATGAGCCAAAGTCGGATGTGTTGACACAATATTTACGCATATTTTACCCCAAAAACTCAACAAAAGGCACAATAAAGTGATGAATTAAACCTTGATCATGCTCATTTACTAGTGGTTTCTTTTGAACTGTGGCTTATAGCTTATAACTTTTGAATTCTAGCTGTTCGTAAGAGAGAGTACGGATATGATTTTGGCCAATATAGATGAATTTGGTACAATATCTATTATAATCAACTTAGAGACCCCGTATTCAAAAGACATACTGTTTAAAAACTAGTTACTGTAGTATAAGACAAAAACCGTAAGCAACAAGCCCAAAAGAACCCATCCTATACCTTTATTTCCATATATATTTCCATATTTTTTGCACTTCAATGCATTTTGCAAGAAAATACATAAAAAAGAAAAAACACCAGAAATTCACAAAAAAGAGCAATAGACCCCACCAGTGGACTGGCTGGCTCAACCCTAGGACGGCCATCCAACTGGTCGGCAACACAATGGTATGGACCAGGAGGGCTCATTGGTCGACCAAGCCACCGACTGGCCGGGCAACCCTATACAAGCTGGTCAACCCAGCTTTCCACCACATTTGGCTCAAGCCACCAACTACCATAGCCGAGTGAAGGAGACTTGGCCGCCCAGCCAAGTCGGCTCCCCAGGCGGTGCTCCTGGCCACCAGCGCATCCCCTCTCCATCGACTTCATTCACACTCCCGCATGGACGACATTTGGCCAGCTAGCCCAACCGACCTTGGTCGACCAACCAAGGCTATAAATAGGAGGGTATCTCCTCTCAAAATAGAACACAACACTATCAAGGAGAAGCACTCGACCACATCACTCCACTCTAACAGTATAGCAACATTGGAGTCGCTAGGAGCCTGGTAGTGTAGTAGGAGAAGAGTCGGCCTGAGTGCCAACAGTTCTGGAGTCATCTTCTATGGTATTCTAGTATGTGCCAAGCTCTATGTATCGACTTTACCTTGTAAGGGTGAATTATCGTATTAATAAAGTGGTCATTATCTAGTATCTTCTTATCTTTTTTGTGGATTAGCATAGGACCCAACTAGTAGTACCGTTATGTCCTATAGTGGAAGGGCCGAGCTACCCTCAGGTCCGAGGCATAATACCTTGTTAGACCATGTGGATAGTTCATAAATTAGTGATGATGAATAATTGGTATTTAGGTTGCTTTGAAATTTGCGGTTGTCAAAATTGGTCATAGTGTTTAATCATTTGTCGCTTGACCTCTCGGCAGTTGTGAGCTCTCACCAGATGATTGCTTCATCGCTTGGTGATTGGCCGATTGGTTGTCATTGGCTTCGATACCGATCGGTGGTCGTTGGCTTCGATAATGATCGGTAGTCGTTGATTTTGACCTTGATCGATAGTTGGTAGTCGAAGGCTATAACTTCGATTGGTAGTCGGTGTTCAAAGGTTTCGACCTCAAACAGTAGTCAGTAGTCATAGGTTACAACCCGGTCGATGGTCAGAGCTACAATACTTAGTCGATGGTGGAAGCTACAACACCTAGTCAATGGTGGAAGCTACAGTAATAGGTCAATGGTCGGAGCTACAATACCTGGTCAATCGTTGGAGGTACAGTGCCTAGTTAGTGGCAAGTAGTCATAAGTTTTGAGTGCTTAACCTTTGAGTACCCCGAGCTCAGGTAATCTTTGAGTACTCATGTTCAACCTGTGGACTGACTTGTGGATGGCAATCAGCCCGTTTTTTCAGGTGGTTTCGAGTTAATTTTTGGAAAACGTGGAAATTGTGGTCGTGGATGATTTGGTCGGTGTTTATGGATGGACATGGGTGTATTATGAATGTGTGGATTGATGTTGGTCAAGTTGGAGAGAACTTGTGCCAGAAAAAACGTTCTTTATTCTTTACATGTGCAGGTTAGGTATGGAGACGATCATAGTCGATGACGAGGAGGACCGGGACTAGGATGGGGAAATTAGAGGTTCAAGCGATCAAGGATGTCACGAGGTGGTTGGGTTCATATTGGGGCACATGAATATCAAATGTGGATGATGCGTGGAGAAGCTACAGGAGGTGCGGTCCTGGAGGCTTCGACACGTGATGAGTTAGAAGGAGATATGGAAGGTGTCAACAATTGCAAGGTTTAGAGATTTTATAAAACCCATGTTTGGAAGGGTTTTGGGTCCCTTGATTTTTGGAATCAATTAGGATTTCATGTCTGTGTTGGATAAGGACATGTTTTAGGCTCTAGCATATAAAGGGAGGAAAAGGTTAAGGATTAATGGGGCTTGTGAGAGAAAGTTTTTGGAGTTTTTATGCTAGGGTTTAAGGGGTGCCGTGAGGGCACTTTATAGACATAGAACATGATTTAGGAATAAAAGATCAGATCTATTTCAAGAAAGATTAGTCAATGCCGGTGGCGTGCTTTTCTAGGCATCGTCTTCTACTCATTCTCATTCCGAGTAGTGCGTGGCAAGATAGCATCCCTCTATTGACTTCACTTTCCTCGATCACGCGCCGTGTCGTCCATTCGATCATTGCCAACAACATCAATAGGCAGAGCTGAAGTAGAGCATGTCAACTATGTGGTGTTACACACGGTCGTTGGTTCAATCTAACACAAGCTATTCTCGGTGAGTAGCAAATAAATCAGCATAATCATTCATCCCCCTTTGATTGCGGTATTTGATCCTACATACCATCATTGTATAGTTGCTTACAAGCCTTAACGATGAGGCCATACATACTTCAGGCTCTACTGCTAGCTTAATCCTAGTTCATCACTTTTAATCATATGTTTGAGGAGCTTTTACTCTTATAGTAGTGCACAACTATAAGGTGTTTTCCACATATCCTGTGGGATTAGTCTAGTCACATCCTTGAGAGTTAGGCTAAGTTGGTGACTGCACTTAGTCTGGTTTCCATGCATTTGAGGATAACTATTTATAAGGTATAAGAATCACCAACAACCTATTTGACTACTATAGAGAGAGCGGTTGGACCGGCCTACTGGTGGTCTGATTACCTGGGAAAGCTGGCCCGACCGCTGGCTTGCTTTGGTCTAATTGTACCCCTGATCTAGACCTAGAAATCAGCCGCACCAAAATCCAAAAGGGCAGAATCCTCAAAATATAAGACTTTACATACACCTTGCTAAGGATCTTAAAACCTAATCCTTCTAAGAATCGTATGGATCTTGGCGAAAGTTCTAACTTTTCCTTAAGACAAGTGGGGTTGCACCAAAATTGGGCGAAACTCAACAACTTGAGATATGACTTGATTGTTGTTTTGATATGGCTAAGATGGCACTAGAGCGGTTCCCATATATCATAGCAAGCAAGTGCACCCAAAGATTGATGACCAAAACCCTAGGAACATAATTTTACAAGAAGGGCTCCAAATCAAACCAAACACGGCAACCCCCATGATCTTACTACACTTGGTCTCTAGATGGATGAGATATGATCTTCATGAGGTATCTCCATCACTTACATATCTTTGAAACACAGCAAGACCAAGAGAGAAGAGAGAGGTAAAAACACCAACAAAAACAAGTGCAAAATCAATAAGATTAAGAACACACCATGTAGGATGAACAAGATTGATATATTACAACTTGTAGAAGTTTTATTTATAGCCACTCCACCATGGAGGATAGAGCTCTCTCTCTCTCTCTCAAGAGTACAGACCCCACAAGCCTCCCCTCCAAGGAAGCCTCTCTCTCAAACTCTAGAATAAGTGGTTGGGAGGGAAGCCTCTCTCTCAAACCCTAGAATAAGTGGTTGGTTGCTTGTCCCTTTGCTTACTTGCTACCTTGCCACCAACCTCTCCCACTCAAATAGATGGAGCAACTGGCCCACATCCAACCTATCTATTAGCACAACCAGGGAAAATTCGTTACCCCACACACACCGGGTTTCACACACACATGACTTACGCACGCTTTCCAAAGCGCATAATACTAAACCCACAAAAGAGTGAGCTTCCATCCATCTGGCCTCCTCAGTGCCTCCTTGGCCTAAACCGTTGTCCAAACACCCTCCAAGCATTGTGGTTTTGGTCCATTCACCATTTTCGGTATTTTGGTTTCCCCTACTAAAATACCCACGCTTTGACCATGATCGTGCAAAAGTACACACCTCCAAGTGTACGGGTTGCCGCTTAGATAGCAGCGAAATGTCGTGTTCTCTACAGGGACTAGATTACTAGTGACATGACACCAAACCAAAGCTAAGTCGCATGAATTGGTGAAATGAAAAGGAAACTGAAAATCCTAGCTAAAATACTGGCTAAAGAAATAAGGGAGAGAAGGACGACTGAAAGTTAGCAGAAAGACGTGAAGCAGCAGGAAGGGACTGAAGGAGAAGGAGAAACGGGTGACTAGACAGAGAAAGAGAGAAGCAGAGAGGCAGCGAGAAGCAAGAAAGGACAGAGGTAAGAGAGAAGAAGGGAGGTGAGGTTATATTACTAGTAGATAAAAGCAATAAGAGGTTAAGGAAGACGAAGAGCGAGAAAAGAGGGATGAGCGAAGTAGGTAGAAGAGAGGGGCTAGCAAAGGGGCTAGGGAAGAAGCAGAAGGAGGTTCCAGTAAGGGGCGAGCAGGATTAACACTAAAACTACAACTAACTACCACTAACGACAAGAAACAAGCTAGCAATAAAAATAAATAAATCTAACACGAGCGAAGACATAAAGTAGTAAATCTACACCAATGTTTTTGGTCTTTTGTTTTTGACTAAAAGAACTAAACAGAACTGCGAATGAAAATTACTTCTAATTAACTAAACTAGTCTAGCATTAAAACATCTAACTAAAGCATAAAGTCTACTAGACTACTTAAACATTGAGCAAAATTATGAATTTAACTAGACTAGTGCAAGATCATAACTAACATTTGCATCTAAAAACATTATCAAAAGAGAATTCTAAACCTAGGAGCTAATGCAAGCAAAAATAATATATAACTACTGACTAACAAGCAAGGATAAGAATTTAAACAGGACATTTCATGCCATAGCATTGCAACTACATAAATCCATCAATTCATTCAGCCACATCACGAGTCCATAACAACATTCGCAAATTGCTCATCATATTACATAAGTCCTAATAGCAAATTGAGACAAGGGTTCAGAATTATTAAACCACATGAATTAGTAGTGGAGCTGCAGCATATGGTAACAGAAATCAGCAAACATCGGAAAGAAACCGCAACCAGGTGCATACACTACAGCCAACAGCAACACACTGCAGAGCAGCCGCAATTCAGCATAGCATAACATTCATCAGCCGCAGCACAGAAGCACCAGCAGGGGTGACACCAAACTGCAGCAACATTTCGGCCAACTCCAGGACAGCAAGTATTTTCGACCAGCACAGATGCAGCAATTGGCAGCAGGATCAAACATCAGCAAGGGCTCGGCAGCAGGGACTAGCAAAGGGGAGCAGATCTAGTAGCACAGGACAGTTACCGAACAACACAACAACAGCACCAGGGAATATCAGCAGCCGAGCAGCATGCAAATCCAGCAGCATCTCTCAGATTTGGTCGGCACCAACAGCAATAAACAGCAGCAGAGACTTCAAGCAACACAGCATAGCACTGCAGGGGACAGATTGGCAGCACGGTAGCAGTAGTTCAGCTGTTGGTAGCAGCTAGCAGTTGTAAAGCAGCAAATCTGCAGCAGGAGGGAGCAGATCGACAAGAGCAGCAGATGCAATCGGCAGCAAGCAGAAACAGCAGGACACGGTAGGAAATAGTAGCAAGAAGCAGCAGTAGCAAGGGGGATCCGGTTGGAGCTGAGAAGAAGCAAGGGGGGATTCGGCAGAGAGAGGAGAGGCGCAGGAAGTGGGGGTTTTCGGCAGCAAGAACAACAGGGAAGTAGATCTGTGGAGCAGTTGGGAGGAGTAGCATGGGGTTCGGCTGAGGAGAAGGAGAAGGAGGAGGAGCAGTGGGGACTTGCGGCTACAGGAGAAGAAGAACAGTTGGGGGCACAGGGAGGAAGAAGGGGAATGGGGTGGCGGCTGGAATGGGTGGATGGAGCTCCTCCCTGGGTATTGCGGTTCAAGAGGAAGCCAAGGCAGGGGATGGGGTTTTTATAATAAGGTTTGGGAGTGGTAGGAAACCTAGGGGTTTTTTTGCACACTCTGCTTTTTGGTCCTTGGTTTCTTCTAATATTACCATCCTAGCTTCTTTTCCACCACTGATCATCTGTATATTTTTGCGCCTAGTTCGCGTCGGCCTGCAATAAAATCACAAAATATGTAGACAGTCCAATTTGAAGGCATATTTAGGTATAATCAATGTATTATACCCAATTTTTACTACTGGAAGCAGGGTAATAATAAAAAAATAATAGCAATATGATGCACATCATACCCCCAAGCTTAAACATTTGCTTGTCCTCAAGAAATTGATATGACAAATTCAAACCGGACAACAAGAAGTAATCAAGCTTTAATAATCTTAAGTAAATATATGAAGCAAGTTAATATACACTCATCATTCAACATGGGATTATCTAATTGAGTTTGAGAACTATCCAAGATGAGAATAAATGTTCTAGCAAAGATATCAAAGTGATACTATAGTCTTTGACCAAATCAAGTTACACATAAGTGTTGAATTGTACAAAGTGATCACATGAATCCAACCAAAATCGAAAGGCATCGAGACTAGGTATAACATCCAGAATGAGCATATCAAAGGTTCATGCTAAGGCATTTCACTATTTGAGACAATGATACTAATACTTGCATGAAGTTTATGAAAAAGTTCACACTTGAGCTATGATACCATTTTTTAGCAAATTTTTAAACACACACAATGGGCACAAATGCCACTTGTTACACTTCTTGGGCAAGAATGCCGCTTATTCAAACACTCAAACTTCATGTGGGCAAGATGCCACTTATTCGAACGATGTGACATAGTCACTTATTCAACACACTCACATATTGAAGTAAAATTTCTCTTTTTTTCTTTTTAAGATTAAGCATCATTAACCGATTTTCATTAATGCTAAGTAACACGTGTTCCAAAACATGGATACCTAGATAATTCAACCAAGTTATTGGCTCAAGATAGGACTACCCCTTTTACAAACTTTTCATTCAAGCAAAGTATCAATATATAAAATAAAGTAATATGCCAAAACATGAATTCTAAGATATGATCATTCAAGAAGCGATAACTAGAATCAATTCGATCCTCAGATGGTAGAGATGCATGTATAACTTGCAATGAGTCAAATGCTATAGGATCACAATATTTCTAAGCAATCAAAGATAATTATCAAGATTCAACTCTCAATATGGCTCAATTAATTAATTTTCAGTTTGTTCATTCTAGAATAACCCATGACAATGATCTTAAATGCCCAAAATGTACATCAAGAATAACATGGTAGCACACAATAATATTCAGGACAGCAACATATCATCAACAAAAACATAGCATTAAGCATAGGAATGGCCATGAATCATCACTACACATCCATCTACTGTTCTGCCAACATGCTACAGATTCAATCATACACAAAAAGTTTCAACTTTATTATCCACATGCTAAAGAATCATCCATACACAACTAGGTCTTTCCCCCAAGCTTGAATTGAACATTCACTTAAGAATAGACATGTAAGGGTTAGAAACAGCTCACCGGGTGCAAAAGGTAAATAGAGTAGTTCCATATCACCCCAAGAACTTCCTATCATGCTTGGATGATAAATTAATATGTACCTGAAAAAGAGAAAACTAAAGAAAACAGTAAAATGCTCAGGTTGCCTCCTGAGAAGCGCTTGTTTAAGGTCTTTAGCTTGACCACCAAATGATCATCATGGAGGCTCAAAAGACAGCGGAGGGTCAAGGTCAGGATTGACTTGCTCTTCAAATCCGCCCTCCTCATGAAACAGCATGCCTCAAAATCCACCTGGATCCTAAGGAATATCGACTCGAACCATGTCTGCTCGTAGTCGATGGTACACAAGCGTAACCCTGCAAACAAACTCAAAGATATGGCAAGTATGTGTGATAGGGTCGACACCTTCTAAATCATCAATAGAATATCCAATCACATAGGCATATCGATAAAGTACATCATGAAGACTATAAGTGAGATGAGCACAATCAATAATAGAGTATGTCTCGTTAGAGCCAAGAAAATCAAACCTGTAGTGGTCGAGGAAAAGTTTTCATACTACCTGAAGTGTAGGTGAAGTGGAGCGTACGGTAGTAGAAACCTCCATAGGAGCGATGTCGATGAAGGTAGTAGCTAGTGGTAAATCAATAAAAATATACTCCTTCTCGACATCGAAAGCAACCCCTTGATCATCAAGAATGGATATCTCCATATCGGTCTCAAGAAGCACAGGATCGAGGTCAGAGTAGTGAGAGTCTACCACATCAAATATCTGAGTCTCAAGCTCGTGCTCATCAATACAAGTATCAGAGTCCATATATGGTGAGTCCATGGCATCAGAAGTGACTAACTCTGGCTCGGGTCCATCAATAGATGGATTATCATCAAAGTAAGGCACCTCAAGGGGATCGGAAGAGTCTCAGTGGCACTAAATGAAGTAGTGTCCTCCCTAGTAGTATATGATGCCAACATCTCCTTCATCATGGACGTATAATCAAATTGAGGGATAGGAGGCGGATGCTGAGGTACAGGATAGTGCTGGTGTGACCAATGAGAATTATCCTGATCACCATACGTATAACTCTGCAATGGTGTACTAGAAGAAAATGATGAGATATCAGGGTTGTTGTTTCCATATGACAGACTAGAGTGCTCAGGCCATCCAGGGCAATAAGTGTCAGGGTATGGCCCACTCGGCTGAGCAAAGCTTATCCCGTAACACTCTAGAGTGGACAAATAACCACGCTGACACTCAGCGGGTGAATGGCCCTGAAAACCACAAGTCTGACATATAGGAACAACTGGAGAACGGGCGCCTGATAAAGAACTGTATTGATCGTGCCCGCTATCTAACACAACTCCTCGCTCTAAAGCATAGCATTCTAATTGATGAGACAATACATTTACCTACTCTTGAAGACTATCATAAGTAGGGGTGCTCATAAAATCACAAAAATCAGAATAGTAAGCCATAGCCTCAATAAGTACCAATATCAATGAACCTGCGAGAATGGATACGAAAAATAGCGAAAGAGAGAAGTAAAGAAATGACTTAGTCTATGATTTAATGCGATCACCAATATCTAGTCTCTGGCAACGGCGCTAATTTCTTGATCATGCAAAAGTGCACACCCGCAAGTTTACGGGTTGCCGCTTAGATAGCAGCGAGATGTCGTGTTCTCCACAGGGACTAGACTACTAGTGACATGACACCAAACCAAAGCTAAATTGCATGAACTGGTGAAATGAAAAGAAAACTGAAAATCCTAGCTAAAATACTGGCTAAAGAAATAAGGGAGAGAAGGACGACTGAAAGTTAGCAGAAAGACGTGAAGCAGCAGGAAGAGACTGAAGGAGAAGGGGAAACGGGTGATTGGACTGAGAAAGAGAGAAGCAGAGAGGCGGCGAGAAGCAAGAAAGGACAGAGGTAAGAGAGAAGAAGGGAGGTGAGGTTATATTACTAGTAGATAGAAGCAATAAGAGGCTAAGGGAGACGAAGAGCGAGAAAAGAGGGATGAGCGAAGGAGATAGAAGAGAGGGGGGCTAGCAAAAGGGGGCTAGGGAAGAAGCAGTAGGAGGTTCCAGTAAGGGGCGAGCAGGATTAACACTAAAACTACAACTAACTACCACTAACGACAAGAAACAAGCTATCAATAAAAATAAATAAATCTAACACGAGCGAAGACATAAAGCAGTAAATCTACACCAATGTTTTTGGTCTTTTGTTTTTGACTAAAAGAACTAACAGAACTGCGAATGAAAATTATTTCTAATTAACTGAACTAGTCTAGCATTAAAACATCTAACTAAAGCATAAAGTCTACAAGACTACTTAAACATTGAGCAAAATTATGAATTTAACTAGACTAGTGCAAGATCATAACTAACATTTGCATCTAAAAACATTATCAATAGTGCAAGATCATAACTAACATTTGATGAGGACATCCCTTCCATGGATACAACTCATCCACAACAAGGACCACTCACTCGAGCTTGTGCTCGTCAACTTAATTACCAGGTGAATTCATTCCTAGGTTCATATATTACTGAGAATAGACCGCTACCTAATGCAAGTGATTTAATCGTGGTTAGGAACCTGGGAAAGGATGAAGGAAAGGGACATGGAGTCATGGACATGCAAGGACGGAATCATGGAGGTCACCACGTCACTTTGAGATCAAGTCAAGCAAGAATCCGAGTTGGACACGTTCTGGAATCGGATTCGGACTGCTGCATTGGTACCACATTCAAACGGGCATAACTTCTTCATACGGACTCCGTTTGGGGCGTTCTTGTACTTCATGGAAAGCTTATGAAGTCTACTTTCCAACGGATCCAACCTCATCTTCAAATTCCATCCGAGCCGGCCGTAATCATCAAAACAATCCACGTGGGTTTCTGAGTCCGAATCCAAAAAGGGTGCTGCGCCACCACCACTTGGGCCATGGGCCTTGCAACCCTAGGGCGTCCCCCCTGGTCGTTTCTCTATAAATAGGAGCCGCCGCCCCCTGCTAGGACTTGGATTTCGTTGAGTTTAGGTTTAGCCTTTGCGCAAACTTCGGTTCTTCAGTTGTGTCAGACGACCACCTGTCAAGACTACCTTCAGGATCCCACCTTTGTTTTTGAATACCAACTTTGTTATTCGCAATATCGATTGCTTTTCATCTTATTCTTGCTAGTTCTTCGATTGCTTGCAGGATTGAACCGTGTTCAGGTTGATCGTGCTTCGGCAAGATCAATAACATCTCGAGTTGGTTGGCGATTGCTAAGGCGCAAGCGGCGTCGTCACGGTTGTAGTCGGATCGCGAGTCACCTCCACCAAATCGATAGTTATCAATCTCATCGAAAGATCGGGCACCCCGTCTCCATCAAGTGGTATCAGAGCTCAAGGTTGCTCGGTGAGAATTTCCAGTTATTCATAGATTAGATTGCTTTTCACTACCTACAGTACACCAAAAGCCAAAAAAAATAGTAGTAGATCACCTGGTCCAAACCAATCTTAGCCTCGCAATTTTTCTTTTCAGTCCTTTGCATTGTTGAACTTTCGGTTGCATCGTCGTGTCCTTTGCTGGTCTTAGTGCCTAGTTCCTCTAGAGTTTCGAGTTCTGTTCACGTTTTGGTTTCACCGTCACGGTTGGTTCGAACTCCACGTTGAGGGAAGGAAAAGAGGGGGACTCGGAATTGGACTTGGAGTAGGACTCGGAATTGGACTCGGAGTAGGACTCGGAATTGGACTCGGAGTAGGACTTGGAATTGGACTCGGATTAGGACTTGGAATTGGACTCGGAGTGGGAGCAAAGTAGATAGACAAGAAGGAAAAGGCAGCCGCAGATAGAAAGAGCCGCGGCGTAAAAAAAAACAGAGAAGAGGAGAGAGAAAATCCTAACTTTTGCATACGACCTCCGATTGAGGCGTTTCTTGATCCGTTGGAAAGGAAACGGGAAAATAGGGCCAGAAAAATTGAAGCCTGGAAAAACTGGAGATTTCAGATCCGCGTAAGCCACCACGCATACGCGCAGCGACTTCGACCCCAAAAAATGTCGTTTAGGGCCTCAAAACGGGCCCGCAAAGTCAAGAAAAGTCAACTTTCTTGGAATTCGCTCAAAATTTACAGGGACCTTCTACTAGTGATTCTAAGGTGCTCCGTGAAGACGGCGTCCTTTTCTGAGCCTCTGAACTCCGTGGGCAACGTCATCTAGATTCTTTCTGTGCGGTGTACTCGTTTGTGTTCTAGGCTCGCGTCTCTAGTACGGTCTAGCCTAGGACCAGCACCAACCGGCGTTGAGCGATTTTTCAGCTTGCATTTTCTGATTTGATTATTGCTAATCCTTGCTACCAAACTTGAGCCTTCCCAGCTACACCTCTCCTACACCGCACAGCCGAGCTTCACCGCAATCGCTCCATCCAATCTTCAGAGATACGTTGACATCGCCTGGAGCCGATCACCCTGCTTTGCTTGGTAAGAATTGGTAAGAGTTCGATAAAAGGTTTGAGTGTGAGCGACTTTTTGAACCTCCTCATCCTAGTAGTTCCTGTTAGGGACATATTCTTGTGTTTTGCTAACAATGGCAGGTCATACAACGGATGACGATCAATCTCATACTCCTCGTACTAAGGCAATCGTACAACATTTTCTACGCCTTATGAACCTTCGTGCAGAGGGTCTTGAAGAGGATGTCAGAGTGACGAATGAGCGACTTGCTCAACTTGAGGGCGCCAGATTGAGACCAATGCCACACTCATTGCGATGGAGAAAGCGCAAGGTACCACTAACAATTCGTTGGCGAGATATTATGGCGCGCTTGAGGAGATTGCCCAAGCTTCGCTGCTGTTCCCCTGCTGCGACGATGCGGAGACAAGATGACTCGACCATATGGGTGATTCCGAGGCCGATGGTAGGATCAACCACAACAACGATCGAGTTCGCCGACAATTGCGTTTTAACCGACAAGGTATGCGAAGGAACCCCACGGCGTGAGGTGCGTGACCACGACGATTCTTTTGTTAAGGTTAAATTCACCATACCTTCTTTCAATGGTAAATATGATCCTGATAGCTATCTTAATTGGGAACTAGCTGTTGATCAAAAATTTGCTTGCCATGAATTTCACGAGAATAGACGAGTTAGAGTGCTACTAGTGAATTTACCGACTTTGCTTCATTTGGTGGAAAGAACATTGTCGTCAAAATCCCAATAACATTCCTAACACACGGGAGGCTTTAAAATTGCTTATGCGCCATCGATTTGTTCCTCATATTATGCTCGTGATCTGTTAAATAAACCGCAACGTCTACAACAGGTACAAAATCTGTGGAAGAATATTATCGAATTACAAATTGGTATGTTGCATTGTGGGTTAGTTGAGAATGAGGAGGCATCCATGGCTAGGTTTTTGGGAGGGTTGAGTCGAGAAATTCAAGACATCCTTGATTATAAAGATTACAACTCCATTACTAGATTGTTTCATCTTGCTTGCAAAGTGAACGTGAGTTGCGTGGACGCCGATTTAAAATGCGATCTAATTCTTCCGCAGTCGCACAAATTCATGGACTCGCGCACCCGCTTCCTCGTCCATTGTGGCGCCATCACACTCCAACAACAAGCGCGCCTACTACATCAATTTCGCGCCACGAGTCTCAAGCACACAAATTAGCACCACAACTTCCCGCAAAACAACCTCTTCAGTTGCTTCGACCGGACGAACAAGGGACGTTCAATGCCATCGTTGCAAAGGCTATGGACACATGATGCGGGACTGTCCAAGCAAGCGTGTATTGATTATACGCGATGATGGTGGGTATTCCTCTGCTAGTGATTTTGATGAAGAAACATATGCTATGCTTGCAATCGACCTGTAGGAGATGAAGAAGAATATGATCATGAGGAGCATGTTGGCGCCGAAGATGCCGACAAGTATTTGAGCATTATAGTGCAACGCGTACTAAGTGCTCAAGTGTCTCATGCCGAGCAAAACCAGCGCCATAATTTGTTCCAAATCAAGGGCGTTGTCAACGAACGCTCGATTCGCATAATTGTTGATGGTGGGAGCTGCAACAATTTGGCAAGTATGGACATGGTAGAGAAGCTTGCTTTGCCGACTAAACCTCATCCTCACCCATACCATATTCAATGGTTCAACAACAGTGGTAAGTTGAAGGTAACACGAATGGTGAGAGTACATCTTTCTATGGGTTCATACCATGATTATGTTGATTGCGACGTTGTACCTATGCAAGCTTGCTCATTATTATTAGGAAGACCTTGGCAATACGATACTGATTGTGTGCATCATGGTAGGAATAATCAATACTCTCTCATGTTCAAAGGAAAGAAAATTGTGCTGCATCCTATGACTCCAGAACAGATTGTTAAAGATGAACTTGCTAGAGCTAGTAGAGAGAAGAGTTTAGAGAAATCTAAGAGCGAAAATCAGATTGTAGCAAAAGAGCTTGTGCAACATAGGAAGAAAGAACTGAAATCTGCTCATGTGAACAAAAAAGAAATACAATTGAAAGGTGCTAGTTTTCTTGCTACTAAATCTGATATGACTGAATTGGATGCTAGTAAATCTGTTTGCTATGGATTAGTTTGTAAAGCCACTTTGTTTTCATTTGAGGAGATACCATCTTCTTTGCCTCCTGCTGTCACTAACCTTTTGCAGGAGTACAAAGATGTCTTTCCGAAGGACATACCACCGGGATTGCCACCGCTTCGAGGGATTGAGCATCAAATTGATTTAATTCCCGGTGCATCACTACCCAACCGCGCACCATACAGACAAACCTGAAGAAACTAAAGAAATTCAGCGCCAAGTTCAAGAATTGCTTGATAAAGGGTACGTACGTGAATCACTTAGTCCTTGCGCTGTTCCAGTCATTTTAGTACCTAAGAAGGATGGATCATGGCGTATGTGTGTTGATTGTAGAGCTATCAATAATATTACCATTAGATACCGTCATCCTATTCCTAGGTTAGACGATATGCTTGATGAATTAAGTGGCTCTACAATGTTTTCTAAAGTTGACTTGCGTAGTGGATACCATCAAATTAGAATGAAACTTGGAGATGAATGGAAGACGGCATTTAAAACTAAGTTCGGATTATATGAGTGGCTAGTGATGCCTTTTGGATTAACTAATGCCCCTAGCACTTTCATGAGATTAATGAACGAAGTTTTACGTGCTTTCATTGGTAAATTTGTGGTAGTTTACTTTGATGATATATTGATTTACAGCAAGTCAATAGATGAACATCTTGAACACTTACGTGCTGTTTTTATTGCTTTGAGGGATGCACGTTTGTTTGGTAATCTCGAAAAGTGCACCTTTTGCACCGATCGAGTTTGTTTTCTTGGCTATGTTGTTACTCCGCAGGGAATTGAAGTAGATGAAGCCAAGATTGAAGCTATAAAAAGTTGGCCAACACCACAAACGGTCACACAAGTGCGGAGTTTTCATGGACTTGCGGGATTCTATCGCCGCTTTGTGAAAGATTTCAGCACCATCGCTGCACCACTTAATGAATTAACAAAGAAAGGTGTTTCATTTAAATGGGGAAAAGCGCAAGAAGAAGCTTTCAACCTTCTCAAAGAAAAGCTCACAAATGCACCATTGCTCCAACTTCCTGACTTCGGTAAGACTTTTGAACTTGAGTGTGATGCTAGTGGAATTGGAATTGGTGGTGTGTTGATACAAGAAGGTAAACCTGTTGCTTATTTTAGTGAGAAATTGAGTGGACCTAGTTTGAACTATTCTACATATGATAAGGAATTACTTGCCCTTGTTCAAAATTTAGAAACATGGTAACATTATTTATGGCCCAAAGAATTTGTTATCCATTCTGATCATGAATCATTGAAACATATTAGAAGTCAATCTAAACTGAACCGTAGACATGCTCGTTGGGTTGAATTCATTGAATCTTTTCCTTATGTCATAAAACACAAGAAAGGGAAGGAAAATGTGATTGTTGATGCCTTGTCTAGACGGTATACAATGTTGTCTCAACTTGATTGTAGAATTTTTGGCTTGAGACAATAAAGGAACTATACACCTCGATGATGAGTTTAAAGATGCCTGTCCAATTGCAAAAATGGTAGATGCTGGAATAAATTTGCTTTCAATAATGGATTTTTGTTTAGAGCTAACAAACTATGCATTCCAACCACTCTGTTAGTCGCTTGTTATTACAGAGGCACATGGGGAGGATTAATGGGTCATTTTGGTGTCAAAAGACGGAGGACATCCTCATTGAACACTTCTATTGGCCAAGGATGAGGCGCGACGTTGAGCGCTATGTATCTCGCTGCACTACCTGCAATAAAGCTAAGTCTCGACTTAATCCACATGGTTTATATATGCCTCTTCCTGTACCTAGCATTCCTTGGGAGGATATTTCAATGGACTTTGTTTTGGGATTACCTCGCACAAAGAAGGGGAGAGATAGTGTTTTTGTGGTGGTCGATAGATTTTATAAAATGGCACATTTTATACCTTGCCATAAGAGCGATGATGCTACAAATGTTGCTGATTTATTTTTCAGAGAGATTGTTCGACTACATGGAGTGCCCAATACCATTGTTTCAGATCGAGATGCGAAGTTTTTGAGTCACTTTTGGCGCACATTATGGGCTAAATTGGGTATCAAGCTGCTGTTTTCTACTACTTGTCACCCACAAACAGATGGACAAACTGAAGTTGTCAACCGCACGCTATCAACTATGTTGAGGGCTATCTTGAAGAAAAATTTGAAGGCGTGGGAAGAATGTCTACCTCATGTAGAGTTCGCTTACAATAGATCGCTGCACTCTACCACAAAGATGAGCCCTTTTCAGGTAGTATATGGCTTTAATCCTCGTACTCCTATTGATTTATTGCCTATCCCTATCTCTGAAAAAGTGAATTTAGATGCTAAGAAGCGTGCTGAATTTGTCCTCAAATTGCATGAAACAACTAAAGAAAACATAGAGCGCATGAATGCTAAGTATAAGATTCCTTGGTAGTCGGGGTAGAAAGAGTTTAACTTTTGAACCTGGTGATTTAGTCTGGTTGCATTTGCGCAAAGATAGATTTCCTGAGTTGCGAAAGTCTAAGTTGATGCCTAGAGCTGATGGTCCATTCAAGGTGTTAGCTAAGATTAATGATAATGCATATAAGCTTGATGCGCTGCAGACTGGGTTAGTCCCACATTTAATATTGCAGACTTGAAGCCATATTTGGGGGAAGAAGATGAACTTGAGTCGAGGACGACTCAAATGCAAGAAGGGGAGGATGATGAGGACATCCCTTCCATGGATACAACTCATCCACAACAAGGACCACTCACTCGAGCTCGTGCTCGTCAACTTAATTACCAGGTGAATTCATTCCTAGGTTCATATATTACTGAGAATAGACCGCTACCTAATGCAAGTGATTTAATCGTGGTTAGGAACCTGGGAAAGGATGAAGGAAAGGGACATGGAGTCATGGACATGCAAGGACGGAATCATGGAGGTCACCACGTCACTTTGAGATCAAGTCAAGCAAGAATCCGAGTTGGACACGTTCTGGAATCGGATTCGGACTGCTGCATTGGTACCACATTCAAACGGGCATAACTTCTTCATACGGACTCCGTTTGGGGCGTTCTTGTACTTCATGGAAAGCTTATGAAGTCTACTTTCCAACGGATCCAACCTCATCTTCAAATTCCGTCCGAGCCAGCCGTAATCATCAAAACAATCCACGTGGATTTCTGAGTCCGAATCCAAAAAGGGTGCTGCGCCACCACCACTTGGGCCATGGGCCTTGCAACCCTAGGGCGTCCCCCCTGGTCGTTTCTCTATAAATAGGAGCCGCCGCCCCCTGCTAGGACTTGGATTTCGTTGAGTTTAGGTTTAGCCTTTGCGCAAACTTCGGTTCTTCAGTTGTGTCAGACGACCACCTGTCAAGACTACCTTCGGGATCCCACCTTTGTTTTTGAATACCAACTTTGTTATTCGCAATATCAGATTGCTTTTCATCTTATTCTTGCTAGTTCTTCGATTGCTTGCAGGGATTGAACCGTGTTCAGGTTGATCGTGCTTCGGCAAGATCAATAACATCTCGGAGTTGGTTCAGCGATTGCTAAGGCGCAAGCGACGTCGTACGGTTGTAGTCGGATCGCGAGAGTCACCTCCACCAAATCGATAGTTATCAATCTCATCGAAAGATCGGGCACCCCGTCTCCATCAACATTTGCATCTAAAAACATTATCAAAAGAGAATTCTAAACCTAGGAGCTAATGCAAGCAAAAATAATATATAACTACTGACTAACAAGCAAGGATAAGAATTTAAAGAGGACATTTCATGCCATAGCATTGCAACTAAATAAATCCATCCAATCATTCAGCCACATCACAAGTCCATAACAACATTCGCAAATTGCTCATCATATTACATAAGTGCTAATAGCAAATTGAGACAAGGGTTCAGAATTATTAAACCACACGAATTAGTAGCGGAGCTGCAGCATATGGTAACAGAAATCAGCAAACATCGGAAAGAAACCGCATCCAGGTGCATACACTGCAGCCAACAAAGAACACATCGCAGAGCAAATGCAATTCAAGACAAAGATAACATTCATCACCGAAGACGAAGCACCCGCAGGGTGACACCAAACTGCAGCATCATTTCGCCAACTCGGGACAGCAAGTATTTTCGGCTAGCACAGATGCAAGCAATCGCAACAGGATCAAATAGCAACTAGGGCTCGGCGGCAGCAGGACTAGCAAAGGGAGCAGATCCAAAGAGTACAGATAGTTACCGAACAACACAAAGAACAACACTGTGGAATATCAAGAATGAGCAAAGATGCAGATCCGCAAAGACCTCTCGGGATTTGGTCGGCACCAACAAAGTAATAAACAACGGCAGAGACTACAAGCAACACAAAGATAGCACTACAGGGGACAGATCGGCAAAGACGGCAGAAGTTAGCTCAAATTGCCGGTAGCAGCTAGCAGCTTGTAAAGCAAAAATTTGCAGCAGGAGGGAGCAGATCGGCAAGAGCAAAGCAGATGCAATCAGCAGAAGCGTAAAACAACAGACACGGCAGAAATAGTAGCAAGAAGCAGCAGAGCAAGGGGATCCGGTTGGAGCTGAGAAGAAGCAAGGGGGATTCGCAGAGAGAGGAGAGGCGCAGGAAGTGGGGTTTCGGCAACAAGAACAACAGGAAGCAGATCCAGGAGCAGCTTGGGAGGAGTAGCATGGGGTTGGTGAGAGAAGGAGAAGGAGGAGGAGCAGTGGGGACTTGCGGCTACAGGAGAAGAAGAACAGTTGGGGGCACAGGGAGGAAGAAAGGGAATGGGGCGGCGACTGGAATGGGTGGATGGAGCCCTCCTGGGTATTGCGGCTCAAGAGGAAGCCAAGGCAGGGGATGGTGTTTTTATAATGAGGCTTGGGAGTGGTAGGAAACCCTAGGGGTTTTTGCACACTTTGCTTTTTGGTCCTTGGCTTCTTCCAATATTACAACCCTAGCTCCTTTCCACCACTGATCTTCTGTATATTTTTACGCCTAGTTCTCGTCGGCCTGCATTAAAATCATAAAACATGTAAACAGTCCAATTTGAAGGCATATTTAGGTATAATCAATGTATTATGCCCAATTTTTACTACTGGAAGCAGGGTAATGATAAAAAATAATTGCAATATGATGCACATCAGACCATATATCTCACCTCTTCTTCGAGCCTAGTTCATGGTCATCTCCTCTTTTACATGCAATCTCCATGCTTTTCACATGTTGGTTCACCAATGTCTCATGCATCGCAAGTCTCTCTGTATCGGTCCCCCTACACTCCTCCCTTGCACCAACTGCAGCATTCGATGAACCATTTCTCAACCCTTTCCTTCAACATCTTTTGTCTTTCCTTGTGCCTCGCTTGAGCCCAACCATCCCATCCGGCTTTCTTAATTGTACCTCAGCTCATCCCAAGCCAAGTTCCGGTCCACGCTATTGACCATGGCTACCTCCAAGCACCTTGCATATCAAAGAATATGTTCTTCATAACTTGACCAATGGTAGTCGAAACATGCATCATGTAACATGAATGCGATGACCTAAAACTCCAAAACTCAACTCATGACCAATTCCCATAAATTCCAGAACCCTCTTAGTGAAGAACTAGTCAGGGCCGGTCTGACTGCCATTGGGCAGTTGGTCAGATTGTCGGCACGGTCTGACCACTTCCCACAATTCAGTCGGACCACTAGGGTAGAGCACCAGAATGGCCATCTCTAGAAATTTAGTATTTTGCTATCTAGTTTTAGCTTAGACCTCCATTTGAGGTGAAACCTAGTGCAAAGACATCTTGAAGCGACGATGGGTGTCCTGATCTTTCGATGAGGAAGAGAATTCGATTTGAGGAGATAACTCTCACAATTCAACTACCAATCACACAAACCAATATGCCCGACAATCGCTGAATCAACTCCAAGATTGTTATCAACCTTGCTAGAAGCACAATTGACCTGATCATGAAGATTAATTTCTACAAGCAATCGAAGAACATGTAAGAACACAATATATAAGCAATCTAAAATTACAAATAGGAATTAAGAATTGTATTGAAAAGTAAGATTCCAAAGAATAATATCGTTATTGTACTCATCGAACAAGAAGAAAATGTATAAAGTAGCAAAAACATCAATCTAACAAAATGCAAGCCCTAAAGTGTAGAGCACATAAGACTATATGAGGATGATAGATAGAGGGTGGCGACCAGGGGGTCAACGCACACCCCTAGGGTTACATGGCCCATGGGCCTAATGGAGGTGGTGAAACACCAGTCCGTTTTGGAATCAGAGATGGCAGTGGACTATTTTGCAGATTATAGTAAACTCAGAAGGAGTTTTGAGATGGAGTTAGATCTATTGGAAAGAGGATGAGATAAGCTTTTAATCAAGTATTTGTGGAGCTCAAATGGAGTCCGTATGTAAAAGTTATGCTCATTTGAAGTCAGTGCTGTCTACGGAGGCCGAATTGAGTTGTGCATGCTTTCCTTCATGATCAGCTCCTAAGTTCCTAATTAAAAGAATATAACATGCATTAGGTAACAGCATATTCTTATTAGGAACAAAATTCTCTTGTAGAAACAATGTTACATGATAGTTCAATTGACGTGTGCAAGCTCTTGCGATTGGACCTTGGAAGTGCATACGTTTAGATCTATTATGAGGAATGTTAGTTGTATGCATAGAAGTGATGTCCTCATCATCCTACTCTTCTTGCATTTGAGTTGTCCTCAACTCAAGTTCATCTTCTTCTCCTAAATATGGCTTCAACATGCAATGTTAAATATGGGACTAACCCTGAATTCTACAGGCAAATCAAGCTTATATGCATTATCATTAATTAAACTTAGCTAACAACTTGAATGTACCATCAGCCTAGGCATCAACTTAGAATTTCTCAATTCAGGAATCTATTTTTGCGCAAATGTAACCACTCTAGATCACCAGGTTCAAAAGTTAAACTCTTTCTACCCTGACTACCAGTAACCTTATACTTAGCATTCATGCGCTCTATATTTTCTTTAGTTGTTTCATGTAGTTTAAGGACAAAGTCAGCAAGCTTCTTAGCATCTATTTTTTTTTCAGAAGTAGGAAGAGGCAATAAATCAATAGGAGCACAAAGATTAAAGCCACATACTTCCTGAAAAGGGCTCATCTTTGTGGTAGAAAGCAAACTCTACATGAGGTAGACATTTTCCCACAATTTTAAGTTCTTTAAAACAGCCCTCAACATAGATGATAACGTGCGGTTGACAACTTTAGTTTGGCCATCCGTTTGGGGATGACAAGTAGTAGAAAACGGAAGCTTTGTCCGTAATTTCACCCCAAGGGTGTGCCAAAAGTGACTGAAAAACTTTGCATTCTGATATGAAACAATGGTATTGGACACTCCATGTAGTCGAACGATTTCTCTGAAAAAACAAATCAACAACATTTGTAGCATTATTGCTCTTATGACAAGATATAAAATGTGCCATTTTAGAAAATCTATTCACAACAACAAAAACACTATCGCTCCCTTCTTTGTTCTAAGTAGTCCTAAAACAAAGTCCATTGAAATATCCTCCTAAGGAACACTAGGCACAGGGAGAGGTATATATAAACCATGTGGATTAAGTCGGGACTTGCTTTATTGCATGTAGTGTAGCGAGACACATAGCACTCAACTTCACGCCTCATTCAGGGCCAATAGAAGTGCTCGACCAGAATGTCCTCTGTCTTCTTGACATCGAAGTGTCCCATCAGTCCCTCGCCATGCGCCTCCTGTAATAACAAAATACAAAGGAAACTAGTTGGATGCATAGCTACAAAAATCCATCATTCACAACAAATTTATTCCAGCTTTTGCCTTCTTTACAATTCTAAAATATATCTTTAAATTCAACATTATGCACATACTGCTCTTTAATTGTCTCTAAACCAAAGATTTTGAAATCAAGTTGAGATAATATGGTATAACGACGAGATAAAGCATCCACAATAATATTATCCTTTCCTTTCTTGTGCTTAATGACATATGGAAACGATTCAATGAACCCAACTCATTTAGCATATCTACGTTTCAGATTTGATTAGAATGTACTTCAACAATTAATGATAAGAGTGTATAATAAATTCTTTTGTCCATAAATAATGTTGCCATGTCTCTAATATCCAAACTAAAGCATATAATTTCTTATCATAAGTAGAATAATTTATACTAGGCTCACTCAATTTTTCACTAAAATAAGCAACATGTTTACCTTCTTGTAGTAACACTCCTCCAAGTCTAATTTCACTAGCATCACATTCAAGCTCAAAGGTTTTACCAAAATTAGTAAGTTGGAGAAGTGATGCATTTGTAAGTTTATCTTTCAAAATCTGAAATGATTGTTCTTGTGTAGGGCCCCAAATAAATGGAACATGTTTCTTCGTAAGCTCATTCATCGATGTGGCAATGGTGCTAAAATATTTGACAAAGCATTGATAAAATCCAACAAGTCTGAGAAAACTCCATACTTATGTGACTGTGTTATGAGTCAACCAACTCTGTATAGCTTTGTCTTGGCTTGATCAGTCCCAATACCCTGTGGAGTAACAACTTAACCAAGAAACGATACTCGATCAGTGTAAAAGGTGCACTTCTCAAGGTTACCAAACAAACATGCATCACGTAGAGCATTAAAAATAGTAGTCAAGTGTTCAAGATGGTCTTCTAATATTTTTCTATAGATCAATATGTTATCAATATATACCACCACAAATTTGCCTATGAAAGCACGCAAACTTCATTCATTAATCTTATGAAAGTGCTAGGTGTATTAATTAACCCAAAAGGCATCACTAACCACTCATATAACTCAAACTTAGTTTTGAATTCAGTTTTTCATTCATCGCCTAATTGCATGCGAATTTGATGATATCCACTACACAAATCAACTTTAGAGAGCACATTAAAGCCATTTAATTCATCAAGTATATCATCTAGCTTAGGAATAGAATAATGATATCAAATAGTAATATATTGATAGCTCTAAAATCAGTACACATACGCCATGATCCATCTTTCTTAGGTACCAAAATTACTGGAACAACACAAGGACTTAGGCTTTCGCGTATGTACCTTTGTCAAGCAAGTCTTGCACTTGACACTAAATTTTCTTATTATCTTCAAGATTAGTCCTATATGGCACACAATTAGGAAGCAAGGCACCTAGAATTAAATCAATTTGATGCTCAATCCTCCTAATTGGATGCAGCCTCGGGGGTGCTTCACTTAAAAGACATAAGCAAACTCTTGCAAAATGTTAGTGACCGTAGGAAGCAAATAAGGAGGCATATCCACAAAAGAAAACAATGTTTCTTTGCACACTAAAGCATAGCAATCAGATTTGCTATCTTCCATCTCACAAATATCAGATTTAGTAGCAAGTAAAATAGAACCTTTCAATTTAATTTCACCTTTCCTAGCACTAGGTTCTTTCTTCTTCTGGTGCACAAGTTCTTTAGCTACAATCTAATTTTCACTTTTGCTACTTTCCTTTTCTCTATTAGCTCTCTCTAATTCATCCTTTAAAATAGCTTCAAGAGATATGGGCAACAAGGTGATTTTCTTTTCTTTAAACATGAGAGTATACTTATTAATTCTACCATGATGCATCGTATCCCTATCATATTGCCAAGGTCTACCTAACAACAAAAAAATATGCTTGCATAGGTACTACATCGCAGTCAGCATAATTATGATAAGAACTAATAGAAAAATATACACTCACAACGTGGGTTATCTTTAGCTTACCACAACTGTTGAACCATTGAATGTAATATAGATGAGGGTGCTATTGTGTGGTCAATGCAAGCTTCTCAACTATGTCCATACTCATCAAATTGTTGCAATTTCCCCATCAATGATCACACGATATGAACGCTCCTTGATGACAAGTTTTGTTTGGAACAGATTGTGATACTAATTCCGCTCAGCATACACTATTTGTGCACTAAGTACACGCTTCACTATAAGGCTTTTATACTTTCTGAAATTTTAACAACATATTATTCCTCTTCTCACTCAGATTCATGGTTATCCCCGTAGGGGTCAGTTGCAAGCATAGTATATTCTTCCTCAATGTCACTAGCTGAAGTATACTTACCATTATCCTTGATCAAGAGTGCTCGCTTGCTAGAGCAGTCCCGCATCATGTGTCTATAGCTCTTGCAGCGATGACATTGTGTTTTTCGTGCTCCACCCGTAGAAGCAAACAAAGATGAACTTTGTGTGGGGGCTTGTACAATGCTCTTGCTCATTTCTAGTGCATGTTATTGGAGGAGTTCGTAGGTGCAGGTATTCGATTGGAGGTAGTAAATGGTGCTCTTGATTGCCCACGACCTACAAAAGAACCTGAAAAATTTTCTTTATTCCTGGATTGACGTTCCTGTACCTCTCTTTGAGCTTTATAAACAAGATGAAACAAGTGAGTGATAGAATTGTATTCTTTATAATCAAGTATATCCTAAATTTCATAGTTTAGGCCTCCAAAAAATCTAGCCATCTTAGAATCTTTAGTTTCTACAAACCAATTTGCAATTCTTGATAATAATGCTCTATAATAATGCAAATTTATTGAGCAAATCGCGAGAATAATATGAAGGGACAAATCTATGTCTCATTGCTCTCTTCAAAGTATTCCATGTTCTAGGTATGTTCTGATTAGTACGACAATACTCACTCCACCAAATAATTGCAAAAGCAGAGAACTCACTACTAGCAGCCCAACCTTCTTATCTTTAGGGAATTCATGACAATCAAAATTTTGTTGTATGGTTAACTCCCATGTGAGATAAGTATCAGGATCATATTTTCCAACAAAAGAAGGCATAGCAAATTTAATTTTACCAAATGCATTATTATGATCACGTACATGACGTGGTGGATCTCTCCTCATACCTTGTCGTTTGAAGTGTCTCCGTCGATGATCATGTTCATTGTTAGGGTTGAAACCTTCATCGGACTCTATATCAGCAACATATTGATTTAATTCATTATCGACCTCATCTTGTTGTTCTACCTCTTTGGTCCATGGCCGAGCAATGGAAGGGGCATGGCGTTGTCGTGGAACACCGGCAACAGCAGGGGTAGTAGGTACAAGATTGCAGCTTGTGGTGGTGGAGCCCTCTCCAAATGCTCCACATGTGCATGGATGGCATCAATAGCCACCTCAAGACACTCGGATTATTGATTCATCAAGCGCATGAAGTGTAGTACAATTCTTTTCGTACGAGATGTTAGAGGGTCTCCTTGGAATGATCAACAAAACCAACCATTATTAGTAGAAAACAAATCACAGTGTATATAACCATATCAACTACTAAGTGCTGGAGGTTTAATAAAATCACTCACACTCAATCTTATACCAAATTCTTATCGGTTCTTACTAGGCAAAATAGGTGGTGACTGGCAACTAGTGTTGGTATCAAACGCTCTCTGAAGATTGAAAAAGCGATTGCAAGCAACTGGTACCTGTAAGATGGTAGAAGGTGGAGCTAGGATAGGCTTCAATATGGTAACAAGGATTAGCAACAATCAAACCAGTAATTGCAAATTGAATAATTATTTAAAGTACTAGTCAATGTTGCTGATCCTAGCCTCGAAAAAGCTAGGTAATGAAGCTTAGTGTGTGAACACATATGTAAAGATCAATGTGACATGTTGTAAGCAAAGAAAAATCTCACACAGTGCTAGGAAAGATACTAGCCAAACTACTCAAACTTTTGTCAAAGGGCACAAGATTGTTTACAAGATGTAGAGCACAAAGATAGAAATAACGTGCAATGTAAACAGTCCTCTAGTTTGAGAAAAAACAATAGCTAGTCTCAAAGATGAAAGGGTAAAAGTTTTTATATGGCTTATATATGATTGTTTGAAAGGTTTTAATAAGATCTACAAATTTGCAGTTGAGACAAAACCCAAATTTCGAAGGAAACACCAAGAAAAAGAACAAAAATAGAAGACAAAAACTTGCGACGTGAATTCAGGTCCAAAGATGGCCAATTTTTAGGCCCTTAGAGGGTGATTGGAACCATATGCAAAAGTTATGCCTGTTTTACTGAAGGTGTCTCGGAGACAGAATCCTACTCAGACTAGAAACCATCTCGGGTTCAAATTGAAACTGATATATCTTTCAAACCCGTGGGCCAAACTTGTTGAATTTTTTTGTGGAAGCTTACGGCTATAGTAGAAGGACTCAATCAATTTTTACAAGATTTTCTTTTATCTTCTTTTTTATTTTTTTTCTACCGCGGCTTTTTTTATGCGGTTGCCTCTTTCTCCTTTTGGTCTGGCCAACCCTAGGGTTTGCCACAAGACGCAAATAATAGCAAAGGGTGAATGCTGGACTCAGACACTAACTCTCCCAAAAGATCACAACAATCCTCTCGGTTTTGTGGTAACGAAATGGAAACAAACATGAACTCTTTAGAAGTTGTTTTTTTATGGTGCAGATTAGAGAAGTTCTAACCCACAAATTTTCTATTTTAAATGCAAAAACTAAGAATCCTAAAAGAACAATTAGGCGACGCTAACTAGAACTAGAAATCCGCAACTAGACACGAACCCTAAGAAACAAATCAATGTTTGTCAATACCAAGATCAGTAGGAAAGCTACCACATAATCAATTGCCCACAAGGAGACTGGGACTGAAAAGGAAAATGAGGAGGAGGACACTAGAATTCAAGAAACACGTAGGGATGAAGTTCATTTAGCTCTATTCAATTGAGAAAAGTCATATTTCAATGGCCAAAGCGTGTTCTGCAAATGCACGCAATTTTGCAGTGTCAATCAACCAAAGAACGATTTTGCGATGTGTTCTTTTAAATGTCATCTGAGCGTGATGTCCTACGTCAAATTTTGCAAAGTTTATGCTCACGCTTACAAATGGGCCCAAGGCTACTCACACTTGATGAGCCCAAGCAAACTCCAATTACATCACGCTGGAGGAAAGGAGTTTGCACGATCTCACTTGACTGACCTGCTCTGCAGACGCATCTCACAGTCACTCTCTCTGTAGTGGTGGCGGCTTGCCTTTCTCTTGCCCGTTTCCCCTGTCTTCCTCCTCTACGGTGCCTATGTCTGTTACAATGATGAACAAGGAAAATATTATGATCTTTCCCTTGATATCAAATTGATTTCTTTAGACAATTTATAATATGTCTTCAATGTGGCTAAGAGAAAATAAGGAAAAATGTGAAAAACAGCTCATCACATATTTCGTTGTACTAATATACTCATACCGATTATTGGTTCAAGAAGTTTAGTGTGTTTCATCACTTCAGAAACATAATGGATTACTTAGAACTAGGAAAATCACTGGACTTTAACCATAATGTTGTGAAAGGTTGAATTCTCACCTCCGTGGGCTCAAGCATCCATAGTGAAATGAACCACCCGACGTGACAGCAGTTCGATTTTTTTTGAGTTGTTTTTCTTTTACAAGGTGAGAGGTATTCTTGTTGCCTTCCAAGCCTATGGGATCAGTAGCATCATGTCCACCACCTTCTGCACAATTGTCCTCATCTCATAAATCCATACAACCTGAACATGTAGATGATCCTCAGCAGCACATCCTGTTAGTTTCGCTTAATCTTTGATCTGTAGTAGCGCGTGCTTCCGTCGTCCGATCAAAATCCAAGAGCTTAGATCACATGTAGTAACCGCTACAGTAAGCGCTGCAGTAATGGCACTATACAACAGTAATAATCAGTAATATCTGTAGTAATTACTCGGGGCATCTGGACATATCATCCTTAGGTTAGTCTCGCCACATCAGTAAATTCCTAGATGAGGAGAGAGAAGCAGCGGAGAGAAGGGAAGTCATCATCGTTGCACGTGACGGACACAACACGCGAAACAAGACCAAAGTGACGACTGAATTCGCTTTTGGAGCGCCATCGTCCGCTCCCCACATGATTTGTGGGACCCACTGAAGTGAAGACGTCTGTGCTAGCTGAGAACAGGACGATGACAACATCCACAACTCGTGACAACGAATGCAACAACGTCGATCTCCAGGACCCACGATGACACCGACCATGGTGAGGTAGATCCGGCCTCCAAAACGCCACCGGCAGGTTGGATCCAGGCGCCAGCATGTTGGATCCAACGAGATCCAGATGCTTCGGCGGCAGTGAGATTGGAGGCTGAAGACAGTGAGAGTGGCAACTGACAGTGTTATAAATGACAAATTGTTGTAAGCCCAAGAGCAAAATACGAATTTTTCATTTAATTAAAAAGAAAAAAAGAAAAAAAGAAGTAGCCCACCTGTCGGTGGGCCGGGATGAGGATAAGGAGGAGCTCCTCCTCATACCCACCTGAGCGCAGAAAGGGGAGAAGGCGAGAGAGGAGTCCATGGTGGCGGCGGCTTGCCCGGTGGCAGCGGCGCATCCGGCGGCGGAGCACCTAGCAGCGGGCCCACCCGGCGGCCTGGTCCTCTCACTCGTGCCTTCTCCTATGCGGCCCGTGCAACACGCTCCCGTGTGGTTGCTCAGATACGCTTCTCCCGAGCTGGCTCGGTCTTCGCGTACGGTGGAGGCGATGGAGGCGGACGGCGCAGGTGGCAGGCACGGGGTTTTGGCCCCGGCCGTTGGAGGCCGCCGCGCAACCCCTCCTCTCCCTCCTGGCTATTTAAGTAGGCCGCTTCCTCCCATGAGAGCATAAGAAAACAAGTGAGCACCTCTTCCTTCTCTCCCTTTGAGTTCCACTTTGCCTATGGTGTGTGACTCCTGTGGCTTTGTTTGGCATCCGAGGACAACCCCGATCCCCTACAGTGCTCGACGGCAGAAGCTTGGCCGGTTACTTCGTGATCTTGTGCGGCGTTCCCTCACCTTGACTTTGTTGGTGTGTGCACATACATCGGTGAAGGGGGCTTTGTATCTCCGTTGCATACTGCTCTCTCTCTCACGGTGGTGTGTAGGGGCAATAGGTTTTCTGGGACTACGTCTCACGACGTGCTTGGCTCCGTGACCTTCTTGGCGATTTCGAATATCACCGGCTTTGTGAGTGTAAGTATTATTTCATTGCAATCTGTGGCTTATTTATGTGTTGATGATTGCAAAGAAGACTGAGGGTTAAATATAAGTCTTGTACTGAGATTGGTTAATTCGACCTTTGAGCTCTAGTTACATTATTTCTGTCATTGTTGTTAATTCTACAAGTTGATGTTCAATTAAAGATACATTGTCATATAGCATTCGGTTTGAGAAGTCATTAGATCATACCAATCCTTTACATATTACAAGTCTGTTGGAAATTTTACTTGATTCCTATGCAAGGAAAACCAGTGTGCATGTGAAATTGGTAGATCTATTTGAAACATTCTTGGAACTGTTTAGGTGCTGGCCGAATTGCATATATGTATGTTTGAACTTTAAGATTGCAGAATTTAACTTGAGAGCTCAAAGATTGAATTATTTTGGCATAACCAATTGATGAAGAGTATTAGACTTAGTAGCGGGACGGCCAAGAGTTGATCTTGAGTAACCATACTCCTGAGAGCATAAATTATCAATTAAAACTTGATCTTGTTGCTAGTTTTAATTGATACATGATTCACACATTAGCATACATATTCACATTTAGAAGATTATCTCTATTATGAATATGTGTTACATTTTGAATGATATGATCAAATCATATGATTACATACATGTTATATAATTTGTTTTTGGTTACATATCATTTCTTTGTTTACATAATTATATTGGAATTATATTAGTATTTATGCTTATACTGCAATTACTACAACAGTCCAGAAAACCTACTTTCAAAGTTATGGCTTCATCATCCGATGTCGTTAAGCCGGAAGTGTTCGACAGTGCGAACTTCAAATGGTGGCAGGCTAAGACTAGGTTGTGATTAACTAACCTCAAACTCTTTTGGGTCATTTCAAATCCTCCGGCGTTTCCGTTGGAAATCCCTTAAATGATACGGTGGGAGGATGCAAATAACTCAGTCTTAGTCCATCTGTTAGCCATCTTGTCCAACCGGCTGTTTGACGTCTACGTCAACTTCA
Source organism: Melocanna baccifera (assembly GCA_036346265.1). NCBI lineage: Eukaryota > Viridiplantae > Streptophyta > Magnoliopsida > Poales > Poaceae > Melocanna > Melocanna baccifera. The sequence continues at coordinate 10,645,239 of CM070706.1, read as the reverse complement.
CAAACGCCAAGCTGCTCTGGAATGAACTGGAAGAGAAATATTCCAAAGGGGATAACGGGAATGAGTCGTTCATGACTACGAACTACTTGAACTACAAGATGGTCGAAGGATGGTCGGTGATTGAGCAGCTCCATGAGCTACAACTCCATGTACGTGACTTAAGTCAGTATGACTGTGCTCTACCAGAGAAGTTCCAAGTGAACGTTATTCTGACCAAGTTACCGCCTTAGTGGCGTGACTTCGTGACCGCTCATCGACATATGAAGGAGCACTTGGCACTCAATGAACTGTCAGCAGCTATAAATATCGAAAAACATACTAAAGCCGGTGACAGTGCAGGAAAGGCTCAAGTCCAAGCTCATCAAGTACAAATCAAGAGTGCTGGAGGCTTTGGGAAACCAAAATTTAAGAATCAGCCCCAAGTTAAGCTCCAACCAAAGAAAATGAAGAAGAAAAAGGAGGACATTATCTGCTTTCTCTGAGGGGAGGTTGGACATAAGGCCAACTATTGCCGCAATCGCAAAGGCAGAGGTCCTTCTCCTGGTCAGCACAAGAGCCGCAAGGCTGAAGTAAATGTGGCACTGGCCTGCTCCAGTTCAGAAGAGTACGTACCTCAGGCCTTTATAACAAGTCCATCAATTGATTAGTGGATTGATACAGGTACTACTAGACATATATGTGCTGATCGATCGTATTTGTCTTCATTTCAGTGTGAAGGTGGTGGATCCGTCCTAATAGGGAACGGAGTCGCTGTGACAGTACGTGCGATCGGACAGGTTTGCTTGAAACTTACCTTGGGCAAAATACTCTCCTCAAGAACGTATTGTATGTGCCTACAATGACTCGCAACCTTCTGAGTGGGTTGATGCTGTGTAGGTAAGGAATAAAGCTTGTGTTTGAGTCCAATAAGATCGAGTTGACCAAGTTTAAAAATTTTGTAGGCAAAGACTATGATAGCGGAGGCATGTTCCACTTATCGAATCTTGATGATCATGATGTAACAATTTACAATGTTTTCCATTGCAATAAAATCTATGATATTTGGCATTCACGTTTGTGTCTTGTAAACTTTGAAGCTATTATACGGTTAAGCAAAATGAATCTAATTTCAAGTTATAATTATGAGAAGGGTTCAAAATATGAAGTGTGTGTGCAAGCGAAGCAACCTCGAAAACCTTTTCATAGTGTTGAAGGGCGGAGCACTTCTCCACTTGAACTCGTTCATTCTGATCTTTGCAAGATGAATGGAATATTAATGCTATTTTCTGACTCTCATAGATGATGCGACTAAGTATTGTTACATTTATCTACTTAAGTCGAAAGATGAGGCAATTGAATACTTTAAAGTCTATAAAGCCGAAGTTGAAAATCAACTAGAAAAGAAAATCAAACAGTTACGGTCGGATCAAGGCAGTGAATACGTCTCAAATGAATTCTCTCAGTTCTGTGAAGAAAGTGGAATAATACATGATATTATTCCACCTTACTCACCCCAATCAAATGGAATAGCCAAAAGAAAGAACCGAACTCTTTGTGACTTGGTTAACGCCATACTTTAGAGTTCAGGTATGCCGGACTATTGGTGGGGTGAGGTAGTTCTCACAGCTAACTACATTCTGAATAGGGTTCTGCCTCGCAATCAGGAGAAGACACCCTATGAAGGATGGAAGGGGAGAAAACCTAACTTGTCATATCTTCAGACATGGGAATACCTTACGAAGGTACATGTGCCATTACCGAAGAAAAGAAAGTTGGGTTCAAAAACCATTGATTATGTCTTTCTAGGGTATGCTACAAATAGCACAGCTTACAGATTTTTAGTAATCAAATCCGAGGTGAGTGATATCACTACAAACATAGTGATGGAGTCTCGTGATGCGATTTTCTTCGAACATGTGTTTCCTGTGAGACCAGCTGAAGTCAGTGACCATACTGTGTCAGTTGATTGCTCTGTTCTTCCTAGTATGGATAACACCACTCCAAAGTTGGAGTTGAGGAGGAGTAAGAGACAGAGAACTGAAAAGTCACTAGACGATGACTATGTCATCTATGTTGTGGACGATGAACCACGAAACCTTTCAGAAGCATACGCATCTCCGGATGTGGATTACTAGAAGGAGACAGTCCGTAGCGAAATGGATTCCATCATAGCTAACGGAACCTAGAAGATTACAGATCTTCCACCTGGATGCAAACCGGTGGGATGCAAATGGATCATTAAGAGAAAGCGTAGACCTGATGGTACTATTGAAAAGTACAAGGCCCGCTTAGTGGCTAAAGGTTACACGCAAAAGAAAGGAGATGACTATTTTGACACATACTCTCCTATGGCTCATTTACCCACAATTCAAGTGCTTCTAGCACTAGCTACCGCATATATACTCCAAGTGCATCAAATGTATGTAAAGACCATTTTTCTAAACGGAGAGTTGGATGAGGAGATTTATATGCAACAGCCTGATGGTTTTGTAGTTGAAAGGTAAGAGAAGAAAGTATGTCGATTGATTAAATCCCTATGTGGCCCAAAGTAAGCTCCCAAGCAGTGGCACGAGAAGTTCGATAGTACATTGATATCGGTCGGCTTTTGTGTGAATGAAGCCGATAAATGTGTCTGTCTCTTCAATGGGAGTGAAGGTGTCATTTTATGTCTATGCGTAGATGACATATTGCTTTTTGGGACTAACATGAATGTAATCAATAAAACAAAGTCTTTTCTCTCTTAGAACTTTGATATGAAAGATCTGGGTGAAGTGGATGTTATTTTAAACATCAAACTTATAAAGGATGAGAATAGGATTACTCTGTCACAATCTCATTATGTGGATAAGGTCCTAATCAGATTTGGATTCATGGATTGTAAGCCAAAAGCCACACCCTATGATCCAAATGCTAAGCTCCATAAAAACTCTAGACACGGAAAAGATAAATTGAAGTATTCACAAATTATCGGATCCTTGATGTATCTCACTAGTGCAACGAGGTCAGACATCTCTTATGCTGTCAGCAGATTGAGTCATTATACGTCCAATTCAGGAGATGATCATTGGATAGCACTAGAGAGAGTACTCAGATACCTGAAAGGGACCTCTAATTTGGGAATATACTATTATGGTCATCTGGTGGTCTTAGAGGGATTCATTGATTTTAACTAGATCAGTGACTCGGATGACATGAAGGCTACGAGTGGCTATATGTCCAAACAGACTATCCTTACATGGTCCACCATGGATTAGAGAACTCCTGATACGGGGTCGTCCGATCTTCTCGACGTAAGATGGATACTCGCGGGAGTGTTGATGAATCGCAATGATCCTCCAATGCTAGTGCAAGAGACGAACACTCTTTAATCCACCAAAACACACCCACATCAATTTCGTCGACAACCAAGTGAAGATCTATCGTGCACCCAATTTCCAGCGGAAAGACTGAACGATCCTGCTTGAAGAACACTTCTAATTCCCTATGAAATTTTGGCAGCAATGATAAACTTGAACAAATTTTCATAGATTGATTATTTTTAAAGGTGTTCTGAGCCCTAAGCCAATACATGGCTTATATAGCCTCTTAGGACGTCCATATGGTTCCCAAATCGAGTACAACTCAACTCAATATGGTTTTAGATACGAACTCTCACAAAAAGGAAATAAGATTTTACAACTATCACATTATTTTAGTTATAACTTTTTATTCGTGATGAATTTAGAGGTGAGACTAGATCTATTGCGTAGCCCTTGAAATTATCTTTCCAACGAGTATAAGAACACTGGAATCGGATTTCATTTGTAAAAGTTATGGCCTTTTTAGTAACTGCCTATCAGGCTGTCTCGAACCCAATTCGAATTAAATTCTGAGTTGAATCCGAGTTTGAATCCAGTTGGGCTTGTGGGAGGTACGAATTGAGTTTGCAAATCATATCCAAAACTTGTAGTTTAAATCCTTGGACTCCTCCCTGTAAGTTCAAGCTCTATTATGTTGGTTTTGGTGATAATGAAAAATACTTGTATGAGACTAGTGTGTTTGATTGATTATGATATGGCTTAGTCTCATTTGGATAAAAAAGTTAAATCAAAGAGGTATGCATTCGACACTTATATTCATTTATATCTTAGTGCATTCCTTTGATCTAAAATATAAATTAAACTTCACCAAAAGTCTAAGATGAATATGTGCATATGATTTTATTATATATTCTTGTGTGCACACATTTAGGGGGAGCTCACTCTATATTTTGTGATTTTATTAGTATTGATCCATGTTTTCTTTTCCACATACATTGGGATCTCTACTTTGAAATACATCATTTGAGTATATAAAACTTGTATAGTTCATATATACTCACATTGAATCATATTGCTTTACACTCAATTATTTGTGTATGGGACTAATGCGATTATCAAGTGTTTGAAAGGTTTAGTCCTGGAATTCGTTTGAATATTTGGAGATGCATGCAAAGATTGATAAGAAGATCAATATGGCTCTAAACAAAGGTCAGCATGCATTTGAATTTAAAGTCTAAAGTCAATTGTGCTCTCTCAGGAAAATCGGTAGCACCGCACTCACCTGAGGTATTACCGCAGTGCGGTAGTATCGGCGTGTAAACAGCGGTATTACCGCAGTGCGGTAGTACCAATTTTTGTGCGGTATGTTTTTTTTCCAAAGAGCACCCTTGGTGGGATTTGGACTCACCGAAATCAATAGTACCGGATTTTTCACAGCGGAACTACCGTAGTGCGGTAGTACCGCACCGATCAGCGGAACTACCAATGCTCGGTAGTACCAGCATCCTGAGCGGTACTACCGGAGAGCGGAACTACCGGCCTGATAACGGTGGTAGTACCGCACTTTGAGTTTAAAGTTTTATTTTTAATTATTTGCAATTATGGTGGTTATCATCAATTACCAGAGGAAAGATTAAAGAATCTAGACACACCATTATGAGTTAATGCTATGTTTTGGTAATTAATGATAATCACATTATGGGACTAATATTTTTCATAAGTTGGATAAATAGGTTATGTTCCATGATGATGAATACTTTGAATGGCTTCATGTGTTGAAGATTATCGAGTAAGCGTTCGGGATAGAAGATGACTTTATGTGTTGAGGGCCATCAAGAGGAGGAGATGCATCATGTGTTGATGAGCATCGTCAAGCTTCAAGAGAATGCTTAAGGCAAAGGTATGACTAGTTAGGGCTAAAGATATGTTCCTAGTCTTTTACCGATCTCGGTGTTTGGTTGAAAGACCAGATTGCTTGTATAGGTTTGCTATACTATTAAGAGGGGTCTTGTCTAGTAGCTTGAGTCCCATATTAGTCTCAATCTTGCTTATTCTAGCTTTCCATGGCATGATGCTATTATTTGCGAATGTGTTTTGCGAATAGTTGAGGCTCATGTATCTAATCCTTGCAACATGTGACTATACTTTGCAAATATATTTTGCAAATAGTTGAAGTCCATGTACCTTTTTCGTGTGGTATGATCTAAGTTTGCAAATATATTTTACAAATTATTGGAGGTCAAACAATGTCCCTTGGTATGGTCTAATATTATTTTTCTCGGACTTAGACCGTGATAGTGACTCCTTGTATCTCTTATGATTTCTGCATTGGTCTAATGTGTTTGAGATCATGCAAATAGATGGGTTGTGTAGCCCTCTGAATAAGCTTTCCATAGAGTCCAAGATCACTCAATTCCGACATCGAGTCAAAATTTATGACTGTTTCCCTGAGTGCTGTCTGAGCTGAAACAGAAATGCGGTAGTACCGCACATAACTGCGGTAATACCGCACATAGCTGTGGTAATACCGCACCTACCTGCGGTAATACCGTAAGTTACACAACGGTAGTATCGCAAATGCTGAGTAACTGCTATTTTTCCAGTCGTTGAAGTGGAGTGCAGTAATACCGCACTTATAACGGCGGTAGTACCGATTTCCCTGATTTTTTTAGGGATTTGGCTCCAACGGCTAGTTTTTGTGTGTAGGATATAAATACCCACTTGTGGCCGGTTGGAGAGCATTCCTTGGCACTTCATTTCACTCTCTTGAGCTAGTGTAAGCCTCCCTACTCCGTTGTGTATGTGTTGCACCTTGTGAGTAAAGAGAGAGGTCTTTAGTTGTATGTGTTGCATCTAGAGGTGAATTTTGCATCCACTTGAGCTTGTGCATTTGTTGCATATGGTGAGAGTCAAGCAAGGGGCTTGGCTTATTACTCTTGGAGTTTGCCGACACCTAGACGGCGTTGGAGGCGTCGTGCGCGGTTATCTTCTCAAAGAAGGTTGTGAGAAGACCTGGCGTGTTGTGAAGGTTGGAGCTCACCTACCCGGAGCGGGAAAGAGCTACCACTAGTGAATTTGAGGTGGAAGGATTAATTTGTGGAGCCGGTCCAATTCGTTTGGGTTTACCTCAACGTGGATTAGAGGAGACCGGCAAGTCAATTGTGGTTTGTTTACTTATGCTCAATTTATCTTCAAGCAATTTATATTCATAGAATTAATTTGATTGCTTATCACTCTAGGATTGCAAACCTTTGACATAAGCATAGATTGTTGGTGCACTTAGGCGAACCTAGTTGATTTAGGCAATATTTGTGCTAAACCAATTTAAGTTAAGCTTCCACATTATATACTTGGTTTAGATAAATAGACATTGTTTTTAATTGAAAGAGAATTTTAAGACCGCTTATGCACCCCCCTCTAGTCGGCCTCCTCAATTCTACACTCCCTTTTGCTCTCCCACTGCGTGGGTTTTCTTCCTTCATATCTTAAGCACCTAATGTGGTTATCCTTTTCCTTTTATCTCTCCATTGCTTTGTCATTGACAAACCTAATAATACACCATATGATAACATTAGGTAGTATTCCATTCTTATGAATAACAACAGTATGTTTAGTTAGGAATGAGTTCACCTAGCCATATTTCATGCGGCTCAATAATTCTTTTCAGTTGAATAATATATTTAACTGAAAAGTGCAAAACACGTGCGTATCCACATCATCATCTCCTTCTTCAAGAAAAGCCGTCCTCGGCTTTTGATAGCCTGGAATTATACTAAACAAAGAATACAATATGTATGCATGGTATATATATTTGTCATCAATACTTCTTCGGCTTATCTCATCATGAACTTCTAAAGGTGTAGTAGATGAAAAGAACAACACATACGCATGGTATATGCAAGAGTCAATTGTTGTGGCATTCTTATTATTTTGCACAAACCAATGAATATAGCTGCGATCAAAAGATGAATGCATTGCAATATTATTTTTCACATCATTCTCCCTCCCATAAAAGAAAATCGTCCTCGACTTCTCTAAAGACATGGACGGATCATTAACAGGTAAAATTAGATTTAGTTGTTCAGATATAGGAGAAAAAAATATTTAGTACCTTCCACGCTTCAACTGCACTACTCTGATTACTTGTACATAATTGCTTATCAAAGAGTAAATAAATAGACTTAGAAAATCTTTTAAAACAACAAGCTCTATTGTTGACACTTATCTCATTGCGATCATAACATGGCACAAAAGATTGTTTATCCACAATATGCAATTTCAATTCAGCAAGCTTATCACATGTAATGCAAATTCTGTGAACATAAAATTTGTCATCTACACCATAATCTCCAATCAAGTTGAACTTATATGTGTAGACATAGGTACTAACTAGTGATTTTGAACATAAAATTCCAGCAACATTATCAATCACACTTGATAGCTCCTTAGGATCATCAAACATGAAATAATACAAAGAATCATTAGGAGATATTTTAGTAAGAACTTCCTTATATGTAATCAATTCCACATTATGTAAATTGAGCATACAAATTTTAGAACATGTAATTTTTGGTTGATCACATAAATTATCACAATTACTTACCTTTTAACAATTAAATTCAGCACCAATATTGTTACCTTTGTCGTCCTCCTCAGATGATGTAGACGCTGGGGGTTTAAAATTATTAGGATACACACACGGGACAACAAGAACTTCATCCTCTCCCGTGGTTACCTCCTCCTCATTTGCCTTCAAAGGTGCTGGTTGTTGAATGTTCAATTCTTTATCTTTAATGTCAACCTGCACAATATGAGAAATAACATTAGAAGTAGATAATAATGTGATTCATCTTCACTTTGTCTATCTTCTACTTCTCTATTTTCGTTAAGTGTCTCTCTCACACTCTCAATTTGGATGCTCTCAACCTCACATATGGTGGAATCACACAGCTCACTCTTTTTTATCACTCTCACTTAATTTAGCTATGCGGCTCTCATCCTCACATGGGTTTTGGTGTATCTCAGGAGCTATATGTAGCTTTGGAATACTATATGTCTTCTTGACCGAAGGGAAAGTCCCATACTCGGTCGTCTTCTCATGTGTCACACTAGTAGAGGCAGCAGAATTGAAGTATGGATAGTGAGACAACTGTGGTATGCGCCTCATCATAAGTCTCTTCTCCTTTTAAATAGCACAATTCACAAGATCTTGCAAACTACCAAAATATCTATCTTGAAGTGTGGTGGTGATCTTAAAATTCAATCCTCCTTTGAAGTATGCCTTCTCTTTTGATGCACTAGTGACACCGGCCCGACGTAATGTATCTTGTAGCTCAAAATAATATTTTTGAACTGTATTACTCCCTTGTATAATACTCTCCAAATAGCGAAGCAATCCCTGTGCATAATAGGATGACATAAATTCTCTCCTCATGAGTACCTTCAAATCTGATCAAGACTTAATGAATTTGTTTCCAAATCGTTGGTGCCACCAACTATAAGCATAATCTTCAAATTCTCTAGTGGCACGCATTGCCTTTTTATTTTTGGGAAGCTTTTGAAATCTAAATATTTCTCCATTCGCCATTCCCACTCAACATACTCTTTTGGATCTTCACTGCCATAAAAAGAATTAAGTCTATCTTTTTCTTGTTGTGGATGAAGTGCACACACGTTATCATTCACGATGTTTGAGTATAACGCTTTCATTTAATGATTGAATTCAATATGTCGATATTGTATATTTGTTTTGACTTGTCCCTCTATTGCGGCTATGCCGGCTACAAATTCTTGCTTCATTACACTTCTCATTGCCTGATGTTAGAAATATCACCATAGCTATCTTCTCCAGCTGATATGGTTAGTGGCACAAGAAAAAAACAAATACGATATATATATGATAGGTGGAGTTCTCTCAATCTCACTTTTTCCTCTCCCAAATAAAGTTCTTATCTTTCCGAAGTGAATTGAGGCCAAAAGAAACTTACACTAGGTGGTGGTTACAATAGCAAGTGATAATCAACTGGATTTAAAAGTGCCCCACAATTGCACAGCAAAGGATATGTAGTGGAGTTTGGTTAGGAAATATTTATCCTACACAATCTGAATTACACGATATTGTTGAATTAAATAATAATCCAAACTAGACAACTCTTACCTATGTGCTGATCCAAAAGATATAAGTGAAGTATATGAACACACACGCAATTATCAATATGACTCAATGCAAACAAAGAAATGAGTTAAAAGAAACAATTTGGAAATATTAGCTCGTTTTGCATCAAATACTAGGAGAGACGCTAGCCAATTGTAATAATATGAATTTAAGGGCACAAAATTGCTCAAATAAATTAAATACACAATCTGATTTTATAGACTAAGTTTAACTCACCTAAATTCGTCCAATGCTTTCTTTTCTTTTCTTTTACTCTTCTTTTTATTTGCTCAAGCCGTGGCTTGTCTCTTTTTTTAATCAACTGTCTTTTTTTACTTAAAGGCCGAACTAGGTTTAATTGTTCCTTGATTCTGCGCAAGTCCAAAATTGTTCGGCAATATGTAGATAATTCTAGAACAGCCCTAAAGTAATTATCAAAGACTAGTCTCAAGGGTCAAAGGATTTAAGTGAAAACCTTAACAGATACTCGGAATTCAAACCCCGACAAATGTCGAACTGTCTGAATGTGTCCAACTAGGAATTAAAGGGTTTGTTGTGGTCGAATCAATCAAGAAAAATAAAACCCAGATAAGTTCGGATATGATATTCTTTCAAGATGTGCAAAGATCTTATGTGGACAGCAAGAACAAGATTTCAAAAAGTAAATTGAATCTACTTGTTTTTGGATGCTAATTGATAGATCAACTGGCGGATTAAGCAACGCAAAAGGACACTAAGATCAGCACGTGAACAAAATTTCTAATGAATCAAAAATTAAGAAAACTCACAAAAATAATAGATACGAAATTAGGGTTTGGATTTTTTTGTCAGGCAACTTTTGGCTATATGGACAATAGGACAAGAAATAATAAACTGAAAGTAAAGGGATAAGATCCTACCGAGTAAACCACGCTCTGATACCAAGATGATACGGGATCGCCGATCTTCTCGATGTAGGATGGATATCCGTGGGAGTCTTGATGAATCGCAATGATCCTCCAATGCCAGTGCAAGAGACGAACACTCTTTAATCCGCCAAAATACATTCGCGTTGATTTCGCCGACCACCAAGCGAAGATCTATCATGCACCCAATTCCCTGCAGAAAGGCTGAACGATCTTGAGTGAAGAACACTCCTAATTTCCTATGGAATTTCGACAGCAATGATAAACTCGAATAAACTTTCATAGATTGATTATTCTCAAAGGTAGTCTAAACCCTAAGGCATACATGGCTTATATAGTCTCTTCGAATGTCCATATGGTTCCCAAATCGAGTACAACTTAACTCTATATGGTTTTAGATACGAACTCTAAAAAAAAGGAAATAAGATTTTACAACTATCATATTATTTCAGTCATAACTTTTGATTCGTAATGAATTTGGAGGTGGGACTAGATCCATTACATAGCCCTTGAAATTAACTTTCCAATGAGTACAAGAACACTTGAATCGGACTCCATTTGTGAAAGTTATGGCTTTTTTAGTAACTGCTTGTCGGGCTGTCTCTAACCGAATCCGAATTGAATTCTGAGTTGAATCCGAGTTTGAATCCAGTTGGGCTTGTGGGAGGTACGAATTGGACTTCAAATCTTATCCCAAACTTATAGTTTAAGTCTTTGGGCTCCTCCCTTCTACTCTCCCACTGCATGGGCTTTCTTCCTTCATGTCTTTGGCACCTAATGTGATTATCCTTTTCCTTTTGCCTCTCCATTGCTTTGTCATTGACAAACCTAATAATACACCATGTGACCACATTAGTTGGTATTCCATTCTTATGAATGACCTACCCATTCTAGAAAAGCCAATTTCAGCTATGTTGACCTACTGCGATAACCAAATCGTTCTGATTAAGGCGAAGAGTAGGAAGGACAATATGAAGTCCTCAAAACATATAAAGCGATGATTTAAGTCGGTCAGACATGCCAGAGAGACATGTCTTATTTCTGTAGAATACATCCAGTTTGAAAGGAACTTGGCAGATCCTTTCGCTAAAGGATTGACGCGGAAAGTCATCCTTGCAGCGTCTAAGGGAATAGGGCTCATACCCATGTAATGGCTCACATTGGTATTAACCTATCCTAGGAGATCGAAGATCCCGTGAACTAGGCTCTGGGGTAACAAACTGTGTGAGATTAGAGAGCACATCTAAGAGGACTCATTAGCTGCGGTGCTCTATCTGTATGGAAGATTGAGAAATGGCTCTTAATGAATTCGATGTCTATATGACTTCGGGAATCATACTACAAGATTCCCTAGAGAATTCACCTACATAAATACGATCATGAGGTCACGATCAAAAAAAGTTAGGAGTATACTTTCCTAAAGTACTCATGAGCTAGATGTAGTGACATGACCGTAATGTCCCAACCCGAGAGGTAAAAGGGCAAGCTGCCATGTAGAGAGTGTTACTTGGGCGAAAATTCTTCCACCAAGGCATTGGATCAAGGTGCGACGTCCTCCTTTGTCTATGCAGAGTCGTAGTCCTTGTTACTAGATTTTGGGTTCAAACCCAAAAGGCACCCATTATCGAACAACTGTATATTGAACAAGACTTTGAACATCGTTAATCAATTGGCAAATTGGTAGGGACTGTTGTAAGCCCAAGGGCAAATTGGAAATTTCCCATTTGATTAAAAAAAAGAAAAAGAGGAGTGGCCCACCTGTCGATGGGCCGGGCTGAGGATAAGGAGGAGCTCAGCTCCTCGTCATACCCACTCGAGCGCAGAAAGGGGAGAAGGCGAGAGAGGAGTCCATGGCGGTGGCAGCGGCGCTGTAACACCCCACGACCCACATTACCCTAGAACGCCACTAAACCACTCTACAAGCTAGCCAATTTACAAGATAACATAAACTGGTAATAATTTCTAAATCATGATAAGTTAAGCGGAAGCATACTAAATCAAAAGGTAATAGAATACTATTAATTAAAGAACAACCGCTAATAATTTTAACCAATTAAAACGAACCACAAACTAACATTATTAATTAAAAATGATCAACAATGTGAGAAAAAGATGAATAACTAGAGACCGCACTTATTTATTACAGTATAAAACATGATATAGTGTGTAACAGTGATGTGCCGCTCTACCCTTCCTATGCATGGTTGAGAATCACCTGGAAGGGGGAGACAACAAGAGTGAGATAAAAATCTCAGCAAGCAAACTGTTTAACAAACTAATTAAACTACAATAGTTTAAGCATCAACAATTATTTTCCATAATTACTACATTTATAACCTCAACCCAAATCACTATCAATAACAGTAAAACTTTGGCAAATAAATTTCGTTTGACTACTTCAAATCCTCAACCACTAGTACTACTAATATCAGTTTAGCATTAACATAATTTTTTCCACTAACTTTATTAATTCTCACACTCACAACCGTTAACAATAGTTACCACAAAAGAATCCCTCATGCCACTACCACAACTCCTACCACAACACAGGGGGTGGGTGAACCCCATTCTACAACCACATTCGCGTTCCTCATACTATAAGTGACTCTTATGAGCCAATTCCACATAAAACTAAGAAGTTACATTTGTTTGCAAATAATTCAACCACAATACATTGCATAATCATGCAAATGATCTATCCACAATGTAAATACATATGAATGCATATGATCCACTGCACCCTTACCCAACAAAGTAAGAGTGTGCATCGTACTATGGTAATGTATGATGCTGTACCGGTACGGTCGCGGCGATGTGCGGTGACATCCACAATGCAAATTGACATGTCATAATATGAATGATATGATTCACATGATTCACAATAATATAACCACAAATATCAATAATATATTCATCATGAATATTTCCTCACAATCCACTTATGCCTTAAAAGAAACCTCACCACACAATCCGCATTCAGTTCATCAAGATCAAAATCAATCTATTCAAACGGAACACTACTATATGAACCACAAAATATTCATTAAGAATACCACTACTATAACCACAGTAGATTCACTAAGAGTATTACCACCTAAACCACAATATCCTCGTAAGGAATATTACCCTACAACCATATTTGTCTCATTAAGAATTATACCACATCTCCACAATTAATCCATTAAGGTATAACCATTTGAATGCTAAATTGTTACCACATAGACCGCATTAAGGAAGCATGTAACAATAGCATAACATCTCAAATTAAGATAATTAACTAGTGTGAATGTAAAATAATTAATGAGTTAAATAGTAGCACATTCGCTACGTTTACTTGCCTCTACTATTGAAGCGAAGCGATTACGCATGATCAGGAGCAAAATCACCTAAGGGAATCTCTTAAGATCACCCTTCTTCTTTTTTTCTCCCCTCCTTCTCCCTTCTCTTCCTTCTCTTCTTTGGTCTCTCTTTGCAGCAAGCAGCAGGGAGGAGACATTGGGGAAGGTGTGGAGGTGCAAGGGGAAGGGGGGGTGGCGGCCAAGAAAGGGAAAAAGGGGGTGGTGACCAAGGGAGGGGGGTTTTATAAGAAGGCGTTAGGGTTTGGGGGGCGGCTCCACTTAGGTCGGATGGCCCAAGGCGCTCTCTGGGCAGCCCACGAATTGATTTTATTAATTTAATACTTTTTTATTATTTTAGACTATTCTGAAGAATTTATTTTCACCTCCCACGTTTTACCGAAAAACCGGGTAACTCCGCAATTCCGCTAAATATTCCCAAGGATGCCATAACGACGTTTAGGAATTACAGGCGCATCCAGTGGCAGTGCACCCGGCGACGGAGCGCCTGGTAGCGGGCCCACTTGGCGGCCTGGTCCTCCCACTTGTGCCTTCTCCCGTGCGGCCCGTGCGATGCACTCCCGTGTGGTTGCTTAGATCCGCTTCTCCTGGGCTGGATCAGTTTTCGCGTGCGGGGTAGAGGCGATGGAGGCAGACAGCACAAGTGGCAGGCATGGGGTTTCGGCCTTGGCCGTTGCAGGCCGTCGCGCAACCCCTCCTCTTCCTCCTGGCTATTTAAGTAGGCCACTTCCTCCCATGAGAGCATAAAAAAACGAGTGAGCTCCTCTTCCTTCTCTTCCTTTGAGTTCCACTTTGCCTGTGGTGTGTGAATCCTATGGCTTTGTTTGGCATCCAAGGCCAACCCTGATCCCCTACGGTGCTCGACAGCAGAAGCTTGGCCAGTTACTTCCGTGATCTTGTGTGGCGTTCCCTAACCTCGACTTCGTCGGTGTGTGCACATACATCGGTGAAGGGGGCTTTGTATCTCTGTTGCCTACTGCTCTCTCTCACGATGGTTTGTAGGGGCAATAGGTTTTCTAGAACAGCGTCTCATGACGTGCCTGGCTCCGTGACCTTCTTGGCGATTTCGAATATCACCGGCTTTGTGAGTATAAGTATTATTTCATTGCAATCTATGGCTTATTTATGTGTTGATGATTGCAAAGAAGACTGAGGGTTAAAGTGCTCGATGATGATATAAGTCTTGTACTGGGATTGGTTAATTCGACCTTTGAGCTCTAATTACATTGTTTCTATCATTGTTGTTAATTCTGCAAGTTGATGTTCAATTAAAGATACATTGTCACATAGCATTCGGTTTGAGCAGTCATTAGATCATACCAATCTTTTACATATTACAAGTCTGTTGGAAATTTTACTTGATTCCTATGCAAGGAAAACTAGTGTGCATGTGAAATTGGTAGAATTGTCGTCCAACAGGTAATGTGACGATGGCCCGATCTTTCGAGAGGTACTGATAAGTCGATTGTGGAGAACTCGACGTTGATAATCCAAAGGCTCCGAGCAAACAGATCGATCCCCCCACAATCACAACACCACTGCTCCGATGGTTATCCACCGTGCCGAACGTGGTTGACCTCGCCAAGAAGGCTATCTCCTGCAAGCGAATCGAGAACACAAGCAAGAGAGTAAAAGATGCTATCTGAATTTGTATTGCGAATAAAGATTAAGTTCACAAGTTAGGGTTCTTCAACCGGACGTGCGGTGAGACTGCTAAGCAGAATAAACTCTTAAGAAAAACCCAAGGAAAAGTAAAGGGATGTGACCTCCTTAAATAGGAGTGGGGGAGGTCGCACTTATCTAACAAAAGGGGGTACGATACTATTCATGGTTACTGTTCATGTGAACAATACACCCATGATTAGTGCCGGCCCAGATAGTCTAAGCGTGATTACAAGGCCTAAGGCCCGCTTTGACTCGGACGGGAAAAGTGATGCTGAGTCAAATATCTTTCCAACGAGTACTCACGGACCTCGAGAAACTTTCTGGATCAAAAGTTATGGTCGTTTGAAGTAGATGCTGTCAAGCATTCCGAATCTGAGTTGAACTCACGAATATGAGTTGGATTGCGCTTGATGGTTCCACTTCTACACTTGAGCTACGTGGTTCTTCGCCATGGTTCCGAAGAACAAGAAAATCACAAGTCTTAGAAAGTATTGAATTCTCAAAGAAAATATTATTGACTCCTAAAAAGGAGTTTAGCTGATAGTTGAGTTGATCAGCATGTGTCCAAGTAATTAGACCTTGCCCATCATTCATGGAAACAGTAAAAGGAGTGTTCATATCAGTAGAAGTGATGTCCTCATCATCCTCCCCTTCTTGAATTGGAGTCGTCCTCGACTCAAGTTCATCTTGCATGTCATCCAACCCTCAGTCCAAAAGTTCTTGAACTTCTCGTTGAATTTTCTTAGTCTCCTTCGGATTGGTTCTATACGCCGCTCGGTTTGGCAAAGTCACTCCCGGAATTAAGTCAATTTGGTGTTCAATCCCTCTAATAGGTGGCAGTCCCGGGGGTAGTTCAGCTGAAAACACATCCTTATATTCTGCAAAAAGTTAGTGACAGCAGACAGCAAAGAGCTAGACACATCATCAAGTGAAAATAAGGCGTCTTTGCATATCAAAGCATAGCATGGCATATCATTGTCGACAATTTCAGTAAGATCAGATTTGGTTGCAAGCATGACACAACCATTTAATTTAATTCCCTCAGTCCTAGAACTAGGAACCAACTTCTCTTTCTTGGGTGAAAAAATGTTCTTCACTACTTGCTAATTTTCAGATTCATGTTCATGTTCTTTCTTATTTGCAGCTATCTCTTTTTCACATTGCACAATTTCAGCAGGTGTCAAAGATAGCAAAATTATTTTCTTTTCTTTGTTTATAAGCGAGTACTTATTACTTCTACCATGATGAGTTGCATCGGTATCAAATTCCCATGGACGACCTAATAAAAGTGAGCAAGCTTGCATAGGCACTACGTCAAAATTAGCAACATCAAGATAGGAACCAATAGAAAAATGCACTCTCGCAGATTGTATTACCTTTACCTTACCGCTGTTATTGAACCACTGAATGTTGTATGGATGAGGATGTGCACGTGTGGTCAAGCCAAGCTTCTTGACCAAATCTAAACTTATCAAGTTATTACAACTCTCACCATCAATTATGACACGAACACGACTTTCCTTGACGATGAGGAACATCTGAAATAAATTATGGCGCTGTAACTTCTCTGCTTACTCCCTTTGAGTGCTCAGCACTCGTTGCACAAGTATGGTTCTATAATTCTCCATAGCAGCGGTAAAATTTTCTCCTCTTCGCTATGTTCCTCTGGATCATCATCATTACCTGCAAGGTTAGCTGTAAGAGCATATTCATTCTCAACATCACTAGCACTTACATATCTACTGTCTTCTGTCACAATGTACGCTCGCTGACTTGGGCAATTTTTAATGACGTGTCCCATCCCTTTACAACGGTAGCATATAATCCCCGTCGTACGACCCGTGGAAGCAACTGATGAAGAGCTCTGCGCTGGTGTCTGCACACTGGTGGATTTACTCGCCTCAGGTGCGCGTGACGGTGGTAGCGGTGCTGCTGAACGCGCCCTACTCACGGAGGGGGCAGCAGACCGGAAAGCAGGAGGTGGGGCTGAATTGGTTTGCCCCGGTGTCGACCTCGATGCAGAAGTACTTCCATAGTTGCTCCTATTCCACTGTTGTCTTCCCTACAATTCTTTTTCTGCCAAACAAGTAAGCTGGAACAATCTATTGATATCATTATACTCCTTGTAATCAATTATGTCCTGAATTTCACGCCTTAAGCCTCTCATAAAAACGAGCCAACTTATCCTCCTCATCCTCTACAACATTACAACGCAGCATGCCTATTTGTAGTTCTTGATAATACTCATCAACAAATTTATTATCTTAGTCTAAGCGCTGCAATTTCTTACGCATATCACGTTTAAAAGTAGGAGGAATAAATCTAGCACGCATAGTTACCTTCAATCTATCACATGTATCAGGTGCTAAACCAGAATTAACTACTTGGCTCCACCAAAGGATAGCAAAATCTTTAAATTTACTAGTAGCTTGTCTGACTCTATGCACTTCAGGAACTAGATGGGCATTAAATTTTTGTTCAACTGTCATCTCCCAATCTAAATAAACTTCAGCATCATAAACACCCGCAAAAGATGGTATGGTAAATTTAACTTTAGCAAATAGGTTATCATTAGCACGAGCATTGTGGTGCTGAAAATCATTACCTCCCATACCATGACGGTTGCGTTGTAGACGGTGTCGTTGACGTACATCTTGAGCATCACGATTTCGCCTCTCATTAGTATCTCCCACCTCAAGGTCTTGGGGTGCATCATGTTCATTCTCGCGTCCGTTATTTGGTGGCTGATTCATCATTCTTTCAAGGCGTGTGGTGAGTGCTGCAATACTCTCATTGATGGATCTTGCAATATATCTGTTGTAGCTTAAAGCTTCCTATCGATGTCCTCATTAATAGTAGTGCGTTGTTCACCCAAGAGCGTCATGAGCTCTCCCTTGGCAACACACTCTTGCGCGTCAGACGACTCTCCTGCCATGGTTAGTAGAAAACAGAAGATAACACAAAGGAATTATCCCTATCAACGACTAGGTGATGGAAAGGTGGAATCACACACTCTCAAGCGTCTTACCACACTTTTACAAGTGTTCTTACCAACGCAAACAGTAGGTGGTACAACCAGTGGCTGATTCGTGATACCATGTTGAGCGTGAGTACGATTGCAAGAGGGAACCTGTTCTGATCAAGAGTAGGTGGAGCTTGAAAGGTACAATATGGTAGTAAGAGGATCAGCAATAATCAGTTAAGTAAATGTAAGGTGAAAGATTGTTCAAAATACTTGTCCAAGTTGCCGATTCTAGCCTAATCACAGCTAGTCAATTAAAACCATATGCAAGGAAGTGTATGTACGCACACGCAATAATCAATGTGATTTGATGTAAGCAATGGAGAACCGCACAACAAGTGCTAGGAGAAACGCTAACCAATCTACTCCAACTTCTTTGTAGGGTACAAGATTGTTTGCACGACGTAGAGCATAAAAGACAACAAAATCGGTATCGGTGCAATGCAAACAACCCTCTAGATTGAGCAAAAACAACAGCTAGTCTCAAACGATGAAAAGGCAGAGTTTTATATGGCTTATATATACTCGTTTGAAAGATTTTGACGAGGTCTATAACTTTGCAGTTGAAATGAAATCCAAATTCTGAACGGAAGACTGAACAAACCAGCAAAAACAACAACCTTAATTTTGCGATGCGATTTCAAGGCCAAAGAAGGCCGATTTTAGGGGTCTTGGATGGCGACAAGTGCTTTGCGTGTCAAATTTTAAGATGCGCGCCGTCGATAGCTTTCCAATGAGTACAAGAACGTTGAAATCCGAGTCCGTATGCAAAAGTTATGCCCGTTTTACTGAAGGTGTGTCAGAAACGGACTCGACTTTGTTTAAGCTGCTATAACTTTTGGTCCCATGGCCGAACTTGCTCAAAATTTTTTGAAGCCTTTTAGATGTATGAAGGACAGCTCCACCAATTTTCACTATTTTTGGCGAAGGTTTGATGCACTTTCCAAATTTTGGAAAAGGGCAGATAGGATGGCAGCGGAAAAGGGCACTTTCCAAATTTTCACTATCCCGTAGCGCTCTCTCACTCCTTTTTTTCAAACCGAAATCAATCTCTCTATTTTCTTTTCTTTTCTTTTCTCTTTTTTTTCTTCTTTTTTTGGGTCCGAAACCCTAATTTTTCTTTTGTCACAGAGGATGGCGGCGGATGGGTTTAGGGTTAGCGGCGAATGGGGTGGCAACAGATGGGAACCCGCGGCAAGGATAGTGGCGCGGCAAGGATGGAAGGTCGCGGCAAGGATGGAAGGCGCGGCAAGGAAGGAAAAAAACACAACGACGAAGCTACGCAAAAGAAACACGAGATGCAACTAGACAATGTCGAACTAGACTCTGACTAAACTAGCAATCAGCAACTTGAACACGATGATGTAACCAAAATTTCAACGAGCAATACTGAAAAGAAAAATTGCATTGGCACAAGGGGGGTTGGGACAGCGGAAGAACAATACGGAATTTTTTGGCTATTTTTCTGAAGTTTTTAGGACGATGAACATAAACTAATCTAAAAGGGACGAATTACCTCACGGGCAACCATTGCTCTGATACCACCTAATTTGACGATGGCCCGATCTTCCGAGATGTACTGATAAGTTGATTGTGAAGAACTCGACGTTGATGATCCAAAGGCTCTAACCAAACAGATCGATCCCCTCGCAATCACTACACCACTACTCCGAAGGTTACCAACCGTGCCGAACACGGTTGACCTCGCCAAGAAGGCTATCTCCTGCAAGCGAATCAAGAACACAAGCAAGAAAGTAAAAGATGCAATTTGAATTTGTATTACGAATAAAGATTAAGTTCACAAGTTGGGATTCCTCAACCGGACGTGCGGTGAGACTGCTAAGCAGAATAAACTCTTAAGAAAAATCTAAGGAAAACTAAAGGGATACGACCTCCTTAAATAGGAGTGGGGGAGGCCGCACTTATCTAACAAAAGGGGGTGTGGTACTATTCATGGTTACTGTTCATATGAACAATATGTCCATGATTAGTGTCGGCCCAAATAGTCTAAGCGTGATTACAAGGTCCAAGGCCCACTTTGACTCAGACTGAAAAAGTGACGTGACTTGTTTTACAGTTTCTTATCGGCTCAGGTGGAATTTCAAGGTGAGACCAGATTCATCTAAAAGTAGACTCCAATATCTTTCCAACGAGTACTCACGGGCCCTGAGAAACCTTCTGGATCAAAAGTTATGGTCGTTTGAAGTAGGTGCTGTCAAGTAGTCCGAATCTGAGTCGAACTCGCGAATATGAGTTGGATTGCGCTTGATGGTTCTTCTCCATGGTTTTTAAGAAAAAGAAAATCACAAGTCTTAGGAAGTATCAAATTCTCAGCATAAATATTATTGACTCCTAAAAACGAGTTTACCTGATAGTTGAGTTGATGAGTACGTGTCCGAGTAATTGGACATTGCCCATCATTCATGGAAACAATAAAAGGAGTGTTCATATCAGTAGAAGTGATGTCCTCATCAACAGGGCTGTCTGAGGCTGAAGTGCTCGAATGACCACAGCTGCAGTAGGAGCGGACACCCCATGAGGATGGAGTTTGGCCTTGACTTGTAGCAGACGTCACACAAACCGTGATATGTGTCGACGAGTACGGCCAAACCCTAGCTGATCTGGGGGGCCCTCCCCATCGGCGATGGCTCTAGCATACGCAATGAGCCACGTGTCAACGGTGTCCCCATGGCTACTGGTGAACAACACCCAACCAAACAGCCACACAAGTATGCCTCGAGGTACAAGCAAAAAATTAGTTAGACCATACTACGGAAACAAGAGCGCAGTGCAACCAACGGGGATGGCGTCAAGCATGCACTCGAAACTGTGACAGCCACCACAAGGACGGGCCGTGCCTATATGCCTCCGAGAAGATGTAGTATTCGTCCACGGTCGTAGATGGAAGGACTCTGGCAAACCTAGCTAGAAGGTCGCTGTACCTGTCAGCCGGGGCCTCCTGCAGGAAGGCTTCACCTCTCACGATAGGGAGACCAAGCAGCAAGGAGACATCCTACAGAGTAGGGCCATCTCCCCAAATAAGAGATGGAAAGTGTGTCTCTGGCCACCATCGGTCCATGAGTGTTGTCAGCAGGGAGCGGTCAAACGGGAAGCATGGTGACCGCTCATGGACATCTCCGTCGTCATCAATCACAAGTGGTGCTAGCTCGTCCTCGTCCCGTGGCCTGCACCATCCGGATGAGAGGTAGTAGACTGGTAGCGTAGAGCCTGCGGAGCCAAAAAAAGTTCAGTAAGAAACGTACGCATGGCAAGAAGATAGTGCCGAGATGTGAACCTATGTGTCCAACGTGGGTCTAGTCTCCAGGCCACCCGAGGTGTCCGCGTGCGGATCACCCCCAACTTAGTAGCATCACTCGCACCTTAGAATGTGGCACATGACACGACACGTGATGTAGTTGGTTGGTGCACTGTTGTAGGAGGCCGAAAGGCCACTCTGATCTGCAAGGGTCACGAGCTATACTTATAAAACAACTTCAAGTTAGCATATAAGCGCAAATAAAACAACGAATGTAAAGCACAAATAAATCTAATTTCTGAAGGAATAAATAAAATAGTTGTACGCTCCAACAACACTACTTTGAAAAGAAATGAAAAAGGGACAGTACCACAACAGTTACCAACACATTCAATACATGTGCTACGGTACTACGTACATGAATTGAAAATAGGATAATACCACAATAGTTACATAAATATTACAAGGAACATTACTAGTGGAGATCACAATGTACAATGATTTCCAATATTGCTCCCACTTTGCACACTCGAAGAAGTACTACGACAAACCATACCAATGTGTCTACTCCTTTGCATCGTCTGATTGTGTGGCCCTCCTGGCCGCATCACCCATAGTGCCTACTCAAAGCCCTAGCTTGCGCTTCGTCTATATCATTGGTAATCTGATGACTCTGCCAACGGCCCTTCCCACCCTTCAGCGTGGCAACATCTAGAATCTAGGTCCTATTTACAATATCCAAGGAGGTAAAGTTACCTACAACCCTGAACCCTCTAAACTCACCAAACCAAGCCTCTGCCACCCTCCCTCTCCTTTATGAAATACTGGGATATAAAGTTCGAAGGGTCTATGTACACAATCCCGCATGCGGCGAGAACATGAGAGCATGGTTTGTGTAACATCTTCAGCTTGTTTCACGTACAACTAGGTTGGTTCACATGATCTCTAAGGCATACCTCGTGGGTGATAAGAGAACAAGTCGTCTCAAATCTGAATTTATCCCTGAGGAGCATATCAAAATGATGCTCCGTATTGCCCATCATGTACACCGTGTGCAACTGTCCCTTCTCTATCTTCGCTTGTATGTATGCTATAATCTTCATACAGTAGGGTGTTTGCGGGTTGGCGGCATGAAATGATGTATTTGTATGCCTCTATCTACAATAGCCAATTGTGCTTTGCAGAACACCTTCGATGATGGCGACGAGGGGCACAGAATGAAGGCCTCTAAGAACCCAGTTGTAGACCTCTGCAAGGTTAGTGGTCATTATGTTGTACCTTGTGCTGTTCGTGTCGTGCACCAGAGACCACTTCTCCAATGGCTCAACCTCGATCCAGTGAGAGAAGCACTTGATGTTCCTCAAGGTCCTCCTTGGACCAGTAGGTTTGGACTTTGGCAGTGGTGTGAGGCGTTCGGGTTGTGCCGTCCTAGCAATGGCCAATCCCTTGTTCCTCTCGTTGCACATGCTTCCTGCTATGCTCATCCAATAGCGTCCATAAAGCGTCGAATTTGCACTGCTAATTTTGTATAGCTAGCCTCTTGCATAGCTTCACCAATGGTTGCTTCGGGAACTGTTTGAAGAAGTTGGCCCCAAGATGGCGAATGCACAATCTGCTCCTCATACCTGGCCAAAGGAACGACTCCTTTGGGCCTTGTTGCAGTTTTCTTGTGGTCTTCAGTATCCTGGTGTGGCGATCATAGATTATGCACACATCAGAATGAGCTCCAACAACTTCTACCCTCACATGTCGGAGGAACCACAACTAGCTGTCGTAGTTCTCACTCTCAACAAATGTGATGGCCAATGCAGAATCTGATTGTTCCTATGAACACCAATGGTCATAAGGATCTACCCCTTGTATTTCCCGATCAAAAAGATCCTATCAACTGAGATTACAGGTAGCATATGCCTGAAAGCCTCGATGTATGCTCCGAATGCTAAGAAAGCCCTCTGAAATACCATAAAACCTAGCGACATTGTAGATAACTTGTCCTTCAAAGCAGTGTACGTGCCCAGGTTTCTATCCTTCAGCACCAGAAGTATATGAGTAAGGTTGTTGTATGTCGCCTCGATGGACCAGAACCATCTTTCCAAAGCCTTCTACTTCGCACGTCACGCCTTTGCGCAGCTAATTTTATATTTGAATTTCTTCTTGATAGCTACCATGATGTGCTTCGCCTCAACGTTCTTCTTCTTCACTATCTTTCCATACATCAAATTGACTATGAAGGTTGAGGTTAGGTTACGATGTCTCGGCAAAACACTTCTTCACTATCTTTCCATACATCAAATTGACTATGAAGATTGAGGTTAGGTTACGATGTCTCGGCAAAACACTGATGAGCACGTAGGAGTGCGGTTCCACCTTCAAGACGAGCTAGTGAGTCTCATACTTTGGTCTATGTGCGTGTACTCATCAAGGACAACTAGCCTGCTCGTACTTGATGGTGTACTACTCCTGACTAGATTTGATGACCTGAAACGTCCGCTACATGAACATTGCCCACAGCTTAATGGCATGCTGTAGAGATGCCTTATCAGCAAACATTGAGTGCAACTGGACCACTTTGGCATGATACTCTCACAGTGATTCGTGCATGTCATGTGCAGCTGTACCCTCGACGTCAAATCTATTCCATTCCTGCGGGATGGGAGCTCCTATATAGCTTCCTCTTCTGCCCAGGTTATCTGGTCATTGCTCTTCATTTGATACATTATATACTCTCTATGTTCTCCTTTGTCAGCCTGTCCTGTAGCCTCATCATGCGGTGACCGATCTTCGTCTAATGTATTTACCAGGTCGGCCTCGTCACGAGCGATATCCTTCGCACCCTTCAAAACACCGGCTGCTGGAGCCTCTTCTTCACCAACATGTTAGACTCCTGAACTACTCCCACCACCCAGATGATACCTATTAGTAGGGCCCAATACAATTTCTTTTGGGCATCCTTGCATAAGCAGCACACACTCGTATGCACGGCACCAACAGCCTTCTATAAAACCCTTCCGTCTCCAAAGCCCTTGTATGACAATACTACACACCTCAGGGTTCAAAGAGAAGCTACGAGTTAGCCAATGTGTCACCTCTACGATTTGAGCATTCTCGTCGTCCGGGTGTACCAGAGTGGCTTGCGAAAAACTGCTCAAGTCAACACCAAATGAATCTTCACAAACGATGCCAACACCATAGTGCACTTTCTATTAGTGGGTGTCGGAATGACTGAAGTCTACTTGTAATATTTTCAATAATGCAACTAGTCATATCGCTTCACACGATATGCAAGTACTGTTGTATTGTAATTTACATTTGTAATGTTCGCCTGCTTGGACCAACCGCACTATCATATGAATAAAGTGTTATTCAATTCCTAAGGCATAGGCCACAATGAACGTGCACTACACTATTTCGATTCAACCCAAAGGCTAAGGTATTCCATATCGGGCATTATCCGACTTTGATGCTAATTTGAACTAATTAGTCCATACAAACCATTCATTCTCCTCATGCACTTGGCTTGAGTACCCACCACAACTAACTGGCTTTCTAGTTATTTACCGAATAATAGTCGGCCATGTATGCACCAACACAACACCGTTACTTGTCACAAATAAAACTACTTCTCCCTCACGAACTACTTTCTTTTCTAATTAAAATTTTATACAGGTGCTATTTATACTATTATAAATTAACAAGATTTCAATTTACTACTTATTTCTGTAACTATATTTTTCTACGGGTGCTACTTACATACAAATTAACTAGATTCCAATTTATTACTTTTTTCTCTAATTACAATTTTCTATGGGTGTTACTTATATTATTGTCTACACTAAATAAACTATATACTTACTATAAAGAAATACAATAAAAGATAAAAAAATTACCTCACAGATGAATCTTCCCTTTTCTTCTCCCTCCCTATTCTCCCTTCCCTCTCCTCTTCTTTTCCCTTTCTTATCTCCTCTTCTCCTCTCCCCCTTTCTTTCTTATTCCTTTCTCTCTTACTTGGCCGGTGGGGAGGCGACTGCCACTGAGTTCTTATATAAGGCATCTAGTCACCTATTGTCGTTTAACGGTTAGGCGATACATTCTAGTCACTCAACCATTGGGCGACAAGAGGTTAATTTTGTAAATAATATAATACCAGGTATATTTTTATATTTTGAAAGAAAAAATAAATTATTTAAAAAATCGCGAGGGGTAGAGGGTGGGGAGTTAACACAATATTTTCTATCTGTAGAAAATATTTCACTTCTTGAATTTGTAATGGTACAATTGGAGAGGAGAGCTCCCTGTGCAGATTTTTATTTCAAAGAACATTGCACCTGCAATCCGCTGCATTCAGAGAATTGAAAATTTTATCTCTAAAACACAAAAACAATTGGTGAAGTTGAAACTGAGTAGACGAATCATCCACGTGATTAACATCAGGTCTAAAAACTGATGACATGACGTCTAAATAGTAAATATTATCAGAAGAAAAGAGAAAATACTATAAATATAAAAAAGATAAATAAGTAAACACAAGGGAAATGGGAAAATAACATTTTATCGACTGCCAAGTATACGGAGCATACTAGAAATGAGAAATAGAGCTTAATTAGGAGTGGCAATGGGTTAAAACCCAACCCAACCCTCATTTAAAGAAACTCAAAATCTGCTAACTCACTCTTTACTAATCTACTATATGCAAGTGTAATTGTATTTATAGGAAACTTTTGAAAAGATTAGGTATTTAGAATTTTTAACTCGTGTTCACGCCATAAAAATTTCATGAAATTGCCTGAAATTAATTATAAGTGACTTGGGGGTGTGAGACGTTACTTTGTGTAAATTTTTAGTCCTAGTCACAAAGGTGGGAGCAATAGACTTTTATAGAAAACTTTTGAAATTTATTATAGATAATTTTGGGTATAAAAACGCAACTTTGTGCAAATTATTAGACATAAGTATATATGTGGAACCAACATGCGTTTATAGAATTTTTTTGCAAATATTTGGTATTTAAAATTTCTAACTCACGTTCATACTATAAAAATTTCACAAAATTGCCTGAAATTTACTATAGATGATTTAAAGTAGAGACGCTAATTTATATAATTTTTTAGGCCTAAACCCAAAGGTGGGATCAATAGGTTTTTACGAAAAACTTTAGCAAAAGTTCGGTATTAAAAATTTGTAACTCACTTTCACAATATAAAAGTTTCACGAAATTTTTAAAAATTTACTACAGATAATTTCGGATATAGATATGCTACTTTGTGCAAATTATTAGGCTTAAATACATAGGTGAAACGAACATATTTTTATAGAATTTTTTGAAAATATTTGGTATTTGAAATTTATAACTCGTGTTCACACTATAAAAGTTTCATAAAATTACCTGAATTTTACTATAGATGATTTAGGGTGTAGAGGTGTTACTTTATGCAAATTTTTAGACCTAAACGTAAAGGTGGGACCAGTAGGCTTTTATAAGAAACTTTAGAAAAAAAGTTCGGTATTTAAAATTTATAACTTACGTTCACACTATAAAAGTTTTACGAAATTTTCTAAAATTTACTACAGATGATTTCGGATATAAAATACTACTTTGTATAAATTATTAGGTCTAGACACATAGGTGAAACCAATAGATTTTTATTCTTTTATAAAACTACCTAAAATTTACTATAGATAATTTAAGGTATAAAGACGCTATTTTATACAAATTGTTAGGCTCAACCACATGTGGGACCAAGAAATATTTATAGTAAACTTTTGAAAATATTCAGTATTTAAAATTTATAAGTTGCGTTTACACTATAAAAATTTCACAAAATTTTCTAAAATTTACTATAAATGATTTCGATTATGGAGATGATACTTTGTATAAATTATTAGACCTAGATATCCAGATAAACCCTATAGGTAAAGCCAACACACAGATAAACTATATTACAACACCACATGTTGAACCTATTCTCAATCCAATTACAACCCTAAATTTTAGAATCTATTCCAATTCAACCCAACTCATTTTATGAGACAACCTACCCAACCCAACCTATTTATTTTTTCAAACCATTTTCACCCAACCGAAACTAACCGAATAAAAGACCCAACCCATTTAATTCATTTAAACCCAACCCAGCGCTTATAACTACGAAGGGGTGAATTCACGCAAGCGTGATAACAGTGCATGCTGAAACCAGAAACTTCCGAACAAGACGGGACGAGTCATTCTTGATAATATCAATAGCAGAAACCTAGTAAACACTTGGCACTGAAGATAAACTACTAGATAAGGTTCTGTTGTACTTAACTGGTGTGTTAGGCAAAGTACTAAACTATGCGAGTAGCTACTTCTTTGCAAAATACGAAAGCAGCGACACTTGTCCATCTGAAGCAGCTTTTGGGCCTTTTTCCTTCCTTTTCACAGGGACAAAAGGCGACCTACCGCTGTTCTCCATCATCTCTACATTAACTTCAGTGTCCTCAATCTTCCTCTTAATGCCGAAGGCTTCTTGTTTCCGGATTGCATCATCAGGCATCATCATGTCTTCCTGCTTAATGCTTTGAGCTTTATCAAAATCTTGAGGTCCCAAAGTGACAGGTTCATCTTTAACTATACTAGAAGCATCTTGCTTCTTAGCTAGGTGCTGTTGGTCTGTTTTCTCTAATTGGTTTTCTCTTGATTCATCGCATTCCTCTTTTGAAGTTCTGAAGGTTTGTATTTCTGCCAACTCCTGAGAAGTCTTCTCGGGCTCCACTGGTTGGTCACAAGAGGCTGATTTCTTCAAGAAGAATTTCGAGATAGGCTTTTCGCTAGGTCCCATTTGTACCTGCAATTTGACAAGCAGTAGAAAATAAATCATAGCATGTCCTGTCGCTTTTGCAGAAAACACAAAAGGGAGAAGTTCAAAATTATCATCAGTCTAATAATTGAGAGGCACAAGATACAACTATCAATATGTGTAACACCAATAACAGGACACTGGAAAAAATATGCGTAGAATATTTTTACTTACATGACGTTCAAGATTTCAACAACTAGCTCATACTGAAGATCAAACAGTTCAATGGTCATATCTTCAGGTATCACATACAACTCAAAATAAAACACATAGCAACATTGATCAAGTTTCTCATTTTTAGTGGTAAGAAACCCATGACTATTACATCATGAGTATTTCATATTCAATGGAAGTTCAAGGTGCAGCAATGGAACCCACATTTGCATGTTACCTCAATGAGATCCTTCATAGATATGACACATCCATAAATATTGAGCGTCAGTGCAGATGATGTTCATATGAATATTCAAAAAGATAAAACAATTATGAGTGTTTTAAATTAACTGGAAGGCTCAACTACTTTTTACCCTGCCAACATTAAGCAAGACTAGTAAATATCTTGTGCAGAGCACAAAGTGCGACACCAACATTTCAATTTAATTTCACACCAAGCCCAATATCTCAAACTTACCAAAACATTTCAAAGAATGCTGTAAAGCAGAGCTTCCTACCTCTTTGATGCACTCAGGACCATCAAAAGATGTTTTGCCCACTGCAGTTGTCACTGGATACCAAACCTGCAGAACGGAACGATTAAATAACATTATATTATTGGTCTAGTGACCACTTTTGTCCCTCAAGTTTGGCAAACGGACCACTTTGGTTTGCAATTTCATTTCAAAAGGGAAAAATATGTCCCTAAGGATTGCAATTAGGGTCGAAGTGGCCCTTCTCGTGACATGTCTTCGCCATGCGGGCATGCTGAGCCAACAGCGTTCACCCAACCTCTGTAAGCTATGTCAACACATGTAAAACGACGGAACTTGTCCCCAACACAGAGACAGAGAGAGAGAGTTCTATTCAACCACCCTCTCAATATAGCCAATTAGTCATTGTGTATCTTGCTGTGCTCAAGCTCCATATAATTGTTAGATGTATTTACTACTTTGTATAGGGAATTTTTTGCAATTTGGCTCACGACTTGTACATGCTTATAATGGCCTTTTGGCCCATTGAATCAAAGCAAGCTCATTCGAAACAATAATCACCTCAATGTTGTCGTCAAGGTCATCTTCCTTGCTCCACCAGGACCTTGACCTCAATTTGATTGAATGATCGATACCCCTACATGAAATCTGATCCAATGTATTAATTCCTCTTTAGTCTTTGGATTTGATTTAATTTTTTGCTAGTTTAGGGTTTCCTTTAGGGTTAGATTGGTAGGCAACTAGGTATTCAATTGAAGGTAGTAATCTGAAAGAATTCTGTTGATATCCTGTGATATGATTACAAGACAAGAAGCTATATGATGCAAGATGCAGGGCGGCATGCACGGGGGCCTCGCGCCGCTCCCTCCGCCTCCACCCACAAGGCCACAACATGTCCACTACAGTGGCACTATCTGGTCTAGTGCAACCAAAATGGTTCCCCACGGCCTCACCCTTTGCAAGCGCGCCACAACCTTCACCCCTCCATCATCCATTCTCAGAACCCAACATCACAATGCCCACCCCCATCCTGCGCCAGCCAAGACCTCCGCTCTGCTCAAAATGGACATGGCCACGCCATTTGATGTGAAAGACAATATCGCGATGTAATACTGATATGGCTGCTGTTGTGTTAATTGGTTTGTGCAAAATAACCATAATGACACAATAATTGTTTCAAACATATACCATGCATATGTGTTGATTTTTTTGTTTACTACGCTTTTAGATGTTTATGATGTGCTAAATAGGAGAAGTGTGATGACAAATGTATATACTATACATATACTTGTTCTCTTTGTATAGTACACTTCCAAGTTATCAAAGCCAACAACGGCTTTTCTTAAGGAAGAGGAGGATGATGTGGATACGCTCATGTCTTACATTTTTTAGTTAAATATATTATTTAATTGAAAATAATTATTGAGTCGTATAATGAACTTGCTCTAAAGTGAATTTAATTTTTATTTTTGTGAGAATTGTTTACTACCTTCACAAGGATGTTTTGTGTAATTTTAAGGGCGCACCAACCAATGATGTCCGTGTGCTGAGTAGAACCGAAGATAAAGAAAAGGGGCACTGCTGGCCAAGTGGAAAAGAGAAAGGACACGTGAGAAGATCAAACCAGGAAAGAAGCCACCAACATTTTGGACCTCATGCAACAAATGCAAGATGAATTATGAATACCTTAAGTGTATCTAAATCACAATCTTCTCTGTCCTAGCTGCTGTGAGCCGTTCCTAGCAAAAGTGGTGTCAATGCCACCAACTGAGAATGTTCACGCGGTACAGGATTCGAACATCAGTGGTGCAAATCAAAATGCAAGCACTAGTAGAAATTTCCAGTGGGGTCCATTCTCAAGGACAGCTGGTGCAGCCAGTGCTACTGCATCATCTGCTGCTGCTGCTCAAGCTGCTAACGTGGTTCATCAGACATACGAGAATGTTCCTAGAGAGGGGGAGGCACACTGCAGCTCCTGGTGCAGTCAAAAGCAAACAAGCAAAATGAGCTGGATCCTTCGTGATTCCGTGAAGAGTCTGAGTAAGATGCTGAGATCAAGCCGTGTGCCACAAGGTGGAGCCGTGCCCTATAAAAGGACAGGATCACGGTTTCTTGGTTGGTTCGGTTTGGATCAACCCGAATCATAGTTGCCATCTTTTGAATCGGTTTTCCAACACCTTATCTCCAAGAGTCCAAAATCAACACGAGCAGTCATCCGTTCGGTGCGTAGTTGACCGGGTATGAGTTAGATTAGTGCGTTCGTATGCTTGGTGTTTGACCACCCTTGGGTGCCAATATAAGGCCAGGACTATTGGCACAGGACTTAGCCCATTGACAACCATTATTCAGAAAATAATAGATTAATTTGCTCTTATTCTCATGATGGCCGAACCATCCCCTGGAGAATTCAGAGTGCTTTGCTAATCAAGATCGTTCAACCTTCCCACAAGAAATTGGGAGCACAATAGAACTTCGCTTGGTAGTCGTAAAGTCCAGCATGTGTTCTTGCAAATTAAAGAATGCTAGCTCTTGCTTTGGCAATAGAGGATCACTACGATTCGAGACTCTATACGTGAGTATCTTGATCTTACATCGAGAAAATTAAGCGACTCAATATCACCATTGTTGCTGTTGCGCTAAATGGCTGCAAAGAAATGGTCTAGGATGAGCACAGCAGACTAGCACGAAAACTCCAAAGCCAAGAAACAGTGCCATGCTCAATTGAGATGGCACATGAACAGGGCTGGGGACAAAACAAGTAAATTCACATGTTCTGGCTCAGCTTAGAGAGGTGGGGGTGAATGGGTGCTGACTCAGCCTACTGGCATGGCAAGACATGTCATCTGAGGGATGGGCCACTTAGACACAAATCGCAAACCTCAGGGATTTGGCCCTTTTAAAAGCTCTACGACCAAAGTGACCCTTTGGCCAAACTTGAGGGACCAAAAAGATAATTTATCCTATATTATTCAAATTTCAACACAAACATACATGTGCTGTTAGCTTCACAAAAACGATTCTGAAGTTTGGAAATTTAGCTTTTGCAGGGTAAAAGAACTAATTTCACCATTAAACTACAATTTTGTTGAAAGATATTGTTCCTTAGGCAAAATATGGCATCTAGAAAGGAGATCATGTATGTACTAATAACATGATGCATAGCATGGACTTACTAGATCAGCTCCTTCGTAGGGTACAGTAATTTCTTCAAGCTTCATCGATGCATTGTTCAACCAAGCATTAACGGAATCTTTGTCGCCCAAGATTACCGGCATTCTATCTGTCGTCATATAAAAGGCTCAGATAGTGTCTAACCAAATCAAGGGTAATCATAAAAGCAACCCCTCACTGCTGATCAGCTAGTTGCACAAAAACATTGCATGCAAACATATACTAAATATAATTCCAAAAAAAACATATAGTGAATATAACAATACCTGATAGACAATAGGAAAAGCATTTTTCCAATGGTCTGTTTATCCTATTAAGTTGAACGACAAGCATTATTTACCATAAATACGAAATTTTGACAGCCATGAGATGCAGCAGTCCTTATCAGACAATATAGTACTATCATCGATGATATATTGATATTTCATTGAAAGCCAACTATCTTTCTCCTTGCTCCTAAACAAGATTTTGCAGAAGGAACATGGTCCTAACAAGCATAGTGCATTCCAACTAACCATTCCAGTAATCCCACTATCCGTGAAGGCTTTCCAGAGTAGGGCTGTATAAAATAAACAGGATAGCTTGAGGAAAATGTAGAATAAGTCTTGACAGTAATCCTACTAACCATGAAGCCATTTCAGAGCAGCTAAATCACACGTAGTCACAAATAGTAAATGAATGAATGATATGAGATCCTGGGGCAAAAAGTGGGTAACTAACCATGAAGCCATTTCAGAGAACTTGACACTCGAGTAGTCAAAATAGTAAATGTATGAAGAGTCTCTCCTGGGAAAAACAGCAGATAACATTAGTATTGCAACAAGTAATAATCAGTTGTGGACTGGAGTGAGAACGGCCTTCACAAATTCTACAATTCAATTATTGAGAATTTGGCAAAGATATACATCTGTGAACAGCAGAAAGTGAAATGAAATATGCACAAACAACATAGCATCTCCAAAAACACATTTATCAAAACATAATAGCCACTATCAACAAGTAATAGGCAACAGAACAGTGTTAATGTATGCTAGAAATTACAAAAGTTTTACTGTTATATATATATATATAGAGGAAAAATATCTTTTACACCCGAATGTAATTACACCCACCTCTAATATACCACATAAACGAACTTGAAATACTCATTTATCACCTTGTATATACTCATATACTAATTATAAGATACTCCAATGTGAACCATATGAAAAAATTGCAAGGGAGTCTATAGTTTTTAACGTATTTTGTAAATACCTTTATATACACATATAAAAAGGAGTATGTCGAAAAACATATACATACTACCTCTGAAAAATTATTCATACCACCTAGATGGTCTTAAATACTATACTATACATACATACTCTCTGTTACGTGAGATACTCCCTACATTGCGAGATACGACATAGGGTGTAATTACACCCGGATGTAGAAAAGAGGTTTTCTATATATATATAGGAAACCCACGTTTAGGTGGGTAGCTACCCACCCTTGGCATGTAATGCATTGTGCACAGCATGCATTAAATCCAAAAGAATGTGAAATAATTCATGAGGGCACTACTTCATGTTTGGTACATGCCCGAAATTTTTCATTATCAGGTTCATCCATACTAACAATGTTTACACCATAAGGGCCTATTTGGATAGGGGTGATTTGGATCCAAATCCTTGGAATTCAGCTTAAATTTGAACTAAATCCCAAGAATTCCCAAAGCAATGCCCCTCACCTACACACCCCAAAAAGTTATACAAGTTCTTCCTGTCCCTACACCAATCATGGTCTACATAAATTGTGAATACAAGGCTGAATGTGGATACAAGAAAATTTACAACCCTAATTACAGAACCTGAATTTCTGCTGAAAGTACAATGGCCCAAACTAAAGATATCAGATTCTAACTAGTTTCATTTACTTATGTTCGATATCTGGATGAGGCCTTTTCGGAAGCTCAATTAGAACTACAGTCATAGAAATCAAACCAAAATAAGATATAAAAGGTATCAACAAAAAAACAGTTGCAGCACTCCTAAGACTTGGATCACAGAAACAAAAAAAATGAAAGGGAAGCATCTCTTAACCCATCTCAAAACAACAATCTTGATACTTTTAAATGGCAATATCAAATCCATCTCCAGATGTTGTGCTACATACAGAATTGAAGTATTTATCGAATTACAAGAAAACTGCACTCACATTTTCAGTTTCATAACCCAAATGGGTTTCTAAATGAGAACATAATGGTTGTTGTGAAAAGTAAGCATCCTAACCTTCTGAATTTGTTCAAGTATCAAAGAGGGCAGCAAAGATAAGATAAATGAGAACATAATGGTTGTTGTGAAAAGTAAGCATCCTAACCTTCTGAATTTGTCCAAGTATCAAAGATGGCAGCAAAGATAAGAGGCCTCTGATCTTGAAAATGAATGTAATATGGCTGTTTTTTCGATCCATCCTTTTTCCACTCATAGAACCTGAACTCATATGAAATGTCAATGCATGATCAATAATCAACATATTATTTTTCTCTTAATAACAACAACAAATTCTTTTATCCTAAACAAGTTGAGGTAGCCAAGAAATGAAACCTCCTTAAGATTAAAGAGACGAGAGCCTTGAAGACCTACAATGCTAAAATCATAAGCCGTACAACCTGTCAACTGAGCCAAGAGCCTAAAACACTGCCCTTAAACTTTCTTATGGTTCTAGTACGTGGATCGCTAACTTATATGTACTTCTATCTAAAGCTAATTTTTTAGATACATTCCAATCCCTCAGGTCTCTTTTAAATGCTTCTTTCTACGTTAGTCTTGGTCGACCTTTGCCTCTTCTTACGTTTTCAGTTTGTCTTAAAATTCTAATATGTATCGGTGCCTCATGAGGCCGCCGTTGAAGATGTCCAAACCATCTTAAATGATATTGGACAAGCTTCTTTTCAATTGGTGCTACCTCACCCTATCATGTATATTATTATTGCGGATGCGATCCTGCCTTGTGTGACCATAGATTCACCACAGCATCCTTATCTCCGCTACACTCATCTTTTATATATGTTATATTTTAGTCACCCAATATTCTATTCCATATAGGATCACGGGTCTGATCGCTGTCTTATAAAATTTACCTTTTAACTTTTGAATGACTTTTTTATCATACAGGACACCAGGTGATTGGCGCCATTTCACCCACCCTGCTTTTATCATGTGGCTCATGTTTTCATCAATCTCACCATCCCACTATAGCATGATCCCGAATAACAAAATATGTCTTTCTTAGACACTACTTATCCATCCATTCTAACATCCCCATCATCTACCCTGGCACCGCTGAAATCGCACCTCACATACTCAGTTTTAGTTCTACTAAGTCTAAAACTGTTCAATTCTAAGCCATGTTATTAAGTCGTCGACTAATCGGCGACTAATCCACGACTAGTCGTCGAGTCGGTACAGGATGAACGACTAGAGAGCTCGACTCGACTGGAGCGACTAGTCAGGCGTCCGGACGACTAATCTCCCATTTCTAGTCGGCCGACTAAAGTCCACCTGGGAGAGGAGGCGGCAGAGGGAGGAGGCCGCCGGGAGGGGAGGCTGCGGGGGGAGGCGGAGGCGGGGAGGGGAGGAGGTGGCGGGGGAGGAGGCGGCGAGGAGGGGGGATGCACCTGGGAGAGGAGGCGACGGGGGGAGGAGGCGGCGGGGAGAGGACCAGAGGAGGCAGCGGGAAGAGGCGAGGCGGCGGGAAGACACACATACATGTCACCGCGGGAGAGTCGGCGGGAAGGAGATCTGGGTGCAGACTTTGGGCTGGAGACAGGTATATATGCTCAGCTCGGCTGCTCGCTCCTGGCTGGTCACGCACGAGAGACAGAGAGCGGCGACTCCGCCGTGACAACACTGAGCGCCGCCGCCTTCTGATCTTCTCCGGTGACCGCCACTCGTCTCTCCTCCTCCAGTGGCCGCCATCACCCTTGCCGACCGCTCCCTCAGCCACGCCTCACCTTCCCCATCGCCCTGCGCCGCTGCTCCCTCGGCCACGCCTTACCTTCCCCGTCGCCCTGCGCCGCGTTCCCTTGGATTGCGACGGATCTGGCTGCTGCGACGACGAATCCGGCGCCGGTGAAGCGGGAGACGACAGCGGACTGGCGGCGGCGATGGATCTCGCGGATCCGGCTGCGGCAACGGCGGATCCGGCGCCGGTGAAGTGGGGCGGCGGCGGGATCGCGGGCTGCGACAATGGATCTAGCGGCGGCGACTCCTCGGTCCCTCGCTTGCTCGGTCGGTGCGGCCTCCTCCTCCCCTCTCCTTCCCCCCTCTTCTCTTCTTCCCCCCTCTTCCCTCCTTGTGCAGCCTCCTCCCTCCCTAGTTGCGACTAGTCCAGACTAGTCAGACGACTAGTCTCCCTAGTCGCCCCCTAAGTGACTCGACTCGACTTTACGACTTAATAACCTTGATTCTAAGTTCTTCATTCTAAACTCCAGGTCCCTACCAATACATATCCTACTCTCATCAACTATCACCACATCATCAGCGAAAAGTATACACCAAGATTATTCTCTCAATCTGAAGATTTTGATGATCCAAGGGTTAACTGCATCTAAAACATGCTCAGCAAAATAAATTAATGAGCAAAAGCCTTATGCACAAATAGGAATAAACTGTACAAGCAAAACATATTAGATTCGCACCATATGAAAGCGTGACATACACCAGTTAGAGTCCTAGGTTGAATTTTGTCTTTTAACCAAGTCAACTCCCAATTGACCAGGTCAAAGTTGAGTCCAGTTCACATAAACAGTCACCCGAGTAGAATAGCTTATTTTGGTGTTGTCCTGTCTATTGAGTTGCATGCACCAACTAATTCACTCAAAAACTTAAGCTGATGAGGAAAGGCAGACAATTCACTTATATTTCAACACTCCCCCTCACGTGTAGACTCTCTCAGGCCTAAAACGTGGAATAGAAATGAGCTGCAATTATTTTTATTTAATTGTGCCAACCGGGTCTTGAACTCAAAACCTCTTGGCTCTAATACCATATTGAGTTGTATACACCAACCAATTCACTCAAAAACTTAAACTGATGAGAAAAGACAGGCAATTCACTTATACTTCAACACTGTCTCTTAATAGTCAAAGTGTTGCTAGTAGTTATTTAGACTATCTGTAAGTGTTTTAGGTCTATAAATATGAAGTCTTCATGTTTGGCAGCCAATCTACTATTAGAATTTTCGGAGCATTCTTGTATATTTGTGAGTTGCATTGTTTTCTTTTGCTAGTGTTGTTTTGGTTTCCAATAGGTAATCTTGATTTTGTGAAGCCCCAAATACATGCTTAGCCAAGGTGCACTTTTATGTGAATTGATTTCTTGGTGATTTGTGGTTGATCAAAGCTTTAGTAGTAGGTTACATGCATAGACTAGTAGTTGACTACTAGCTTACTAGATTTGTCGGTTCACAAACCCTAGTTATGTCAATTCCTATGCCATGAAAACCAGGACCACCCTGGATTAAAAACAAAACCTTTTACAATTTAAAACTGTTTGCGCACCCCAGATTTCTGTGTCCAATAGGTATTCTGCTTAAAACTCATAATCTGGAATTCTGGATCAAACAAGAGTCAATCATAATTTTTAAACCTAGATTCCTGTGTTAATTCCCCTGCAATTGAGTGGCCACTCATCCATAAGCACCACTAAACTATATGAGAGGACTGAAGGGAGGGAGGGAGGGAGATAGGGAAGAACCAAGAAGAAATGGCCAAAAAAGTACTGCAAAGAAAAATCTAGAGGTCCAAATTTCGCATTGAGGTCCAAATCATTTTTCTAAATCCTGAAGCCTCAATCATGCAATATTGACTAAGTATGTGTATCAATAGTATACCAACTTCAAAAAGGGAGGCATCTGGGAACATGCTTACACACAACAGAGATATAGCACATCCATAAATAGGAATTAACAGTTGACCATAAGTCCATACCCTTCTACTGCAACAAGACACCTATTCTTTGGAATAAGTCGCCGAAACGAAGCCTTTTCCTTTATAGACTCTGATCTGGCATTGAACTGTGCAACAAATAAATGAACTCATCTAATGCAAAAAGCCAAAAACAATAAGTTATGGAATAAAAATGGAACCATCAAAAGTAAATGAAGCTCCATGGCAGGCATAGTTCAATGTATATGCTCAAACAGGGGCAAAGTCAGATGACTACTACTAACAGTGCTGTGTAGTAAGACATGAATTTTAGAGGGACCACATAAAAAATTAACATTTCATATGGTGATATAGATAGAAATGGTACACCCAGCAAGGGATTTTGGGCAGGGCTCTTAATCCTGCTCGAATTATTTACATATAGGAAAACAACAAATGTAATAAAATTATAAAAGATGAGAAGGAAATTTAGATCTGGGAAGGAAGTTGTCAGTGAGAGCATCCCATCGGACATGTGCATTGGTGGTATCCTTGAAAGTGGAAGTCGGTCCTTTTCTGTTCTCAAGGTCTACTGCCATCTTCTCGACGTGCATGAGCCGATCGGCAAGGCCATGGATAACATAATAATGGGGCCTCTATCTAAAGTTCTAAACATCAGCAAGCGGTACTATGTGGCGGATGTGGTATGGAGATTAGCTTGACCTCAGTGAGGAAGATGAATTGGTGGCATTTGGTTTCTATAATGAGAAGATCAAATCACAAACCAAACTTTTGACGACTCGATCTCCAAATCTCGAAGGCAACCAACCTAATGTCTTACATTCTCACTGATTGTTTTGTGAATCTCTCTTCATGGTTGTTACTTATTACGGCATGTACATTACACACATTTAACCTGAAAAAAAGGAACAAATACGACATCTCTACTTTGCAAGTACTATCAAATGGAAGGGATTCATCTTCACTGACATATGCATTGTGTTTTTAGGCACAACAAAATGTACCAAGATGGTTTGGGGTGTTGTGTGTTTACTTTGATCACTGAATGGCTTGGCGCAAACAAAATTAGGGATGGTGTAGAAAGGTAGGGAGGGATTGGCAGACACCACAAAGCAAAGGGCTAGGGTGGCTCTGTATATATATTGCCTGGTGCAAGTATACAAGGTAAGCGCATATATGGAAGATGTATACAAGGTAAGCGCATACATAGAAAGTATATACAAGAAAGACGCATATATGGAAAGCACAAATAAGGAAGGTTATTTATCTAATAATTCTAATAGATGGGCATCGAGCAGAATATAGTGGGATGCTAGCAATGCTCCCAACCCATGGGACGGTGGCACACACTACTTCATTCCTAGTTTTAAAAATCAGTTTCTACATTTTCTGGACGTTCAATTCACATTTACTATATTCCAATAAATAAGAAATCGGCAATTCTGCTATCACTAGAACACATTGTCAAGAGCAAATTCCTAAATGCCAACAATTTAAAAATTAGATTAAAAAACAATGAAAAATAAAAAATGGTAAACAAAATAAACACAAAAAAAAATCCAGGAGTACAAAAGATATATTAGGGTTAATAATCACACAAATCTCTCCTATTCTAGACAAATTTATAAAGCAAGAAACTAACATTCAGTAGCTTTTTAATTGTATCAACCAGCAGCATTCCCATCAGATGTGACACTAGCTGCTAATTGTCAGAATCTCAATAACAGCAGTGGCGGCTCCAATTCAATTCATGGGTATTCAGTTGAATACCCAAAATTTTTAGCAAAATATCAACTATATACAAGGTAATTACACACACACACACACTAGTAGTTGAGTCAAATTTGTCATGTTCATATCTAGTCAGCCTAAATTGGTGTCGGATCCTTTTGATCCATTTCTCTCTCTTAGGCTCAAATTGGCACCGGACACTGGCTCAGGCCCATTGTTGTGATTCACATGACACGTGGTAGAAACTCTAAGTCTCACTCAGTCTCTCCTCTTACTTAAGTATCTCTTCTCTGGTTCTCTTCGTCTGGCGGCGCAGGAGGCTTCTGGTCTTTTTGACTCTGGACTTCTAGAGGCAAGACTCAGGAGGATGCGTAGTAGCGCTAGAGCAGCCATCTTGCAAGTCACAAGTCTCGCCATTGTCGCTTGTCGGCGGCTCGGCGCGGCACAGCCACGCAGGTTCACCCTCTCCAACCCAATGACCTCTATGGTGGTATGGCCCTATATTCCTAATTTAGTAATCCCTCCATCTCCTTCTCTTCTGGTGATCTCTGATTTGAAGTAAAATTGTGTGTTTCAATAAAGACGTGGATTGTATTTTGCTTAAAGAAGTGAGGCATCTATAATAATTCTAAAGTTTTTGTATAGTAGTTGATTATATTGTGATGACTAATATATCAATTATTTATAAACTATGCGAGTGTTGTAAGTTTTTCTTATAGCTTGATGTGTTGGTCACTAGGATAATTTGATCTCCTTTGGTGTCTGGCCGTTCGATTCATATTTTGTTTAGCAGTTTAGATAATACTGCTTAACTTGCTTAGTTAGAAACCGTTCAATAAAGTATGCTCAGGATAAAAGCACTTTTGAACTTCTGCTTACTTAACACAAAAAATCCGACAAAGAGACTTGCATTTTCACTTAATTAAAGCATCTTGTTGTGATTGTACAACTCTATTGTAGATTATTTAGATTTGAATTTTAACTCAGGTTAGTAGTTATAAGGAAATAATTTATTTCTAATTCCAGCTATTATGGTTAAAACTATTAGACTTTCACTTCTATTCTTCATTCATTGCTAAAGTTGCTTCCTTTTATGTGCTTGTTTGCATAACATTATATCTCGCTTCTAAGGCATGAAGCATCATCGCGTTACTTTTTAATTTCTTTATATTATTTGAGCTATTCTCTAGTATAAACAATTGTATTTTAATTTTCACTATTGTGGACCTTTACGTTTTCTATTGAATGATATTTTTGTAACTTCGAATACCCATCTTGAAATTTCTGGATCCGCCACTGAATAACAGCCCTACTCAATCCATGTGAATGGAGTAGCTGACATGGGATAAAGTTTCTATTGACAAAAAAAGGAACATTTTCAGGGCATTGTGAAACTTTCCTGAAAATTGTGTGTGCTCAGTGCAATTATAACTATAAATTAAATGAAGAAAAATGCAAAAAAAGTCTACAAAATACTTCAAAAATGAAAACGAGTTGAAAATTTTTAAATCCCAGACAATCATCCGCCACACAAAAAGAAAAAGATCAAAGCTGTTTAAAGATTTCCAGAAAGTTATTTTCCAAAATAATTGACAAATCTGGATCACTGAAATATGGCAGAACTAAAGTTACACAGCAAAAATATATCCAAATGACAAAGGAAACATCTTAAAAAACCACGCATACTTGAATTTCCTAAATCTGACAAAACTTAAAATGTAGTGATCAAGTGGGAAGTCATTCATATTTCATACTCTAGAAAGGAGACTAAACTATTAAAACGGGAAATATCCCAATGTACTTGTTGAACATTTCTGCAAGTTATAACCTGCACTTTGAAAATTAATAATCGATCAAATATATTTGCACATTGCATGCATCAAGTATAATTTCAGTATAACAACCCAGTCAATCAGGCATTCAGGCACCTACAACAAGTTCATTGAGGAAGTAAATGTGAGTTTAATTTGTATGTCCTTCATGGGCTAGTTGCTGGTATAGACACATCCGATCGTTGCAAGATAAACCATCTAACTGTGATGGAGTCTAATCTGCAATCTATCATCTACGGAAAGTAATCCAAAGTACTATTCAGGCGTAAGAACGCAATATTGTAAAGATATAGCGGCCAGTCCATACCATCCTGAAATGGTCGGGCTTGTCGGTCTTGCCGGTAAAGCTGGGCACGAGCCCCCACTTCATGCACTGGATCACCCGGACCTGCTCCTCCGCCCGTCCTCCTCCGTCTCCGCCCACCGGCCGCGCCCGCGCAAACCCCACCGGCAGGTACGCCCCCGGCGACAAGTTGTACGACGGCCGGAACCTGCGCGCCACCACCAAGAACCGAACGATTAAAGAAATACCGAAATACGACTTCCTAGCTGACCCCACAACTCAAGGTTTCTATCCCACCGGTCCATCTGGAGCGTCGGCACGGCGGGGGCGTCTCCTCCTCCTCCGCCGCCGCCGCCGCTCCCGCACCCGCCCCCGCCGACACCGCCGGCGGCGGAGGTGGTGAAGGTCGGGAAGCCGAAGGCCCTGGCAGTCTGGACCGGGCTGAGGGTGCATCGGGCCCTGCCGCACATCTTGGATTGCTCTCGCCGCGGCGAAGCCGCTGCTCTTTGCTCCTTGGGTCTGGGACTATGGAGGCCGGCTTTCGGCGGGGACCAGCTCGGGGTTGGGGCGCGGGAAGGGGAAATTAGTAGTTTATTCTGCCGGGGAACCGAGCCGCCCCGGTGCTGTCGGTATGGAGGTTGCTGCGGGTGGAGCCTGTTAACAGAAGACTCGGCGTACATAGCGGGCATGGGGCTGTTGCTTTCACTTTTGATTTATGGTTTTTAAACTTTAGTTATTTATAAGAGATAATATAATAAGAGAACAGTTATATGTAATTTTGATTCATACAGCTGAATTCGATACAATATATTCTTTAATCTATGTGTAGACCTCGTCTTAAAAAACACACTATTTGAAAGCAAGTTACTGTAGCAGAAAGTCAAAAAGCAAAACACGAGCCCTCTCAAAGGCACCCATGTTCATTTGGGATGTAGCTTTTAGCTATGACTTATATGGTTTTTAGCTATTTGTGAGTGAGAGAGTACGAAAAGATAGACTCGCGTGTGATTTTGACCAATATAAATGAAGTCTTTGCAGTGTGTACTACAATCGACTTATAAACCTTGCTTTAAAAAGCACTTCGTTTGAAAGTTAATTACCGTAGAAAATCACTTTACTATAGAAAAAACGGCTTGTAGAAGACGAAAAGAAGAGAGCCTAAAAGGCACGATCTACTGGCTTTACCTAACAATTTCCCAATTTTCGCTCTCATCTCACTCAAGTGATAAGGCAGGGGTTACAAATGTATCACGCATCTCATTCCTCTCATTTCCATCTCGTGCACGTATCTCTCTCTCACTTCCCCATCATTCAACCCCTCCTTTTTTAGCCACTACTATTTGTTTATAGTCAAAAGCTATTAGCCATAGCCAAAAACTATCATCTGCAACTAATATAAGCATGTCATAAGTTTAGAGTTCTCACGCTTGCAAACTCCTGATACTGTTTGTTTTGCCAATCATGTATTGTAGTATGCTCGGGACTTCTCGGTTTGTTGGTTTTCTAAGGGTGTGTTTGGGTGAACCAGGCTAAATGGGATAGGATGGTACACAATGAATGTGATAATCCTGGATATGATGGTACAAGTAGTGTGTTTGATCATGGGATGAGATGATATAAGATTTTGTTTGGTTGCTTAGATGTAATGGTCCCATATGGTTCAAGATGGTGTTTAGTTCGTGGGATGCAATGGGATAAGATTTGTTGTGGAACATTTTGGTGAG
Source organism: Melocanna baccifera (assembly GCA_036346265.1). Classification (NCBI taxonomy): domain Eukaryota; kingdom Viridiplantae; phylum Streptophyta; class Magnoliopsida; order Poales; family Poaceae; genus Melocanna; species Melocanna baccifera. The sequence goes on along the minus strand of CM070706.1, from coordinate 10,601,447 downwards.
AATTCTAAATACTTTCTCTTTTGAACACTTGGATCAAGATCTAACAAATCTCACTCATCTTCCTTAGGCATATAAAATTCCTCTCAGCCATCCTCCCTAAATCATCTCCTACCATCACCGCCCCGCTGCTCCTCCACTGCCTCCCTCTTTGCCTACACATGTGCTGCCACCCTGCCATGCCACCGCTCCTTTATCACCTTGCCCTCTCCCCACTGCCTCCCTCTCAGCCAGTCGTCAAGTATTGTGTTGCCATCAATCATGCTTACCTCCCTTGTTGGGAATACAATCATTGGATTCCCTCTTCTTTACATGTAGGAAATCACTCACTCTTCTTGTATCTCTCCCACAGAGATGTATACATGTACACTTGGAACTCTCTCTCTCTCTTGTGTTCTTCACAAACACATGTGACAAACACAAACTTGTATATGAGAGTAGATGTGGACACACTCCACACCGACTCGATTATTTCATTCTTGGTAGGTGTTATTTATACAGGAGATACACACTTGTTGTGCATTACATGCACTAACATACTCATGTAGCTAACTTGGTATGCTTCCTATGCCATAAGCTCATAACACGCACCACTAACAAAGCACCTACATGCATGCAACAACTAACTCATCCGAGTATGCCCATGCTAATATGCTCATCAATTCATGCAACGAATGCTAGACTCAACAGGCACATCAAACACAGTGCCATGCAAATATATCTAAAACATGCAACAAGATTAATATCTAACATTCTCCCCCTTGATCTTGTCATGTAAACTCCTCAATTCGGATCACCAACACCTTCTTGCCACACGCAGAGGCTGTCTCCTCCATCTGATGCCTTCACAATGTCAATCTTTGGTTGGAACTCTCTCTCTCTCTCTCTCTCTCTCTCTCTCTTTCACACATGCATATGGAAGTAGATGTGGACACACTCCAAACTGGCTCGATTATTTCGTTCTTAGTAGGAGCTATTTATATAGGAGATGAACACATGCATACATGCAGCAACTAACCCATCCGAGAATGCCCATGCTTTCACTAATATCCTCCTCAACTCTTGCAACTAATCCTAGACTCAACCAGCATGTCAAACACAGTGCCATGCAAACATATCTGAACACATGCAACAAGATTAATATATAACATCCCTTCCCGCCGTTGCCGCTTCCCCAGTGCCGCGCCTCTATTAGCCACTATAGATGCTTTCTTTCCTCCTTAGCACTGCCAAGCCTCCCTTCCCTACCACCGTTGCTTACCTACCTCCTTAGCGTTGCACCACCTTGCCTCCTCCATGTTGCCGCACCTCCCTTCCCCGCCATTGCTGCTTCCCCATCTTCATCACCGCCACCTCCTCCTCAGCTCCACCATCGTTGGGAAGCCCAAGATGTTGCTGCCGTCAATGTTGTCTACTGCCCCATCCCTACCAGCATCATAGTGGTTGCCCGATGTGGTCACAGCGGTGATCGTATGCAGCACCTGGTCATATGAAGTACAAGCGAGCGAGTGATCCCATTTGGGATGGAATGATTAGCCCGATTTTGCTGAACGAGCTAATACAACATCTAGATGAAACATTCTCTAAAGTTGGATCACCTCGTTTGAGACGGATTGGTTCCATCTCATCAACCAAACACAAGGACGAGGCATATTCCAAATGATCAGATTTAGGTACGAAGTCATACACCGAACCAAAAAAAAACCTAAGTTACAGAATATAACAACATGTAATCTTGTAATATCTTGTGATATAAACAGAGATCACGAACCTTTCAGGGTTCATTGTGGTGCACTCTCATATTTTACATGGTAGCAAAGCTTTTCGGTGATCTACAATGTTAGGCTCATCTTCTTCCTCTTCGCAACTCGTCCTGAGTGTTGAACTGAACTCAACAATCTCCTCCATTGCTCCAATGGTGCCTCCCTTGTTCAACCACTTCATCAACATGAAATTGAATAGGGAGAATTTTCTCTTCTAAAAAGCGCAACTCATCCATTATCTACATAGCCAAAATGAGGGATATGTGAGAAAGTCTAGGATTATTTGTGATGAATCATTTTTAATGTTTGTGGAGTTAAAATTCAAATTTGTGAAAGATTTATATTTTTTGCTTGTTGTTTCAGTACCTGGTGGGCTAATTGGCTTGGTTGAGTGGTCAGACTGCCCAGGCATATCGGTTTGACCGACTCGACTAAGCTGTCAGACCGACCACCCTCTCGTTTTGGTAGTGAGTTCTATAATGTGGGGTTTCAGTCAAGGTTTTGGTAATTTGATCCTAGTTTAGTGCATTCATGTTGTATGAAGCATGTTTGAGCTAATATAGGTTAAGTTATGAAGAATTTATGCCCACAAATGATTTCTTTGTCTTTGCATGTGCTGAGAAGCTTCGAGTCAACTATGGTCATCTCCAAGGACCGAGACTATGCTCATGAAGGAGTCATGGTCCAGAATGATCAAGGTAGCAAGGGTGAGATTGTTGAGCTCAAACATGGTACAGGAAAGACATGGAATGTTGACAAGAAGGTTTGCATGACAAGTTACACCAAGCGGCTTGGTCGGTACAAGTTAGGCGTGATCTGTGGAACCGAAGCAAGAGAAACTTATCAATGCGTGGAAAGCCATTGGTGTAACTATAAGTGGCAAGCATGGCAATTGATTGCAAAGAACATGAAGACTGGGTCAACACGAGGGTATTTTAGTAGTTTGCCAAATACATGTAACTTTGTTGGCAAGGGCCTGCATACCCCTATAAATAGATGCTCAATTAGCCATGTAACACAGGCTTGTTTAGATTAGTTTTCCATCGTGAAATTTTATCGTGTGTTCTTATGTCAACTAAAACAATAACTACGATTGCAGGCCTCAACTTTTTGTGTTTCTTATTCATATTTGCAATATTTAAATTGCCCTTTATCTTGTTCTTGCTTGTTCTCGATTGCTCATAGAAATTGAACTCCGTGTTCAGGTCAACTATGTTTTTGGTACAATTGATAATGACCAGGGTGTGGTGTAGCCATTGCAGTACAGACTTAGTTGTTTCGATCAAGTAGCCTCATCGTCGACGTCATATCAATCAATCAATTGAAGTTATCATTCTCATCGGAAGATCAGGATAAACTCCTTCATCAATTGGTATCAGAGCATGGATTACCCGGTGAGATTTTAGTTTTAGATTTGCTTTTCATACTTATAACCAGAAAATTACCCTACAAAAAGAATTAATTTTCGTTGTCCAAACCCTGTTGTGCCTTTTAATCTGTTAGTTTCGGCTTGCTAAATTGAATTTGTGTCCGTTTTATATTTGTCTAGTTGCTGGTTATATATTTGATCCCATAAAACTACAAAAAAATATCCCACGTCCAAAACCATCAAGAACACACCAAACCCTAAATCCCAATTTTGGCCAGAAGATTTCCTATTCTGAAGCAGCCACAAAATAAAACACCATAAATTTTCATCCCTTGATCATTTTTTGGTGAGACCACAACAATTAGATTCATAATTTCATTATCCATCTACCTATAAATTATGCTTCATTCCAGTAAGGTGGTTAAAATATATCTGCGGTGAAAGTTGACCCAAATTTCTTTATTGAATTTGCAATAGTCAACAATTGTGATTTTTGTGTGAATTTTTCTATTAATTTCTAGAAGTTGGACCCAAAACAAAAATTGTAGAAAAAGCCATCAGGAAGCAAAAAAAAAGAATCATTGAAAAAGAGGCATTTGATAATAAGTTATGGCCAAAATACTGACATGTTATCCAGTAGACAAAAATTTTTAGTTTTCAGACTTGGATCAATACTTGTGCTTTTCACTCCAAATTGCATTCAATTGAATTATCTTATGTCTACCACTCTTATATTTTGATATAAACTTGTTTTTACCTTCATCTATTCTTATTTGATCAACAACATAGTCTATGTGCTAGATACGAGCTATAATTCAATTATGTGTAATTTCTAAAATTAACTGATTGTTCTCCATTGCTACAAATACATAGCCTATCTAAGCTCTACTTTTCTACTAATCGAACATGTCTCGTTGTACCGGTAATTGCTATATTCATCACTCGAGTCAGGTTTATCACGAACAAGCCATCGGTTGCACCACCTATTTGTTCTGGTACAAACTTGTAAGAATTTGATAAGAGCTTGAGAGATGTGTGCCTTGTCAACCTTCATCTCCTAGTAGTTGATAGGGAGTTACATAATTCTTGTGTATTGTTTTATTTTCTACTAATCATGATAGGTTCAAGATCACATAGGAGGAAAATTCATGAGATCGACAACACCATTGACTCATCTCCTGTGCTTGAACGAGGTAAATTTAAGTATGCATGTTCATCCTTTGCTAGTAAATTTGATTCTGATGCTTATATTGACTGGGAGATAGTGTTAGACAAAGAATTTGAATATTATGATTAGTTTGATAGGTAAAAGATTAGAGCTGCCACTAGTGTTTTTACAGATAATGCAATACTTTGATAGAAGTATTTTGGTAAACATGGTAGAGTGCCTCAAACTTGGAATGCATTGAAGGAACTTTTGATATATGAATTCGTTCTTAAATATCATGCTGATTATTTGTTAGCTAAATTACAATGTTTAAAATAAGGTAGTAGAATTATAAGGGAATACTATCATAAATTGAAAACTCGTTCGTTGCGTTGAGTTTTAGAGGAACATGTTAAAACTACAAAGAATAGATTCTTAAGTGGGCCTAATAAAAAAATTCAGGACCTTCTTGTTCACAAAGAATACAATTCTCTCTCATTTGTTTATATTTGCTTGCAAGATTGAAAGTTAGATTGATAATTAATTGAGAATGCTTGATGATAGGACACATGAGAAAAAAATTGTATTTGTGCCTTTTTCTGTGACTAATAATTTGTAGAAAGTTGAGAACCGTGCTGGAGAGAAAAATGAGCTGATTAAGCCACTAACTCCAATACTTGAGAAGGAAAATGAGATGATGGATGCCCCTACATCATCTAAGGAGAGCCAAAAAGGTAAAGATTATGATGCTATCACCACTCAAGGTGAGTATGCCTGTAAAGAACTATAATTATCCACTATTCATGCTTGTTTAGAGCAAACATTATTGAAAAACAATTCAAATATATACATGTTTCAAGTAGAGAATTCGGACTACATGATTTAAGTATTGAGAATGAGCTATGTATTAATTTCTTACATAAATCTTTGGCATAACCATAAGTTAAACCTAATTTTTCTGTTTTAATTCCAAATTCGTGTGCTGAACTAAATGCTTTTGATTTTGCCAACGTGTAATTGATCCATGCTAAAGATAAGCTGAATGAGATTTCTTTGTCGCACATTTCAGAATTCTTGTGAATTGAGTTGTCTATAGAAGAGTTATTTGAGATTTTCAATTCGTTTTCATTGTTTCATTATAAATTTTACCTAATAGACGGTATAGTGAAAAGAAAAATTACTTGGTTCATTGAATTTGGATAACTTCAGAATTGAAAGGTTCAACTTTAGAGGAAGAACAATATTATATAGAGAAAACTAATGACATTAACCTTAATATTTCTAGTTCATCCAATGTTATTTGTGAACTATAGAAAAGTTTTCAAAAAGAGGAGCATTGTGGGTTGCTTCCATACACCACAACCATTGCTCCATTTGCGATAAAAAAAGAAATTGCATATAATTGAAATCAACAATATCAGGTCATAATCCAATACCCTATTTTCTAAATAAGGAGAGCTGGACGAGACACATATATACATAGTTCTAACACCATCTAATGAGAATACTTCCAATCAAGTACCCTCATTTCAAAGAGGTTTAACTTTATTTGATAAAGAACTTATAATATTACATAATGAAAGTTTGTTGCATCCTTTATCATGTGCTGAGATTTATGATCAAGATCATATAGTACATGAGGATACATATCTGTTAAAGCGAGGACGATTTTGTGTCAAGAAGGGGATGATAATGTGACCATACCACATACGCATACGACCATAGCTTCCAATATTGAACAAGATGTGAATTCGTTTCTTTAGCTTCAATTTGTTTTAACTGAGAATATAATGCTTCCTAACGATAAAAATGTTTATTTCTATAGCTATACAATGTGGATTGCAGTAACACTACGCACTCGTGATTGTGGTCCACCTAAAGGGAAGCTGATCAATACATCAAGACCAAGTCAACATTTTCCCCAACACTTCCTCAAGGTCCTCATGTCACTTTTTCCTAATTCAAAGGAAGGGTTCAAATTGAACATGTTTTGAAATCCAATTCAACTTCGGAGATAGCACTAGCGCAAGCGTGCATAGAATTTGCAAACGAACTCCATTTGAGGTGTGCGACTACAGGATAAAAACCATAGCCCGTCCACTTTCAAATTAATTCGGCCCCACCTCCAATGCCTTCTGTGCACACCGCAATCACTAAAATAATTCGACGTTGATTCAGTCTAACAGGACCGACTTCAAATGCTCATAAAATTCGCATGAAGAGTTTGTTTAGAATGTGTAAGTACAGTATGAAAAGCTTATTTTGCCCTCTTTTCAATGGATCTAACCCTATCCCAAAATTCTTTCTATGCACGTCGAAATCTGTAAAAACAAACTTTTGGTTTAAAAATAGAGATAGAATCAAATATAATTTGATTATTTTTGTAACATCCTGTTTTTCTAGAGTTTATTAAGCTCAATTTTCAAAAATGAATTTTCTGGAATTAATTCAAGTTTCAAATGAACTTTCAGAAATTAAAATGATTTAATGTAATTAAAATATACATCAACACAAGCTAAAAATATTTTATTTGGATTCTTCAGGTCTCAAAATTTTTTTTGGTTTTTTGGTGAATATTTGGGATTTAATTGCTATTTTCTAGAGCTCTATTTTGTTTTATTGAATTTTCTGGGAAAAGAAGAGGGAAAAGAAAATCCCCAGGCAGCCCTGCCGTTGGATACCGCTGCCCCTATGCGTCGGTCATCCCTCCCTCGCCCGCGCACCGTCACCCGTACCCTTTCCCACGCGCCGTCCCGCTCGCCTCCGCCGCCCGATGAACCCGCGTCATCCATCCCGGCCGCCTCCCTCGTGCCGTCGTCCGAACCCTAACCCGCCTCACGTCTCAGCCGTCCGATTCCTCTTGAGCCATCTCGGCCATCCACGTGTCCCGAGCTGCGCCCGATCCCGCATTGCGCTGTAACCGATCAGGAGTCATCGGTTCACGTGTTTTTATACGCCGCCGTGTCTTGGTTCATGTGCCCGTTGCCCCGAACCCTAGCCACCGCTCTCTCGCCTCGCGCCGCTGCCCCGGAGCTATGCCGTCGCCGCCCATGCGTCCCCTGCCTCTTCCGACGCCACCGGAGCCATCGCCGACCTTGTCCCCGCCGGTGAACTCCCGCGTCATCCCCGTCACCTGCGTCGCCTCCCCGGTTGCCGGACGCAACCACCACCAGCGCCTCGCTCCGCGCGCCCGCACCGCACGTGTCGTGCATCCAGCGGCCGTCGCCTCCGATGTCAGCCCTCAATCCGGATCCGAGCAAGCGTTTCGGATCGTGCCGCGTGTCGCTTCCCAGGCCATCGGATCAAGTCGTTGCCGCCCGCACCGACACCGCCGCGTTAGCCCTAGCACACATGGCAGACACGTCAGCCCTAAGCCACATGTCGTGCCACATGTCATACCACATCACCCGCTAATCAGCAGCCACGTCAGCATTTGCCACGTGTCACCCCCATGCCGTGCCATGTCAGCCCTAGTCCACCGCGTCAGCTGCCCTCCCGCGCGCACTGTTTTGTGGACCGGGTCCACCGTGGGCTTGGTCTCCCGTGAGTCGGGTTCACAGCACAGTAGCTTTTTCGATTTTCTTGATTTTCTGTTATGGTTAATTTTTCGAGAGCCTGTTCTCCTCCATCCTAGCTTCAATTGACCCCGTTCTTTTTTCTAAATTCAAGCTCTAGATTTTTGTTCTGGTTTCAAGATTTTTGGAGTTCATTTGCTTATCATTTTATGTGTTTTTGTTGTTTCGGTCATTTTCTCTCTCGTTAGATTCCAATTTCGGAGGAGCAGGAGCGACGCCCGAAGATCCCGAGTACCTCACTGAGCATAACTAAGGCAAGTCATATCCTTTGATCATGTTGAACCCAGTTTGTAACCTATTATTTAATTATTTTATTTTAAAGTATTCTGCATCGCTACTTTATTACAACCTTTGTACCTGGTAGTTATTATCCTATTCGATTATTCCCCTCCTTGATAATTTGGAATACCATGATGCCATTGTCACCACAGGTTAGAAAATTTAATAGTGATGCTACGTTATTTATCACATAGGTTGTACGATTAGAATGCTTAGCCTTGCTGATTTTACGATTAGGTTAATCATCACATGTGAATTATAAATTTGACTTAATGAGATATGGAACAGTGGTTGGTGCCACGTTTATTAAAAATTTATGCCATAACATTGGTGTGGTTATACAAATTTGGTTTTTCCACTCGGGCGAGTGATCGTGAAGTAAAGGACTTAACTTCAATGTCTAGTATGGGATGGACCTGGCTGATTAATTTGGGATGTTTCAACTTCAATCTCACCATTGTGATGAACATGGTTGTAGCCATGAGGCGCAAAGGGGGGTGTGATGTGAAACCCTAACGGGCAAGATTGAGTTGAGATTGAACTTTGTAAATGCCTTGTTGTGATTTCCTTAGCGTGAGTCTAATCATATCGTGTGGGTACAGTTGTGCAACCTCTACAGAGTGTCAAACTATTCGAATAGCCGCGTCCTCAGTCATAGACAATGCTTGGTGATTTCATACGAGGGGTAATGATTTCCTTTAAACTTAGTGGTTTATGTTAGAAGTGAATAGGTAATTCACTGTTGGTTAGCTTGTGAATGGGAGGTCTACAAGTGGTTTATTTTAATTTCTTTGATTACTTATTTATTATTGTTTTATTTCAAGTGCGCCTTCAATCTATTTATTATATTTATCTTCAAATATTGTTTTATACAAATTAACCTTTCAGCTATCATTGGTAAGCCTTGCATATTATATTGTATTCATTTGTTACAAATGACTTGTGGAGTACCAATGTACTCATGGCTTTACGCCTATGTTGCTCAATTGAGGACGAAGAGTATTATCAGCAGGAGGTTCTAGAAGGAGAGTACTTCGATGATTTCACGGATTAGGCTTCATTCTCCACTTGATAGCCTGTGGACTTGTCGATTGACCGCTGCATTTTATTTTGGATTTTCACTGCTAGATTTAAAACCCTTCTGGCTAAAGATATTGTAAGCTTAGCCATAAGGTCGTACTTTTGAGATTTACCGATATTTGAGTTTTTTCTTTATTTTAGCGTGTGTATGGTTGTGATTACATTTATGTTTGACTGTGTGCACTAGCGTGATCCTGGACTAGTGCAGATTACACAGAGAGTCCGAATTTGCATATTCGGGTCTCGACAATTTTCTATGTGTTGAAAAGTTTCCATATGGCAAGGGCCTACGTGCCTCTACGGGCTTGTTCAGATTAGTTTTCCACCGTGAAACTTCATCATGTGTTCTTGTGTCGACTAAACCAATAACTGTGATTATAGACCTCAACTCTTTGTGTTCCCCATTCATAGTTACAATATTCAGATTGCCTTTATCTTGTTCTTGCTTGTTCTTTAATTGTTTGTAGGAATTGAATATCGTGTTTAGATCAACCGAGTTCTTGGCATGGTTGATAACGACCAAGGTGTGATGCAGCGATTGCAGGATGGACTTAGTCGTTTTGGTCAAGTAGCCTCATCCGTGCTGCTGTTGGTCGTCATGGCTACAGCCACCGTTGCAATCCTGGCCTCTCCCACGGCCGTGACCTCGATGGCCCTGTCCTTGGTCAGTAGAGGTGTCATCGTTGGTGCTGTTGTTGCCTCCACTGTCGATGTTGAAGATGTATTTGGACTTTTGGCCCTTACGCTGCTTGCGGTTGGGGCCCTCGGTGGTGTCTGATGCTTGCTTGGGATCAGAAGTGTCTTCCTAGTGTCACTGCGCATCCTCTCCGCTCTTGCATATTCCTCCATCTTATCAAAGAGTTTGGCTACAGTTTCTAGGCTTACGGGCATTATATTTGGCCAGCAGCCCCGGGGGGAGGCCTCGCACCGCCGCATTGATAATGGTGGTCTCATTCACATGTTTAACTTGGCAGCACACTTTGGCAAATTGTTTGAAGTATTGATGAAGCTTCTTGGTAGGCTTCTACTTCGTGGCGAAGAGTTGGCTTGCATCCACCCACTCGGAATAATTTCCTTGCAAGTTATTTTACATGTGATTCTGGATTTGCTCCCACGAGCACATGGAGTTCAGCTCAATGATGAAGAACCAGGAGAGCGCTATCCCTCAGAGGGCAAGCGGCAGTCCCTTCACCTTCGTGGAGTCGCCCCCCCCACTATTTCAATGGCAGTCTCGTAGACGTGCACAAACTCCCGGGGATCCGCATCACCCTTGTATGGTTTAACCGTGGGCATTTTGAAATCCTCTGGCCAGGCGGCTTGTTGCAAGCCGCAAGAGAGGGGGGACTCCGGATCTACCTACCGAAATGCGCTGTGGGTGGCGACTGGGACTTCGCGGCTCTCTGCCCTCTCAATGGTGACCTCTGCGGTTGTTGCCTTAGATGCTTGTTGTTTTTGAGCCTCTTGTATCTCCCGCATGGCTCCCTGGAGATCTGTTAGTTCTCGCTGCAACACTCCGAGGGCCACTAGCAGGGTGCGTTCTGACGCCAACACTATGGCCCCTATCGGCACGGACGTATATGCTGCAAGGTGGCTGACAATGATGACTTGGTCGCTGAAGCCATTGAACATGTTGGAGCAGTAGGCCTCGCGGTTGGCGATGGGACCTCCTTGAGCGTCGAGACCACCGACTGCTCTGGTGCCGCCTCCCAGGTCGGCTGAAGTACCAGTGGTAGTGTGAATATTAGTCGTTTGGCCACCTGTGCGGTCATCACGATTGACACGAGGAGCCGGCCTCACAGCAAGACCCACAAGAGCATCGAGACCACCGATTGCTTCGATGCCGCCTCCTAGGTCGGTCGAAGTGTCGGTGACAGTGTGAGTGTCGACCGTCTAGCCACCTGTGCGGTCATCGTGGTCGACACCAAGAGCCAACCTGGACGTCGGCATCGATGGTCATGCTTACATCAGCTATTTGCTTGTCGTGACCCTGGCTACGGCGACCGCTGCCATCGTGCTTCGCTTCCTTTTCATTGTCGTCGTCACCTTTGTAGGCGCCATTGTCTCTCAGGCTTACGTGACTAGCTTGTCTAGTCCCCACAGACGACGTTAACTGTTGTGGCTACGGGCTAAACAGTAAATGAGGGGACTAGTATGTTATGTGTAGAATGGAAAAATCCTTGCCCTTTGTTCATCCCAAGGAGGCATATATACATGGGCATAAGGCCCCCTTTACAATGTTGCCTCTAACTATGGATACTATTCTTAGGGTATATATATATATTACGTGTTTTATTTGGTCTCTTAGGCCAGTAGGCTGAATGGGTGTAAGTGGAGACCTCCCCCACAATAGGGCCTCCTCTTATGTCATGTAAGACTTATCATGGCTTATACCATACTCACATTCAGCCTGTAGTGGGACTCAGGTTAGGACCCCCTAATTAGTCAGCCAGAACTGTCCCATACCAGTCTTGTGGTAGTATAATTGGGCTTTATAGCAATAGCTCACAGACCCGTCCTTAATTGACTTAGACACTATCCACATACCCCTCGTACCTAGTATTCACGTCGAGCCACCAAGCTACAACATATACTAGCAAGCACCCACCATCTATCCATGGTTTAAGTCTAAATCAAGTTTTATATTTTATTTTCAGAGATTTCATAGGCTTTCTTGATTCACTGAAGTCAACAATACATTTTAAAAACTTATCATTTTATGTGAAAAGGTTTTCCCAACCTAAAGTTGTAACTATGCAGGTCTAAGCAATTGCTATAGAAATTCTCTAATCATACTAGTGTACTAACTACAATTTTTATCTAAGGTGGCAAGGTACAAGAATTTGCAAAGCCAATGGTGTCATAACAAATGGACATTTAACTAAAGTAAAACTAAATTTGAAATATGGAATTTAGAAATTATGCATGCAATATAACATAAAAACAACATAAATTTTATTTGCAAACTTAAATTAATATGATCAAGGGTGTTTGTCTTGCCTTGCTCTGCAGTTTTATGTGAATCATCGTCGTAGAATTATCTAGAATTGTCAGTCTACATGTGTAATTAACTCATAAAATTTAGATAAAATTCAAATGAACTCTAAAATTTGAAAATATTGTAGATTTGGATAGATCTTAATTTTAAATGAATTTAGAAATTTGAACGGGTTCAATTGAAATTAGGATGAAGAAGAACGGGCTCCCAAAAGTTTAAAATCATAAATAAAAGAAAATTTTAGAATTTCTAGAATTATTTTTCTGAAGAAAAAAAGGTATTTATGATGTCAGTAGAGAATTAATGGAATTATTTTTCTAAAGAAAAAACATAGAATTATGATGTCAGCAAGGAATTTTGATTTTCAGCCGAATTAAATTTCTAAAGAAAATCCTGATTGATGTCACAATGACATTAGCGCTACACGTGATAGGTAACGCAGCTGTTTTGCTGATGTGGCTGCCATGTGTCTAATACGTGGCACTGACATGGCTGGTGGATGGCTCGATGCTGACGTGGCATGCCACATGGCTGCCATGTGTCGGCCACATGGACCTGTGCCATGCAGTGGCATGCCACGCGGTTGCCACGTGGGCGTGTGATATGATGGGGCATGCGGTATGGCTGCTACGTGGTGGTGCGGGGCTGAGTTGGAGCGCCATGTGGTAGCCACATGGGCTATGCCATCTAACATGGCATCGTCGGTGAGAGGTGAAGCTCTGGGCCCAGTGCTCGCCAGCGGCACGGTCCACAGTGGCAGCCAACGAATGGCGCATTAGAAAGAGGGAGAAGAGGGGAGTGTACTAGTACATGGTTGTGTTACCGGAGGTGGCCGGAAAGGGGTCGGCGGCGGTGCTCGGGCTTTGGTGGGCGCGATGCTCCAGCGGTGACCATGGGCCATGGAGGGGTCATCAAGCTTCGCCGAGGCGAGGGGAGCTAATGGAGGTGGCAGTGCTCCTCGAGGGTGGACAAGGCAGGAGAGATTACTTGTTGGAGATCGCCGAAGCTTCACGGAGCTCGGAGCATGACGCTGAGGCGATTCAAAACTCAAGGGAGGGATTCGAGGGTGAGGAGGTGTGGTGTGAGGGCTGAGGGTGCCCAAGGCCCCCTTATATAGCCTCAGGGGTGGACCATGATGTGACAATTGCTTGCCGTGATTGGAGCGGTGGAATTTAGGGCGGGGTGGAGAAAGCAAAGGGGAGGCGGGCGAGGAAGGAAGGAGGGTCAGGGATTTGACTCGGCGGCAAGCGTGGTTTTCAAAATTGGGGAGAGGGCTGAGGGAAAGGGCTGGAATCAACGGGTATTCGGGTGCTAGCGAGAAAGGAAATAGGGGGAGGAAAGAAGGAAGGAGGCGGCGCGGCGGGGGAAGATGGGCCTGATGGGTGGGGCCCACTTGTCGGTGAGAGCGAGAGAGGAGAAGAGAGGGGCGGTGGGGATGGGTCGGCACGGGACGTGGCCGCATCTCGGTCGTCCACGCGTTGGTTCAAGGGGAAGGCGGATGGGGGGCGATAGGGATGGTTCGGGTGATGACGTGGACGCATCCTGGCCGTCCATGTGTCGCCTGGGGAGGTAGGTGGGAAGGTTTGAATTATAATTTTTATTTTGATTTTTAGAAAACCCAAGAAAATGTAAATAAGGGCTAGAAAATAGTAGAAAACTCCAAATAAATCTCGAAAATTTTTATAAATTTAGAAAAAGACAAGGAAACTAAATAAAATAATTTTAACTTAATTTGACCATAAATACATAATTAATTTAATAGCTTACTCTCTAGGCTTAATTTAAAGATTTTAGAAAAATGGATTTTAAAAATAGAAAATTTTAAATAAATAAAATAAATAAAAGCAAAATTTTTGAGATGTTACATTTTTACTCCAAGAAGAAGCTCGAGCGTAACACTAGTAGACGAGCAAAAGCCACTTTTGACCATATTTGACACTATTCACAAAAATAGCACTCAATCTCAAATGCAAGAATTGCACTACTTGTCGTTTCGTCACCTGGCGACACGTTTCTCATAGCGACACATGACCGAGTGGTAGGTGCGTCGCGACGATATGTAGCGCACCTGCCACTCGGTCATTGGGCGGCAAATTCCTCAGGCCATCATGTGGCGGGGCTAATGCGCACGTTGGCACGCCACATGTTGCCCTGAGGCACCTATCGCCTGATGACCAGGCGGTAGGTGCGCCACATGTTGCCACGATGCACTTGCTGCTCAGTGACCTAGGCACCAGGTGCCATGTGTTATCCCGAGAAATAATACTATTTTGTATTTAAAATTAGAATAATGCTATTTTTACTAATACCGTGTCAAAAACGGTAATAACTCCTCTCGTAGCTTTGTCTAGACTAGTAGCACTGGTTCCCTGCACGGGGAAGGGCGAGATGCAAACACGGAAGGTCGAAGACACGCGCAGCACATCGCCGTCACGTCGATCTTGCAGCTTGACACGGGTGAAAGGCTTGGACATCCAGAATTTTGGACCATTATAGCACTGTGTACCGTATAAATTCCAGAAATAGCACCACATACGAAAAATTTCCAGAACTAGCACCCTTCCGGACCGCATGACCCCGGGCGACGCGACACGTGGCAAACGTGTAAGACGGACCGCACGCATCGCTGCTATAGATTGCAAGCGTGCGGTCGGTACCGCACGATCGCATCAGAGCAGCGGTCGTGGTGGTCCGCACCGCCACGACAGACTACCACCACGCGAATCGAGCGCATGACTGGGGACCGCGCGGCGGGAAGCCGACAGCGAATTGATTCTTCATGGGCGTTCGACCGAGTCTCTCTGCTGTCAATTCTGTCTGTAGAAAGCACTTCCAACTGGTATTTTTTCACACCCGCTCACACACGTGTCTCCACCACGTTTGCATGGCCCCTCTGCGTGAACGGTTAAACAACGCGTATGGTCTCACAGGAAACAAAGAAACTCATTTTGCGAGTGAGAGAGTGGAAACTCAGTTGAAGTGGAGACAGAGCGAGAGAGTGAAGGGGAAAAAAGAGAGTGGAAACTCAAGATTTTGAGTTGGTTTTGTTTGGAGTCAGCAGGTTTTGCAAATACAAAAGTTGTAGATCGTCTCACGAGTTTCAAGAAGAGTTAATTTTTGCGTGATTTATTGTAGTGTAAATAATGTCGTATTTTTTGGTTGAAGTTACGTGTTGTAATGTAGTTAGTTTTTAGTGAACATATGTGCTTACAAGTGTAGGTGTTGAAAAATTAAATATTTATGTTAGAGCGTTTGTAGGTGATACCAACAGCAGTTAGATTAGAGATAATTTGTATAATTAGAAGGCTTAGTGAATGACCGTAAATTATCAGGAAAGTAATACGAAGGTATAGTAAAATAAAATATACTAAGGACATCAAATTAGAAAGATGAATTTTTTGATTTATGTACAATTTCGTAAGTGAAAGCCGCATTAAGTGAAATATAAAAAAGAAAGGAAGAAAACTATGTAATAGGAATTTGGCATTAATCGGGAAAAAAATGGAATTGAAATTGGTTAGTGCAAGCCAGCGTGAAGTAAAATTTTATGAAAGAAATGAATAGAAATTAGCAATTGTTTTTTTGCATTAATTGAAACAAGCTTAATACAGAACAGTAGTGAAAATAAAATAAAGTTGTAATGTATTTTTCATACGAATTAGAAATGGAAAGAAAAAAGAAATGAATATGTAATTTGATGTATGGTAGAATTTAGAAATAAAATAGTTAGAAATAAATTATAGATTTACAAATACAAAACAGATACTAATCGATTTTGTACGCGGTAGGAAGAGGTATGAAATACCGCACTGTTAATTTTACAATACGGTAGTGGAGGTTTGATGGTACGATTATTCCATGTTGTGTACTAAAATGGTTGATTATGCACTTATGTTAGGTACGCTATGGCTGAGATTCAAGACTTATTCATATTCTACGGCAGTGGTCTCGTACGTGACGGGCCGTATGGGGCAGACCTGTCAAATTGTCACCGGACCATGATCCGGGCACCCGGTCTGAACACCATGAGCTTATCTGAGCTACGGAGGTGTGTCCGTTCGGCGTTCGATCGGTACACCGCAAGAAAGAAGTTACGGATCGAGGCATTCTGTGCCTCAATGGTGGGTGATACAGGGGAGAGTATGTGGCAACTTCTGAAGGTGACTAATGATGCATCATGGGCCAACTACATGGAGGTCGTGTGCAACCCTGATGCTGAGATATATGCCAAGCCAATGGTGTATGTGGAGTTCGTGGAGAGGATGTAATCATCAGGCATGGTTGGTTCGATCGATGCTGGTGGAGATGTAATGCCTGGGTTCTTCTCCGACGGTCATGAAGATGCTTCTGCGGGAGAACATGTGGGCGAGGAAGTGGGTGATGAAGACCTCAGGAGGCGTGCGGACAATTTCCAGGCCAACGAAGGTGTGGGGGAGAGGTGGTGGGCCGCCCGTATTGACTGCCATGAGTACCTAGCAGACCAGGTGGAAGAAGTGAGGAGCGAGGAGGACGAGAATGTGGAAACAGACAGTTCCAGAGAGGACGACGATGGCGAAGGCGAAGCTACAATTGGAGGGGTGGTAGGTGGTGTTGTGACCACCGACGTTGCGTACGTGTCGTCCAGACTGGACGACAACGCAGCGGCATCCTTAGTTCTGCCACAGGCGGAGGAGGCAGAATGGGGGTTCAGCGAGGCCACACTCATTTTGGGGCGATGCTTAGTAATAAGAGTCTTGCCCGACAAGCTATTGCTAGATACGCCGTGAACTTTAGCCGGACGTATCGGGTGCACAGGTCAAACCGGACACATACATTGTGAAGTGTGTCAACGGGTCCTGTCCTGGCAAAGTTCGTGCATAGCGGTTCAAGGGCGCTGGCACGGGGTTCCGGATAACAGTGCTACATGATCACAGTTGCGAGCCTACGGGGCCAATACATAGGCACCGTAACATGACATCATCGTATGTTGCGGAGCTGGTGAGCTAGCTCATCGTGGCAGATGTGTCTATTTCTCCAAAGGTTCTAATGGCAGACGTAGCGAATATGGTGGGATTTCAAGTCAGCTACAAGAAGGTATGGCAGGCGAAATGAAAGGTGTTGTACCGTATGTTTGGGACTTACGAGGAGGCGTATGACCTGGTCCCAAGAATGCTGCAGCAAATTGCAGAATCAAACCCAGGCACGTACATTAACAGGCAGGAGAGAGTGCATCCTACGGAGGGCCCGAATTGTTTTATTCTTGATAGAGTGTTCTGGGCCTTCCATCAGGCGATAGATGGGTTCAGGTGGTGCCGTCCAGTGCTAACGATGGACGGGACGTTCCTATCCGGCAAGTACAAGGGTACTATCCTCATTGCAGTTGCAGCTGACGCAAATAACCAATTACTCCTAGTGGCATTTGCAATTGTGGAGAATGAGAATACGGAGAGCTGGCTTTGGTTCCTTGCAAATGTGAAGCAGGCCATAGTGCAAGATCGCTCCGAAGTATGTGTCATCTCGGACCGCAATGCAGACTTGCTGTCTGCATTGCGAACGATGATGAGAATGGGACGCACTTCTTTTGATGGAATGATCTGAAGAATCGTTGTTGCATGAGACATCTTGCAGCGAACTTCCACAGAAGGTTCCGTAGTAAGAACCTAATGAAGATGTTCAAGAAGCTATGTATACAGAACCAGGCGAAAGTTCGAGACCTTGTGGAGGCAACTCGATCAGGAGGCTAGCAAGCATGTCCAGGCAGAAGCTGGGTCCATAGAGGGAGGCTCCACAAAAGTTGGGGTGTTCACACAATGGGTTCAATCCAATGCACCTGACCTGGAGATGTGATCTTTGTTACATGACACCGGGAGGCAAGATATAGAATCATGACGACCAATATGTCCGAGGTTTACAATGGTGTCTTAAAGGGCGTCAGATCCCTAACGATCACGTCAATTGTGGACGAGAGTTGAAACCGGACTGTCGGGTACTTTGTAAATAGAGCCATGATGGCGAAGAAGCACCTGGACGAAAACAAATAATACTCTGAGGTAATGCAGGCCTACATGGATAAGAAGATTGAGAAGGGTCGTTCCCACATTGCTCAAACCATAGATGGTTTAAGGAAGAAGTTCGAGGTCCGCCTCAGGCAGAAGTACGTCATGGGTCACATTAGAGGGGATCGCAAGCAGGTATTCACGATTGATGAAAAAGCATCTTGCACCTACAACAAACCCCAGCTTCTGCACAAGCCATACCGCATGTGTACGCGGCTTTGTGCGGTATGGAAGCGGCGCCGACGCAAAGACATCTCAAAGTACTACGACATGCAGCACTTGTATGAAACACGAATGCGAGTTTCATTCTCACGGGTAGACATGCACTACAGGGAATTATGGCCAGGGGAGGTAAAGTGGGTGCCCAATGATGCACTGAATATGTCGGTCGTGGAAGACGACAAAGCCGTCGCATCCGTAATGACATAGATGACAGCCAACGTGGGGATCGAGTTCGGCGTTCGAAGTGTAGGCTATGCAAGACGATTGGGCACTCCCTCAGCCAGTGCCCAAACAAGCCATCATCAAGCAACGCTCCGTAGTAGCAAGCACAATATTTTCTTTGTACTCATTATTGCTTCCATGTGTTTTGTACGTTGCGATGTAGTCTGCCAGATGTTAGCGAGGTCTCTTCCATTATTGAGGAGTTGTACGCTTTGTTAGTTCCATGTCTCTATGTCGCGTACATTAGCTTGCAACATTTTACCGTGCGTATTTTATGTATGTTTTGGTACATTTCATATGTTTCCCTGTTGTGTGGGTCATATTCGTGTGCACATTTTATGTATGGTTGGTACATCCCATATGTTTCCCTGTCATTACGTTTGGTGTTAATTATGTTGTCATTGCTTGCACATTTTATTAACAATGTAGACTAACTTATTTTCCTTCGTTGGCAGGAGATGGCGTACGAGTTGCTAGACCCCCGTTGGGATGAGGGGCACCGATGCTGTCATGGTCCTCAAGAGACGGGCCTCGTGCTTCATCCTTAGGAGCCCCCGAGAGCACCGGCCTCTGACCCGGCAGACATCCCACTACTTCAAGACACCGGCTGCTGCCCATTGCACGTATGTTGGATATACCACATGCGTTCCAGTATGATGCAGCGTTGTTGTCGGCTCTTGTTGATCGTTGGAGGCTGGAGACTCATACCTTCCACTTCCGGTGGGGTAAGATGACGGTTACTCTGCAGGATGTGGCGATGCTTCTGAGTCTACCCATTCGTGGTGTCTTTGTAGTGCCACCCCAAAAGGCGGCAGATTGGAAGGTCCATCCGGGTCACCGGTTGGCCATCCGCTCTCGAACAATGTAGTTGTTGTGACTCATGGATGGCTTCGGTTCATGACCATCTTGGCCGACACACGATGAGGACACGGTGCGGATGCACTTCGCTATGCACTGCTATTTTTGTTCGGGTGGGTCTTGTTCCCTACCACCACTGGAGACTCCGTGCAGTCTAGCTACATACACCTAGCAAAGTCGTTGGCAGATGGGTGGCCTGCCGAGGTGCCACAATATAGCTCGGGATCAGCAGTTCTTAGTGCCACATACCGGGGCTTGTGCGATGCCTCGCAGCATAGTACGGCCAGCGAGCCGGTCCTAGCCGTCTGCTACATTCTTCTTCAGTTGTGGTCGTGGGAACACTTTCCCGTCGGTAGGCCTTACTTCGATCCTGCTGTGCACCCTTATGAGTTCAGCTGTACACAGTGACAAGATAAAAGAGGACATCTTTATGCGGTGATAAGACGACACAACCTGACTGCGTAGTGACATGAACACACTGGCAGCTTTGTGCAGCGACAGGATGTAACATCCCAAAATTTTTACTCCTTTATTAAAAATCAATTCTGGAATTTATTGGATTTTTCTAGAGTTTATTTCAAAATCCTGATATGAGAAAAATTAAAAACATTAATTTATAAAAGCCAAAAATGAATTTATTGCATTTCTGAAAGTTAAAACAAAGGTAATTCAGCTTCCTAAAGTCAAATATGAAATTACATTAATTTTTAGGATTTTATAAAGATTTAAACTACCCTTTTAAAACCAAATTGTGCTTTTGCAAAATATAAATGTCAATTTGGGTGGAAAATATTTTTATTAAGTTTCAATTAGTCCCAGAAAGTTCTCTGAATTTTTATAGAATTTTTAAAATTTATTTGGTATTTTTCTGAGCTTTTTAAAGCCTTCAACTATTTCTGAAATTCAAAAAGAAATTAAAACCCAAAAACCCTCCCCAGCCGCCAAGTGTTAAGCATCGGATCAACCCGCGCCGCCGGTTTCTTTCCCAGCCATCCGATCACACTTACCTCTTCGTCCCGCCTTCCCTCTCTCCGCACGCGACACGTGTCGCGCATCTCACCGTCCGCTCCCGCGCCCGGTTCAATCACCACCACCCGCACCAACTTACCGCTTCGCCGCTTCGTTCTTTCCTCCAATCGGCACGTGGCCTCATCCGAGCTGTTCCCTATTGCCGTACTTAATCGCAGCCGCCCCCTCCCACTTAAGCACCGATCGGTCCCGATTTGGTCTTCGTTGTCGGATCAAATCTCGACCGTCCCCGTTCACTTACCCCTTCGCAACGCGCCAGCGGTCCCGATCTCCTCCCCGTGCCACCTGTCGAGCATCCGATCGTCCCCCTCGCTCTTTCCTTTTTTCCCCTCTCGCTGACCGGTGGGCCCCACCTGTCGGACCCGTCTTCCCCACCCCCTTTCCTTTCTTCCTCGCACGATCGCCGCCCGTTGCTGCCATTAAAAGCCGAAACCGAAGCTTTGATTGCTTCGGTTTCCTTCCCGTTCACTCCCCCGCGCCAGCGGCATATTGAGCCCCCGCCTCTGCCGCGTCCGTTTCGGGCATAAAGATGCACGTTACGCATCTCCTCGCCGTCGCATTCATCCTCCCCGACCGTTTTAGCCTCGGCGAACTTCGCGCGGCCGTTACACCTCTCCCCGGCCTATAAAACCCGCACCCCAAGGTTCCCCTCCTCACACCGCCTCCCCCTCACCCCTCAATTTGAGTCCCGGAGCCCGCAGCACCTCCCTGTGCTCGATTCCTCCTCCGCGGCTCCGACAACTCCGGCGAGGAATCGCCACCGCCATCGGCCACCGCGAGCCTCACCGACGCCACCCCGACCCTGCTCGTGCCTCGGCGATCCCCGGCGACCATCTCCCCGGGCACATGCACCACCGGAGCTCCCCGCCGCCGTGAACCCCTTCTCCGGTCGCCGCCCCTCTCCGCCGATTTTCCTCTCCGGTCACCCTCGGCCTCCGCGCAAGGTACCAATGCACTCCCCGCGTCCTCCTCTTCATTTTGGTGCCCTCGACCAGCGCCGCCGCTCATCGGAGCTCCGGCGACCATCGGGCCCCGAGCGCCGCCGCCGCCGGTCGGGCCACGTCAGCCCGTCGGGCCGACCTGGCAGATGCGTGGCAGCCAGGTGGCGGCCAGATCGGCGCCACGCCACGCCGCCACCCGCGACGCCGCCACCTCACGCGCACACGGCCACGTCGGCATAAAGCCGTGACGTGGCAGCCATGTCGCAACCACGTGGTGCCATGCGGCAGCCACGTGGAAGCCACGTCAGTGCCACCCCGCTCCCCGCGCGCCCGCCTGCCACCTCACCCTCCTCGTCCGTGGACTGTTCCACGAACCCGGCCCCACACTCGATCTCTCCCGATTATATTAATCCTAGGGTGACGTCATAAATATTCTTTTCCTTCGAAAAATAATTCGTGGCTTGACGTCATAAATCCTTTTTCGGTTTAAAAATAATCCAGAGAATACCCCTTTTTCTTTTAATTTGAATTAAAACTTTGGAAGGCTATAACTTTTGCATTTTAACTCCAAATTGACCCATTCAAATTTTTAAATTTTTCTAAAATCATAATCTTTACGTTATTTTATAATTTTATTTTATAATTTTTGAAAGTTATTTGGATTTCATTTGAATTTCGTTTTGAATTTTCCTTGATTTGGCTCTTTACGTTAGATTTCGACGATTCCGGAGACGCTAAGTTCGACGATTCCCCGCAGGGCTTCGATCAAGGCAAGTTACACCTTTGACCATGTTGAACCTAATATTTCAAATGTATTTATATTGTTATACTGTAGATGCATGCGTATCTTTACTCAAATATAACTCAAATTTGTTTTAAAGTTAGTTATACCCATAATCCTTTGATTATAGCCCAATTTGAATCTCGAATTCCTATTCCTTGTCACCCTAGCTGAAAACTAGTTAGTACCATAGTATTGACTAGAAAATTTTATAGAAATGCTTAGCCTGGCTTAGTATAATTTTAGGTGAGATCAATCTTTCACATGAAATGACAGACTTTGAAAATTAATATCTTGACTTCGGTGAGTCAAGGATGGTTTATGAAAATTATTTTGAAATGAAAATAGAAACTTATGATTTGGACTTAGGCAAATGGTTAGGTGGTGGGTGCCGGCATGCCTCGTGTTTGGTGACACCTGGTTGATTGTCGTGTACAGAGGAATGTGGATGGGCCTAAACCAACATAAGGACCGTTTCTGTGATTCATTTTACGAAGTCACTTCGTACTACCACAAGTCCGGTATGGGACGGACCTGGCTAAATAATTTGTGAAGTCCCAATTATAGTCTCGCCATAGGCTGAATGTGAGTGCAGCGTAGGCTGTGGAAAGTCTCACATGGCACCAGAGGGGGCTCCAACTCGTGGATTCGAGTTGTGGTGAAACCTTAGTGGCGGCGTGATTATTTTGGCGATGGATCATCGGAACAGCCTTGTCATGAACTCTCCGCCGCACACCTAAGGCAGTGTGTTTATCGCGTGGCTCAAGTGAGAGGGAATGTCTTGTGGGTAAAGTTGTACACCTCTGCAGAGTTAAGAACCTATCTAGATAGCCGTGTCCACGGTCATGGACATGCTGAGTAAAGTCGTCACAGATTAGACTTGGATTTTATAAAACATGGTTTTGAGCAAACAAATGGCGGTCTTGGTTCTGGTCCGGGTGGATTCCCGTGGATAGGTTAGTGTGGGTTGGAGCCTACACTAACGATAATACTTGTTAAAAATAATTTTTCATATACTGTATTAAAGTTCAGCTTTTCGTATTTACGTTATTGTATTTAAATTCAAGTATTGCTTTCCGCACATTGCCCTATTAAGCCTTCCTTTGATATCCATTATGCATGCATCAATTCTGTTATAATTCCTGGTGTAACTTGCGTAAGCGATTGTTTGCTTACCTTGGGAGTACTCTCGTACTCACCTTGCTTAATCTGTTGCCAGACTTCGAGGGCGACTACGACGGTGAGGACTACTTCAGCGAATAGGATGCGTCTTACAGTCATTCGCTGTGGGAGGCCTGGATGGGCTGCTCGCTACCTTTAATTGCTTTCATTGTTTTATTTTCTTTCGTTGGCCTTGTGCCCCTATATTGTAAGACTTGGCCTTAAGGCCGTATTTTTGTCGTTAATAATATTCGGTGGTGATTTTTGCATGATATACATTACTGTTGATACTGTGTGCACTAGCTTTTCCTGGGATAGTGCGAATTACACAGAGGGACTTGGAGTTGTTGTTCCGGGTCCTGACACAGGACGACGAACACAACAAATAAAATAAAACACGATGAATACAAGGTACAACCATACACCTCGTTGCCTACATGCCAAACGAGTCTCGTGGCACCCACATAGAGTATTGCTGAGGTGGACGCCTCGGACGTGGCTGGCCGTCGTTATAGTGGCACGCACATAGGCAGCTAGGGTTCACGCAGCAACACCCGGGATCATACGAGCTTCCTATGTACACGACCTCCTCGTTGCCCCTCTCGCGTTGCATTTGTTGGCGGAGGTCGTTGTTCTCCTCGTTGAGAGTCTTGATTCACTCCTCCAACTCAAATATTCGTTCCCATAATGTATTCACGTAGTTGGCAACACACTATTCATGAGGAGGGTCGATCCAGCGTGAGAAGTCGCATTTTGCCATCTGCGGGAAAGGACGGTTAACAAGGAGGATCCATAATTGTATTATTAGCAATTTCTACCCCTGAGTGTGGGCATCGTAAGAAACGTCGCCCGCCATCGACTGGGCCATCCAAGACCTGCACGACCGCGTCCTCATTGTGTCTGCATTTTCGCCATGCGGTTGAGCACGCGGCTTGGTATCAAAGCGATCTGTGGACCGAAGTTCTCCCTCCTTTCCTAAGGAAGTTCTTCCTTCGGTGACCCATATCCGACTAGACCCTCGACTTTCGACATGGTATGTTTCTGCACGACGGAGAAGGGGCTAGGGCTTCGATCGATTTAAAGAGTTCTCTACGTAGGGGCCGGGGGACCAAGAATACGACGAGCTGGCACGTGTTCACAAGGGTAGGGTCGTCACGGGGGCCCCTCCTGCACACGCACATGGAAAAGGGCACATGTCCGAGGAGGTGTCATCATGTCATTTCATGGCTTGGTCATTTTTTCTACACGTGCCCACCCGCTTCCGACTGAACCCTCGACTTCCGACATGGTATGTTTCTGCACGACGGAGAAGGGGCTGGGGCTTCGTTCGATTTAAAGAGTTCTCTACGTAGGGGCCGGGGGACCAAGAATATGACGCAGCTGACACGTGTTCACAAGGGTAGGGTAGTCACGGGGGCCCCTGCTGCACACGCGCATGGAAAAGGGCACATGCCCGAGGAGGTGTCATCATGTCATTTCATGGCTTGGTCATTTTTTCTACACGTGCCCACCCAAGCGGGTGAGGGCCACCCACTACAAAGACTGGACGGGGCCAGCTTTGCGCATCGACATGACCAAAGACTGCAAAGACATGACTGCACACCTTTCTGCACTGAGGGGAAAGAGAGGTCAACTTTACGCAGCGAGTAGGCAGTGACATGTCAAGATGAGACGGGACAAGTGGCCTACTTTACGCAGTGACAAAACGAGACGGACCCGCTTTACGCAGTGTCAGCACATGACTCGGCAGCTTTGTGCAGCGAGGGGGACGAGTGGCCTGCTTTATGCAGCGACAAGACAAGATGGGTCAGCTTTGTGCAGTGACAACACAAGACTTGGCAGCTTTACGCAGTGAGGGGAAAGAGTGTCCTGCTTTACGCATCGAAAAGACAAGACGGGCTGGCTTTACTTTACGCAGTGACAACACAAGACTGCGCAGCTTTGCGTAGTGATAGGCCAAGGCAGGACGAGACGAGATGAGGGGGGCCAACCCTGCACAGTTTCATTAATTCCTGGGGCACCTTTTCACAGCCCAAAATTAACCGCACCATACCTACCCCTGAGCGTACATAAGGAGGTGCAAGGAATTGGAGATAAGACACTACAAAATCCAAACTCCACACTTTCAAGATGGACAAGCGGCAAAAGGCACAGCGGGAGAAGATGCAGAAGCAATGGGAGGAGACTCGCGACATAGCAAGAGCTGCGGCGGCCCGCGACGAACGGGCGAAGGCAGCTGCGGCGCGGGCCCAAGAAGCGGTGCGTGTGAGGAGGATAGCTCCCCGAGAAGATATCCCGCGTTACACCGACCCCATCCCGGCGGTTCCAACGGAGCGTTCGACGCAAGACCCGCCAGGGGAGATCCCGCCTCCGCTGGTGTCAAGACCAATGTAAGTTCTTCAAGTCAAGCACTGTCGGCTTGGGTATGCACTCATCGGGGTTGCGCAAACTACTCCAGCGACTATCCCGACCGACGTTGGGACACGAGGACCTATCGGCAGCCAGTAAGAACCACTTACAGTGTGTTCCTCCCCACTACTTCTCGTTTCATGTATGCGCTAACATTTCTTGTGTACTTGTAGTCCCTGAATCACTGTATGGTATCGCAAGTGGATCGACCTAGAGATCCACCCATACGACCAGTGGACTCTCGACTTCCAGCAGTGGGATGAAAGAATGGCATCGGAGATTCGCGAGGCGGAGCGCTGGAACGACGAGCAGGCCGAACGTATATGTTGGGAGACGCAAGCTCATCTTGAGGCGTGCACGCGTAGGGAGCGCGAAGCTTGCGAAAGGGAGCGTGAAAGGAAGAGGGAGCTAGCGGCCAAGGCAAAAGAGGCAGCTGAGGAGTTCGACGCAGAAGTCGTGAGGAAGGGAAAATGGCCCCAGTCCACGCAGTAGGTGCGGCTGTTCCGCGCTGGTCCGGTGAATGGCCCCGGTTATTTGGTGTGTGTGTTTGGGTTTGTTTTCGTCCGCATAACAACACGCACATGTATCGTAGGAGTGTGTTGGTTTGTTTTCTATCGTGCAACTTTGTGCGCTATGTTATTTTCATGTTTACCTTTGCATTCAATTCTTCGTGTCCTCAATATCGTTTACCAGTCGTTTCTACGCTAATCATATGTTCATCTTCTCATTGCAATTTTCTTCGGAATCTCTTTCAGTAGTACAAATGGCAAGTTCAGACGGATTAAATAATATGACATATGAGGACTTAAATATCCAAATCTATGAAAATAACTACATGAACGGACTTAAATCTGTACTTTTCTCATTTTGACAAATTGCTAAAATTTTAGAACTTTGCATAGTTTTAAGTAGATTTGTGATTTTCATATCTTTTAGTGTGCTCATAATTTGAGGTAGTCATAATTATGACTTTTTATCCTCAGATATTGGTCTATATGGACAAATATTTTTAGAATTATTGGACTCTTCTAAGTCACTTTTTCAGCTAACTTTTGAAGCTCAATTGGAATGCACAAACTTTCACATAGTTTTGAGCACTTTTCTGATTTTCATATATTTTAATGCGCTCATAATCTGAGGTAGTCATAATTATGACCTTTTATCCTCATATATTGTTCTATATGGACAAATTTTCTCAGAATTATTGGACTCTTCTAAGTCATTTTTTCAGCTAGCTTTTGAAGCTCAATTGGAATACACAAACTTTCACATAATTTTGAGCACTTTTCTAATTTTCATATCTTTTAATGTGTTCATAATCTGAGGTAGGTATAATTATGACTTTTGATCCTCAGATATTGGTCTACATGGACAAATTTTCTCACAATTATTGCACTTTTTTAAGTTATTTTTTCATCTATCTTTTGAAGCTCAATTGGAATGCAAAAACCTCAAAATTATGAGGCTTATATTGCAATGTCCAAGCCTACAACGAAACTATCAGAAGTATGATTTTTGGAAATATTTTAAATATCTTTTTAAATAAGTAATTAAACTCCAAAATTAGTCATATGTATCAATTTTCACATTTTTATAACTACTTTAAGATGAAATAATTAGTATCAACCTCCATGTGTCCAATATGTTTCAAATATCTTTTCACATAGTTGTTACAACAAAATTACACAAGCAGTAAACTGGACTGTACATAAAATTCATATTTTTCAAACACAATTTCATATATACAAAATTATTTTTAATCCAAATATAACCTTACAAATATATATACATTCTATACGCTCGAAGAAATATAACTTTACAAATACATATAAATACAATATCCAAAATTAATTCTATACATATCTAAAATTTTATTCATTCCAAAAATTAATTTTATATATATAAATCTTTTCTAAATTTAACTTTATAAATACAAACAAATATAATACCTAAAATTAATTTTATTTTGCGTTTGTGCGGTCGATAGAGAATATGCGGTCATGCGGTGCGATCATATAGTCAGACGACCGCACGATCGCCGCTATAGCAGATGCGAGGTCGTCGATCGGCACGTTTGCGCTGTAGCAGCGGTCGTGCGGTCCGGTACCGCACATTTGCCACGTGTCGCGTCATCCGGGGTCGTGCGGTCGGGAAGGGTGCTAGTTCTGGAAATTTTTTGCATATGGTGCTACTTCTGAAATTTATACGGTACACAGTGCTATAATGGTCCAAAATTCGGACATCCATCGATCTTTAAAGCAGCATGTACAACGGGAATTGTAAAAATGCGGTTTCCACGCCGTGTGATCATTTCGCGGACATAAGGCGTTACGCTCTGACGATCTCCTGCTTCGCTTCTACATGTGTTTTGGGCTGTCGCGGCGGATGACTTTTTGTTTCTTGGTTGCTTGTGTTTTTGTTGGATTTTTTGAAATGTTGATGGTGGATGGAGGTGTTGATAAGAATAATATATAATTTTAAACTTGAAACATCGTTTAAAAGATATTTTATTTATTTTGATTTCCAAAAAAGACGAAACCCGAAGCCGTAAAACCAAAAAATTAGCCTTACTAGTTGAGTAGCCATAGATTGCGAGCACGCGTGATAAATGTGCACATGAAAATGCAAGCTGGACTGTCAAAATGCAATCGATGGGATGCCAGACAACACAAACACAGCTGAGTTGATAGGATCTAGCTCAGTGTGAACCTCTGCAAGTGCTACTTCTCAACAACTGCATCTTGCATCTTGGAGAATTGAGAACTCTAGTCTAGCAACTATGATGAGCTAGAATTAGGGGTACGAGTGTTAGCGGGACCAGCAGAGTACAGGTGGTATGCATTTCTAATATGATTCCTGAGTGTTCTGTTGGAACCGAGACAGATCCGGAGGAAGAATAACCAAGATCACAGGAGTGAGTCGTCAGGACAAGAAGAAGAACTTGGGAAGAAGATACAATAATTGGAGTGATTCCTGTCTTTCTGTTACAAACCTAGAGGCCTTTATATATCAAGAGAGCCGAGTTTTAATCCAGAGAGTTAGAAACCGAAATTATTCCTAATTGAGGCAGACACCGAATTGTAAACTACTCTTGCTAACTTGAACTTTCTATATTTGAATCATAACTTGTTTTGGCGACTGTACTAAATCTCGACAAAACTATTTGTAACATTTCCCCTATCCTTTTGAAATACCTCATCCGCGAGCTGAAAATGAGAGAATTCTCTGGTGAAGACATCGTGTTTTACCCAAGTTTTGTCCGATTTCTTACATGGAATATGACTGCCACTGCACCCATAATTCCCACACACCATGATTTAGTCGAGCTCTGGAACGTGTGCCAGTTGAAGCTGGACACGTCCATGATGAAGGGAGGCAAAACCGGCATATGGCCAGGAGGGCTGCCATGAAAGGGATTGAGACTAGAAACGTGAAACACATTATGAATGCCGAACTGTGCAGTAAGCTCCAGACGATATGCAACCGGATCAACTTTGGCAAGCACCTTATAAGGTCCAAAAAAAACATGGACGCAACTTGGTATTAAGACTAGGAGCAATAGAAGAAAGTTGTCGCTGATGTAACCTTAGCCATACCCAATCACCTTCCTGAAATTGTAGCTTCCTCCTCTTGCTATCAACCAGGGTCTTCATATGCTGTTGAGATTGAAGGATCTGCAAACGAACATCTTTGAGGAATTCATCCCAGTCGCCCAATGGTTCCTGGACGTCAGGGACTGCTTCAGAGTCGCCATCATACTGTATCAATTGTGGAGGTTGTAGCCCATAAACCACTTCAAAAGGAGTGGCTTTGAGAGCAGAATGATATGACGTATTATAGCAAAATTCAGTCCAAGCTAGCCATTGGGGCCATGTCCACACTCTATCTCCACATAAACAACGGATATACATCTCAATCGTCATATTAACTGTTATGAATATTGTGTGTATTGATATGAGATCCAAAAGATCATATATATAGGAGAGTACAAGGGATATATGCCATATAGAGATAAAGTATATGTGGAATAGAATACAAATTCTATATCCTAATACAACCTATCTCCATCTCCTTAACACCCCCCTCAAATACAAGACGTATGCAATAGCATTACATTTGAAAAGAGTTGTTACTAAAATAGTAAATAAAATCCGAAGTCCGAGTCTTGATAATATCGTCGTAGCGTGCAGGTCTTGAAAAATACTATCAAATCAAGCCGAAAAGGAATAGATAGAAGCATAACAACGCAGATCGAAATCCAAGACGGCGCGCGCAAATGCACAAGGTGTAGAAAAAAGCGCGACGGCCTTAAAAGCTCGGGGCGACGACTACAGAAGCGACGGCATCATACGACTTCTACGATCTACACGCAGTTTAGAGAGAAGAGCGGCGGTTGCTGCCATGGAATGCACGAGGTGCAGGAGAAGCACGACAGCCTTAAAAGCTCGGAGCGGCAGCTAAAGTAGCGGCGGCATCTTAACGACTTCTACGATCTGCACGCGACTCAGAGGGTTGTTGTCATGTAAAACAAAATTCCTATGCTTTTTGATTGATAATAAATTTTGTGGACTCGCACGGCTTGGACGAACTGAAGGATAGAGACTACGGACTTAGAATGGACGCAAATAGAAGACTCAAAACGAAACCAGGACTCGACTCAAAGATGTAACTCCAGACGCCAAAAGAGGCGACGCACCATTAGGAAGCCCAGATCCAAAGGGTGGAGAGTACCCGAAGGCGGCACACGGAGGGCGGCGACCGGTGGGTGGGCCGACGCGCAGAGGGCGGCACATGAAGGGCAGCGATGGCGCTGGCAGCCCAGATTCGAAGGGCGGAGAGTACCCGGAGGCGGCACACGGAGGGCGGCGACCGGTGGGTGGGCCGACGCGCAGAGGACGGCACAGAAGGCAGCGGAATGATAAGATCAAAACCTTCTCTCTCTCTCTCACCAGTCACAATAGATATTTTTGCCTCATCAGATCTGAGACTGAGGCAAGGCTTTTCGGGCAGAGAGATGCCACAGGAGGCCAGGGAGCCAACGGGCAGCGCGGGCCTCTCGGGCGGAGAGATGCAGGTGCAGGCGGCCGGCGGGCAGCCTCTGGACGGAGAGCCGACGAGCGGCGGGAGACCGCACCGGCAGCTACGCACCTTGTAGTGGAGCGGACCGGCCGATGCAGTGACGGGAGGCCGGCGAGAGGGTCAACGGGCGGCGGCGCAGACTGCAGCGGCGTGAAGGATCGGCTGCAGTGGAGGGAGGGCCAGCGGACGGCAGTGAGGTTGGTGCCGGCGAAGGTGAGGGCGCGGCCGGATGCCACGTCAACTAGCGCGAGCGCGGAGGGGCAGGCGTCTGCGCGGCGGAAGAGGAGCTCGGTGACAGCATCATCGGGGAGAAGGTCGATCTCGCGGATGCTCTGGAACGAGCTGTAGCTGGAGCCTCGCGACCTCTGCTCGGCGCTGCGCGTGAAGGCTGACCGGATCTGCCTGGAGACGGAGACGGAGCGCAGCCGGCTGAGTCGCTCTGCTACAAGCTCATCGGAGGCCTCAAGAAGCGCTTCAACGGCGACGTAGGAGCAGGGAGACGGCGGCTGGATTCGGCCTGGAGGCCGTCGGATCTGGAGGCGGAGCGGTGGACGGCGGTGGATCCGGTGGTGGGGAGGCCGGATCCGGTGGCGGCGGCGAGAGCAAATGTGGACGAGCGTGTCGTTGAGCTGCTGCGCGATGAGGTGGAGCATCGACGGTCCGGGTGCTCGGCGAGTCCCAAGTGCCGCGGCGGGTGCCTTCGACGGGGCGACCGACGGCGATTTGGATTCAGATGTCTCCGGAGGGGAGGCCGACGACGACATGAACTCGTGAACGGCTGTTGCCATCGAGAGCACCTCCGACAGGCGGCTGTTACCGACTTCCCGATCGCGTTGGAGATCGAGACAAGCGAACAAGATGGCCGCCCCCGGGAGCAGCCATTGATCCTCCCCCAACTTCAGTTTGCCCATCGGATTGTGGATAATAATAAGTACTCATGTGCAACTTCACTTCGGCCAAGCGAAAGGGTCTTTCCAAAAAGCACTCATAAAGATTTTGTCACGATCACTAACAATAGACTCGGAAAACCCATGTAACTGCACAATGTGATCGAAGAATACTTGGGACACAGAGTGAGCCATAAAAGGATGACTCAAAGTGGGGAAGTGAGCGTATTTAGAAAATATGTCGACCACTGTCAGTATGACAAATTTGTGGGCAACCTGAGGTAATCCCTCGATGAAGTCCATGCTAATGTCGGCCTAGACACGATGTGGCACCGGGAGGGGTTGAAGCAAGCCGGCTGGTTGCAATGGCTAGGATTTATACTTCTGACATGTTAGGCATTGGCGAATAAATGGCTGAAGCAACTGTCGGCCGGCCCCCTGGTATATAGAAGCTAGCCTGAATACGATGCCAAGTCTTGGTAACTCCCTCATGGTCGACAGAGTGTGCAGTCGAAAAAAGATGTTGAACACCAGGGAAATCGGCGGGCATAAAGATGCGACGACGAAAAAGCAAAAGACCATCCACGAACTCCCATTCAGCGGGTAGAGCTCCTGCACTCCATTCAGTATATTTGCTGTTCCAATGTTGAGCCTCTGTTCTTGTTCTTGGGATAATACCGAGAGGGAGAGAGGGGATTAGGGGTACCAACCGTCTGATTGCGTGGAGGAGGAGCTGGGCATCGCGGGTTCGGCGGTGAAGTCTGCGCACGGGCAGCGACGGTCGGAGAAGAGGACGGTGACGGTGGCGGCGGCGTAGATCCGGTGACGGGGACGGCGATGGAGCTTCCCGCCGCTGACTGCGCCCCCTCTAGATCGGTTAGGGTTTTGTCGGGTGGGGATTGTGACTTCAGGTGAATCTCGTTGTCTGAGCCACTGGCACCCCACCCTCTATTTATAGCACAGTGCGACGGGGGCCCATTAGCCAATAGTTGGGCTAAGCGCCCCCGATCAGGGCGCGATCAAGGCCCGATTAGCCGTTGGGCTAATCGGTTGAGATCATTCTAACATTCTCCCCCTTGATCTCAATCTATACTTTATCTTTAATTACTTTTGACTTTACTCATTCCATCACAGATTAGTGCATAGAACATGTCTAATCGTCACGGTCAATCGTCGATAGATTCAACAGCTACAATACACCTCTCTTGTTCTGAAATTGTTACTTTAATCTTATGGGCCATCTTTTAGTCCAGGAATCATAGGCTTTTCCTTAAACCCATGCCGGCTACATGTTCTCTGAACACGTTGGGTGGTAAGCCTTTAGTAAGCGGATCCGCTAACATCTTTGCGGTACTTATATGCTCAAGACTTATAATTTGATCCCGAACTTTATCTTTCACAACATAATACTTTATG
This sequence comes from Melocanna baccifera, assembly GCA_036346265.1. NCBI lineage: Eukaryota > Viridiplantae > Streptophyta > Magnoliopsida > Poales > Poaceae > Melocanna > Melocanna baccifera. The sequence goes on along the minus strand of CM070706.1, from coordinate 10,568,202 downwards.
TCAATGTGTTTGGCATCACCACTTGACTTATTGTTGTGGGCATACATTACTGCGGGTTCATTATCGCAGTACAACTTAAGTGGTCTATTGATGTCGTCAACCACTTTTAGACCGGGTATGAACTTCTTTAGCCAGTTCACCTGCCCCGTAGCCTCATAACATGCTACAAACTCGGCATACATTGTGGATGATGTAGTGACGGTTTGCTTTGAGCTTTTCCACGATATAGCTCCTCCAACGAGAGTGAATACATATCCGGATATCGACTTTCTATCATCTCCCGCATAATCAGAATCTATATACCCCACTATATGGAGTGAATCTGATTTTCTGTATATCATCATGAGGCCTTTTGTTCCTTGCAAATAGCGCAAGACTTTCTTTACCAATTTCCAATGCTCTATTCCAGGATTGCTCTGGAATCTGCCAAGTAACCCGGTAACAAACGCTAAGTCAGGGCGCATACACACTTGAGCATACTGTAAGCTTCCGACAGCTGAAGCATATGGAACCGATTTCATTTGATCGAGCTCAGATCGTTCCCGGGCATTGAAAATCCCCATATCCGTCGCCCATGACTATAGGTGCAGGTGAAGGACTACATTTATGCATATCAAATTTCTTTAAGACTTTCTCTATGTATGCCTTTTGTGACAGTCCCAATGTCCCTTTGTTTCTATCTCGGTGAATTTCGATTTCTAGAACGAACGAAGCTTCACCAAGAACTTTCATATCAAAGTTTGAGGACAAAAATTTCTTTGTCTCCAGTAGCAGACCGATATCACTACTAGCTAGTAGGATATCATCTACATACAGGATTAGGAAGATAAACTTCCCATCTTTAAACTTTGCATAAACACAGTTGTCCTCTACATTCTCTTTAAACCCAAATTTTCTTATTGTACTGTCAAACTTCAAGTACCATTGTCTTGAAGCTTGCTTTAACCCATAAATCGATTTCTTTATGCGGCATCCCATTCTTTCATTTCCTTCCACGATAAAACCTTTCGGTTGTGCCATGTAAACATTTTCCTCCAAATCCCCATTAAGAAATGCCGTATTTACATCCATCTGATGTAACTCTAAATCATAATGTGCTACTAATGCCATTATGATTCTGAAGGAGTCTTTACATGAGACTAGAGAAAAAGTCTCATTGTAATCAATCTCTTCTCTTTGCGTAAAGCCTTTTGCCACAAGTCGCGCTTTGTATCTTTCTATATTCCCTTGGGAGTCAAGTTTTGTCTTGTAGACCCATTTACAGCCTACTGTTTTGGCTCCTTTAGGAATAATTTCCAAGTCCCAGACTTTATTAGTCTTCATGGACCTCATTTCCTCTTCCATGGCTTCGAGCCATTTTGAAGAGTTTTCGCTTCTCATGGCTTCTTCAAATGAAGTGGGATCATGCTCCATTTGAAATTCCTCTGTATGATAAATCTGATAATCATCGTAAATAGCCGATCTTCTTACTCTTTGAGACCTCCTGGCCTCCACATTTGGTACATCTTCTGCTTGGGGTCTTTGTTGCTCCCCTCACTGTGGCAATGGGTTCAGAGGATCCTCAAGAACAGTTCCTCATTCTCATTCACTATTGCCACGGGAGGAACAATAACATGTCTTGGCACCACTGTCTTGCACCGCGTCGGTGCAATGACAGCAGTAATCGCGAAAAATGGCTCTTGAATCATCGGAGTGGGCGCATACACCCGCTTCTCTTCAAAGTCAATTTCTCGAGTTACCATGCTTCCCCTCATGATTTCATCCTCTAAGAAGACAGCGTGTCTCGTTTCTACAAACTTTGTATGTCTGTCTAGACAGTAGAAACGAAAACCTTTTGACTTTTCAGGGTAGCCAATAAAATGGCAGCTTACTGTTTTGGGATCAAGCTTCCCAAGGTTTGGGTTAAATACTTTAGCCTCAGCAGGACTCCCCCACACACGTAAGTGGTGTAGTGAGGGAACTCTTCCTGTCCACAACTCGTACGGTGTTTTGGGCACCGACTTACTAGGCACTCTGTTGAGAATATGAATGGCGGTTTTTAACGCCTCCATCCATAAACTCAATGGCAGTGTGGAATAGCTCATCATGCTTCGCACCATATCCATCAGGGTACGGTTGCGTCTTTCAGCTACTCCATTTTGCTGAGGTTCGTCCGGTGTAGAATACTGGGCTACTATGCCATTTTCCTGTAAAAACCTTGCAAAAGGTCCAGGAACTTGTCCATATGGGGTATGTCGACCGTAGTACTCCCCACGATCGATCGGACTATCTTAATCTTTAAATCGTGTTGGTTTTCAACTTCAGCCTTAAATATTTTGAATTTATCCAAGGCTTCATATATCCATAACGGGAGTAATCATCCGTGAATGTTATGAACGAATCATATCCATCCACACTTTTCACAGAAAAGGACCACAAATATCTGTGTGAATAATTTGTAGAACTCTGTGCTTCTTTTGGCGTCTTTCTTAATTTTCTTTACATATTTTCCTTTAATGCATTCTCTGCATTGTTCTAAGTCCGAGAACTCTAATGGGGAAGAATATCATTCTTAACTAGTCTTTCTATTCTCCCCTCGAAATATGGCCTAAACGACAAAGGCCATAATTTCGACGACGCATCTAGAGTTCTCTTTCGCTTTCTCGCTTACATTCGTAGACGAGGATTCATTTACTTTCGCACGCGACGCTCCCATTATCGCATACGACATTCACATCATCACATAATGATAACAAATAAAGCTCATTTTGCAAGATGGCAAGGCCAACACATGCTTTATTAAACATTATTTCACACTTACCATTTCCAAAATGACAATCATAACCATCATTGTCCAAACATGAAACACTAATCAAATTCCTCGTAAAGAGGAACATAAAGAACATCTCTAAGTAAAAGAGTAAAGCCATGCTAGCTCTAATGAAAGATCGCCAACGGCTTCAACTTCACTTTGACTCCATTTGCAACTTTAATGCATCTTTCTTTTCTTTGCGTAGTCCTCGTCGAACGGAATCCCTGTAAAGAATTAGCAACATGAACAGTTGCTCCTAAGTCAATCCACCAAGTGGATTTCGAATATTGCACATACAAGGATTCATTTATATAGGTAATAATGTTATCACCTTTCTTTGCCATTATCATCTTTAAGTAATCGTGATGTTCTTCTTGTAGTGTCCTGTCTTCTTGCAAATGAAGACACCGATCTTTGTCTACAAAGAAACTTATTTCGTTGAGGCCGATGGATGAGGTTTTTCCTTGTTCTTTGAGAAGGAGTTATTGTTGAAGTTTCTTTTCTTGTTATCCTTCACATAGTTGATAGAACCACCATGTGAGGATTTAATTCTTTCCTCCTCTTGCACACACATAGCTATGCACTTTTCCAAGTCCCATTTCTGCTGCATATTGTAGTTGACAACAAAAGTGTCAAACTCTTTCGCAAGGAAGCAAAACTAAATGAATAAGGAACTCATCCTGAGAGCCAAATCCATTGGTTTAAGCTTGATGCCGTGTTACTCATCCTCAAGATGTGCTCTCTTATGCCATCGCCACCACCGAGTACCTTTCGTCACAAGTCGCTTAATCAACTGTAGCATAAGTCTTTGAAGAGCCATGAACTGACTCTTTATTCTCTCAAGGTACTCGTGACAAGAAACACACTCTGCGATTGAGCCCACAATAGCAGGCTCAATCGTGTTCTTTATCACAGCCATACATTTCTTGTTGGCTGTGGTCCATTTCTTATGCTCAAGGTCATAAGATATCTGTAAGGGAGCATGATCCCTCTGTCTTTTCTGCCAAGCAGTATCATCCTCATTTTGATCCCTCACCGGTGCCATAGGCTCAGTGGGACATGTCAGAGTGAGGACCCACCCACTTCAGCCAAGATAAACGCTAAGTCTATCTTTTTCTTCCATTCTCCTTAATTATCTCATTTAAGAGTGGGGATCTCTCTGATACAACTCATCAAGTTGTATCCGCCTGAAAAATATTTCAAATAAAATGAGAACATAACAGGAAAATTATATGCCTTATTTCCAACGTTGGTCAAAAATACGACATACAATTAAATCAATTTCATCTATACATTAAATCTACATCACCGTTGGGCAGAAATAGAAATAATGCATAAAAACATTAATAAAAATTATAATACTGTTATTATCAACGTTAGTCAGAAAATAACAATATTATAATTCACAACAATGCTCAAAAAATTAAATTCGAACCAACGGGCCCGTTGGTTCGAATTTAATTTAAAGAGTAATCACCATTTAACTTTTGCAATGAAACATCAATTAAATATTATATCTATTTTTCCAAAATTAAATTCTCCGTTGGTTCGAATTTAATAATGAAAATTATATCTTTTCTTTTAGATATATATATATATATATATATATATATATATATATATCTAACGCATACCATGAAACAATAATTCATGTATATATATATACATATATATATATACATATATATATATACATATATATATATACATATATATATATATATATACATCTACAAATACACATGAAATATATTAATACATGTCCATTGACTGGTCAAAAGGCTGCACCATCTACCCCAAAGAAAAATCTGCGATCCACCCACAATTTTGGCCGCACCTTTCCCTGGGAAAAGCTCCACCACACGTTCAAATTCTGACTGGTCAAAGAAAAGCTTCTGCACCACTACTCCCCCTTTTTTCGGTCAAAAGATTGACCAGGGCCTTGCCCCCAAAAACGGATCTGCAGGAGGCGGTGGGGCATGGGGCGCATTGCTGGCCGCCGCCAGCAGAAGAAGCCGCGGCGCGCTACGCGCGTAGTTTCGGGCGCCGCTACGCGCGCAAGGGCGGCGACGGCTGCGCTACCGCTAGGCGCAGTGGGGCGCGCGCAAAGACGGCAAGCGCACGGCCAGTGCGCTGGCCGGGCGCAGCGGGCGGTGCAAAGAAGCAGTAACGCGCAGCGGCGGCACGCTGGTCACCGCGAGCCGAGAGGGGCGGCGCCAAGGCGCGCAGCGCGCAGCGTGCGCAGCTGGCCGAACGGGCTCGGGAGGCCGCCGGCCGGCGCAGGCCGACGCAGCACAGCAGCGCAGGCCGCGACGGCGCACGAGGGCGGCGGCCGGCGCGCAGCGAGCGGCGCGCAGTTGGTCCGCGCGCGCGCAGGAGGCGGCGCGCGCCAGGGGCCGAGCAAGGCAAGTTTTTTTGTTTCTTTTTCCCGATCCGTTTTCTTGGTTCTTAACCTGGCTCTAATACCAATGTTGAGCCTCTGTTTGTTCTTGGGATAATACCGAGAGGAGAGAGGGGATTAGGTACCAACCGTCCGATTGCGTGGAGGAGGAGCCGCCATCGCGGGTTCGGCGGTGAAGTTCGCGCACGGCAGCGACGGTCGGAGAAGAGGACGGTGACGGCGGCGGGCGCGTAGATCCGTGACGGGACGGCGATGGAGCTTCCGCCACGATCGCGCCCTCTAGATCGGTTAGGGTTTTGTCGGGTGGGGATTGTGACTTCAGCGAACTCGTTATTCGAGCCACCGCACCCCACCTCTATTTATAGCACACAGGCGACGGGGCCATTAGCCAATAGTTAGCTAAGCGCCCCGATCGTATGCGATCAAGGCCCGATTAGCGCTGGGCTAATCGGCCGAGATCATTCTAACATCCAAGACGCATATGATTGGAGTTGGCACCGTAAATCATCTTAATAAGCAAAGTCGGCAGATGAGATAGCATGCAGGAAAGATCCTCATGTTGAAGCGAAAGTGCATCCACCACAATGTTATCCTTGCTCGTTTGAACTCCATCGTGAAGTCATAACTAAGGAGCTTGGCAATCCTTCGATGTTGCGGCACCGTCATCAATCATTGATCCAACAAATGTGTTCAAGCTATAGTGATCTGTCCAGACCTGAAAACTGTGACCCTAGATATACAGATGCCAGTGTCGGACAGCGTAAACAAGCCCAATGAATTCACGTTCATAGCTAGAAGTTGGACTTGATGCGTGGCGACTGCTTTGCTTAAAAAAGCAATGGGGCGACCTTCCTAATGCAACATTGCCCCAAACCCAGTACCTAAGGCATCGCAGTCAATAACGAAGTCTTTGGAGAAATTTGAAAGTTGTAGAATGGGCGCCACAGTGATGATCTGCTTCAAGGAATAAAAGGTATTTGTGGCTTCCGCGGTCTAGTGAAAACTTTCCGTGCAAAGGAGTTTGGTGAGAAGGGACACAATATGCCCAAAGTCTTGTACAAATTTGCGATAATATCCAGCGAGTCCCAAGAATCCTCACAAGCTTATGATATTATGGGGACGTGGACAGTCAAGCATAGCCGATACCTTCGCTTGATCCATGGCTACCCCAGCGGAAGAGATGACATGTCCCAGATAGGATATCTGCTGTTGACCAAAAACACATTTCTTTGTGGAGGAACAACTGGTGACTAGTGAGAATCTGTAATACCCTGAGGACATGGCAAAGGTGCGCTGCCCATGTTTTGCTGTAAATTAAAATGTCGTCGAAGAAAACAAGAACAAACTAGCAAAGGAAGGGCAGGAGGACCGAATTCATCATCGCTTGAAATGTAGAGGGCGCATAACATAGTCCAAACGGGAGTACCAGGAATTTGAAGTGGCCATGGTGAGTCCGCAAGGCCTTTTTCAGCACGTCATCGGGGAACATACGAATTTGGTGATAGCGGGACCATAGATCCAATTTGGTGAAATAGCAAGAACCTTCTAGTTCATCCAATAGTTCATCCACATGAGGAATCGGGAATTTATCCTAGATGGTATGTTCATTAATGCCCTGTAATCTACACAAAAGCGCTAGGACCCATCCTTCTTGCGGATGAGGAGAACTGGTGATGAGAATTGGGAGGAGCTTGGCCGGATGATGCCCTGTGCCAGTATAGTGGCGCATTGGCACTCAATTTTGCCTTTCTGAATGTGGGTGTAGCGGTAGGATGCACTAATATTGCTGGAGCACTAGCAATCAACTGTATTCGATGATCATAGAATCGAGCGAGCAGAAGCCAGAAGGGTTCTGTGAACCGATGGGCAAATTCGGCCAATAGAGTCACCACTCACCATGAGATCATCACCCTCGGCTGCCTGTAACATGGCTGTGGATATTGGAGGGTAGTGGAGATCGTCCATGTGATATGTCGAGTATGTTGCCAATAAGAAAACAACATCTGGTCAAAATACTATAGGACAGGCCCCAACTTGCGCAACCATTGCACCCCCAAAATGACATCAAAACTGGAGAGGGGAATGATGTAAAAAATCCATGGCATACTTTGATGGAGCAATGGTCATGGGGGGTGGGGGGTGGGGGACTTGCAAATGCCACCATATTCAATTCTATTGTCGTTGGCCACTTTGACCCAGAGCCCGCTATGAGGTTGATGGGCAAGTTGGGCATGGACACACAAGCTTGATTTAGGAAATTACAGGTGGATCCTGTGTCGAATAATGATGTCCCCTCAAAATCGCCGATGCGGACCTTCAGTTGCATCGTCTGTGCCTTGCAGATGCCTGTGACTATGAGCAAAGAGATCTCTGGTTCTGTCTTATGTAGGAGCTGGTTGTTCACCGTGTCCCCAGTATCGTGGTCGATTTCTGGCTCCAACCAGAACAACCATTTGCAATGATGGCCCCTCGTGAATTGTCCGTCACAATTGAAGCATAAGCCCCACTGGCGTCAATCGGCTACCTTGGCAGTAGACAACCATCAGAAAACACTTGACCGGGTTTCTATCGTGGAAATTGGGCCGGTTGGCGGCTAGACTGATGGAGGTGCTAGCAGTGTGGCTGGAGTGCGAGTGGTCGGAGGAATCCAAGTGCGGAAGCTAGACTTATTGGTAGAGGACTGGCTGCTGGCCATTGTCGGATTTGCTACAGTAGGGTGGAGTCGGTCGTATGCACGCGCTAAGTTCCTGGCTTGTTGCAGAGAAGTTGGGCCCTCCAATTCAACGTGAGTGCCCACTGGTTCCGTGAGCCCTGCAGTGAATAACTCAATCTGATGCATGCGGGGTAAGCCGAAAATATGGCGCAAGAGCTTAGTGAATTCTTGTTGGTATTGCAACAAAGTACCCATCTGTTGCAATATCTTGATGGCACCCAAAGTATTTGTGCGAATAGCAGGACCAAAACGCAGCAAGCAATAGTGCTTAAATACTTCCCAAGAGATCTGGCCCTCATCGCGTTCAAGCTGGTAAAACCAAGAGTGAGCAACACCAGAGAGATGAAAAGCAGCCATCCAAACTTTATCTTCATCACGTGTTTGATAGGCACGAAAGTACTAATCACACTTGGTCAACCATGTGATGGGATCAACCGAACAGTTGTAAATTGGCAATTCTAGGCGCGGAAGCCATGGTCAATCTAGGCATGGACGGTCAGCATCTTGGCGTGGACGGTAATCTTGATGGTCCTCGTACGCATCCCCAGGAAGGAGGCATCGTGCAGAACCACTCGAAGCTCTGGGCATGTCATGGTCGGTGGTTGGCAAAGCCCAGGACATGGCTGGTGCCAAGTGGTTGTCCTCAGTCGGTCGTGGCAATGGAAGTAGGCCTGCGCCACTATGCGCGGTGGGGATCGTCCTGCTTGGAGTGGTTGTGGATGTAGTGCTCGGCAATCGCATAGTGTGTCGAACAGTTGGCGCATCTCTTTGGCCAGCATGTCGAAGCACTAATCGGAGGCCAACTGCTGCTCATAGAACCTTTTCTCGTTGGTGGTTTGGATGAATGAGATGGCCTAAAGCAATTGAACTGGGTTTGCTCCAAAGTGTCAAGCCATGCGTCAAATGGAGGATCTTGTTTGGGTGGCATGGTGGGTGAGATGGGTGTCTCTAATACCAAGTTGTTAGGAACTGAGACTGGTTTGGAGGAAGAACAACTAAGATTATAGGAGTGAATCGCCAGGACAAGAAGAAGAAGAACTTGGGAAGGAGAAAATTGTATTGATTCCTGTCTTTCTGTTACAAACCTCGAGCCCTTTATATATATCAAGAGAGCTAAGTCTTAATCAAGAAAGTTGGAAACCAAAACTATTCCTAATTGAGACAGACACCAAATTAACTACTCTTGCAAACTTGAACCTTAGAAATATTTGAATCATGACTTGTTTTGATGATTGTATTGAATTTCGACGAAACTATCTGTAACATGTTCATTAAGCAGCCACTACTCTATTTCATTGTTGAATCATTACAAATCACTTTGCAGAAAAGTACTATTTATTCAAATATATGCCAAATCAAAGTATTTTTCTTTCGAACAAAGGCATTTAATTGCCCCTCTGGCTAAGGATCAATCTTTTCTTATGGCAAGCACAGAGCTTTAATTAATTCAAAAAGTTCATGTTTTAATCAGCTCGATGCCTATCAACACAAAGAAAAACTCCAAACCGAAGTAGTGTTGGGACAAAACCTCTTGTGCACATGCATGGTCCTATTCTTTTGGGTTATTGCTGATGGTTTTTGAATATGACTGATGACTTTTATCCTTGCTTTTTGAGATGGCAGTGGAGGACAGAGACGCTGAAACGAAAGACACATATGATTTAGTGCTTGGGAAAGCTGTTTTGATGATTCGTTTCAAAAAGCCATCCTGTTTGTTTCGACTTTTAGAGAAAAAGAGTGTTGGACTGATAATGGTGACTAGAGAGAGGAGATAGCCAAATTAAATCTGAGGCTTTTAACAATCTTTCCCAAGGAGATAACCAAGCTCTTCACTCTGATAAATATAAAAAACTATGAAGATCAAATACCAAAAACTCATAAGGAAGACTCCAGAAAAACCAAACCAATAGATTAAATCTTATTCAGGCGGTATGATTGCAATGCACTGGCTGATATAACTAGGAAGGAGTCTGACCGTAGGTCATGGCACGGTATGGCCGGAGAGCGGTCTGACCGTAGGTCAAGAGTGGTATGACCGACCTCATGTAGTCCAACCGGTCTCAAAGCGATATGACCTGCCCCTTTGATAGAACTAAAAATCAGCATGATTTCAAACCAAGGAATGATACAACTTTTGATCCACAGCTCCAAATAACCTGAAGCATGGTACATATCTTTTCTAGTATATTAGCAACTTGTTCCAATCATGGATTGGGTTGCACCAAAATTGGGCAAAAAAGAAAAACCTTAATCTATTTTTGCTCGTGAGTTCTTGATGATCTAGATAACATTGGATGGGTCATCACATATCATAGCAAGCTAAATCAGAGCACAAACTCAAGCCAAAGTTCCCATAAGACCAAAACCTAAAAAGCATCCCTTCTTGACGCAAAATCAGGTAATCACAAGAGCTTACATATACAAGTGTCTAGATGGATGATGTCTGATCTTCAAAAGACATCTTCATCACTCACATATCATTGGTAAAAAGCAAGATCAAGAGAGAAAGAGGAAATAGCCAAAACCAAGCCAAATTAAGATTTCAACATAAGAGCATAAGAGGCTTAGACAAATTTGGTAGATATATTGATACTTGAAGATAAATGTCTACAAGCACTCTCTAGCCATACACAAAACCTAAGGATGATAAAAAAAACTTAGCCACAAGCACCACTCATATCTTCCACAATGTTTTCTCTAAGAACCCTAACTCTTTCTCGCCTAGCATGGATGGCTTAGCAAACCTTGTCCCAAGCGTAGCACTTGAGCCATCCCTTTTCCACCCTTTTATAGTGGAGGTACATAAGAAGTTCTAACCAGCCCCTCTAGTTGAATTTCACTCACTTACATAGTCTAACCCATTAAACCAACTCTATATAGGTATTACACTTTCACTTACACGCTTCTCAAAATACACATACACATTAACTTGTTAGTGAATCAACACTTGACCCACTTCACATTACAACACATCCTTGATATAAATCACTTAGGCCAATACTATGATTTTTCACACTACCACTTTTCTAGTATTGAGAAATTTACCAAAATGCCCCTCTGCGACCTTCCGCAAAACTTCCTGCTTCCTTCACCACGAAGCATCGCCCATACTTTACCATCTTCCATGTGGCCCCAATGACTTGCCGCTAAGCATATCATACATCCGAATCTCACCGAACCGTCCTCGCTTACAAACGGACCCATTTCACCATGATGGGACCCAGTTTTCTTAACCGCGAAGGATTCAGTTCCTCTCTGAGCCTAGTCCTGGTCGACCTTACTATTACCTGTCATGTCTACCACCGATAGCTCCTCTGATCGCTCTTTACCTTCTCGGCTAGTAACCACTCTCTAAGCCTCAATCATCTTCAACTACTCCTTGATCTCATAGGACCTCAGCTTCTCCCTTAACCTAGTCTAGACCTCAGCTTGTCCAAAGCCTAGTCTAGATCCCAAACCTTAGCGCCTTCACCTAGTCCAATACCGTTCGCCTTGCCATGACCTAGCTTCGAGGTCCTACAATCAACAACAACAACCAAACTATCATGTAGCACCGTACGAGATAAAATCATCAATATGACCCAATTGATGATAACGAGAACACTTAACTCCAATGCTTCCATCCCCAGAAGCATCACCACAAAGTATGATGTGCATCTCCAATGCATCATGGTCTTTGGATCTTTGCTCAAACTTCCCATTTCATGATCCTTGTCCATCTTGTGCCTAGCTTGATCCCAACTATCCCACATAGCATCCACAACCATTATGGACCTAAGTTACTTTCAACCTAGTCTCGGTCTCGCCGCCATTGACCATAGATGCCTTTAAGCCACCGCATAATAATAGACCAAGTAACCATTTTCAGGCACAAGTTCTTCATAACTTGACCCTTATTAGTCTATAAATGTACCATGCAACATGTATGTACCTAAACACCGATCCTAATCCCTAAGACTAAACCCTAAACCCCGATCGGTCGACTGCAACATGTATGTACACACATCTTGCACACAATGCCAAAGACCGGTCGGCCAGATCCACCATGTCGATTAGACCATTAGCCTTTGGTCGGTCTAACCACCCTGCTCACCTCGGGAATAGGGGAGCTATTTGCCCACGGAATTCATGTCGGTCGATCATTGACTGGCCTGGTATGACCGCCAACCCAAGGCTACCATACCATCACCTACCCGAGCGTGACACCTGAATGCACACCCACTGGAAAAAAGCTACCACCAACTAGACTCCAGTCAAACCGCAACCCTGGTCCGACTGTCATTCAAGTCTGGTATCACCGCACTCGACCAGTCATACTGACGCTCCAATGCTGGTATGATCGTTGCACCACCGCTGATCTTACCACCAGCCAAAGGTCGATCAGACTGCTCCTGATCGGTATGACCGTAGCCCCAATGCCAGTAACAGAAGCAACTGGAAAATTACAAACTCTAAAAAACCAAACTCAAACTCTACAAACTCTCTAAACCAAAAGTCAATTAGTCATCACAGCTATGAAGTGACCTCCACATGGTCTTACAATCTCCTCGTTATGAGTATATTGGTAAACACTAAAAAGGTAAGAAGTTGAGTTTGTTTTTGAAAAGAAAAGCAAGAAAGCTGCAAAAGTCACACATAGTTCATTTGAAAGAGAAAGAAGAGATCATAACCATGTTGGCAAAATGTGAAATGGAGCAACACCAAGAAATAGCAAGATTTCCACAAAATCTCCAAACCACACTTAAAACCTCATAAAAAGCTCAATCTTGCTCAATTCCAAAGAAAAGAGTAACTACTCACCATGGTCATGACTGTTTTCATAACAAGATAAAGAACCAAAAATACAAAATAGAGCAATGACCATTTTCATATCTTGTATTTGGCATTTTTAGGTTCCAATTGGCGAGTTTTGTAACTAATACTACTTATATCACAAAAACGCATATTCTCCCCCATTATGTAATTTTTCACCCCTTAAGGCCTTTTTCTCAATTATTTTTCCACTTTTGGCAATATAGACATTAAGGGTTAAATCTCTCTCTCAAAATGTGTATGATACTACTTAGAGCACAAGTAACATATGAGAGAGCATGTATGCATGCATAAAAATACAAAACCTAAAGAGCTTTAAAGATTATCCAAAGTGAGATTCAAATTAAAAAGATACCACTTAAAGCAAAAAAAATGTATACAAAGTTATCTAGATCATCATGAGCATATATAACTAATCTAGGTAAGACAGCACAATTTAAAGCATTCAAATTAATTTCAAGATAAGCAAGACTTCAAAATTAATAAGTTTATTTAAAGGTATCCAAATATGACGCCAAGGGACATGGTTAAAGGAAATTTTGAATAATGGGTTGGATCAAGTTGGCTTCATCAGTTCAAGTGAGATATGGTCCGGTGAGAGCCAGAACTAGAGAGACTTGAACCTGCACGTGGCATGCATGGTGGCTTACACGACAATATGAAGACAAAATCAAGTGAAGGTGTCCAAAAGCTTCGTCGAGAGCACTTTGGAAAAATATCTAAAACTGGACTTGAGGCCAACTCCAAAACCGTGGAGCTGAGAGAAAGAGAAGTAGTTTAGGGTTAGGCTAGAGTCACATGTACAAAGTGGATCAAACACTCAGGTGTGAGTAGGTTGATCCTTGTAAGCTTTTTGACAAGAGTGCGTGTGAGTGAAAAACTAGTAGTGTGGGGTTAACAGTTTCCTCCATTCCTTAGCGGGTCTAGACCCCCTAAGGGGGTTGGTTAAGCTATTTAGAAGAGGAGGCTAGATAGGGTTTGTAGGCTAGTTCTTCCTCTTCTTTATGGTGTGAGTAAGACTGAGACTTATGGATGATCCTTTGTAAACCAACAAGCTATAAAAATCATTACTCTTCATGGAATAGATCAAGTTCTTGCAATTCTTCTATTCTTGTCTCTCTTTGCATGAGTTCTTGTTCTTGACTTTGGTGATTTGGTTCTTTTTATGCTTCTTTTAATCTTGTTGTGATCCATGATAAATAAGAGGCTCTAGTAGATTATAGTATCAATCTTTGCCTATCTAGACACTTCTATAGCAAGAATCAATATCTTGCTCAGTTCTTGTAGCTTGAACATATATTTTGGACATGTAGTATGGTTAATTGATTCTTATACGTGAACATATATTGTTTTTATTTTCACGCATTATCGGACTAAATATTCGTTACCGAGACTAATCGTAATCGGAGCAACATGTATTGGCACCACATTCATGTATTAGATTGTATGTATTCATATCTGACTTTGATTCCGAGAAGAAATATGAAATATGATACGAGATGAGGGAAATAAGTCCGTATCCACTTCGATTGCATCCCTACATATGGTTTACTAAATGTTTATAATAAATCCATTTATAAGGTAGCGCTCAGTTTAGCGTTGGTTTATGATTTTTTTACTGTAGCTGGTTTATTTTTTTACGTAACTAAGTTGGCTTATTTGGTATAATTAAATCTGAAAAATGTAAAAATATAAAAAAAGATATGTTAGCCCATCACGGACAATACAAATGAAGACGGGAAAAAAAGAAAAGGCAAAAAGTCTAAAAATCTAAAAAAACAGAAAAAGATGAAATTACTGAATAGTGAAAAAAAACAGAAACCAGAAACAGAAGCTGACTTAAAGCCAAATTAAGCACAGCTTAAGAAATCTTCATGTAGCGTTGGAAGATTACTTCGTTCGCAAGAATGTGCCCCGTAATCTAAACTGGAAATAAAAATTACTCAATACACAGATTAGCACCAACATCAGGAATCAGCTTACTGTGGAACAAAGGTTCTCTTCGAATATTGATATAAGCTTTGTTGTTATAATTTTAGCATATACTATAACTTTCGTATATGAAAATTACATAGACAAAAGATGAAATCGTACTTTTCAGAATTTAAAAAATATTTTTAGATATTAACCATTTAAATTACACTAACTTGGATTTCAAATGACGAATCATGGAATTTGTAATTTGAATTTAAATATCAAAACCTGACAAAATAAAAATACAGAATAAAACTACATATTTTCCATTTTTGAATTTTGCAATGAAAATAAAAGATGAACGTCCTAGATTTCAAAATCATGAAATTTTTAATTTTAATAATTCAAATGATATTTTAAATTTCAATTTAGAAATCTTTTGGAATAAGCCAAAGGGTATAAACCTAGCTAGTCACTTACTTTTGAACTGAGAAATATTATATTGCAAATATATGATTGCACATCAAAACGGACCCTTGCAAAATGCAAAACACGTCCGAGAAGAGCAATGCAACTTTTTGGATATGACTTGGTATTTATGGCTTTTAACTGTAGTTTATAGCTTTTGGATGTTCTTAAGAGAGAGTACAGAGTAACTTATGTATAATTTTAACTGATGTAAATGAAGTTGTTATAACATATACTATAATTAATTTATAGATTTTATTTTAAAAAGATATTTTATTTAAAAGCTAATTATTATAAAAATAAAAACAGCTATTAAAAAGCTGAAAGAGCAAGTTGTCCGACTCCCTTTAAGAATCAGCGCACAATCACACTGTCAAAAGCCAAAAATAAACAAAACAGTAATCAGAGATTGCGTGACATAATCTGCGACACGTCATCTCGATCAGGCAGAGCTAGGGTTACACCAACCTTTTCACTGCTACTCCCAACTGTTTCACCAGGCCGGCTCCCGTAATTTCATGAAACTAGTAACAAACACATCGGAAATAGCCAGCAAAAAAGCAGAAATCTATCGTACAAATTTCACCCTAGCCAAAAATTTTTTAAAAATTAGTTTTTAAATAACTATTTTTTATAAATTTAGCACTCTCTCACAGGCTTACCACGTGTGATAGCACTGTAGCAGTCCACTATAGCAAACCTACCCCACAATAGAACTACTTGTTAAGAAACTGTAGGGTTTCAGTGATGGGCAAATACCTAAACTACCCCTGTTCTATTCTTCTATATATATGAAGGCTTTGTGCCATGTAATGAGGAACAATCAATGATCAATAAAGACTACAATTGGGCTCTCTATTTCTGGTATTCTTGTGTGTGATTATTGGATTAATTGTGGAGATCATATTGTGTATTGCATTACCGTTCGTCGATCAACATTATTTCTCAACACGTTATCAGCACGAGACTCTACGAGGTTACGGTATGCATATCACGAATCAATCTCCTATGAATTGCTGTTGTTTTTCAATACAGATTGATTTATATCCCCTGGCTATACTGTGCTGTTGGTTCAATTCATTAGTGGTCGATCAATGTGATATAGCATAGTTTTCTGCAAGTCATCACCCAGTAGGGTGAATCGATTTCCAATCTCAGGATAGAAAATCAAATCAAATGAGATCTAGTTGTAACAAGCGACAGATCAACCTATACTCTTGATGCATGATTATTTACCGTGCAAATCCATTGGTTCCACATCAAAACCTAAGATCAGTTTGAAACCTCATAGCAGGATCAAACACATAATACATGAGTTTGATCTCTACGTAGCCTTTGCTGTGATCAAACTACTAGGAACCATGCCTAGAAATTAGACTCAAATCGCACAAGATTGTGCCAGATCTGCAATCGGCCATGCGCTAACCATCGCCGCCCGAAGCGGCCAGCCTCATTCCACCAGGCCCACACCTGGCCGCTGGTGCTTACCTCCGCCACCGCGCCGCATCCAGGGCCGGCCGCCGCTGGTGCATTGCATCCCACGTCGGGCTGTCACCGCCGACCGCATCCGGGGCTGCGCAGCAGGCCTTCGCACTTGACCGCCGCCGCCACACCGGCCCATGTGCCCGGCCGCCCGCTGCGCCGGGCCTGCAACCATGCGCCCGGCCACCCGCTGCGCTGTGTCGAGCCGCCCTGGGCCGCCGCACAGGGCCCCTGCGCCTCATAGTCGAGCCGCCGTTGCACAGGGTAGCCCGCTGCCGGTCGCGCCTAGCACTGGGGCGCGCCGCCAATGCTGGGCCACCGCTTCCGCAGTCGACCTGCAGCCACTGCCGCTCCCGCGCCCGGGCCCCTGCCGCTGCTGCGCCGCCCCTCGTGCCCCGCCGCCACTGTGCCTGAAGCGCCGCCGTCGGCCCGTCGCGCGCCGCCCCTCCTCCGTGCTAGACCGCGTTGGACCACCACGGTGCGCCGCGCCAGACCGCCGCTTGCCCGCACATGCAGATCCGGAAAGAAGGGGAGGCGGTTGCGGCCTAAGGAGAGGAGGAGCATGATTTGCGGCCGGCGGATCCAGAGAGCAGGTGGTGGGACAGTTTGAGCCGAAAAAAGGGGGAGGAGAAGCTCCTGGCACCCATCGGTTTTGACTGGAAGGGATAAGGAAGGAGCCGACTATTTTGCGAATTAGCCCCCGGATTTTTGGGGTATCACGAGTAGGAGATGGCATTTTTCGGTTAGCCCCTAAATTTTGGTTAATTTAGACTGCATTCAATGGAACCGAAAATAGGGCACATTTTTTTGGTCATGGTGATGGCTTTGGTCAATGTGGTGATGGCTTTTTGACTGTTTGCGACAGAGATTGCAGAAAGAGAGATACTCGCTTACGATTTTTGATGGTACAGATATTAGTTTTTTAACGTGCACTACAATTAACTTATAGACCTCATCTTAAAAAAAATACTCCGTTTAAAAGTTAGTTACTGTAGCAAAAGCCAAAAGCAGCTTTTAGAAGCCGCAAAGAACAGGCCCATAGAGTTATGAGTATACCCCTACTGTATATTATAATTATAATTTGGTGCAGTATGTTGGTTTTTATGTAATTAAAGGCATGAGTTAAAAACTGAGCATACAATATATAGATATGAACCTGCAGTTTGTTGTAATTACAATTTAGTCCAAAAGACTACTTTTGTTTCACATGTTTATTATTCTAGACTATCTTAAATTCTTTATGATCTAGATAACATGTGGTATTATTTTCTGGAATAATGTTTATTCAGCATATTAATTTCTGCTTATTTAGTAATTCTGAAAATTACTTATTAATTAGCAGAATTTTATTAAAATTGCTCGAAAATTTTAGAAAAATCTAGAAAATTCCAAAAAAAATTCTAGATTGTTAGAAAATCCTAGAAATAAGATTTTTAAGTATATGAGCTTCTGTAAATTTGTGAGACTTGGATTTATTACACATTGGAAGTATCGTATTTTTATAGTTTATTTCCTAGCACTGTTTGTTTGGGGATTTATTTAATGGGTTAGTAATTCTGAAAATTACTTATATACCTTACTAATTATAAGAAAATCCCAAGAGGTTGCTAGGAAAATCTGGGAAATAATACTTTATCTACTGAATAGATAAAAGTAAATTGTTACTCTTTTGCACTATTTTCATGCAGTTGAGATTACTTAGTGTGTGTGTGTGTGTGTGTGTGTGTGTGTATATATATATATATATAATTGCATAAATATTGTATGATATTGGGCATCATTAAGCGGATACTTGCATGCCCCGAATGGCTACACATTGTATCACCTAGAATTATTTAATTGGCATATAGTCGTACCACTGTTAAGCCTGAAGCAGACAGAATTATACCCTTTAGCACTAAAAGGTAACAACTTGTAGTTGGTGAGGAATCGCCCTTACTCTATCCTCTAGTGTTACTGGTAGCCCTGAAGGCATTTTGCCATGTTCTATTGCTCTTTCTAGGACCAGAAGTCTACATGCAAGTATTACTCCGCATTACACCGCATTGTGTCTAGACAAAGTTTAGATAACCCTTATGTTATCATAAACAGGTGCATTCATATACAAGATTATGCCTATGGTGAACAATATGGAGACCAGCAGCATTCTCCTAGTTATCCCTTAGCTTTATGTGGATGTCGTTTTTCCTATATAAGTAGCATCAATTGTATAGATACAGCTCCTGTCGAGCTTGATCTTGCTCATGAAGAGCACCTCTTATCTTTTGCTGAAATTATGCATTAAATAATCTTTTCCCAGATTCCATAAAAATTTGGTCTAAGTTGTTCTGTTAAATCTTATCTCTGCTGAATAATTGCTCAATAGATCACATTGCTCGTAGCGTATCTTACCTAAAGTAAGATTAATTAATCATACATGGAATAACATTTGTAAATATTATGCCTGATTTTTTAAAGGAACGATATGCCTAAGTTCATTATTGCCCAGATGGCAACAGGAAAAGTGTCATTGAAGACACAAGAAATTTAGTCAAATAACTAGATCCTAAAAGGATCACCTCGACTAGAAAAAAGCTATAAACCCCAAAGACTTTAAGTCTATATATAACCCTATCTTCCATATTACCAAGTGTGCGTTGTTTTTACGCCAATAAAATTATACACTTGAAGTAGTATAATAATAACTTATTGCTAAAGCTCTAAGTTAATTTAAAGAAAATGCTCGAAGCATGCATTCTCATTTGAAATTTTATGGTTGGCGTGAAAAGGGGGAGGAACTTGGGGTATATAAGGAATATTGGAACCTCCGAGGAGAGTACAAACAAGCATTGTGGTATATCCTAGGTCCACTACAGAAGTAAATAAGCCTGAAGCTATAATTTTGAGAGATAATTGAATCTTCTATCTACTGTTGGCAATCATTGCAACCCCCGAAGGATAGTTGATTTGTCTCCAGTAATATACTAGTCGCCAGCATGCGACCACATACATGGTTATTACACGGTAGCATGAAGCTACCGCACATATACCACTGGAAGCTATAACCATTTGCCTGAAGCAAATATAACTCTCAAAATACTAGACGACCTATTGGATATTAATGATCCCGAATGATCTAAATATGTCATATTTAGTTGACATTATAAATTGTAACAGGCATATAAATTACCTCCTGAATTAATCACATATATTCCTGAAGAATAATTATTCTATCTGGGAGGTTGAACTAGATGTATATTCCAGCAGAATATATATAAATATATTCCATGTAGATTAATCGTCAGACGTGTTTTATGTGATAGTGTTATATTCATACTTTTGCCAACATCATGAAGATGTACTTTATGCTGTCAAAGCATAATACATGTTGCACTAACACAAAATCTGAAGTTTTATGCAATCTAAATTTGAAGTCAGAAGTATGAGAAATTAGATCATAATATTGGGCAATATATAAGAAGCTGGAATATTTCTGCTATCGCAGATCAATAACCCAACAGATATTTGGAATCATCTACTAGAAGTAGAGATGCGCAGTTATCCATGCCACCGCATTAATAAATATCTAGCTCACTGCATTAAGAAAGGAACCCCAATCAAGGATTAGTGTGTATTACGAGAACCAATCATTTCCCATATGATATCACCACCATAGCATACCGAGGGGATTTTAAAATATGCTACTAAGCAAGATCACATCTCGGCATTAGGGGGAGAGTAATGCCCAAAATATTCGAATGCCGAGATATTTTCCTGAAGAAAGATCTTTACTATATGGTTCACGTACTAATTAAGCGAATACTCCTGTACGCTAGACGCGACTGCCAGATTTTCTCTGCTTATTGCATGGAGGAGTTACATAGTATTTACCTGAAGTAAATGTGTCGTTAAGTTTGAAATACCCCGGGTTGAATAGTATTTTCATCTTTGTGAAATTGACTTATTGGTCAGTAACCTAAACTCTACGGGGACGCCTATGGATCTAAGGTCTGGTGACACTAGTCAAAATAATCGTTAAATACTCCTTGAATACTCCAGAAGAAAATTCACCCCGAAGGTGAAATACCTCATGAAGAGGTTCATCCCGAAGATGAAAACCCCAGTAATAAGACGCGCGCATTTTACAATACTGGGGAACACGGAACTACTAAAAAGCCTTCGTTTTGGGAAATGACGAAGTCTTGGTTAAACACTGAAAGACACTCAATTATGAGTGTATTTGGAGAAAAGTTGTCGACAACCAGTTTTCCTTTAAAATTGCTAAAGCTTCTCGTATGAGAACATAAATTCAGAACCAAAGTCCATGGCTGAACACTTGAAGTGTTCATATCAGGTCGAAATGAAAGAAAGCAATTAAGGCCGAACCATAATCGCAGATGAAAGTCTTGGAACCTGTTTGTTCAAGACTTAATAGGTCATTATGAAATAATGAAGTGGTGAAAGAGATGGTTCAAGGATCCCCGTAGAGATCTATATTCTCCAGTTATGAATAATGTTCCGTTATATATATTAACTCTGGCAGATGACAATAATAAGATATGCAGTTATTGGATTCTGAAAATCCTTGACGAGAACCCTGAAGGAACCCAAAACTTGATCCCTGAAGGACTCGATATTTTAAGAAGGAAGTAAATTGCAACACGTACATATATGTATACAAAACTCATACCTGATAAACTCTTACATAAAGAAAGAGTATCTCCTAGAAGAGAGAGCATTTCCCTGAAGTGAAATCACCAGTTGATCGAAAATACACCAACGATTGCACAATCCCTAGAAGTGGATAAGGACCCATCCAAAACCCGAGAAAATGAAATGAGGAAGTAAAGAACCAGAAGTTCGCCACATAAGACATATATAGTGCATTTTCTATTAGAAACTGATGATGTGGCAATGTCCTCTATTACCACAAAGGTATCACATGTTTGGTGTTTATGGCAAATTCATTAATCCCCTAAGTGCCAAAATTAAGGCTGGTTATATTGATTCTGTGGTAGTATGACCATACTATTGATTCTATAAAATAAACTTTTGGTCATATGATACTACTCAGATATAGTTATTATATGTTAAAGAATCTGAAAGGTTCTGATAAGTCACATCCTGAAGAAAATATGATATTGTAATTAATTACTCCTATATCCTGATTAGGATAAATATACTTGCCTACATTCATTTCTTAAAATGTATTAAAGGTAGTGGAACAATAGGACTTCACCGGAAGTGGTCTTCAGGGGGAGTATATGCTAAATTTTTATAATTATGCATGAGATTTAGAAAATCTTGACTTTAGTCAAATCCAGAAGATATTGACTTGATGACCACGACCTTGAAGGTTTACCACCTATCAATATATGTTCAATTGATGGACATGATAAAGGACTTAAAGATCATAATATATCCTGAAGATAGTTTATAAATCCTGAAGATAAGTATTGCAAATCTTGAAGATAAGCGTTGTACTCTTTTCCCTTAGTAAGTTTTTCCCATTGGGTTTTCTTACTTAAAGGGTTTTTAATGAGGCAACAACTGTAACACAATTTTAACGTGTGCTATGTACTCTTTTCTCCATTCCTTTTTTCCCACTGGGTTTTTGGAAGGAGTTTTTAATGAAGCATATGCATATCGTGGTATAAAGTCTCACCAGAACGTGCTTTGGCTTAAGTGAATGATTAGCTACATCCAGAAGTTATGTTGCACACATACCGATGATGACCCTTACCATTATCTATGAAGATAATACAATTCATGACGCGAACGGGCTGTGATAAAAGTAATAACAGAAGCATATTACTCTTAAATTCTTTTATCCTCACGAGCTTCAGAAGAGCAAAGAGGAAAGATACTGAAGCTAAGTCTTGTGATGATCTGGCAGATATGTTCACAAAATCTCTCTCAGCCTCTATCCTCCAGAAGCGCATGCGAGGTATAGAGATAAAGCGACTTAGAGAGTTACAAGGTTTAGAGGAGTGAATCCCTAAACCATAGCCCTTATTTAAGACTAGAAGTCTTATATGATTCTGAAGATCTAATGTTGTACTCTTTTTCTTTGTGAGTTTTCCTGAAGTTATCTCACGTAAAGTTTTTTTTTATGAGGCAACAAATGCGTCACAAGGAACGGATGCAATGTACTCTTTTCTCCATCCCTTTTTTCTCACTGGGTTTTTGGGAGGAGTTTTTAACGAGACATGTGCATGCCATAGTATTCGCCCAAGGGGGAGTGTTAAGAAACTGTAGGGTTTCAGTGATGGGCAAATATCTAAACTACCCCTGTTCTATTCTTCTATATATATAGAGGCTTTGTGCCATGTAATGAGGGACAATCAATGATCAATAAAGACTACAATTGGGCTCTCTATTTCTGGTATTCTTGTGTGTAATTATTGGATTAATTGCGGAGATCATATTGTGTATTGCATTACCGTTCGTCGATCAACATTATTTCTCAACACTACTAAGCTATTGTATCTATAGGTCTGTTGCCGCGTTGGAGCCAACCTACTACACAAGCAGTTGGAGCACACCCTCAAGCAGCACTGGAGTAGTCTTGGCACGAGGAAATGGCGCTGCCGAAATCATGTCATCGTCTATCTGGTTAAGGTACCATTTGGAATAGCGATGATTTCTGATTTTTAACTGAAATATTTTATTATAGCTGATTAATTTTTTACTGTAGCTGAGTTAACTTATTAGATATAATTAAATTTAAAAAATATAAAAATAATAACAATATGCTAATCTAGAATGGATAATATAAAAAAATAAAAAAACAAAATATATACAGTATACCGCCGAACGCCACTGCTCATTGCGCAGGCATCGCGTGTTGAGCCACACAAAACACACAGTAGAGAGATGGGCGTGGGATGTGATGGTACGACAACATGGCTATGGTTTTCTGCTGCTCTTTACAAGCGCACGCAAAACAACGCAGGTTAATGTTCAGGCAAGACCCCTAGGTGATGCGGTTGAGGTCCAGGCAACCGATCCACAGGCTTCTCGTCAGCCTCTTCTGCGGCAGGTTAAAAAAAACTGAGTAAACTCTTAATAGCGGATGCTAAATAGTGAGACAATGATTTAGACATTCAATACTAATTAACTAAACTGTAAATAAACACTCGTAATAGGTGGGTTACTACGTTTTTAACCCACTTAACCGAATACTGATAATCCGCTTTGAAAAAGTTATTTCAATAAACCGTTTCGAAATATTAATAGAGAAATCGTCTCATTTATTTTTTAAAAAAATATATAAATAATTAACCATAAACTGAAAAGAAGGGACTATTTTCAGAGCTTCCCTGCAATAGTATAATTTCTGCAATCTTAACCTCTGCTCTTGCATAAGATGGTTTTACCAATTCTTTCACATGATCATAACACAGCATCGTAAACTTTCCAAGAGATCACGGGATGATAATCAGCCCCACTAAATTCAACCAATTTTAGGTCCCACCGATCAGTCAGTGTGGACATGGAAATGAGCACACATCAATGGACATGGTAGTAGTTTAGGGAGAGATGAGTGAGAAATAGCAGCACCCTTGGCTTGTGGTAGAGCATGTCGGGTGCGATCTCGTAGAGTAGAGGTTCTCGTCCACAGCGTTGACCACCCTGCCCGCCGGGTAGCTCTCGGCGGCGAGGCCCCCGTCGTCGGCCACCCCTGCTCTGCTTCCCCTGCTGCTCTCCAAGCCGCACCACCACCATGTGCTGCTGCTTCCCCGACTCCACCTCCGGTGTAGCACTGTCACTCCACTCCACCAAACCAAGCATAGAAACAAAATCCCAACTTGTACCGCTGGTATTTTCTTGGGCCATAAAACACAGAAGAAGAAAGACTCGTGTATACTACCATGTTTTTTGGAGAAAAAAAATACGTACAAGAGTAGATCATTTTTTTGGGGAGGGAAGTTTCGGTACACTAGTTTGTAAAAAAAAAATGCGTACGAGTAAATATCATTGCTTGAGTGTGGGAACTTATCGTGTTGCAGGTCTAGGTACATTTGTGCTCCGTATTTTACCACATGCCTATCTGGTAGTGTTGAATCATGCTAAACGTACCCCATTTTTCAGCAAGTACTAATTAAGCAATGATGAATTAGCAAGGGAAAACTCCAAAGACAAACTTTTGCCCTACTTTGTTCAAACAATTTCCGCACTGTATGACGTAATATAATCTACACACAGGACAAATCTTACGAATGGCGTGGCATTAGTCACCTTCTTGACTGGCTTTGGCGAGGGTGGCAAGGCCACGACCAGCCCGGCCTGCATGGCGGACTCGAAGTACTGGGTGACCGGCCAGTCGCCGTCGCCGTATCCGTAGCCAACGTGGTCATCGTTCCACTCCCCGAACGCCGGGATCCGCCGCCGCCTCGCCCTCACCTTCTACACACACAAGAATGCATCAAAAGACGGTAATCATAGAACAGAAGAACCAGAGACGAAGACAGAGATGCATGGCATTTGGCGATCGTCAGCCTGGAGCTTGCTATACCTTCATGGCTGCGGAATGCTAACGCCAAGCTGAGGAGGGTGCTGTAGGAGACTAGGAGCATGGTGGAGAAGTGTAAGGGTGTATTTATAGAGCGAGACTTGGGAGCGTTGTGGAGTGGAGGGGGAATGTTTTGTTTTGTGCTGTCCATGCTGGATTAGGTGGTTACAGAAAGAGAACAGGTGCAGCGGTGCAGTGCGAGCATGCCATGTGAGGCACTTCTCTGGGAAGTAGGAGTGGTATGTTAATTAATGGAATGTGTTCTGCAGTATCCTAATCTATTACTGACTTCCTTGTATAGTTTGATTAGGATAGAAACAATGGATATAGATAGAATCGGATTCAGTTACTAAATCTGTTGTATTGTGATCCGAGATTGTCGGACTTACTATTCACCATAAGGCGGTTTTGCCACGGCAATATATCTAGAGCCTCTGTAGCACCGACACGTGTCAAAACCGCCGTATCCGTGTCCGACACGGATACGACACGGATACAACACAGACACGGCGCGGACATGTGTCGCCGACGTATCGGCCGAATTTCTAATTAATTTTAATCGCTAAAATTTCCGACATATATCGAACACGGTCAATACATGCGTCGGACACAGCCCGAACACGCCGGCCCACAAGACGGCCGGCCCAGGAGAACGGTCGGCACCCTAACCCACGCCACGCCTGCCCCCGTCCCGACCCCATTCCCCACCCGGCCACTCGCAGTCCTCCGCATCGCCCTGCTGGGAGCGCCGCCGCTCCTCCCCATCTCCCTGCTGGGAACGCTACCGCCCTCCCCATCGCCGGCGCTCCGCCCCATCGCCGGCCCGCTCCTCCAAGATCTTCACCGCCGCTCTCCCGCATCGCCGGCCCGCTCCTCCAAGATCTTCGCCGCCGCTCTCCCGCATCTCGTCGGCGCCTCCTCTAGCCGCCGTCTCCCGCGTCTCCTCCCGTGCGGGCCGTGCGGAGCCAGCTGCAAGCCTGCAAGATCTTCGCCGGCTTCACCGGCTTCAGATCTCCGTCGTCCTCCTCTCCGTGCTTCACCGGCTTCAGATCTCCGCCGTGCGCCACTGCTTCGTCGTGCTTCACCGCCAGCTTTCTCCCCGCTGCTGTCTCCTGCCGAGAGCTGGCACCGAGGTATCTGCCAGTGCCGACTGTGATTTACTTCTGTGATGCATTAGATGATCAAAGATTGCATTAGATGATATTAGTTTGTCTCTGGAATCTAGATGCTAATATTAGTTTGCAACTTTGCATTAGTAGTGTAAGTCAGGAAGTGTGTAACATTAGATGATTGCAATTGCAAGAATGTAAATTGATGATTGTTTGTTTCATTGTTCTAGAAAAATGGAAGCCGCTAATTCTAGTGCTAGAGAGGATGAAAATACCAGCAGTAGGTTGAAGCTTCCATTGTGGAATCATGTTGATGTTCTAGACAGGGGTGGTCAAGGGGGAGGAAATGTAAAATGGAGATGCAAGTATTGCAAATATGTTGGTACTAGTAGCTACTCTAGAGTCAAAGCGCACTTGTTCTGGAGAATTTAATGGTTTTGATTCTATTTATGATAGATGGATCCTTGATCCAATGAATTGGTGGGTAAATCATGGACAATCCGTTCCTATGCTACAAAGTTTGGCTCTCAAATTGGTTAACCAACCGGCCTCATCTTCTTGTTGTGAAAGAAACTAGAGCACATATAGCTTCATCAACAGCATGAAAAGAAACAAATTAACTCCTGAGCGTGCTGAAGATTTGGTATTTGTACATAACAATTTGAGACTTCTATCAAGAAGAACAGAAGCATATAAAACAGGGACAACTAGAATGTGGGATGTGGGAGGAGACAGTTTTGAATCTTTAACTGGTGTTGGTATTCTAGAGGTTGCTCAGCTCTCTCTTGAAGAACCAGAGTTGCAGGGTGTGTTGTTTGAAGATGAGCCTACTGCGATGACCCAAGAAGAAAATGAGGACGAAGTTGAAGTCTAAGAGTCTTATGCTGTCTTTTAATTAGCTATTTAACCTTGCTACTAGAATTCAAGTTTGTGATGTACCTTAAGTTGAACCACTCCTATGTTGTATGTTGTATGTTTGGTTGAACTCTACATTTAAGTCTATATGTTTGAACTTGGCTACTTATTATTATTTATTGCCTTTCATTATCAATTATCAATTGTTGTTGCTCTATTAGTTTATTGTTTTGTTTATTCAAGAATCAAATATACATGTTATCTTTGTAGTCTTGCTTATCTGATCATGTTACTTTTTTCCCAGGTTAATGGAACATTGGAATTCTTATTTCTGCAAATGGTATTCACATCAACATTTATCGTCATGATTAATAAAACAATTGATGACTGATGAGGTATATATTCTCCTAATATACACTTTACAAATTACATGTTTACATAATTTCAGTTTGACAAGCATAAGGAAACATAGAAAATAATACATATATATATATATATATATGTAATTTATTTATTATTTTAATATATATAGCCGTGTCGCCGTGTCGGTATTTTTGGGAAAATAGCGAATTCCCGTGTCGGTGTCGTGTCGTGTCGACGTATCCGTGTCCGTGCTGCAGAGTCTAGAGCTTGCAGCCCAGTTTCTCTATACTTTCTCTTTTACATGATATCAGAGCCTCTCTTCTCTCCATATCATGTCTCTCCAATCCTCCAGCACCTCTGCTGCATCAGGTGCGATGAACTCTGCTGCCGTCGAACTGCTTCCGACGCCGCCATTCAGCCATCTGATCAACATCAAGCTGACACGGGAGAATTATCTCCTCCGGAAGGCATAGATCATGCCTTACCTTCGAGGGCAACAGCTTCTCGAGTTTGTTGATCGCTCGGCTGCTCCTCCGGCCAAGACAGTCACGAAGACAACTGAAGAAGGTGCCTCGGTTGAAAATCCTGAATATGCAGTCTGGTTGCAAAAGGATCAAATTGTCCTCGGCACTCTCCTATCATCCCTCCCTCCAGAGGTGTTGAGTCAAGTGCTACTTCTAACCAGTACTGCCGAGGTGTGGACTGCTTTAGAACGGATGTTCTCGTCACAGTCCCGAGCAAGAATCATGCAAGTGCGGATGCAACTTGCCAATACTCACAAGAGAGATCTGACTGTTGCCAAGTATTTCGCCAAGATGAAAGCACTGGCGAACAATATGGCAACAACTGGACATCCACTACAAGATGAAGAACTCGTCTCCTATATACTTGCTGGACTTGATTCAGAATACAACCCCCTGGTTCGGTTAGTCTTAGTGACCTTTATGCGCACCTCCTGGCGTTTGAGATGAGACTGGAGCTACAAAGCTCAATGGCAAATTTCTCCAACTCGACGCAGCATGCATCAATGCAGTCCTCCAACACCTCGGGACACTCTTTTAATCCCTCGGCCAATATTGCTTCAAGGGGATACAAGGGAGGCTGAGGACGACACTGTGGTGGCCGAGGATATGAAGATGGATCGAGGCAAACACGACAGGAGGGAACAGTAGGGCAACCTGCTAGGTATGTGGAAAGGTTGGGCATGTCGTGTTGAAGTGTTATCACTGTTTTGACCATTCGAATTTGGCGAAGGACAACACAAAAAGAGTTACTGCAGCAGCTTCATACGGTATTGACACCGATTGGTACACCGACTCCAGCTCAACTGATCATATCACAAGCGAGCTTGACAAATTGACAATGCACAAAAGTATAATGGCCAGGATCAGGTGCAAGCTACAAACGGCACAGGTATGCGCATTAGTCAGATTGGTCATTCTACTATTTATACCCTTGGTCGAAATTTACTTTTTAATAATGTCCTTCACATTTCAAAAGCCACTAAAAATATTCTTTCAGTGCATCACCTTGTCTCTGATAACAATATTTTTATTGAGTTTCACTCTGATTATTTTTTGATCAAGGATCGGAGAACGAGGAGAGTTCTTCTTCACGGTAGAAGCCAATCGAATTTTAGTTAGGCCGACTTGTGCAGCTAAACCTAATAATGCACTGGCCGAGTGGAATTTGGGGTGAACCAAGAGAGTTCCCGATGGACTTAGGCACGCTCGTCTTGAGCTGATTCAGTAAATTATATCACAAAAATCTGATACTATTAAATCAGACAACCTGGAGAACCTGGCCGTACTCCAGGGATCCGAAAAATGAGGATTCAACCTAAGAGCTTCAAGGATGGTTTTCGCCGCTCGAGTCTCATCACAACCGACGTTTGGACTTAACCAAAGCCTAGCTAACAGTCAACCTCGACGTGCCATCCATGACAGTTTGATATTACCCCTTTGGGTTTCTCCCGAATGCCAAGGGGCAGGATGCTAGTGTTGAAGGAATGATTTTACTCCTCCACTAATAGGACCCACTCTACAAAGGATACTCACATAAATGTAGTAATACTTAAAAAGGACGATTATACCTCCTATTTGTATCCATAGGGTAGCTATTCCCCCAAGGGGCATTTCGGTCATTTATATAGGCCCAAGAGTCTATAAATACCCCGTATAACCCTCGTTTGGGGGTGAGCTCTCATGAACAATAAAGAAGCACATTCAAACTGGCGAGCCCTCAGGGCTCCCTCCTCAAAGGTAATCCCCTGTTGGCTAGCCGACAGGAGTAAAGCGGTCCTCTTGGACCCCCCCCCCCGAACCTGTATAAACCCCTGTGTCAGTTTTACTCTCATGGACAACGGTCCATAATACGACTGACGTCCAACTTCTCACTTTGTGTTTGGATTTCACTCCTACAACAATAATTTTAGTAGCAATTGATTTTCATAGAGTAACACTTTTTCATATGTAAATTCAAAACTAAAAATTCCAGCAAAATTGTGATGTCAAAATTAAATATTCAAATAAAAGTTAATTGCTAAGGAAATGGAATCATCTAGAACCATGTGGATCTTTGCAAGCATTACAACATTGATGACACATATAGTTAAAAGCAATAAAAACATGATAACAGTAAATCGAGCAAAAAAAAACTAATTTTAGCATTAGATGGTATATTCAATCTGTATGTAAAAGATCTGATATCATGAGCCAAGTAGGATCCACATTAGTGGTGATACCTTGATATTTTAATTTTTTTTTCTTATAATATATATTTTGAAATTTAAGTAATCTAAGTTTTTAAAACAATATTTTATAAACTAGCCCGTGCGTATGCACGGTTGGCGACTAGTCAATATAATTCTGAATAAAATAAAAATAGCAATTTGAGTTTGATACAAATTTCAAAGTAAAATCCCTAGAAAATTATAATTTAGAATATTTTTTTAAAAAAATAGCAACTAGATTTGTATATGAATTTCAACACAAAATTAAAATTGTGAATAAAAATAAAAAATTGTAATTTAATTTTCATACGAATTCCAAAGTAAAATATCTAAACAACAATAATTTAATTTCCATACGAATCCCTAAGTAAAATCCTTGAAGAAATATAATTCAGAATAGAAATAAAATAAAATAAGTAATTTGATTTCGTACATATTCCAAAGTAAAATCCTTAAATAATTATAGTATGGAATAAAGTTAGCAATTGGATTTGTAGATGAATGCTAAAAAATTTAAAGCTCAGAATAAAAAAGAAAAGATGATTTGTAATTTGATTTCTATACGAATTTCAAAGTAAAATAGGAGGCTGCGACAGCGAATTTTGGCCTTGAGCAGGTTGAGGGGCAAAGAGGAGGTGGATGCATCCGCTAGAGATAGATGGGGATTGGTGGAGGTATGGTAGAAGGGAGGTAGCGGGAGAGGTGAACAAGGGGCCGGGCCCGAGAAGAGCACTGCAAGGCCACCGAAGAAGAAGAAAAAGAGGAGGGGGAGGTGAGCCAGAAGAGCACCAACAGGGCGCTGGAGAAGAAGAGGGGTGAGAAGGTTGGGGCAAAAATGTCCATAGTGGTGATGAGGCAAGCCGCATTTGTTATTTAGCTGAAAAAAGTGGTATGAGGGTAAAGTGCTTGGAAGGACGTAAATTGGGCAGGAATTTCCTCTTGGTAGGCGCATTTATATGTTCCGTAGTGTTTGAAAGTTTCTCACATGGCTGGCAACCACGTTGATTGGGCTGCGCTCCAGCTAACTTTGGCCCATCTAAACAAAGTCCATACAGAGAGATCATCCTCGAACTTGAGAACACAATGTGAACTCCAAGCTCACGGCTCTCAAGCCAACAGCAGCACTACTTAGTCGAGTTCGTACATCCAGATTATTTCAAAAAACAAATCATGCATCCAAGTTCATACAACAAGGAAGTTCTTCAGCCAACACAAGTTTCTCCGAATCAAATGACGAAAGTAAGTAAAAAAGAAACTAAAGGGGTGTTCGGAATAGCGATAACTTATAGTTTTTGGTTAAAATTTTACTGTAACTAACTGATTTTTTACTGTAACTGAGTTGACTTATTAGGTATAATTAAATTTTTAAAAAAATATAAAAATAAAAACGATAGGTTAATCTATCACGAACAATACAAAAAATACAGAAAAAATAAAACACAAAAAAAGATAAAAAAAGAAAAAGATAAAATTACTATAATGCATGAGAAACCGACGCCATGAAGCCCATCACCATCTCCATCCGGTCCTAAGAAATGTTGTACAATTTTTATCCAATGCATGCATAGGCAACGTACGCATAGGTGATACAAGTAGGAGCATCTCACCTTCTCCATTTGAAGAACGCGCAGAATCAGATCTCGGTACATTCCAGCTTCTTATCGCATTGTGCATGCCCTAAGGCTAGGACACGTAGCCTGCTCCTACTATGCCGTGTGAGTGACTGACATTAGCCTGTCCCCCAGATGAGAGCCTGTACGCCAGAAACATTTCAGGTCTATGAAACAGTCTTCCCTTGTCAGGTGCCGCAGCCTCTATATATATATATATATATATATATATATATATATATATATATGCGCGCGCGCACAACCAAGTAAATTAGGGACTGTATTGCCTAGTTGATTAGTTTTTTTATTTTTAATTATTTTTTTATCTATTAGGTGAGTATCTTCTAATGATCTTTTTTTAGAAATGAGGAAATTATTTTTGGAGGGATGGAGGAATTAGTACTATATAATTTTAAATAATTAAAAAATTTTAATTAATTATGTAATAATAAAACCGAACAAATTAACAAACAACTTAGCCTCACCACCTCTGCGCCTTCCAACTCCTCGCCTCCCTCAATAGAAAAATGGCTACTCACACCTCCGCGGCCGACGCCGATGGCGGAAGCAGCGGATTTGTCAACGCCCAAACCGGCTACTGCGCGATGACCAAGTCGTTCCGCAGCCTCCGCCCGCCGGTGCCACTGCCGCTGCTGGGTGTCCCGCTCTCGTTCCCGGCGTTCGCGTTCTCGCTCCTACCGTCACCTCCCCCCGCACACCCAGCCTTCCTCGACGCCGCCACCGGCGAGGCCATTTCCTACCCGGCGTTCCTGTCCCAGGTGCGCGCGCTCGCCGGCGCTCTACGCTCGCGACTCCGGCTTGGCCTTGGCGATGTAGCGTTTGTCCTCGTCCCAGCGCGGCTTGACGTGCCCGTGCTCTACTTCGCGCTTCTCTCCGTCGGCGCGGTCGTGTCCCCTGCCAACCCGGCCCTCACTGCCGCCGAGGTGTCCCGCCTAGTCTCCCTTTCCGGAGCATCCGCCGCATTCGCCGTCTCCTCCACTGCTGCCAAGCTCCCCGCCGGCCTCCCCACCGTCCTCCTCGACTCCCCACAGTTCCGCTCCCTCTTGGAGAACGACCAAGGGAAGGAGTCGGCGCTGGACACGGTGGTGGTGCGCCAGTCGGAGACAGCGGCGATCCAGTACTCCTCGGGGACGACGGGGCGGGTGAAGGCGGCGGCTCTGCCGCATCGGAGCTTCATTGCAATGGCGGCGGGCTTCCACGCGCTGCGGCCTAGGCCGAGGAAGGGTCACGAGAGGACACTGCTGGGTGCGCCGATGTTCCACTCCATGGGGTTCTTCTTCGCGCTGAAGGGAGTGGCGCTGGGGCTGACGACGGTGGTGATGACTGACGAGGCCGCCCGGGCCGGGTTAAGGGGGGTTGTGGAAGCGGCGGAGCGGTGGGAGGTCACGGAGATGACGGCATTGCCGCCGGTGGTGGTGGGGATGGCGAAGGAGAGGTTCTGGCTTGCGACGCTGGAGCGGGTGATCTGTGGAGGCGCCCCGTTGCCGAGGGCGGCGGCGGACAGGTTCCGACGACGGTTCCCGCACGTGGATCTGTGCATGGTGAGTTCTCTATATCTGCATGTCGCTTTCTTTTGTTGTGTTACCGGTGAGTTTTTTTTTTGTCGTTTCTTTCTTCGGAATTGCTAAAAGGGTGTCGAATGTTTTTGAGCCCGACGAGTTCTTCCTGTCTGGCGATGACAGCAATGAGTTATGGCTGTGGTTTGATAAATTAAAGTTAGGATTTCATCTGGTTAGGGGTTTAGATTCATTAAAACCTATATTTAGAGAAAGACCGAGGTGGCAAACGCATAGTGGTGGATAGCTGTGACAACGGTAATGACCGGCGAAGGATGGCAGGCGCAAGACAAGAGAGATTAGGAAGTAGCAAGCGGTGGTGGTGGATCTGGTGGCTACCACCACTAGATATGGGGAACGAGGGCGATGGGGAAAGTGAGATGCAATAGAGGAGGAGACGGCGGCAAACGTGGACGAGCGTAGGAGACGGCAACAACAGCGGAGGGCCATGGCGCTAAACTGTGCCAACATCGAGGACAGTGGCGAATCCAGGATTTTTAGAATGGGTATTCGGAGTTTAGAGTAAGATCGATACTGATACATCGATACCGCGATGTACGTTTCCTCTAAAACACCGATATAACGATACATGTATATAGATATAATAAAAATATAGAAATTAATGATTTCTTATGAGAAAATGCGCGACATAATGCTAGCACAATCTAATAAGCCATTAGTGCAATGTTTCCAAGACAGTAAGTACTGAATGCATGCTACTCAAAGTTAAAACAGATAATATCATGATACAAGAGAACTAAAACTGCAATAATACGACAAGAAGAGTGCCAGACAGACGACCCTGCATCCCCCAAAAAGGAGACAAATTTATGAACAGCCTTGGCAATATTGCATCAAAGAATGCAAATATATGAATGATGCAAGTCACAAAATCCCAAGAATATTGGACAAACATAACCTCAAATGGACAAACATAACCTCAAATTAAATCCCGAGTACTTCTTTTCCTTTTCTCTTGGCCATACAGGAAGCCAAATCGAATCCTTGCTCGGATCCGAGGGGGGAAGGCGGCTTAACCAAGTATTTGTCTAATCTAACTATCCACACAAAAATAGCTAATCACCACTGTTTTGCCCAAAAAAGTGGGACAAGAGGCTAAGGACTAATCGACAGAACAAAATATGTATCTTTATGCAGTATATTCCAACCATTTACTACTACTACTACTCAGGATCAATCAACCATTCTTTTACTAAATATACCGTTGCTGGATAGCGCACACCAAGAATCGTAGATCTGTGCACCATACTCTATGAGACTACTACTACAATGCCAATTGCCAAACATGTTTTTCAGATACCAGCAATTACTTTTGCAATGCACACTAATTTCCAGTTCCATTTCAAGTACTTAGCAAAATGCCATTTTTCCGAGAGCACTTTTTACCTGACTGGTGCAGATCTGGAAAGCTAGGAAAGGGCGGACCGGCAGTGGGCGGCCGCGGCCCGCAGAGGGTAGATGTAGGCGGCGCCGCGGCGGCAGGGCCGGCGAGCTGGCGCTGGCGCAGATCTGGAAAAAGGGAGGGCACTGGCGCTGGCGCAGATCCGCGGTGGAGGCCGGAGGGTGATGGCGACGCGCCGCCGCGGCCGATTGAGCACAAACTGAAGAAGGGAGGGCGGAGGGCCGGTGGCCGGAGGGGAAGACTGGCGCAGATCCGCGGTGGAGGCGTCTGGGGCAGTGCCGCAGTGGGGGTGTCAGGGTGGGGCTCGGCCGCTCGGGCCCGATGGGGAAGCGGTGTGGGGGTGGAGCTCTCGTGGGGGGCGGAGAATGACTGAATGAGTCGCTGAGCCGAATAGGGAAGCGGTGGAATGGGCCATGGGGAATGGCCGAATGGGCCGAATGAGGCGGAATGGGGATGAGGCGGTGAAAGCTGATGAGTGTGCACTAAAAATACTGATTTTAGCCCAATTATATATATACATATGTATTATACCCTATATATATATTAGTTTTTTGTTAAAAAAAATGGGTATTCAGCAGAATACCCATGAATTACTGTAGATCCGCCTCTGATCGAGGATGACAACAGCGAGGCAATGAGGAGGTGAGATATGGGGAACGAGGACGATAGGGAAAATGAGATGCAATAGAGGAGGAGACGGCGGCAAACATGGACGAGCGCAGGAGATGGCAACAACAGCGGAGGTCCACGGCGCTGAACCGTACCAAAATTGAGGACGACAACAGCGAGGCAACGAGGAGGTGACACCATGGGTAGCAGCCTGGGCGTGTGGAGTAGCGGTGGTGTTAGAAGCTTAGGGCTATAGCGTTGGGATGCAATAGGGATTGGTGTCGGAACTGAACTGAGCCATTGGATTTCTATTCAATGGATCAAAACAATCAACTAATTTGTGGGCTGTGATCAATCGAAAAAATTAGACTAATGTACAGTCATTCTCTTCTTTGTTCTCCTGTTTAAGCTGTCTGTCTTACTTTCACTATTTCCTAATTTGTGGCCCCCGAAGGGTTGAATTTTTTGTTTTTTTGCGTGTTGTCACCCTGGCTATAAAAATACATTGATCTAGAAAGGGGTGGTGCTCCACGTAGTATCTCATTAGGGAAGGCGGGCTCGCAAGCCTAGCCTGATTTTTAGCGGCCGGGAGGTCTTTTCGCTAATGTGAGAGGCATCGGCAGCCTCAACCACGGTTCAAGCACCGGCTCACGACAGGGCTTGATCATACCTGGACCTACTTCATTTTCTACTCCTGTAGGTTAGGTTACCGATTTTCCTCCGACGAATCCGACGATGACTCTAGGTGAGGGACTTAGGCCTATCAACGGCATTCTGGACCTGCCTTTCTTCGCTTGACGTAGTCCTTTCACCTTATTCATTGGCCTTGTTATGGCCTCAAGCAATCTATGGGGATCTATCATAATCGAGATTGACATAGAGGGCATTGAGCGTCATTTTGCATACATGATGACAACGGTTTGCTAGTTTTTTCATCGTACTACATTGTTGTTTGATTTTATTTTATACCGTTTTGAGTATTTATTGAAATAAAACTTGTAGGCACAAGAAGTCTTAGGAGATCTTGAGATGGAGGACTTGGTGGATGAAATGGAGGAATGAAATGTTCTTATGCTTGTTCAAACCATGAATGTTTGTGGATGAACTATTTACGTATTTTTGTTAATTTTGGATGTATAGTTTAAGGGGTTTTATGTTAGATAAATATTCGTAATCGTATTCGTTTGATTTCGTATTCGATCCGTGATCTCAGTCCGTATTCAGTATCCGTATCCGGAAAAAATATGAAAACAAATATGGTAGAAGCATTATCCGTCCGTATCGAGTCAATAATAGAGGGATGGCAAGGGAGTCGCTGTACTCCGCCATGGTTCATCGTCGATCAAAACTCTCGCGCCTCATAAAATAATTACAAATAGGGTATATACATATACATATTTAGTGAGAAAATGTGTCTATATTTCATAAGGTCTCATGTCTTTGCAAAAATTCTCAGCATATATAAAGGATACGTATATATGTATACGTGTACGAATGATGTGAGTAAGATGTAAGTGTCGTTCACCAGGTACGCTAAAAAATAGAGGGAGCTTATGTTAGCATGTGTCGTACTAGGCATGTTGGATTTCGGACTAGTTTATGTTGGCTTCTAAAAAGTTAGAAGCAAATATAAATATTCAGTTTTCTGAAATGATTCTATCTTTTTTTCTCATTTCTATCTCACTTTAGAGATAAGGCATGATTTACAGACATATCATGCATCTTATTCCTCTCGCTTCAGTCTTGCACACATATCTCTCTATCACTTTTCCTACCGTTCGTCCTCTCCTACTAAAAGCCACCTCTTTCAGCTATACTATTTATTTCAGCTAAAAACTATCAGCCACAATCAATATAAATATATCCACAATTAGTATGAGTTTGTGTTGGAACAATTCTTCCATAACATTGCCTTGCTAGACTCACATACAGCAAAGTGCCACGAATAAACTCAAAACAATCCTTGGAGGCGATAAAAAGGAAGCATGTTTTAACCGCTGGGCGCGATGTTTACATGAAGGTATTAGCGAACGCTGCTATGGGGACCTCATTCACGATATTGACTAACGCGACGTTAGCCTGCGAATATTTTTTGTTCCCGTGCGTGGGCGTGCTGAAAGGATCGATGGACCTGTAAGAAATTCAGTGGAAAACGTGGTGAGACATGTGGAGCACGAGGCAAGCACATGGGAACACCGTGACGGGTTAGGTTTGTCAGATGTCCGTTAGACATGCCTCCGTCTAAAACGGAATACTTCTGCGCCTACTTGGTTTTATACTAGTAATCCTACATTTGGGCTTGACTTAGACAAATCCGTAACATTAGGACGTTTTTTCGGAGGCACACTTGTCTGTGAAGATGTGTAACTGAAGTTGAGCCCACGGATTGTGATTAAGGAAAATGAACCACTAACACTAGACGTAACACAGCACACCTTTGAGGATGGCCAAAAAAAAAAAACTTCAAAAATTTAGGACAATTGCCACCACGATTTTTTGTTGATAATCATTTTCTATTCATTCAGTCATGTTTGGCCCAATCAACTTTTACAAAATTCATATTCATGTTATTTTTTATTAGTATTTTCATCTCTTCAACGACTAATTTGCACGGAACTTTATATAACCTATGTATGGTATTTTGAGAATTCCTTTTGTTTACATACAATGGCCTCAGAAAAAAATAATTACACAAAAGAAATTCTGAAAACAATACTAGTCAGTAAAGGTGTAGTTTTTTTCATATTAAGGAGTAGTGGTTGTTCTTTTTTGCTTTTGAGAACCCGAGTAGTGTTTGTTGTGGAGCCTTCAATTTAATTAGAAAATTGGGCATTTCATTTTATAAAGAATATTTAATCACTTTCCTTAATATTTGTATAAAGGAAAGAATTAAACTTATGTATCTTTACTACTTAAAAAGAGGTTGCAGTGGAGGGGGGACCACTTATGTATCTTTACTACTTAAAAAGAGTATAACGGTGTTGATGGTGGTGGTAGGTCCCCCCTCCCTTTCCACCTCCCTAAACAATTTTCTTACAAGAATAGAAAAAGTAATCTGTCAACAAACAATTTTCACGTCTCTAAAAATTCTATAATAAGAAAAAATAGCAAAACCGTACTAGGTGTGGTGGAGCCGAGGGTGTGGAGCGTGCAGACAGAGCCGAGGGTGTGGGCCGATAGGCCGATTCCGATGATGTCGATTCGATGTGCAAAGTATAATATGATATTTTTTTAATCTATAGTAAAGCGCATGCATTCAGCTAGCATGTAAAAAAATTTGAGATTTTGAATTGCTCTGATTTATAGAACATTAAGCAAGTCCTTCACAAAATACTAATCGGCGGCTCCGGCCAAAGTCCTTCATAACATGCTCTGATTTTGAATTCGATTTGTTAAAAACCGTCTGTGATATGCCTATATCACAGACGGTTATTTCTTACAAACCGTCTGTGATGCTAGCTATCACAGACGGTTTGTAGTTACCAACCGTCTGTGATATATACTCCACAGATGGTTTGAAAACCGTCTGTGATAACCTTCGATTATCACTGACCTATAAAGTCAGACGGTTCAGAAAACCGTCTGTAATGACGTTTTTGAACCGTGATAATGGTTTCTGTAGTAGTGATTGCATGTGACAGTCAGGATTTAACGTCGACTTTTCAATTATCTACATCTTTGAAAGTATGTGTTCTAGCCAAGATTTAGATAGTGAATGCCAGGTTTACATTATTTTGCTTTTGGTATATTTTTTTGCCTTTGTTTAGAACAGTGTGATGGACGAAAGTGATTGTCCCAATTTAAGTGCGGTTCCATACCACTTAGCGACTGAAGAGATAGGTTTTATCCTATAGTCATACTCTCCCTCCGATCTGAATTACATTTTGTTTTAAGTATTTTAATGACATAGAACAAGAAAAGTGTTGATATTTAGTTTTTAACATAGCTTGCCCCCTGTTAATGGTACACCTATCTCTCTAGCACAATTATCAATAATTAATTAGCAAGGTCATTTGGTAAAAAAATGTTGTCTTGAAAAAAATCATATACCCAGCAAGTATTTGCAAAACCAGCTTACCAAAATGCTATCTATTTCACATACTGGAGGTAATATTTTTTAATTTCCAGTGTGTCATACTTAGCCATCAGATGTAAACATTTCAACTTGACACTCAAATAAGACAAACAAAACAATGTACGATATCCAATTTACTATCAGCAGTGCAAGACAAAATATATGTTGACTTATTAAGGTGCTATTTGAGGTGTACCCTGCCCATCTATTTCTGTTATTCTACCAAATTAGTAGTTATTATGTCCAATTAAAGGCCAAAGCCACTGTGATGGACGACGTACGACCCAGAACACCCCCATGGTTCTGGTTGAACTGTGCTTGGTCAAGGTTTTGATTTAATAAGATGCCCAGCAATAATAATCAGCACTTCCGCAGGCATTAGTTTTCTAAAAATATTGACCTTCGAAACGTTGACAGCAAAGTTTATTTTCCAATTAAATTTGTTGAGGTAATTAAATTGCAGTGATTGTTTCTCCAAAACATCAACTAATTAAGGGTATTATTGCTAATGCTATGATGTCTGAAAACTTCGTTTTCTTTTCATGGTTTGCAAGATACAGCTTTACCTAATAATTTTTTTTATGAAAAATGTAATAGTTAAAAAATATGTAAATAAATACTATGACAGTACCGCTAATTTCTATCAAGAAATCTACTAGCGTTATCTTTTTTGCCTTTACTTCATGCAAGTGGCGCTTCGCAACAAACCACACCTGGTGGTGGTGGTTGGTTGGTTGTGATTCTTGTGACCTCTCTCTGATCAGGGGTGGAGCTAGGAATTAGATATAGGAGAGTAATATAGACAACAAGTAGAGTAGAACCATACCGAATTTACCGATCAAATTGTCACATATCAGAGTAATATATTTTGCAAATTACAATACAAAGAAATTACATCTCTATTAATTTAAACTTAGCTCTACAACTACTAGCAAGATCATAGTAAAGGGAAATTTAGATAGTGATTATTGATTAGATAAGGGAATACCATCGAATGAATGACATAGTGATTACTGAATCTTTTCTTCTTGGATTCCAAGGTTTAACCTGGTACCTGGGGAAAAACAAGATAACTTTTCAGTGAAGGGCAAACATAAAACTACAAAGACAACACAGTAAAGATGAATGATCGGAATGTCTAAATATCTTATGTGCTATCAAGTTCTGATGACATGAATACATGATCCCGTAAATGAAATAATTGACATGCAAAATTCCCCAAGCGGCCAAGCCTTACTATCCCACCACTAGAAGTATGTTCAAGCCTGCAATATCATGTCTTATGCAGGATTAAACAACCAACATCGCTGATTCGCTGTGCACAACAAAAGATGAAAGAAGCATCTTTGGCTGATTCTACCCCTATCTAATACTAGTGTATTATCCTGACAACACAATGAACACACAGAAGATATCTCAGTGGGAGAAATTGCTGTTGCGTATGTACCAGTGGGCAGTGGCCTGGAGCGAGATGGACAGGACTGGAGATGGAGTTGCCGCCCACGACGCGAATATGAAGCGTCAGCTGTCAGTCCTCAAGACCTCAAGTAGACAAGTAGAGATTTAAACTGAACCATCTCGGACTCTCGGTGCTGCATGTTGACGTTTCAAACTGAACCTGCTCGGTGCTACATGTTGGACAGTTGGAGGGTTGGAGCAATACACTAATAATCAATCCTCAACATGCAGAGAAGCCGCCAGCCGGTTGGGGGGTGCCAGGCCCCCCCTTCTCCGCCACTGTCTCTGATCGATCTTCTAGCTCGTTTTTTTTTTATCATTGCAATCTAGAATTCCCAATCATAGCTATAGTTCACAACAACAACAACAACAACAACAAAAAATCACAGTTCTGGTCATTGCTTGCCGCGTCCAGATCCGTGCCGAGCGGCTCTGCCTGCCAGTACTCACGGGTGCATCGTGTAACACCGACTGCAGGTTTAGTTTGCGAGCTCTACAATCGTGTGCCAACAAACTTGCACACAACAACAACAACAAAAATGCCGTCAATCAGTGTTATATATGTTCCTGCGACGACGGTGTTGTACAAGACGCACGGA
Source organism: Melocanna baccifera (assembly GCA_036346265.1). Taxonomy (NCBI): domain Eukaryota; kingdom Viridiplantae; phylum Streptophyta; class Magnoliopsida; order Poales; family Poaceae; genus Melocanna; species Melocanna baccifera. The sequence goes on along the minus strand of CM070706.1, from coordinate 10,526,718 downwards.
TGACGTAGGGAGGGCGCGAGGGGCCGTCTGCTGGTTTCGTTTGACCAGTGTCTAGGGTAGGGCGGTAGGGCATTGTATGTACAATAGTTTATCTCTTATATCAACTCTAAACATGTTCTATCATCGACCAAAAATACCAGACACAACTACTATAATTAGGGGTCAAAATAGGATGGATATGAATGGATATTATCCTTTTCGCATCTTAAACCATATTTTTGCACTAGATTTAGAGTCAGATATGAATATGGATTCGGGATACGGACCCGAGATGGATACGTGACAGAATTAGGTTGAAAAATGAATAAAATAGACGGATAGTACACACATATGTAAAATAGTATATATTGGACCAAACTTTATGAGTACATGATCACCATATCAACCAAACCACAATAATAAGTACTAAACATGAGTCCAATCCATCCCATCCCATCCCATGAAGAATGGTATTGACCTCACTAGCTCACACACCTCTTATCCCGGTAGGCTCGCGTCACCACCATTGCTGCTGCCATGCCACTCCCCACGCCACCGCCGTTCTCCTCCCACCACCTCTGCCTCTGTTTCCCCTCCTGATGAGGACATCTCTCCTATGGATACAACTCATCCACAACAAGGACCACTTACTCGAGCTGTCGTCAACTTAATTACCAGGTGAATTCATTCCTAGGTTCATATATTACTGAGAATAGACCGCTACCTAATGCAAGTGATTTAATCGTGGTTAGGAACCTGGGAAAAGATGAAGGAAAGGGACATGGAGTCATGGACATACAAGGAAGGAATTATGGAGGTCACCACGTCACTTTGGGATCAAGTCAAGCAAGAATTCGAGTTGGACACGTTCTGGCATCGGAGTTGGACTGCTGCGATGGTACGACATTCAAATGGGCATAACTTCCTCATACGGACTCCGTTTGGGGTGTTCTTATACTTCATGGAAAGCTTATGAAGTCTACTTTCCAACAGATCTGACCTCATCTTCAAATTCCATCCGAGCCGACCGCAATCATCAAAATAATCCATATTGATTTCTAAGTCCGAGTCAAAAAGGGTGTTGCGCCACCACCACTTGGGCCCATGGGCCTTGTAACCCTAGGGCGCTGCCCCTGGTCATTCTCTCTATATAGGAGCCGCTGCCGCCTGCTAGGATTTGGATTTCGTTGAGTTTAGATTTAGCCATTGCGCAAACTTTTGTTCTTCAGTTGTGTCAGACGACCACCTGTCAAGACTACTTTCGGGATCCCACCTTTGTTTTTCAATACCATCAATCTTATTTGTAATATCAGTTGTCTACATCTTATTCTTGCTAGTTCTTTGATTGCTCGCAGGGATTGAACTCGTGTTCAGGTTGATCGCGCTTCCGGCTTGATTAATAACATCTTGGAGTTGGTTCAACGATTGCTAAGGTGCAAGCGTCGTCGTACGGTTGTAGTCGGATCGCGAGAGTCACCTCCACCAAAAATCGATAGTTATCAATCTCATCGAAAGATCGGGCACCCCGCCTCCATCACCTCCTTCCCCACCTTGGCCGCTCGCCACGCCACCGCCGCTCTCCTCTATCCACTTCCTCTTCTCCCACCACCTTCGCCTCCCCTTATGGAGAGGGGATGGCGGCAGGGGTGCCGGCCAAAGAGGGGACGGTGATGAGGCTCCTCTGGTTCTCCACTCCTCTCATGCGTGTGCTATATATAGGCGTACGGTGGTTGTGTATCTAGTTCTCCACTAGGGTTAGGAACATGGGTTGGGTGAGGGTGTTGGGCTGCTGGCCTGTTAGGTACAGGCATGTGGTGAAATGGGTCAAATGGCTATTAGGCTGGGTTGGGCTGATGGTAATTACTAAAAATCTAGATAAAAATCATCTCGATATCTGGTCCTGTCCCGAATTTTTTTGAATATTATTTTGCTCAGTATCTTGTTCAGATACAAATATCTGGATCTTATTGGACATTAAATTTCCTTTCCAAGCCGGTTGTCATTGCTGTTGACTCGTTGTCGTCGTCGCGTTCCCACAAACCGCATAGGGGAGCGGACAACACCGCTCCAACAACTTGTTCCCTTGTCGCTTCGCATCTTGTTTTGTGTGCGCGATGGTCGCGTGGGGAAACTACAATATCTTTCCCTCTCCTCGTTTTTTCTCCTCCAACTCAATTTCTCGGTTGACGTGGCAAGATAACCGACGTGAAGGCATAATTATTGGAGAGGCCGCGACAGAAAGCTTTTTGTAGTTCTGTAGTTAGCAGCCCTATGTTTTTGGCCCCGCTCATTTCGGTTTTTTTCGACTTCAGCTTCTAACTTCAGCTTTTTTTTCACTATTCACTACACTATCCACTAACTCAGCTACAGTGTTTTTTCAGCCAGCTACAGTGTTTTTTCAGCCAAAAACCAAAAGCCATCGCTATTCCGATCACCCCCTTTATCATTATGGTCTTTATTCGGTATATGTGGTAATTTTCTATATGTTATGTTTGACCACTAATATACATAAAAGTATATAAATTAACCGTACAAGTTTAGCCTAATAGATTTATTGTGAAAAATGTTTTCAAAAAAATCATAATTTTATAAGCTTGGACTTACATATAATTATTAATATAATAGTCAAAGGTATACCTTGGATACTGCAACATCTAAAATGTCAATACATTTATAATAGAGTCTAACATCAGTTTGTGACACATGGGGTGAATCAAGTGCAAACTGCAAACTCCCATTTCGAACGTCTGATCGATCTAAGAATGACTTTATTGGAGTTCATCAAAGGAAGTAGTGTCCCGCGATGTCAAAGTGGTAACCGACCTTTCGGTGAAATTATGCAAATTGACCTGTTTGTGTATTATCTTTTTATATCATGATATCCGATCGAACTCCATATAAAAACCTTGTCATCAATAGATTTTTCAATCTTTTTCTGATGTAGTGATGGATAATTTCATGCAGTCGACACTTTATCCACTTATGGCATGGTCATGCACTTTCTTTATCCGACCACATCGAGGGGCTCGAGATATCTCTTCTTTTATGTAGAAGGGGCGAATCACATATCTGACTAGTCACTTTTTCTCTGTATGTCTTATAGTATATCTAAAAGCTACTTTTGCAACTACCCAGTTACATAGTAGTATTTGGTAACTCCTAAGTGTGACAAGGATTATACATCATCATTGCTTGAGTCTAACTGACGACACATTAAATATAATAATGTTAACAATGCCTCAAGGTGGGTCAATCCAACATCATATTCTCTAACATGTAACAATATCATTGATTTGATATCTCTATATCTATAATCGAAGAAACATGGTCATCAATCAATATATGTGTTGGTTTATAAGTCAGTAGTGTCCTAACTAGTGACATCCGACCATGGATATTTCAAAATGATATCATTCAACAAATATAGAGCTTCACCAATAAGTCACATACCTGCTAACATTTATAAATGATAATTCATTTAAGGAACATAATAATATTTATTCAAAAGATGATTAACATAGAAGTGATATAGTCATCTTTATGATTGTCTCTATAATATATTACTAATATTGAGGCATCCGATAGGGTTTGTAAAATTCCATATTACTGGTCCAAGTCCGGTTTGCTGGACCTTGGTTTCTCCTTCCTAGGCTTATCCCCTAATCTCAGCCTATTCAACCAAGATTTTAGAAACACCCGTTTAACCAAGTTTTACACCGAAAAATCTTCTAATTGCTTCTAGTTTATACCCCAAACTTCAAATTTGTAAAAAATATAATATTTGGAAAATGCTTTAATTTTCGGTAAGAAACTAGCATTATTACAAAAAGAGTCATCAAAGTCGGTTCAGAACCATCATCACAGATGGTTCCTTGACCGTTTGAATCAGTGGGTCAGTAATAATCGGAGGTTATCACATACGGTCTATAATAATCACAACACAGATGGTTCAAAACTAGAACCGCCTGTGAAGGCATAATATCACAGATGGTTCTAACCACAAACCGTCTGTGATAAGGATATATCATAGACGGTTCAGAATAAGAACCGTCTGTGATGAGAGACATATTACAAATGGCTCTTGTTCGAACCGTCTGTGATACCCATATATCATAGAAGGTTTTTGGTGGTAACCGTCTATGATACAGCTTCACAGATGATTTATACTACAAAACTGTCTGTGATAGTACCTAAAATTTTTACTATTTTTTTGCTAGCTTTAGAAAATGCTAGGCATGCCATGCCCTCTGAAAGTGAAATGATGTACTTGAGTTTGAATTTCAGATCTGAATTTTATATAGCACTATATGCAAGCTAGACTTACACATCCTTCATTAAACTATAATCTAAAACAAGTGGAGAGGAAAAAATTCTAAATAGCAGAACGAACACCATTTTTAATTTCTATGCCAAAATCAACAGAATGCCACACGTTTAGGATGTAACCAGAGGAAGCCCCCTGCTGATGTTGACGATTTGGAATAGTGCAGATCCACCATTGCCTTCTTCGTTTCCATCTTGCTTCAAGTGAAATTTTAGACACCCTTGCTAAGCCGAACCTCTTCCTTCTCTTGCCACGCACAAATGAGTTGCAATAGTACTAGTGGTGTTGGTTCTTGGAGTAGAAAGAGGGGGAGTAATAGGGGCGAGAGGTGGGGAGGAGCCGGTGACTGCCGTTCAATGCAGAGAGAATGGATGGGTGAGATCGGGATTCTGGGGGAGATGTCGCAGATCGATGACATGCGGGGCTTATCACAAACGGTTCGTATTATAAACTGTTTATGATAACCGGAGATATCACAGACGGTTCTTATTAAAAACCGTCGACGATAGTGTCTAGACGGTAAAAGATAATGTACAATGTAAACATCTCGTCTCAAAAGATAAAATACCAAAATTTTATATAGCTTATATATGTTCATTTGGAAGGTTTCGATGAGATCTACAATATTGTAGTTGAGGCAAACTCCAAATTCCAAAGGGAAGATCAAAAATTTTGGTAAAAATATAAATCAAAAACTTATGATACAAATTCGGGGCCAAAAGTGGCCGATTTTGGGGTCTTAGAGGGCGACTAGCACAAGCTGATAAATGTTTTTGATCGGGCTCGTCGTTAGCTTTCCAATGAGTACAAAAACATCGAAAATGAACACCGTACTAAAAGTTATGCCTGTTTTACTTAAGATATCTCGGAACGGAATGCTACTCAGATTCAGACGGGTGATTATAAATTTTTAGAGGATTACGAGGCGGGAAACATATCATGGATGGTTTTTGGTACAAACCGTTTGTGATAACTTCATTATCAGAGATGGTTTGTAATACAATCTGTCTGTGAAGTATCACAGACGGTTATAAGTACAAACCGTCTATAATGTCTGCCATTATCACAAATGATTTGTATCAATAATCGTCTATGATACATCATAGACGGTTATTAGTAATAACCGTCTATAATGTATTGCATTATTTATGAATATCTGTCTGTGAAAATATCATAGATGGTTATTTATATGAATGTCTGTGATAATTACATCACAGATGATTCATGAAAATCGTCTGTGTTGTAGATGTCCTGTGTAACCTCTTTTATAGTAGTGTAAAATGGTCCGGGCATCCGATGAAACCCATTAAGTAGCTTTTTGCATATTAAAACGTTGCTGGGAACCAAACCGCCCAAGAGCCTGACGAGTTTATCGATGCAAAAGAGATACAAACATGCATCATTTCATTTTTAGCCCTTTATTCATGTTGGCACCGTACACGAGTGAAAAGATTTGCGATTCGATAGGACCGGCAGGATAATTACTCCCCGGCCCTGTAATGATTTTGTTCAAGCCATTGCCGGAATCATTTGATGGACATGTGATGGGATCGCAGAAAAGGAGTCCAAATCTCTAACGCGCGTGACCGATCTCGATCGTGATCTTGCACCTTTGTCGACGACTTCTGCGTTGTACCCCTCTACAGCAGCTGTTGTGTTCTGGCCTCCTCAAAGTTTCGAGGGCCCGATCAATCGGGTAGCTCGCGATCTTAATGGCATGTTTGGTGGAGTACTGCGGACCAAGTTGCCACGCCAAAAATCTAGCCTTGGCCGAATGTTTGGTGTCGCTAGAAATTTGGTCAGGACTCAGGAGTAAAGCAGATTCTGAATATTGTTAGCCACCCCATCTGGGCAGGTCATATGAGCAGGCCCTGTTCTTGTCACAATTCTTCAAGAAATAAGTAATGTCATGCCAAATCAACTCGGAGTGCAAAATTTTAGATAATGTAAAAAGATGCGCCAGAATGGTTGGACATGATGGGGAATTACCGCCACGAGTTGGCCAAAAACCAAACAGGCCATGCAATTTTTAGTTACATTTCTTCATTTTGTTGATTATGTGCGTTTGCTTGATTCAAATCTGGATTGTGTTTGCAGACTCTAGAATCAACGCCTTAGATTAAGCACCATAAAGAATGAAAAATTGCGTGGAATGCCTCACAAAAACTGGCAATTTCCAGTCTTAAGATCTAATTACCGTGTCAAATCTGTACGAGTCTTGGAGATTTTGACTATATTCTCTAAACTCACTTGTTAGGAAGTCATTGCCGTGATTTTTTTTTATCTAATGTCTGACTATGTCTGAATTCCAACATCAAATGAAAAATTTCCTTCATCTGTTCACAAACTAGTTTGTTTAGTTACTTGGCACTGGCTATGAACAGTGATGCCTGAGCACAAGCATTTTTGTATTGGGATACTAGTCAAGTGTTAATGGCTACTGTATCTCTTCAGTGCTTAAGGGATGGCTATCCTGCAAACACTAAATCAAATAATTGATAAGATTCGCCTACGGACATGTCTGTGACATTTAGGCCCCATTTGGCTGGGTTTTGGCTTCAGTTTTTTAGGCTTCAAAGCCGTTTTTCTGGTCAAACAAGTAGGCTTCGAAGCTGGACCATAGAGAAGACAAGGAGAAGTCAAACCCAAAATGAACTATGAATTTAAAGCCAAGATTTTCTAGCTTCTCTTGAAGCCAGGCTTCGAAGCCAAAAACTCTGAAGCCAAGCTTGGCCAAACATGGCCTTAGTCTCGTACACATAGAATTTTGCAATTGTCCTGTGGACTAAAACTCTGTAGTGTAAATGTATAAGAGATAGGCTACATTAGCGTAAATTAAAATTTTCATTATATAAACCAAAGTAAGAGATCATGAATTGTTACCTCTAAACACACATGCAATGAAGCAAAAGAAAAATTGAAGCAACTCGATTTAATGTAGCGTGTGTTGATGTAGTGGAAGTAGTCGATCGTCCAATATTTTTGGAAGGTGATGCTTGGAAGTCGATCGTCCTCTAGCAATAGTCGATATCCACGAGCTGACTATCTTCTCCTCGGATCATCCTGATCTGCACCGCAGTCAAAGCAGTGCCTCTACTGAAGTCCACACATCTAGGGTTGGAATGCTGTGAGCCGCTGTGCTAGCACTAGTGTGCATAGTAGGGCCTTCGGAGGGAGGCGGCTAGGATTTCGGTAGGTGATGCAATGTCTCTCACTTGTTCCATAACCCACTGCCCCCTTTATATAGACCTCTAACCGGAACCTTATCCAATAAAAGTAGAGATTGTATCCCACTCGAAAAAGCCTTTGACCGGATCTTTATGCAATACGAATAGAGATCATTTTCGACTCAGAGTTTATCATCTGGACCCTTGTTGTTCCAACCTATTAAATGTGTGACCTATAAATTTATGTATACTTGTTTGTAACCCAAAAACATCTTTTCAATCACTAGTCGGTAGCAGTCCCTAACAAGATATATCAACCCTCAAATATATACAAAGATCAAACTGGATGGAACTTATACAATATGATATGCAACTAGGCCTTAGAATTCACAATTAGTTCGTAACTTCTTATAGCCAGTTTGTGTCTGGTTACGACCAGTTAATAGACCAGTTTGTGATATGTTTGACTAGCTCACTACTAGTCATATACCCATACATCCAGTTCATATCTGGTCGGACTAAACGACCCGTTTGTGTATTCTCCTTTTGCCTCATAGTACCTGATCAAACTTCAGGTGACAAACGTGTTATCTGTGGACTATTCAATCTTTTTCCTATATATATATATGCAAAATTTCACCACTATGTTATGTAAAATCTTTCATTAAATAATTTAATAGAAGATACTCCCATTGTATGTTTAAAAACCATGTTCCCTCTAACGATATATAGTGAATCAATATACATATTTCACCAAGTCCTAGTGAGTTTTGATATCGCTGCTACAAACCCAGCAGTATAAGTAAGCAACACTTACTAATTACATCATATGTAACTCTTTTTTATTATATGACATCCACATGACACGGCCCCAACCCCTTGCCCCTAGGCCCAGAACTTTGGTAGACATATCAATTAACGATCAAAATCTTGATAGGGGCAGCAATTGGTAGTGTATCAACTTATACTTAATTTTTCTAGAGAGATACTATTCTATTATGTTCAAAACACTTAAGATTATAATAACATAAACAATAGTATAACAGGAACATCAAAAATATTCACAGATAATCATATTAAATTGTGAGATAGTATGGTCCTTAACATAGTGATCTCCATCATCACACTTCTTGTCCACCGAGCCACCCATGCTTGAGGTCAACACATTCATCTAATAGCTAGCAATGAATTACATATGAAAATATCAAATATCACAAGTCGACACGCATGCTGTTATACAATAATATATAGCCTATGGCTATAATTCCGCATAACACGCAGACCATGATAAAGTCATATATGTATCATATACACAAAAACCATACCATTCACACCAATTCTATAATGTGATATGAACACATAATACATATAATGTGCCAACAATTACCTAGCATGGCGGTCCGACCAGCTGGTTAGTGGGCGGGGTTTGAAGAGGCGGTGCCTATGGAAATAATTTTTGGGACATGAATCCTATTCATAAAATCGCACTTGAAAATTCCATTAAATTAATCATATTAACCAAATTCTGAACCAATCTGATTGGCCTGATTTTCCCATTGATCAGTGCATGATATTGATCAATCACATTAATCAGTGCATGAGGTTTTTATAAAGAATACCAACCTGATCTACTAGCTTCATACGATTGCACACTATAGTCTACCCCGATGGTAGAATCACGACCGATAGGGGAAATGTGCAATGTCACCGTGAATAGGCATAGCTAATCATGTGGTGCTATCAATTCACACCTCCTGTGAACCCATCTACTATCGCTAACCAGTGCCTAAACAAATTCATTAATATGAATTGATCTAAACTATCATACCAGACCAGTAATAGATCCAATCTACTACTACCACATATCAACTATATGCGACCAATCCAGATCATATACTACACAAAATAGCTATGATACCACTGTTAGGATACGGGGTAGGCTATACTAACATAAATTAAGATTTGTACAATGCAACCTAGGAAGCCATATAAGTAAGAGACCATCAATCGTTACCATAAGACACACAATGCAGTAGAAGAAAAGTTGAAGTAGCCCGATTCAACATAGTAGGCATTGATGTAGTCGATCGTCCAATGTCCTCGGAAGGAGATCCTCGGAAGTTAATCATCCTCTAGCGGTAGTTGATCTTCACAAGCCAACTGTCTTCTCCTCGGATCATTTTGATCAATGCTGCAGTCGCAACAACACCTCTACTGAGGTCCACATGTTTAGGGATGGAACATCGTACGCTAGTGCGCTAGCACCAGCGTGCACAGCAGGGCCTTTGGAAGGAGGAGGCTAGAGTTTCGGTGGGTGGTGCAATGCCTCTCACTTTTCCCAACACACTGCCCCCTTTATATAGAGTATTCGACCGGATCCTTATCTAATACGAGTAGAGATCGCATCCTACTTGAAAAGCTTTTGACAGAATTCTTATCCAATATGAATAGAGATCGTACTCAACTTAGAGTCTATCATCTGAACTCTTTACTGTTCCAACTCGTCAAGTATGTGACCCTATAGTTTCATGTATATTTGGTTACAACCCAGAAACATCTTTCCAATAATTGGTCAGTAGCAGTCCTTAGCAGGACACATCGACCCCCAAATATACACAACAATCAAACTGGACGAATCTTATGCAATTTGATCTGCAACCATATCTTAGTCATTCACGATCAGTTCGTAGCTCCTTACAACCAGTTTGTATCTGGTTACGACCAGTCTATATCTCTATACGACTAGTTCGTAGACCAATTTGTGATGTGTTTGATCAACTCACTACCAATCATATACCCATACAACCCATTCGTATCTAGTCCAACTAAATTGCATGTTTGTGTATTCTCCTTTTGTCTCACGATACATGATTGAACTCCAGGTAAAAAACATGCCATCCATGAACTATTCAATCTTTTTTTCGATCAGTGATAAATTAGTTAATGTGGTCAACTCTTTGATCACTCATGGTATGGCCATGCACTTCCTTTATCCACATCGAGGATCCTATAGATATCTTTCGTGTTATGTACTCACGTTCATCCGCATATTTTATAGCATATCTAAAAGCTATCTTTATAACTAACTAGTTACGGAGTAGCATTTAGTAACCCCTAAATATATTATTACACATATAGGAAACTATACTAATATTAGGTACAAGAATTATACATCATCACTGCTTGATGCCAACTGATGACACATAAAAATATAACAATCTCAATAATATCTCAACGTGGGTTAATCCAATACCATGTTCTTTAACATGTGTCCACATCATTAATTTGATATCCATATATCCATAATTCCTAAAGTGTGATCATCAATCAATACATATGTCAATTTATAAATCATGATTGTCCCACATAATGATATAAGACCTGAGATAATTTAGAATAACATCAAAACATGAATAAGATGTTTCACCAACAAGTCATATATTTGTAGATCAATATAAAAGATATTTATTTAAGAGATAAAATAGCATATTATTCAAAAGATCATAAACATAGAAGTGATACAATTACCTCTAGGATATATGATTGTCAGCAAATTCCTTTCAGGCTTACGGTTCAACAGAGGCTGGAGGCATATCAAGGATGATTTGCCGGGACGAGTGCTCCCACGTAGGCTCCGTCGGCCGTGTCACAGAGAACGTCGAGGTGAAGATTGTCGACTATGTCAGTGGCGAGCCCTTGTCAGTCGGGCTGAAAGGGGAGCTATTTGTGAGAGGGCCCGCCATCATGATAGGTAACAACACAACATGATCTTGCAAACATATGCTGAAGGATCAGAAATGGCAACAGAGGGGGGGTGAATGGTGCCTTTTAAAAAATTCCACCCCAAATATTCACTCACTTTTCAGCCAAGAGCAAACATAAAACAACAATGAACTGTACCCTAAAACAGCACTAAGAACTGCAGAAAACTGCACTACAAAACAACACTGCTGGCTGAGAATAGAGCATAGAAGACAGTAAAATAAATTGCTATCCAAAGCAGTCTGAAAAGCACAAAGTAAAAGCTGAAAAGCACAAAGTAAAAGTAGCTTAAAGTAAAAACTGAAAAGCACAAAGCAAAAGCTGAAAACCACAAAGTAAAAGCAGCTCAAAGTAAAAGCTGAAAAGTACAAAGCAAAAACTGAAAAGCATAAAGAAATCAGCAAAAAGAACTAGAGATTGCAGCAAAGAAATTCATGGATACTGCTATTTTGCTCTCGGGAATGTGCTAGTCATGGGACTTTGAGAAAATTCCCAATTCAAAGCAAACTCATGTCCGCAATTCCTCAAATAAGAACACACCTCAAAATAAAATAGATGAAGAACTAGAGAGGAGACTTTTGCTCTTAGGAATATGCTAGCCAACTGGCTTTGAAATGAAATCCGAAATAGAGCAAAAGAATCTGTAGCAAATAGAGCACAAGTATAACAAGGAGATTTTCAGATTTTTGCTCTCGGGATATGCTAGCCAACTGGCTTTGGAGTAGATCCCAGTTCAAAGCAAATATAGTAGCAACTAGAGCATAAGTATAACAAGAAAATTTTTAGATTTTTGCTCTTAGGAATATGCTAGCCAACTGGCTTTGAGAAAGTACCTAAATCATAGCAACGATTCAACCAAGCTAAACTCCAAAAAGAAAGTAACACTGGAATCAAACAATTTGCTTATGGAAAATAACCAACCAAATGGTCTTGAGACATATTTCCACCATAAGCACGAGAAAAGATTGCTCTCACAATATTTCAAAAAGGGAGGAAGAGAGATACCCCGGATTATATAAAGAAAATATTTACAACCATCTCTCCCATCTCTCAACACACACATGGAGAGAACAAGTAAAACACTACTTTTCATGGAGCACAAGCATTATGAAACCCTAACACTCACACCCCTCTCACATGCACACCTCTCCTCATGAGAGCACCTCTATTTATAGCCTCCACTAATGGGTTTACAAGCCTACTTTACCCATTAGGTCACACCAACTCTCCACTAATGGGTTTACAAGGCTACTTTACCTATTAGGTCACACCAACTCTTCACTAATGGGTTTACACAATTTTACCCATTAGGTTACAATACCTCTCCACTAATGGATCATTTCCTAACAAAGTCCACTTTGCCCATTCTTTCTTAACCCAATCCGCTTCCTTTTGTGCAGCCTTGCGTATTTACCAAAATGCCCCTCCTGCATCTTCCTGGAAGCTTCCTCATTTCTTGCGCGCACGCCTCGCAACCACTTCGAGTCCTCGCCGTCTTCGACACATCCTGACCGCTCTGACCTCAGCACCGCCTGTGCTTAGTCCGGTCACCCGTGTCTCGCCACGACTCCGTCTCAAAGTCCTGCAGTCATCACCGACAAGAAAACACATTACATAGCACCGCACAAAATATTATAATTAAATATCTGCATCAGTAATTAGCATAAAAATGCCCGGAACAAACTCAGACTTTTTAGAACACGAGTCAATTACTCATCACATAACTGAGATTACCTCCACATGGTCTCTCATATGCACTTCAGTTATTATCGTAGGATTGCATAGCCTCGTTGAGAATACTTATACTATACAGTTCATCTATTGCAGGTTATGTTGGTGACGATGAGGCGAATCTGACCACTTTCGATTCCGAAGGCTGGCTGAAGACCGGTGACCTTGGCCACATTGATCAGGATGGGTTTCTGTTCATAGTAGATAGGCTGAAGGAGCTGATCAAATACAAGGCCGATCAGGTCTGCTCTTAGCTTTTGAACGAAGTGTCAAAGTAGTAGGACATTTGCAGTTATTCTTCATTGATCTTTTGCTGGGTAAATTATATACTGCAGGTTCCACCTGCAGAGCTGGAGCTTGTCCTGCAATCCTTGCCAGAAATTGTTGATGCTGCAGTTATGCCGTGAGTCCACAAAACACTGATCTTTCCCATCTGATCACTGCAAAACGAATTGCTATAGTCTACATCAAACTTATAGTAGTTTTCTGCACACCATCTTTTCTAGATTTCTCCATGGGACTTGACATACTACAACACAGAATGCGTAGAATTGTGTATAAAAATAGGAATACGAAGAAGGAGCTTGTAACCCACAACCTCAACCGCTGCAAACTTTGCTCTACCATATCTGGTCGGCCCTAAACCAGTAAATCGAAATTACTAATGAGAGCTATGTTGCACCAACATGGATACACGTGTCTGACACAACACGACTAATACACGGGCATTTGCCATTTTTTCAAAAATGACAGACATGGAGAAGCGGCTATATATTTTTAAGTAGGGGAAATATCAGGTGCACACGACCCAATCTGTGCACATATGCACAAACTCACTCATGACTATCTGATCTAATTTGGACGGCCCATATACAAGGTGGGAACCCCTTTTCCACTTATGGGCTAGGGGTTTTTTTCATAAATAGTTGCGCGAGGGGGTTAAACATAAAAGGCCTATAAGTGAGAAGTGGGGCTCTCACCTTGCATATGGGCCATCTAGATTAGATCGAATGGTCCTGAGTGAGTTTGTGCATATGTGCACAGATAGGATCTTGTGCACCAGATATTTCCCCTTTTAAATAATAATAATACATACATATGTATTATTTTCCATTTTTTCCATATTTTGATACTGAAATAATCTAAAGCGTAAACTCAGAATATATACCTCAAAGATGAACCTTGCCTCTTCATTGTTTATTCAGTCAATTCATCATATGTTGAACTGTTCATAACTTCATATTAATACCAGAAATTCGGAATTCTATTAACCTAGGAAAAAAATAACATGATCAGCATTCAGCAAATTTAACATGTAGACTTGATTCTTGAACAATCAAAGCAAAAATGAGCAAGAGCAAACAGCCAACAAATAATTGATAAATGATTAACAATTTACTAGTAGCCAAATTCAAACATAGAAACGTGAAGACAGAGTACAACTTAAGTTCAATAACAAAATCAAATTCAAGGCTTATTAAAAAACAGCATGAGACTCCTAGAATTCTTGTTTATCCTCATCTTCTTCTAGGTTCAACACAGTAGACTCGTCTTCTGGGTTCTGCCGTGTCTGGGAGGCATCTCACGCATTGCAGAAGTGACCGTTCTAATGAAATTGCAGGTATCCTCACGAAGAGGCAGGGCAGATACCCATGGCGCTTGTCGTGAGGCAGCCCGGAAGCAAGGTTACCGAGGCAGAAGTCATGGACCACGATGCGAAGCAGGTCGCGCCGTACAAGAAGATCCGCAAGGTGGTGTTCGTCGACTCCATACCCAGATCGCCAACCGGGAAGATCTTGAGAAGGCAGTTGTCGAACCATCTGCAGTCATGTCCTCTGTCGAGGTTGTGACTGTGTGCTTGTGTTGTTGTTGTTATCTGCAGTAAATTTCTGTTCACATATGCATAGCTTACACACACACACATACATATATATATACACACATATATATATACATACACACACACACACACATATATATATATGTATATATGTATATATATATGTATATATGTATATATGTATATATATATGTATATATGTATATATGTATATATATATATATATATATATATATATATATGTATATATATACACACATACACACACACATATATATGACTTACAAGGGTATATGGTTTTTTAGTTTTTGTATTTGTTCTGACCTGGTTGATGATAAAAAAATGCGAGATATCCAAAATCCCAATCCAGGGGAGAAAATACACATGATTACAATTCCCGGCCGACAAAAAATCACATACGGATGGGCCAGGGATTGAAATTTTGCCTGCTCAATCCGTCCAATTCACAGGGTGGAAAACTTTCTCTCGACATCTAATGCTACTAGAGGAGCAGCGGCGTCTTGTTTTTGTAGTTACAAAAAATACCAAGATTGTATCTTGATAGTGTGGTTACTGCTGTCGTAAATCTGTAAAGGTTATAGAGATGACGCTTGTTCCGCGACACATTCTCACTGAGCTACATGTATTAGACCTATGGTGAAATTCTGCCCTATATTATTAACCCGTCATTCCTTTGGACAGAGTGGATAAAGTAGTCGCGAGGTGAGTTTCCACCAAATCAATTTGACGAAAGCAAACCCTAATGTCAATCTGTGTGACTATCGAATGGGGTGCTGCAGACTGTGTGGGTAGGCAGTAGGCACGCAGATGGCACACGTGCCACACTCAGGGGTGGAGCCAAGGTCCAGTGACCGGTGCGGCTGCCCGGGCTTGTCGGCGAGCAGCCGTTGAACCCTTGCCATCGTCTGAGACGAATTCAACAGCGATTTTCAGGTAAGCCATAGATCAACCTAGTTGGCCAACCCATCTGCCTGGGCTCCCAAAATTGGCTGGCTCCGCCCCTAGCCACGCTAGTCCCCCGTCGTCGCAAGGAAGAGAAGAGACTCCTTCGAGGCAGAGCAGCATGCCTAACATTGGTGGATGGATCAGGCACCGTAGTATCTTACATCGGCGTGGTCTTGTTCTTACCTTGCACATCGGCTCCAAGAAGACCCTACCAGCTAGAGCGACAATTTGTTGTCGCCAGCCACAATTCCGTGGCTCCGACTTCGGACCAACTACCCTCTTCTCCAGCGTTTTCGTCAATGTTGAGTGGGTGTGGAACCCAATGATTTCCAAAAGTAATCATTTTCTTTAGTTTATTTTTTTTCTAGATGAACATGTTCTAGTTTGTTTTTCTCTGACGAGTTCATAATAGGATTTTCTTTACCCATAATAGATTTTATCAGACCAACTCCCGTAGACGATAAAGGCAATGCCTATACTAGAGATTGACACTAGGTCGAGTTGGGTATGCATAAATCTCCTTCAATTTTCTTCCAACGAACAACACAACTACCGAGGTGTAGATCCTACACATCATTGGAAAACATCAAGAATTTACATAATGCTCTTGTGATCATTAGCAACCAAGACGTTGTTGCAAGATCCAAAGTCTCCAACGAGGAAGATATAGAAGCATAGTACATTCACTAATTTAAGGATTTGATGATGACAAGTTATTCATCTAGAATCTTCAATGTAAAAGTTAGGTATAGGATTTTTTTTTTTAAAAAAAGGACCTAAACTCCTACTCAGCGCAACCATCCAACGTGGTGTTGGTGTGTGGCGTCGTAACGATGGGGTGATGCAAATGCAACAACTTGTTGTGCACGCTCATCGTCCACCGCATGTGTCCAAACACGCTCGCTGATGAGGACATCACTATTATGAAGGCTTCATCTACATAATCATCACCTCCATCATCAGATTCAAATAATAATGATAATGATAAGACTGGTGTTGGTCCAACGGCAGAAAATTTGCAACAATTGTACAAAAGATCAATCATTCGAGCTAGAGCAAGGGAACTCACTACACAGGTGAATCTAATACTAAGTTTCTTTGATTGCACCGCTAAGGACAGTTCGCTACCTAATGATTTCACTCTATGTATTCTCATATTATTAGGTAAGCAAGAACTTGGTACTACCAAGCGGGAGGTAAGGGAGGCCGGTGCACCAAAAGAAGATCCTAAAGGAGGCGATGATGACACTTTACTTATATCAGTGGAAAAAGCCACTAAGATGCTAAAATCAAGTTTTTAAACTTTAACTTGAAGATTGAAGAAGACTACACTTTAGAAGCTCGATTGTGTTCAGTATTTAATTTTGAATTCGTTTATGTTTTTGGCCAAGTTTCATATATCATAGGCTGGTTTGTATCCATAATAAGACATATTAAGGTTGTTTTGGGCTTTAGTAATTGTTTTGGTTAAGTTTGGAGGTGATGGTGATGCCAAAGCTTCAAACGGGCTGAAAACGAATACTTTGGTTGTAAGGAAAGTAAGGCTATTGTCAAGAGAGTTGTCTGCCACTCTCATGGGCCAGTCATCATGTGAGGCCCATCTCATGGGCACCCAAACCAAGGTGACCAGCCAGCCACTTCTTATTGCTTTCGGTTTAACTTAGAAATTAGAATATGATTTCAGTTGTTTCCCAACTTTGAATCCGGCTAGGCTTGTATGAAGATATAAAACCCTGGCCACCGTCCCCTATAACACTCGAACATTAATTTTGAGTCAAAATAATTTCTTGCACTTTGGTTTATGCCATGTGCTGCTATGGGAGTTGAGAAACCGACTAGTTAGCGTTCCACCAAATTATCGGTTATCAGTGTACTTATTGTTCCTTATGGACTAGCAAGGTCGTCTTCCTTGGTGTGGTGAGAAGATAGATATCTAGAGCATGTTGCTAGATGAATTCTGGTACATAGGAGTCTATAATCGAGATAGAATCATGTGCTTCCGTTTATTAGAATCTATGAGATTTCAGGTTAGCCACATATTTACCATTCAAGAGAGATCCTACATCATGAAGATCGGACACCCTTGTATCATCTTGGTATCAAAGCGCCGAGTTGACATAGTAGGATCAATCTTTTATCTATAAGTAGATTTTATTTTCTGTCCTATATACAGAGCCAAAAAAAATCCTAGCCTTAGTTTTCAATTCATTTGCATCTTATGAATTTTGTTAGTTTTTAATCCGTTAATTTCAATTGCATAGTTGATGTCCATGCATCTTGTGTTTCCTTTGCGTTGCTTAATCGTTCTTTTAGGGTTCTTAGTTTTTTGCATCTACAAACCAAAAATTTGTGGGTTAGAACTCCTCTAATCGTCATAAAAAAATCATTGCGGTTTAGACTCCCTAAATCACAACCAAAAAAATTCCCACCTTTCTTGAGTTGTTGGATCTCCTAAAATCCAAAATCCAGTGTGGTTGATCTCTGAACTTTGTATCTGTAACTTGTCTTGGTGTTGGGGCTTGCATTTGAAAGTGTTCCAAATGTGTACAACACATTTTCATATCCTTCCACTGAGTTCGTTTAGGAATCTCATAAAGAAATCGTGTAGAACTTTCCAAAAAGTGGTCACCATTTCAAAAATTGAAAAGCATAGGAGACCGATGCCAAATCTAGTGAAAATTAGTGGAAACCTTTTACATAGAGCCAAAAACTTCCACAAAACATTTTAGTAAGTTTGGCCCAAGGAATTGAAAGATATAGCGGTTTCAAATTGAGTCCGAGTTGGTTTCTAGTTTGAGTAGGATTCCGACTCTAAGACACCTTCAATAAATTGGGCATAACTTTTGCATACAGAGTTCATTTTCGATGTTCTTGTACTTGTGAAAAAGCTAATAACGAGTCATCTTTTTGATTACTTTGAGACCTTCAAAATCGGCCATATTTAGCCCCGAATTTGTATCATAAATTTTTAGATTCTGTTTTTGCCAAAAAAAACATTTCTATATTGCTTTCGGAATTTATGGTTTTGCCTCAACTGTAAAGTTGTAGATCTCATCAAAACCTTTCAAACGAGCATATGTAATCTAATATAAAACTTTGCTACTTCATCTTTTGAGAATTGTTGTATATGTGTACATCATAAGCCGGTGTTTTCTGCTTAAACTAGAGGGAGTATCTACTTGTCAAAAGAAAAGTCTAAGTAGTAGGCTAGCGTCTCTTGTAGCACTTGGTGTGAGAATTTTCTTTGTTTACATCAAGTCACATTAATCGTTGTGGGTAGGTGTGAGCATCACTTATATCTTGGACATTGCAACTAGGCTTTTAATAACTTTGTAAATTATTTACTAGCTTTACAATATGTTGAGCATTTGAATTATGGTAGCATTATACACTAACCCTATTCCAGCTCCATATAAACTTGGTGAGTACAACTCCTGTGATTAGTTTTCAGCTAGTGACACCCTGACTTGTCTCTCACCGCCCAGGTACGTGATATTGCTATTCATAGAAATTGATAAGATACATTTTTGGTAGTAGCATTAGGTGTTTCTTTGCATAGTATATACCATTTCTATTATTTTCTTGTTATGCTAACTATGTCAGGGGACAGATCAACTGAGGAGCATCCATCAAGGGATCGCTTTGCTAACTGGATGATGTCCAGCGAATTGTGGAGGGGTTTAATGAAGTGTTTGAGGAGATTCGTACTGATTTGTAAGAACTAAGAGAATGGCACAACAATTTTGTAACTAACCCTGTTATAAGTGAAAACACAATGGTGGAGCATGGACTTGGTGAGACTAACGCAGAGATGGCTACTTGAGTTCATCGAGAGGAAGAAGAAGAAGCAATTCGTAAGGACGAAGAAGAGGCTCGTCTTGCTCATCAACACCAGCACAGAGAGAAAGTACGACAAGCACATCTGCCTTGCGCACCACGTTGTATGTCTTCTTCCACCAGGAGCCACACGAGGAGGAGCCGCACAAAGTGTCACCCATGGAGGGCTTGGTCACTATGGGTTAGGATCTGATGATGATGATGATGGACACTATGCTGATGCCTTTAAGCAAGACTACAATGCCAACTGGGCACCAATAGATTACGGCCATCATCGCGGCCATGCTGGACGTGTTCCAGTACCACGTGAGGAGGATTAGAACTAAGGTAAAAGTTTTCATACCTAAATTTGTTGGTGGTACAGATCCAAGAGAATATAAAAAATGGTAGATGCATGTGGATAAGATCTTCTGTATGCACAATTTCAGTGAAAACTATAAAAACAAGCTTGCTTTCTTAGAATTTAAGGATTATGCACTGATGTGGTGGGAGAAAGTGCAAACGACCGCAAGGACAACGGTCACCCTCCTATCACAACATGGGAAGCAATGAAGCAAGAAATGCGTACTCGTTTTGTTCTTGTACATTTCCATCAATATATTCTTATTCAATTGCAGAATGCTAAAGCAGGGCGCACAATCTATGAAAGACTACTACAATAGATGGATCAAGTCTTGATTTGGGGCCAAGTTCTCGAGGACAATGAACAAATAATGGCAAGATTTTTGCATGGGCTAAACCGTAATATTCACAAGTTGATCAATTTTTAGCCATATTCCACTATGACTGAATTACAGCACTTATCGATCAAAGCGGAAAAGCAACTTCAGGAAGAGGCACAATCCAGGCACAACACTTTCACACCCAAGACGAGCCATGCATCTACCTCGTCGTACGTGCCCAATGATAGGCCCAAAATAGACATAAAAAAGTATGTTCAGGAAACCTTCAAATTCCAATACACAATCACATGCTGTGTATAATGCTTCGAATATGAAATATGCTTCATCACCTAGTGTTAAACCTACTAGTTCATCTAAATCATTGTAATCTTCTGCTGGTTCTAACACTAAAACAAGTGCAATTTAATATTGGCATTGTCAAGAATGTGGTCATTATTCTCGTGATTGCCCTAATGCTAAGGTTATGATTGTCACTGAAACTAGTTATGATTTTGCTTTTGATTCTAAAACTGAATCTATTTCATGTAATGATAATAAAACTAAGAACAAATCTGATTTTCATGATCAATGAAATGGTGAAGGTGAATTTATTTTCTTGTTACTCCATGTTTATCCATACTTATTAAAGAAGACAACCAATCTCAACGTTGTAATTTATTCATGAATAGTGCTAAAGTGAAAGACACTAATGTTAAAATGACCATTGATAGTGGTTCATGCCAAAATCTTACTAGTGTTGAAATGTGTGAAAAGCTTAACCTAAAATTGCTAAACATCCTGATCCATATCCTAAAATTGTTAAACATCCTGATCCATATTATGTGCAATGGTTTCAAGAGGGAAGCAAAATTAAAATTTAGCACCTTGTGGAAGTTTCTTTCAAGGTTAATAACTATGATAATACTATTTTATGCGATGTTGCGCCTATGACGGTATATCACTAGTGTACTACTAGGCCGTCCACGGTTGTTTGATCACAATGTACAACATGATGGACGAGTCAATATATATAGCTTCAAGTGGGAAGGTAAGACAATGCTTACTCCTCAAATACAAGTCGCTAAACAGAAACACCACGAGAAGTCATAGTTTGTTGTTCAGCAAGGTAAGGCAAAGGTAAGCACTCAAAAGTCCCAGTTGTGACAAAAACAGATCTAAAAGAGGTGAGCAATGATCCTAGTGTTATACACTTTGTTCTTATTTATAAGGACACTAAGGTTATACTTACAACTAATGATCTAAACACTCTATTTAGTGTTGTACAGTCGTTGTTGCAGGCATACAATGACGTTTTTCCTAAGGAGATGCCACCTGGACTTCCACCACTTCGTGGGATTGAGCACCAGATCAACTTCATGCTGGGTGCCTCACTGCTGAACCGACTGTTATACCGCACCAATCCAACTGAAACCAAGGAAATATAGCGGCAAGTGCAAGAGCTTTTGGACAAAGGGTATGTACATGAGAGTCTTTCTCCTTGCGCTATCCATATTATTCTTGTTGCTCATCAAGATGGTATGTGGAGAATATGTGTTAATTGTCGTGCTATTAATAATATTACTGTTAGATATCGTCACCCCATACCTAAACTTCATGATATGCTAGATGAGCTTAGTGGAGTACATGTTTTCTCAAAAATTGATATAAAAAGTAAATACCACTAGATTCACATAAAACTAGAAGATGAATGGAAAACTACATTTAAAACAACGTTTGAATTGTATGAGTGGTTAGTTATGCCTTTTAGTTTAACTAATGCACCATGTACATTCATTCGCTTGAATCATATTTTAAGAACTTTCATTGGTCGATTTGTGGTTAGCGACATCTTTACTTCTTAAGTCGCATTTTCATTGTTGTAGTATTGTGCTGAGAGATACTTTTGGACAGGTGGTTTTGCTTCTGAATGCGCGTGATTGCATCGCTTCAACAGTAGATGCAAATAAATGTAGCGGATATGCTACTGTTTAACTTGTTAATCATTCTACATTCACACTAGTTAATTCTCTTAATTTGAGATGTTATGCCATGATTACATACTTTTTTAATGTGGTCTATGTGGTAGCAATTTAGTAATCAATTAGTTATGCCTTAATGAAATGTTGGTGGTTATGTGGAATAGTTCTTAATAAACGAAAGTGGTTGTGGGGTAGTGTTCCTTATGAGGATATTGAGATCTAGGTGGTAGTACTCTTAATGATCGTATTGTGGGCTAGTTGGCAGTATTATTAACGAATAAATTGTGATCTATGTGGTAGTATTACCTTTGGATAGATTGATTTTGATCTTGGTGAATCGAATGTGGATTATGTGGTATATCCTTATTGAATCATATGTGGATTATGAGGTGGTATTCATGTTGAATATGTTGTTGTCCTTTGTGGTTAAATTCATGATGAATAAGATGTCGTTCTTTGAGGTTAAATTCTTGTGGATTATGATTATCATATCATTCATAACATATTATGACATTTGCATTGTGGATGTCGCCGCTTATAGCCGCAAACGTACCGGTATAGCATCGTACATTACCGTAGTACGATGCACACTCTTATCTTGTTGGGTAAGGGTGCAGTGGATCATATGCATTCATATGTATTTTCATTGTAGATGTATCATTTGCATACTTATGCTATGTGTTGTAGATGATTGATTTGCAAATAAATGCAATTTCTTAACTTTATGTGGTATGGGCTCATGAGTCCCTTGTGGTATAAGGAATGTGATTGTGGTCGTGGAATGGTGGTTCACCCCCTTGTGGTATGGTAGGGGATGTGGTTGTGGTATAAGGTATTTTCTCTTGTGGTAACTGTTGTTAACAATTGTGGTTGCGGTTATGAAGTAGGCAATCGAGACTTAATTACTAATATTTTGTGGTTGTTGGTAGTAATGGTGGTTAAGGCTATAATTGAGGTCAATGTGAAAATTAAATGTTGAAGCTTAAACTATTGTAGTTTAATTAGCTTGTTAAACAGTTTGCTTGCTGAGATTTTTATCTCACTCTTGTTTTGGATCCCCTTCCAGGTGATCTTTGAGCATGCATAAGAAGGGTAGAGTGGCACATCACAATTGCACACCATCTTGTGATTAATGATGTAATAATTGTGGAGTTCTAGTCACGATTTTAATTCCCTCATTGATGTTTGTTTCAAATTAATAATGCTAGACAGTGGTTCGTTTTAATTAGTTAAAATTGGTAGTGGTGGTTCTTTATTAATAGTGTTCTATTACATTTATTTTAGTATGCTTCCGCTTAGCTTATCATGCTTTAGAAAATTGTTGCTAGTTTATGTTATCTTGTAAATTGGCTAGTTTGTGGAGTGGTTTAATGGCATCCTAAAGTAATGTGGATCCTGGGGTGTTACAACTTTCCTATTTTGAATCTACAGAAAACAATAACTAAAAAAATTAAAATGGATTTATAGCTTCCCTAGATATTGATTTGGATTAGTATGGATCCAATCTGGATGTAGATACTCAGAGAAATCATGTTCCCTTTTGTCTTCGACTTGAAGTGTGTTCCTAGCTTGAATCTAGTTTCCAGCACCTTCTCTGGCCCACCCATGCTCTCTTTCTCTTTGGCGCGGTGCCTCCTGGCTCATCCCTTTCTCTGGCTCATTCTCCTCTTTCTATCTCGGCTTCACAAATATAACTCAAGTCTCCTGGCTACAACCGACTTAGGTTCATACTAGAAACGGATTAGCAATCCAAATTGGCTTGCCTTTTTCTTGTATGACACGGTCTCTACTCAGATCCTTCATTCCTTTCTTGTTCTTTGCTTTCCTCACTCATTCGAATTGGCTTTCCTTATTCCCATGCTTGCTCAGGTTTCCTTGCCTTTCCCTTGACTGAGCCCTTTCCCTCTTGGTTGCATTATTTGCCAGCCCCTCTTTCCTTCTAAACTGATTCCTTCCCTTTGCTTGGTCCACGTGAACTTGCACGCGCACACACACCTGGCTCACGAGCTCCTTCTTGGCTCATATTCCTTTCTAGCTTGTCACATTGTAATACTCTTCCTAGCTTAGTTTTGGCCAAGGCCAAAAATCCAACTCGGTTTACTGGCTTCACACACATTATGTCTTAGCGTGGACTCCTCCCACATGTGCTTCCACACGTGCTCGCGTGGCTTCCTCGCATGTAGCACATGCTCATGCACATGCCCACACGCTCGTGAGGCAACAACCTCATGCTGCTGAACACTTGCCCCCTTAGCTTTGTATGCAGATTCAGCCCATGCGCTAGATTTTCACACCCTAGGGTTCTATTTTCTCTCCTTTGGCCAGCCTCCCTCTCCTCCCTTTCGACCAAAATAGACACTTGATTTTCTCTGTTGCAAAACAACGCCAAGTTAAGATGTAGCACTAATTTGCATCTCAAGATCACTTTCCAATGTAGTAGATGTTCTTGTAGCCACATCATCCCCACTCCCTTCAAGTAAAACTATCATCGATTTCGGGGTAATCTTAGAAATCTTCTCCTCTACGGCGAGCTTGATTTCAGATTTGATTGTCTCGTCTGCCATTAGCTTTAACACGTGTAGTTTTCCTTCATGTTTAAAAGTAGATGTTGATCCTCCCGGATGTGTAGCATCACAATTGTGCTGCCACGGACTCCCCAACAACAGCCCACATACCTCTAGTGGCACAACATCGCACTCCATGTCTCCAACAAAAAATGGCACATGAACTTTATGTGTTATTTTCAGTTTCCTAGATGCATTCAACCACACTGTGTAGTGTGGTTGCGGATGCCTCCATGTAGATAGCCCTAAAGTGTACACCAAATCTTTGCTAAGCATGTTGGTGAAGCTCCATAGTCTATGATCAACATGCATGCCATGCCCTTCACTTTGCATTGGGTTTTGAAAAAGACTCCAATGAGGTCACTTGACCACCGTGTCGATGCCTTCGCTTTGCATCTTCTTGACTTGAAGGTTCAACCCACTAGACGGTGCTTCGTTCTTTGTTTGGTTGGGGGTAGAAAAATTTCAGCACCCTTGGCCTTTAGCTTCGCCTCTTCTTCAAGCGAAATCATCTTTGGTTTCATGTTGGTCGTTAGGTCTTCTTTAGTGGCCAAAAAATTTTTAGCAACTTTAGCCACCTTCATCGTCTTCCATATTGGCTTGCGTGATGATAATGTAAATTGGCATTACATCAACACCTTCATCTCTTCCCACATAGTCGATTTCACTTCATATTAGTCCACCAACGTAGCGCATCGCTGATCAATGCCATCTTGGCTAGTCTCATCTTCTTGTTAGAAGAGAGTCTCCAGCACTGAAAAATCCCTCCAGGCCTTCCACCCACATGTAGTAATACCCCAGTGTGCCCTTAGTGGATAGTGGCAATATGTATGCTAGTAGCCTCAACATGCACCGATCATGTTCCATCATCATCTTCCACCACAAGCAATAAAGATTTCAGTACGAACCATGATCAAAAGAAGCAGCGATACTAGATGATAAGGATTCAACTAGTAAACTAGCAGGATCGTGTTGTTTTGTCCTGATCTTTCACGGTATGGAGCAACCACGAAGATAGATGGGTTTGGTAGCTATGAACCAAAACCCTAAGATAGCCTCACCTATGAGCACTTATCAGATCTCGGAACAACAACTTCAGAAGCCTCACCTATGAGCACCTATCGGATCTCGGAACAACAACTTCAAAACCCTCTGTGTAAATCGCACTATCCTAGCAAAAGTTAGTGCACACATGGTTAACAGGGATACATATCATGCATAACAACCAAACTTTATTATAAAACAAGTGTATGTGCCTTATGGCCAAGTTTACAACAAAAAGGCTCATGGCCAAATATAAAGATAAATTAGTGAAAGATAAACCATAAAGGAGGAGCCCATCTTACCTGTCCACAAGCGAATGACTATAAAGACACGGCCTATTCATCGTAATCCTCACCGTAGTCGATGAAGTCATCCTCTGGCAACAGTAATTAAGCAAGGTGAGCACATAAAGTACTACACAAGTTACACTAGGAGGTTTAACAGAGTAAATGCATGCATAAGAATTGACAAAGGAAGGCATAGTATGATTGATTGTGTGGAAAGCAATATTAAGGTCAATAAAGTAAAGTAAGTAAAAACGTCGAATTTAATACACTATGTGATAATAATGTTTTAACTGAAAATAATATCGTTATTGTAGACACCAACCTCACACTAACCTATCCACGGGTATCCCACTCGTACCATCTATCCAAAAAGATTCCTCAACTGTCCACAAACTAGATTTTATAAAACCAAAGTCTAATATGTGAAAAACATAATCAACATGTCCTTGACAATGGACACGCTATACAGGATAGTTTGTTACTCTGCAGAGTTGTACAACTTTACCCACAAGACATGTGATAGCAGCTCACAGACCGATCCTTAGTTTTACTTAGGCGCTACCCACATACTCATTGTGCCTGATTTTATCATTGAGTCACCGAACAACAATGAGAACCAGGAAGCACCCACCATCATACCAATGCCTAAGTCCAAACCAGATTTTATAATTTTATTTTATCAAAACTTTATAGACTTTTTTGACTCACCGAATTCAAGAATAAATTTTAAAAATCATCATTTCATATGAAACAAATATTTTCACATAAATCATTCTAAGTATGGCTAAACAATTCTATAAAATTTCTAGTTAATACTAATGTACTAACTATGTTTTTATCTAAGGTGACAAGACATAATTGTTCAAGGTCAAACTTAGTTATACACAAATAAATTGTGTATAACTAGAATTTAAATCAGTTTTAAACTAAGTTTGAATAAAAATACGCATGCATAATAATTTAAAAATAATATAAATAATTTAAATTATTAGGAGCAACATGATCAAGAGTGTAACTTGCCTTACTCGAAGTCTTGGTGTTGTGAATCATCGAAATCGTACCTCCGAATTTGTCATAATCTATACACGAAGAATCAAAACAAAATAAATTTAAATAAAATTCAAAAATTCAACAAGAATTATGAAATTTGAACGGGTCCAATCAAAATTAAATTGATGAAATACGGGCTTCTGGAAGTTTGAAACTAAAGAAAAGGAAAAGGGGCTGATTTTTTGAATTATTTTTGTGTTAAAATTTGGATTATGATGTCAGCGTCAGAATCTTGATTTTTGGCCAATTTATTTTTGAACAAAAAATGTTGACATGGCAAGTGAGGGCTGACGGGGCGAGTCAAAGCCAATGTGGACGACCTGTGGTGCCACGTGGCTGCCACTCGGCTACCACCTAAACTCGGGCGCTGATGTGGCGCGGCCGGAGGCGGCGCACAGAGCCCTAATGCTCACTGGCGCTCTAACGACCGGCAACAAGAGGTGCTGGATCTAGAGGGGTTTGCGGTGAGTCTTTTTCCCCTCAGTGCGCTGCTTGGGGAAGACGGAAGATGGCTGGCGATGAGGACGAAGTGGCGATGGCACACGTCTTCGGTGGTGTTTGGCTTCAACGATGCAAATGCTCAATGGAGAGGTGGCGAGGCGCTCTTTGGTGCAGTGGAGCCGGAGGTGGAGACATCGAGGCTTGAGGGTGACAGGGATGGCTAGAATTTCATGTTGAAGAAGTTTGCCGGCGTAGGGCAAAGGGGGAGATGGTGCGAAGACATCTCGACCACAGGGGAGAGAAATTGAGCGTGGGCTCGGGTGGGATGATGAGTGGGGATGCTCCAGGGGCTTTTATAGGGGTGGGGAAGGGGTGCACGCCATGGTTCACACTCACTGGAGTTAATGCCGCCGAAGGAGGCGCAACCGGCAGTGGCGGGGTTTAAAGGCAAGGGTAACGGCCGAATTTAAATGAGGTATGAAGAGGGCATTCAAAGGAGCATTTGCTCGGGACTTAAAGGGAGAGAAACGACCGTTTTAAAAGCTTGAGGAAGTGCGTTGGGGAAGAATGGGAGGTGAAAGAAAGAGTTGACATGCAGGCCCTGCATGTCGGTGAGAGAAGAGAGGAGGGAAGGGGTGGGCGTGCGGATGAAAGGCATATGGCACAAGGAGAAATCGGGGCCATCGAATGGGGGTGAAGGGTAAGTGGGAATGGGTGGCCGAGATCAAATCGGGCGGGGCGGATTTGATCTGGGCTTGACAAGTGTCAGCCCGGGATGAATCCAAGGTTTAATTTTTGTTTGTAGTTTTTAGAAATTCTACGAGGCTTCTAAAAACTATAGAAGATAGCAAATAACTCAGAACAATTCACAAAAATCCTATAAATCTAGGAGAACTCAGGAAAAATAAAATAAACTATTTTTGACTTTCATAAAATAGATAAATTAAGTTTTCTTATTGTAGGCTTTGAAATAAAATCTAATAAATCAAATAAAATGGAAATAAAATTTTGGGATGTTACAACACCTCAATCCATGATCAACAATGGATGAATCTTGCGATTCAGTGAACAAGAATTAGCACCACAACTAGAACCGACACATGAAGATTAACTTTCATTGGAAATTCATAAGAACACACGCATAACATGGCCGCCAACCATGGTGATTTTCTACTTTATTTCACATGTACAACACATATCATAGATAGCACATCATCTAGCCTCCCCTATGGTTCAGCCACCCCTTGGCCTTTATAGTGCATGTAGGCATGGCCTAAGTCATGCGCGCACAAATATGGCCAAAGCTAACTCAAACATAGGCACGCCACAGCAATGGACTCAGACACGTTCGTAATTCATGTACTAATACTTTCCTATTTGGATTCTCTAAAGAAAACAATAACTAAAAATTAAAATGGATTTATAGCTTCCCTAGATATTGATTTGGATTGGTATGGATCCAATCTGGATGTAGATACTCAGAGAAATCATGTTCCCTTTTATCTTCGTCTTGAAGTGTGTTCCTGGCTTGAATCCGGTTTCTAGCACCTTCTCTGGCTTGTTCTCCTTCACGAGATTTAGTCCTTAGGTTTACCTGCGATTCTACCATAGACTACATATTCTCATGCTACATTGGCACCAACCTTTCTTAACATACGCCCAGATATTTAAGCAAGTTTTTGGGTTTTTGGGAGCATAAAATAATTGAGTTCAACATACCAACCACTGTCCACCAGTGAATGCCCAAACCAAGTTTTCATGTTTGAAATAATGTCAAGACAAATTAATAGCCCCTGGGTATCTAAGAAAGAATAAACAAGGTGGTAAGATACGGACTTATATCTAGTATGTTTACCATTAATTCTAGGGTGATAAGGTTTTATATCAAACATCAATGAGTGGGGTATAATTAACCAAATATCCATAGGAAATTAACTATGAGCTAATATGTATAGTTTGCATAATAAAGTAAAGCATGCAACTTGATAGCTTCAAACAAAATACTTGCATTCGAAAGGTAGGTCTATATATTGATCTTACTCAAAGCCTTCTCAGTCAATGGTCTTGAATTCTTGGTCTTTATCACGATCTTTATCTCACTCAATCGGTTGCTCTTTCAGGACTCTGAATTCTAGTTACGTGATAAACATCTAAATCCAAATAACTCCAAAAATCCAATAAATCCAAATGAACTCAATTAAGCATTCTTATGATTAAGTTGATGATATGAGATCGTTTTAGTGAGTGCGAGATGTAGACGGAGTCAAATAAAGTTTGAGCAAAAGGGAATTGGTAGGGAAGAGATTTGTAGGGAAGGACTAGTCATATGCCCGTGCGTTGCAACGGAATTCATTGAATGTATAGAGAATAATGATATTAAAGAGAGTTACTCTAATCAATTAGGAAGTGGAGAGTGGTGAGAAGTTAAAAGAATAGGACGGTTGGAGGAGAACAGACGACTACTAACTCATTCTTTTATAGTAGTAATGATATTAATAAATAAATAGAATTAAAAGGAGTTGATCAAACCAAAATTGATACCATTGATTTCAACTACATAAGTTCTAAAGGTTGTAATGGAGATGTTAGAACCATATTATTTGAAAGTGCCAATTCGATTCTCTTTCCACCACACATGACATCTTAAATAGCATACCCTATAATTTCATAATCTTACACCATGCATTGGAGGAGCCCAAAAGCAATTCATACAATTCATACAATTCAAATAAGAAAATTTCGAAAACAACTGAAATAAAAAAGGATAAGTAATAAAAATAAGAATACAAAATAACATCAGAAGCAAACCAAAATAGCCGTAAGATAGTAACAAATTGCAAGATCAACATCGCCCTTCTCCTGCATGGAAAAATAGAATGCATCAATCACACAATTTGACAATATGGTTTTCAAGAAAAAATATTTACTCATTTGGCAATAGATTGTTGTTCCCCAATTTTTGCCACTACACCAGAACCTGAAGATGAATAGGCCGTCTCCATTCACAAATCTAAATGGCCAAACAACCTTAATAGCTTAATAACCTACACGCCTTTATCAAATTCGATGTGGTTTCTCTTGTATGATTTAGGCAAATAACCAATACAGATCGAAACTCACCACCATATTACTAACTCAACTGCTCACCATCTTTGGAACCGAAAGATATGACATCATTTTCCATAATAGTTATGATGATGACGCATAACCAACATCAAGATTGAGATTGACTGAAACAAAAGAGGTGTACCATTTCTAATCTAGAATAAACCACCAGAAACTGAGATATCCTCTTCTAGA
The DNA here is from genome assembly GCA_036346265.1 of Melocanna baccifera. NCBI lineage: Eukaryota > Viridiplantae > Streptophyta > Magnoliopsida > Poales > Poaceae > Melocanna > Melocanna baccifera. The sequence goes on along the minus strand of CM070706.1, from coordinate 10,495,785 downwards.
ACCTTCATTTAATCTAACAATTTCTTGAGTCTGCATGGAAGAAAATTTTGAAGATCTTGGGCAGTATGACATCTATAAAGTGCTCACAAGTCACAAAGAATGTGCTCAGAAAAAACAAAATGAGGTTTTGGCCTGACCTTATTTTCCAACAGCTTTTTCCAATTAAAGTTAATATCCACGTTAATCTCCCACCCGAAATTCTTTGAATCCTGCATTTGTAATAAAACTGCAGTTAAAATACAGCAAACCAGCATATTTCTTAGAAGGATGGCTTTTATGAAGGCACAGACAAGCTTTGAAATGAATAGGTTATCTGAATTCAAGTACATAAATAAACTGATGGATTATGAATCAAAAGTTGTATAGCAGAATTCTGATGAATTGAGGAAGGAACGCTATCTAGCGAGTCAAATTTCATTCACAGAGCGTAAACAATAATGTTTCCAACCCATTTTTCGGTATCGGCAACAGTTGGGTTGCATAGGGCAGTAAGACCACTTGCCTCAAATTCTCCCCGGAAAGATGCACCATACACAAGTATCTTTTTAGGGACGCAACCACGAATGACACACCTAGTACAACAATGAGCTCATAGATTTAGAATGTAACAACATCCCCAAGTATGAATAGCTAGACGTTCAAGTATTCAACACCAGAAATGCACAAAATTAACGGGAGATTCTTACGTCCCGCCGTGCCCTCCTTGCCAATCCGAGCTAATGGGGTGGAACGGGAGCTCGCAAATCGCAACCTGCACCACATCTCACAACCAATCAAATTGCACGCAAACAAATCCAATATACTCATACGGCAAACACGATTGCTTACATATGCGTGGTAGGACCAAAAAAGAAAAAAGAAAGAGGAAAAAGCAACCTTAGCTCCGAAAGATGTGGAGGTGCGAGAGCCGCGAACGGAAAAAGCAACCTTAGCTCCGAAAGATGCGGAGGTGCGAGAGCTGCGAACGCCGCCGCTCCCCGCGCCGATAACGAAGAGATCATAGTCGTAGTTCTCGCCGTCGGTGACGGCCATCTCCTCGTCCTTGAGCATCTTCCTCGCCATGGATTTTAAACGCTACAAAACCCTAAGGCACAACAAGAGTCTCCCTGAGAACTTTCGATCCAAAGTTGCAAATCAACACCACCGCAATAATAGCAGCACCACCAGTGTCGCGCGCTGCTGCGAAGGCTCCGACGCAGTCGGTCGACGAGTCCAGCAGGAAGTCGGCGCGGTAAGGCCTGGTGCGGTCGAAGCCAGAGGGGGACTTGCCGAAGTCGCGGGGGTCGAAGATGAAGATGGGGAGGAGGGAGGAGGCGGTGCGGCAGTGCGGGGTGGGGAGGAGGGGAGGAGGGAGGCGGAGGCGGGGGGAGGAGGAGGCGGGGTGGGGAGGAGGCGGGCGGCAGCGCGGGTGGGGGAGGAGGAGGAGGAGGCGGCGCGGGGGGGGAGGTCAGCTCACGGAGGAGAGGCGGCGGCGCGGGTGGGGGAGGAGCCCGCGGCGTGGGAGAGGCGGATCTGCGGAGGCGAGGGGAGAGCGAGGGGAGGCGGGGGAGTGAGGGAGGCGGGGGGCGCGGGGAGCGAGGGCGGAGGCGGGGGAGCGAGGGGGCGGGGGGCGGCGGCGGCCGGGGCGGCCGTGCGGAGGCAGGGGGAGAGGGAGGACGGGGGGGAGCCAGGGGAGGCGGCGGGGGGGGAGCCAGGGGGAGGCGGCAGGGGGGCGGCCATGCGGAGGCAGGGGGAGAGGGAGGACGGGGGGAGCGAGGGGGCGCGGCGCCGGCGGGAGGGTGCGCCATGCGGAGGCAGGGAGAGGAGGACGGGGAGCGAGGGGCGGCGGGGTGGGGGGCGTGTGGGAGAGCGAGGGAGAGGGAGAGCGAGGGGGAGCGGATCGGGGCAGCGGGGGGAGAGCGGATCGGGGCAGCAGGGGGAGAGCGAAGGGAGCGGATCGGGGCGGTGGGTGCGAATGGGGCGGTGGGGGGAGAACGGTTCAGATTCTATCTCATAATCAGATCGAATGGCTAAAGAAAAATGAGGGAGGACTCATCAACCACCAACTCCTTCTTTTAAAATAGTAAAGATAACAAAGAATGATTAATGCAGATGAAGGAATATTCATAGAAATATTCCACTCCGACTTCAAAAGTGGTTAGACATAGCTGACCGGAGAATACTATTGCTTGAACCTTCTTAACTTAATGATCTATGTCAGGGCGGTCAAACATTGCGGTGCATAGGTAGGGCTAGCGTGGCATGGTCGTTCGAGCGTGGTAGGTGGCATGGTGGCGGGGCCATGCGGCGTGGGCGACATGGTAGGTGCGCTTAGGTGGTGCACGGCGGGTCGGGTGGGCAAGCATAGGTGAGGGTGCACGCGAGTTTGGCGGGCATAATCAAAGCGTGGTGCGATGATGGGCACTCGTGTGTGGCTAGCTTGGCCAAGCTGCGAGAGAAGAGAGAGGAAAGGGAAGTGGGCAGGGGAGAAGGCGGGGAAGCAGGGAAGCGAAAAAAGTGCGTCGGCCCAATTTGACATTTTGATTTTGTATTGATTTCCCTTTTAACTTAAATTTGGTTTTGGTTTTCAAATTTGAATTCAGATTTTGACTTTTGTTTTGAGTTTTGAATTTCAGTTCCAATTTTTACTTTCTTTTGATGAGTGCATAATTCATTTCAAAATCTGAATTCATTCTGATGAGTGCATAATTTTCATTCATAATTATTATTTTCTTTTCAAATGCAACTTTAGGTTGAAATTTCCTTCTTTAAATTTTTAGTTTAATTTAGGTTTGTGTTAACGAATTAAATTTGAATTTAAGTTCTTAGATTTTTGAATTCACATTTCATTGTTTCAAATTTTCTACTCTTTTATTAATATGATTATTATTTGTACTTGGGTATTATTCCCTATATTATTTTGCATAGCACATAATTCACAAAAGCGCAAATACATTTCAGAATAGGCTCGAATGCTGGCAAGATGCATTAAAAAGTTTTAAACTTTCCACATTTTTAACATCCGATTTTTGGGATGTTTAAGTTTGTTATGATGGCAATAGGTAACACTTGCAGTTTAAATACATTGTCCATGAAAGCTTGGACTACCTACCAGATAGTATATGGATGTGCTAAACTGATGAAGTGAGCATATTTCGTGAACCTATCCACCACTACCAGAAGTACATCCTTACCATGAGATTTTGTAAGGCCTCTATAAAATCGATGGATATATGTGTCCATGCCATATCTGGAACTTCTAATAGATCTAGTAAGCTAGGTATATGAATATGTTGTGCTTTAGTAATCTGGCATATGGGACATTCAATAATGAAATCTTCCACCTCCTTCTTGAGATTTTAATAATAAAATAGTTTTTTTATCCTGTGATAAGTAGCCCTCTTCCCATAATGTCCTCCAAAACTAGAAGCATGGAAGTTAGAATTTTCTATTTGAGATTATTATGTTGGCCAAAATAGATCCTTCCCTTATATCTTAGGAGTCTAGACACTAAGGTATATGAGTATTTGTACCTTGATTTGTCTGAACTTCCATCATAAGCTTCTCCCTTGTAGCCACATGAATCCCTTGCCCTTTGGGATTAGCTGGTTGTTCCTCCTCCACCTGATCTTCCATTGCTTTTAAATCTGAGGACACACAATGTATTTGTATACGATAGTATATCATTCTCATATAAAGCAATAGGAAACTCTCTAACAAACAAAAGCACCTGTTGTTAGAGTAGCTTAGTTCTTACTCTTGTCATAAAACCTTTTGAAGCCTCATTACTAGCTTTGTCATGCACACATGGAGTGGAAGGTGAATGTGTAATAGGGATGTCCTCATCAAATGTTCTCCTTCCCCCTCTTGTATTCCACCTGATAGTCAAAATCTAGAAATTTGATGAGCAACTTATGTTGTATGCCTTTAGTTAACTTTTGTGAGGTATTGTATTTCAGACTTTGTTCATCAGTTTTTATAATAAGTTTCCCTCCTAGGAAATAGTGTCTTCTCCTCTTTAAAGCTTCTAGTATGGCCATGGCCTCCTTGTCACAAATTGATTGGGTAGCAGCCTTAACTCCCAGAGCTTTACAGTAATAGGATATAGGTCTACTACATGACATAAGAACACCTCCTATTCTAGTTCCACTTGCATCAGTTTCAATTATGGATGGCTGACTTAAAGTTGGGCAATGCTAGGACTGGACAACTAGTCATTATCTTCTTAAGTTGCTCAAATGCCATAGTTGGTGGTTCACCCCAATTCCAAGCATCCTTCTTTAACATATCAAACAAGGGTCTACAAACTTGTCATAGCCCTTCACAAATCTTCTATAATATCTAGTTAGGCATATAAATCCCCTTAATTGGGTCAGATTTGGGAGGTTTTGCCATTTGAGAATATCCTCAATATCTTTAGGATCAGTGGAAACACATTCGCCACTAATTACATATCCTAAGTATTCCACACTAAGTGTTGCAAAAGTACATTTGCTCAATTTCGCTAACAACTTGTTTTCTCTGAGTATGGATAAGACTATCTGGAGATGTTTCTCATGTTTTGCTATATATGATAATATCATCAAAGAATACTAGTATAAACTATCTCAAATACTTTTGCAAAGATAGTGTTCATCAGGGACTGAAACGTTGAAGGAGCATTTATGAGACCAAAAGGGATAGCCAGGTATACATAATGTCCTAAATGAGTGTTAAAGGAGTTTTAGATATGTCATTTCATACATTCTGATCTGATGATAACCTGATCTCAAATCCAACCTAGTAAAATTTTTGGCTCCATGTAATTCATCAAGTAAATCTTTAATAACAGGCATAGGAAGTTTGTTCTTAATGGTGATGGAGTTTACCTACCTATAATCTTTTTCTTACCATCATAGCAGGAGAAGAGTAAGAACTTATGCTAGTTCTAATTTCCCCATTGTCAAGCAGTTGTCTTACGATCTCTTCCATAGCATCCTTTTGATAGTGGGGTGTTCTATAAGGTCTCTAGTTTGGTGGTTTAGCACCAACTTTCAAATTAATAGTGTGATCACGATCTCCTTTGGGAAGTAAACCCTGAGGTTCAGTAAACACTTCAAGATATTGCTACAGAATATGTTCAATAGCTATAGGTCCTTTTTCATTTTTAGTATTTTCTTTAGAATTAATTTTTCAAGAGCTCGTTCTTCTTTATCCTAACTCTGATTGACCTCGTAATATTTTTCTAAATTCATCCAAAATTGAGCTCTATCTTTTGATTCTGGTTTTGAAGTTTTTAGAGTTCATTTGAATTTTATTTTACTTTGTGCCTCGTTTGTTTTATCTCTCGTTAGATCGCATCTTCGAAGAAGCGGGAGCATCACTAAAAGATCAAGAATTCATAATTGAGCCAGGCCAAGACAAGTCGTGTCTTTTGATCATATTGAACCCAGACTTCAAATCTATTATTTATTTATTTTATTTTAAATTATTATGCATTGCTATTTTATTATAAATCTCTGTATAGGGTAGATATTGGCCAATTTGATTAATTCCACCTTGATAAGTTGAATACTATGAATCTATTGTCACCATAGGATGAAAAATTATTTAGTGATACCATGCTAGTTGTCACATGGGTTGTATGATTAATACGCTTAGCAATACTTACAGTTACATTGGGCTCATCATCACAAGTGATCAATTAATTAATTTAACTTAATGAGATATTGAATCATGGTTGTAGCCATAGTTATAAAAATTCGTGTGCTATGACATTGGTGTTGGTTATACAAAAAATTAGTTTTCACTCAGGTGAGTGATCGTGCAGTAAAAGGTGAAGTGCGGATTCACTTCAAGGGGTGTAGAAGTGTCGCCTAGGTAATGTCTAAGAACTTAACTTTGTGCACAATTGATTTGGACATTACTGTGCAAACCATATTTCTAGTATGTGATAGAACTGGCTAATTAATTTGTGATATTTCAATTTCAATCTCGCCATTGTGATGATCATGGTTACTGATTTCCATGAGGCGCAAGGGGGTGTGATGCGAAACCCTAGCGGGTGGGATTGAGTTATAATTGAGTATTGTAAAGGCCTTGTTGTGATTTTCTTTATTGTGAGGATGATCACATCATGTGGGTATAGTTGTGTAACCTTTGTAGATTGTACAACTATTCGAATAGTCATGTCTCTGGTTATGGATAATGTTCGGTGATTTCACACGAATGGTAGATATTTCATACAACTTGGTTGGGATAACTTTGGAAAGTGAATGGTTAATTCACTAATGATTTAATTCGTGAATGGCTAGTTCATGAGTGGTTCATTGGGTGATCTGTTAGTTTACTTGTGGTTCATTTAATTCTTTTGAATAATTATTTATTATTATTTTTTAAAGATCACATTCAATCTATTTGTTGTATTTACTTTAAATTATTGCTTTCTGCAAAGTAACCTTTCGGCCATCCATTGGTAATCCTTGCATATCATATTGCATCTTTGTTACAAACGACTTGCTAAGTACCAATGTGCTCACAGTTTTATGCCTACTGTTGCTCAGTTGAAGAAGAAGAACCATATCAGCAAGAGGTACTAGAAGGAGGATATTTCGACGACTTCGCGGATTAGGACTCCGCTTCCCACTCGATTGTATGTAGGCATGTTAAATGGCTACCATGCTTAATCTTGTTTTTCGCTTCTAGTTTCTTAAGCCCTTCTGAGTATTAATTGTAAGCTTGGTCATCATAAGGTCGTACTCTGATAATTATTAATATTTGAGTCTTTTTCTTTGATTAATTCTGCATATGGTCAATATTTTATCTATATTTACACTGTGTGCACTAGCGTGATCCTAAACTAGTGCAGTATACACAGAGAGTCCGAATTTGTATATTTGGGTCTCGACAGTCTCCCAACAACAGCTCAAGCCCCTCATGTTCCTGTTCCCGTTCCCGGTCTCCCTGCCTTAGTTAGAGCCGTTCCCGCTCCCGCTCCTAGGGAACTGCATCCTCTATGGCAACTCCCTGGAGTAGTTTGCTGTATGTTAGGTTAGATAGCAGTGCTTGCTAGGGAGTCCTTTGGGTTGCAAGCACTATATTTGTCTTCTCAGCCCTGTTTTACCCCATTAGTAAGCGTTGTGTACTAGATGTCGCGACTTAACATAGCCTATATGCCATGTCTAAAGTCATGTAACATTTGCTCCCCCTGCTATAATGAACTATCTTAGGCCTTGTGATTTCTATTGTATTGCTTGTCTTATTTGGTTGGTTTTTCTACCGTGCCACTAGAGGACTAGTGAACCCTTATATATGCTTCTCCCTCTCTTCTGGCCCTAAAAGCCTTAGTTGGTTCCAGATGGCGCCTAGGAAAGCTACAGCTCGTGGAAGAGGTTGAACTCTATGAACCTCAACTCGTGGAAGAGGCCATGGCGTGGTCAGAACCTGCCGCCGCCTCCACTAGGACCCCTGACAATGGCACAAGTGATGGCACAACAAACGTAAATTCTCCATGCCATGTTTGCCAGCCAACAAGCAGGGGAAACCAACCGCAACTCGAAGCTAGCTGATTTCCTGAGGACCCGACCGTTGACATTCTCATCGGCCAATAAACCTTTAGAAGTAGAAGATTGGTTACGTGACACGAGAAGAAGCTCAAACTTGCCCGATGCACCAAAGAAGATAAGTTAGACTTCGCCACCCACAGCTTAAAGGTGTCACAGCGGCATGGTGGGAAAACTACCTTGCTTGCTGCAGAAAAGAGTCCCCTAGGCAATGACTCAGGAGAAGAGACCCCAGCAGCTGGCGCTCAACAAGGAGGTCAGCAAGAGTAGGCAACCAAAGAGGATAATGCTGAGGAGGAAGAAGAAATAGCGCCAACCAAGTTTGTCATCACATGGGCTGAATTCAAGGTTGCCTTACGGCAAAACTTTGTGCCGACAGGTATCATGAGGATGAAGAAGGATGAGTTTTGAAACCTAAAGCAAGGAAATATGTCTGTTAGCGAGTACCTCGCACGATTTAATCAACTGGCTCTCTATGCCCCAAAGGACATAGCTGATCAAGAAGAGAAGATTGATCGCTTCTTGGAAGGGATGCATGAAGAAATGAGGGCATAGTTGATTCTGCATTATCATCGTAGCTTCCACCACCTGGTTAACAAGGCTCTCGTCCTAGAAAATGAGAGGAGGATCCTGGAAGCCAGCCGTAAAAGAAAGTGGGCAGATCAAAGACCCCAAGGCAGTTTCCAATCCAAGCCAGTATGCTAGGGCAACCCCTCCTTCCGCCAAGTGGCAACTTCAGTGCCCAAGGCTCTAGCTCAAGCACCGCATTCTAGTGGAAGTGTAATTCACATGCCCCGCCCCACAGGACAGTCTTCCTTGACCGATCTAGCAATAAATCTCCACTGCTTCAACTGCAGAGCAAAAGGGCATTTCGTCAACAAATGCCCAGACTGCCAAGTCACCCCGGTGAAGTTCAATTTAGGGGCCACCCTGTCTCGAGATCAGTCTTCAGTGCCAAGCAAGCACTACAAGACGCCTCAAGCTTCACAAATGGCATCGACTCCAAACCAGGGTCGTGTCAACCACGTCACTGCTGAAGATGCCCAGGATGCCTCTAGAGTACTCATGGGTACATTCTCTGTTAAGTCAGTACCTACACAAGTTTTGTTTGATTCTAGGGTTTTGCATTCTTTTATCTCTGGGAAGTTTGTTAAAAGGGCTAAGTTGCCAACCTTTAGACTAAAGATACTTGTGGTACTTAGCTCACTAGGAGGACCCCTAACTGCTGCTCTAGTAAGCCCTAAGTTAGAAGTCACTATGGAAGACTTTGGTTTCCTAGCGGACCTTTTGGTATTACAATCTCAAACCTTGGACATCATCCTAGGGATGGACTTGTTAGCTAAATATCAAGGTACGATAGACTGTGCTAATAGAAAGTTAATACTCACCAAGTACCCTAGGCTAGCAATAAAGATTAGTATGGATCACCCCTCCTTGGGTCACGCGATCCATCACCTCGAAGAAAGGCCATGAGAAGAAACGCCTGTAGTGTGAGAATACTCGAAAGTCTTTCTAGAGGAATTGCCAAGCATGCCACCAGATAGAGATATAGAATTTGTGATGAACCCGAAGCCAGGGACTCCCCAATTGCTAAGAGACCCTACAGAGTGGCAATAGATGAACTTGAAAAACTAAAAACACAAATTGCAGACCTCCAAGAAAAAGGATTCATCAGACCTAGCTCATCTCCCTAGGGTTCGCCAGTACTCCTTGTTAAAAAGAAGGATGGCACCACCATATTGTGTGTGGATTACAGAGCTCTCAATGATGTAACCATCAAGAAAAGTATCCCTTGCCCCGAATAGATGACCTATTTGACCAGTTGTCCAGAGCAACAGTCTTCTCCAAGATAGACTCAAGGTCAAGATACCCTTAGCTCAAGATCAGGGTAGAAGATATTCCTAAAACAGCATTTACCACCCGATATGGCCTATTTGAATATACGGTCATGTCGTTCAGTTTAACCAATGCTCCAACCTACTTCATAAACCTGACGAACAAAGTGTTCATGAAATACCTGGATAAATTTGTGGTCGTGTTCATAAATGACATTTTGATCTACTCTAAGACCACTGAAAAATATATACAGAACATCTGCGAGTAGTCCTAGAGACACTCAAAGAACACTAGTTGTATGCCAAGTACAGCAAGTGTGATTTCTGGCTACACAAGATCAGTTTTCTTGGACACATTGTATCCTCTGAAGGAATAGCAGTTGACCCCTCCAAAGTAGAGGCGATTTTGGAATGGAAGTAGTCAACCTCAAGCATGGAAATACGTAGTTTTCTGGATCTGGCCGGATACTACAGACGCATCATAGAAGGCTTTTTCAACATTTCTAAGCCAGTGACTCGCTCAAGAAACAGAAAAGTATGAATGGACAGAGGCATGTGAGAAGAGTTTTCAAGAGTTGACGAAGTTGACCTCAGCCCTCTTGGTTGTGTGCTTATGCAAGGAGAAAAGGTTGTGGTTTATGTGTCCAGACATCTCCATCCCCATGAGGATAATTATCTAACACATGACCTAGAACTAGCCTTAGTGGTGCACGTTCTAAAAATTCGGCGGTATTACTTGATTGGAAATCATTGTGATATACACACGGACCATAAGACTCTCAAGTACATTTTCACCCAAACAGATCTCAACCTTAGACAAAGGTGGCTAGAGTTGATCAAAGACTATGACCTAGATGTAGTGGCCGATGCCTTAAGTCGTAAGCCCCACTGCAAAAACCTCATGATGCAAGACTTTCAACCTAAGCTCTACAAGGAATTTGAAGCCCTTAACCTAGGGTTAGTAGAACATGGTACTGTAGCTACCATGGAAGTACACCCAACTCTTGAGGAGAAAATTATAGCAGCTTAGAAAGGATACCCTGGAGTCCAGAGGTTTAAGCGCCTCATGGCCAAGGGAAAAGCCCCCAATATGGTAGAAGATTAGCGAGGAGTCCTATGGTATGGAAAACGTCTCTTTGTTCCCCACCAGAAGGATCTCAAGGACTTGATACTTAAGGAAGCCCATAGCTCGGTCTACACCCTACATCCGGCAATACCAAGATGTATCAAGATATGAAAACCTTGTATTAGTGGCCCCATATGAAGAGAGATATTATTGAATATGTAGCATATTGCGATGTGTGCCAGCGGGTCAAGGCTGAACATCAAAGATTTGCCGGACTACTTCAACCCTTACAAATTCCTCAATTGAAGTGGGAGGAAGTTGGAATAGACTTCATAACTGGCTTACCCAGCACCAAGTTAGGATATGATTCTATATGGGTGATAGTCTACAGATTGACCAAGATTGCCCATTTTATATCTGTGAGGACTACCTATAAGGGAGATAAACTAGTTGAGTTATACAAGGCTCGCATTATATGCCTACATGGTGTGCCCAAAAGAATAGTCTTAGATCGAGGTTCCCAATTCACCTCGCATTTCTGGCCTAGTCTGCATTATGCCCTTGGAACCCATCTTACCTTCAGCACTGCATATCACCCTCAGACAGATGGGTAGACTGAAAGACATGCTCTGAGCTTGTGATCTAGAGTTCACTACAGACTAGGAGAGATGTTTGCCCTATGCAGAATTCTCCTATAATAATAGTGATCAGTCCAGCCTTAAGATGTCCCCTTTTGAGGCGCTTTGTGGCAGAAAGTGCAGAACCCCTCTACACTAGTAAAAAGCAGGAGAAGGATATATCTTTTGGCCAGATACTATGAAGCAAACAAAAAAGAAAGTTCAATTAATCAGAGATTGCCTTCAAGCGGCTCAGTCTAGGCGAAAAAGCGATGCCGACAACCGCCACAAAGAGTTAACTTTCCAAGTTGGGGATCATGTCTGCCTCAAAGTGCCACCCCTTCGAGGAGTCCATAGATTCAAGGTGAAAGGCAAGCTTATGCCCAGATACGTAGGGCCATTTCCTATCATCTCCAAGTATGGAGAAGTCGCTTACAAATTGGAGCTACCAGCGAGCTTGTCAGATATGCACAATGTGTTCCACGTCTCTCAGCTCAAGAAGTGCCTTAGAGTTCCGAAAGAGCAAACCCCAATTGAGACCATCGAACTCTAGAAGGATGTATCCTACCCAGAACATTCGATCAAGATCCTCGATACCATGAAGAAGAAGACGAGATGCCAAACCGTCCATCTCTGCAAGGTCCAGTGGAGCAACCACTCAGAGCGAGAAGCAACTTGGGAGCACAAAGACTAGCTTAGATTAGACTTCCCCTACCTGTTCCCAGAATAGCTTTAATCTCGGAGTCGAGATTCTGTTTAAAGGTGATGGGATCTATAACATCCCATTTTTGTTAGTTTTTGTGCTAATGCAAGATTTCAAATCTGTTTTAAACTTCAAGGTTTTAACTTGAGTTCCAGATTGCAAAATCAAAATTTGGTGGGAATTTCAAATTTCACTTTGCAAATCAAACTTTCCCCTCAGGCCACCAACCTATTTCCTTTACCCATCTCCTTCTCCCTCCTCTTCCATCCTCTCCCCTCAGCCAGCACTATTCCTCGCTGACCCTGCAAGCCCCCTCCTACAGCTGTAGTCCGGACCATGTCACCTCTGCTAATCCCAGCCACGGCAGCGCCTCGTCTTCAGTTCCCCTGCCGCGACAGCCCCTCAGTTTCCATTCCCTATGCGTGCCTTGCACTACCGTGTTCTGCACCCCTACACTCTCGCCAGCCCCAAGGGACCACGCCTTCCCCGCTTAGTCAAAGGACAACGACACAATTAGCCACCATGCTGCCTTAACTCTCGTGCACGTAGCTCCCCTGTTCATGTTGACCCTGAAGCCCCTGCTAGAGCTCCGCCGCGGTTGCTTCACCCTCTGCCTCATCTTCCACCTCACCTTCCTGCGACCGTCGAGCCAAGAAGTGCCCTGCCATGGCATCGTTGTAATATCCTGAACGTCGTTTCGACGTCGGTTCCTAAATTAATTGCGGTGGCCCGGATTTTTGGTAAATCGCGGGAGGTAAAAATAAATTCTTCGATATAGTCTAAAATAATAAAAAAAAGAATTAAAATAATTAATTAGAAGATTTTGGGCTGTCCGGAGGGGTGGGCCAGCCAGCCCAAACGGTGGCCCGTACCCCCTCCCAAACCCTAGCACCCCCTTTATAAACCCCCTCCCTTGGCACCTCCCCCTTTTTCCCACCCCAAGCCGCCACCCCCTGCCTCCTTGCGCCTCCCCTCTGCCCAAGTGCTGCTGCAAGGAGAAGAAGGAAGAAGGGAAGAGGAAGGAGATGAAGAGAGGGAAGGAGAAGAAGGGAAGGAGAAGGAGAGGAAGAAGAGGGTGATCCCAATCCCCTAGGTAATTCTCCCTCATCCCAATCCCTCTGATTTCTGCTTTTTTAGGGTTCTTAGCCCAAGGTTTTGGTGGGGATTAGTGAAGGAATATGCGTAGGCTATGGAAGCAGAAAACAAAACTTTTCTATCGCGCACCCAAGAACATCATGCTAAGGAAGGATCATGGATTGTTACCACTTTGACGTGTGTGCAATGTGAAGAAGAATTGAAACCGATCCAATCACGCGCGTCGAGGTAGTAGTGGAAGTAGCCGATCGTCCGACAGATCGTCTCCTCCACGCACGCCGATCAACCTTCGCAACGAGCGGCGCCTCCACCGGTATCCACACGTCCCGGGGTGGGCGCCGATCGCGAGTGTACTAGCACTCGTGAGCGGCTAGGGTTTGGCTTGGGAGGTGGCGGCTAGAGTTTTGCTAGATGTTAACGAGGGACGAATCCCTCACCCCTCGCCTCCATATATAGACCTCCTCACGTGGGCCTTGCGGACCGAGGCCCATTAGGAGTCTATTCGGATCTTTATCCGAATTGAGCCCATATCCGAATCATATTCGAATCGGTGTTCCAACCCGTTAGCGTGCGACCACAGCAGGTTCACGTATACTTGGTCGTGACCGGAAACGCCTTTCCGGTCACCTGTTAATAGCGGCCTCTAGTAAGACATATTAACCCCAAAGTATATGTAAAGATTATATCATTTGAACTGTAATGTTCTCTCATGTACGAATCCCTTTGCCTCACGATATAGATTGAGCTCAAGGCGAGACACGTGTCATCCTCTTAATAGCTCAATCACTCTCTCGATTACGTGATGGATTATAAACTCGTGATTGACTCCTCAATCACCTTGGCATGGCCATGCACTTTCATAATCCATTACATCGAGGCCCAGAGATATCTCTCCCATAAGGAGGGCAAATTCTATCTTGATCATTCACATCCCACTACATGTTTCATTGCAAACCCGAAGACTACTTTTATGACTACCCGATTCACGGAGTAGTGTTTAGTAGTCCCAAAATAAGCTACTACTCATGTTAGGAACCATGATGATCTCAAGTCTAAGGATTCTACATAAACACTACTTGAGACCAACCGATGACACATGGAATCTCTGCGGTGTCTCATGGCGAGTCTATCCAACATATGTTCACTAACACATGTCCATATTATTGATTTGGTATCACCATACCATGATCCATGAGACATGATCATCAATCAATACATATGCTGATCTTTGTCTTTGAATTATATTTGTTCCTCATATGATATACGATCAGGGATCATTTAGAAATAGCAACATCTTAGTATTTAAGAGTCTCATGAATAAGTCACATACTCATTGATCAATAATGATGATGTCTATTCCAAGGAACAAAATAATATATCATAAACATAGTATGTGATATATATACAACATCTCCATATTGCCTCTAGAGCATACCACTAACAATTAGGAATTAGAACCCCCAATTAGAGAATCTCTGTTGTTTGCCTGTATATTGATTCGCGCAGCGTTGCTGTTCGTGCCATTTAGACCCTGAAAACGGTTTTTCTCGAGGGTCTCCCCAAAAGAAAAAACATAGAGGACGACGATACGCACCTACTGTATGTTTTCCAGATTTTTATGCCACGTAATTTAGGCGTACGAGGGTCTGGAATCTTGCTGTCTGTCAGGGGTGCATACAGGGACAGACTGCTGTTCAGATGGGAATTAGGGGTAGAAGATGATTTTAAAATTTTTGATCATAATTTAGAAAAAGATAGAAAATTCAGTAATCTAGCTTCTGTAAAAGAACCAGAATTTTTAGAGCCTTGATCTATTCTGGGGACGCGTTATAAGTCGGCTGTCCAGACTTTCAAAACAGAGGACGTCCTCTGTTTTGTGCATTAGATATCACCTTGTTAATGACAAGATAAAAATATGTGATCTACATGAAAAGTGTAGGTGTTTAAGTGAGAAATCCAGATATATAACTTTTGCTGTGATTAGTTTTATATTTTTTAAAGATAAGAAAATGTTAAGCAGCGCCGCTGCAGTGGGAATATTGTAGAACCGTTACGCAGAGAAGGATGTTGTGGGGTTTAGGGTTTTAGCGACACTTTTTTTGAGAGTCATAATTGTATTGCTTTGTATTGTGCTGAGAGGTACCTTTTTGGACAGGCGGATTTGCTTCTGATCGAGCGTGATCTCGTCGCTTCGCCGGTAGAGGCAAGTAAACGTAGCGGTTGTACTACATGTTTAACTTGTTAATTATTCTACCTTCACAATAATTTATTCTCTTAATTTGAGGTGCTATGACATTGTTACATGTTTCCCCAATATGGTCCATATGGTAGTATTTTAAGAACTCAACTGTTTATGATTTTGATGGTTTATTTGTGGGTATGTGAAATTGTTCTTGATGAAAGAAATATAGTTGTAGAGTAGTATTCTTTATGAATATATAGTGGTATAGGTGGTAGTATTCTTATTGAATACTTGTGGTTGTGGGGGTAGCATTCTTGATGAATATATAGTGGACTATGTGGTGGTTTCCCTATAGATCAATTGATTATGATCTTGATGAGCCTAATGCGGGCTATGTGGTAATGATTTTAAGTATCATTGGCATTGTGCTTATTGAGACACATGTGGATTATGATGAAGTATTCTTATTGTTGACCTTTGTGATTAAATTATTGTAGTTTATGATTATCATAACATTCATATCATGTCATGACATTTGTATTGTGGATGTCGCCGTTTATAGTCGCGACCGTACCGGTATAGCATCGTACATTGCCGTAGTACGATGCACACTCTTACCTTGTTGGGTAAGGGTACAGTGGAGCATACGTATTCATATGCATTGCATTGTGGAAAGATCATTTGCATACTTATGCAATGTAGTGTGGTGAAGTTATTTTACAAACAAATGCAACTCCATAGTTGTAATGTGGAATTGGTTCATGTGAGTCATTTGTAGTATGAGAAATGTGGTTGTGGTCGTGGAAGGGGATTCACCCCTTGTGGTATGATAGGGGTTGAGATTGTGGTACAAGATTTTTTCTCTTATGGTAACTGTTGATATCAGTTATGGATGTGAGAAACAAGAAAAATAGTGAGCTAAACATGTTAATATTTTCCTATCATTGGTAGTGGTTGTGGTTGAGGATATGAAGTAGTCAATCAATATTCATTTGCTAATATTTTATTATTGTTGGTAGAACATGTGGTTAAGGTTGTAATTGTGGTCATTGTGGAAAATCAATATTGATGCTTAACAACATTATAGTTTAATTAGCTTGTTAAACAGTTTGCTTGCTGAGATTTTTATCTCACTCTTGCTTTCTCTCCCCCCTCCAGGTGATTCTCAAGCATGCATGGGAAGGTAGAGCGACACATCACTGTCACACATCATATCATGATTAATGATGTAATAGTTGTGCAGTCTTAATCATGGATTTATTTCCCTTATTGATGTTTGTTTCAAAGTAATAATGCTAGACAGTAGTTCATTTTAATTGGTTAAACCTTTTAGCAATTGTTTTTTTAATTAATAGTGTTCTAATACCTTGCTTTAGTGTGCTTCCACTTAGCTTATCATGATTTAAAAATTGTTGCCAATTTATGTTATCCTGTAAATTGGCTATTTGTGGAGTGGTTTAGTGGCATCTCAAGGTAATGTGGGTCCTGGGGTGTTACAATCGTCCCGTTCTCGGTCTCCGCCTTCCCAACGCAAGCCATGCCCCTGGCCAACAACACCCCCGTACGCAACAATCCGTGGTGCGAACTTTGGCTGCCTGCCTTGCACTACAGCCACACCGAAGCTAGCACCACTTGCACGGCTGCCGCACCGCCACCAGAGGCTCCACAACATTGGTCTCCCCTCTGCCTATAAGAAGGCCCCCAAGCATCCTTTGCTCCTCACCAGCTTCGCTCAAGCCTTCCTCTCCATTTCCCTGAGCCTGTGCCTCACTTCTGCCGCCTCTACCATGTGCTCCTCCCTCAGCAATCTCCGTCAACAACCCACTCCATTTGCCATTGGAATCCCCTCACCCCTTCCCTGAGCTCGCTATCTCTTCTCCCCCTCCCCTAGCGACAAATTGCTCCATCTCCCTTTGCGAGGCACCGACGAGCGCCTTCTTCCCTAGCACCAGTGTCGCGCTACCCCATCACTTCATCGCATCTCTGACCAATTAGCCGCACGCAGAGCTCCTCAAGGACATCCCCAAGTTGACTCTACCCATGTCGACCTTTCTCTCCCCCTCCAGTGCGTTGCCCACATCACCCTGCCGCTAAGACTGCCACCATCGCCAGCTCAACCTCGACCACCCCATGCTCGGCCGCCACTTCCGGTGAGCTTCCATTGACCCCAAGTAGCTCCCCTCCTGAAGAATTAGCTTTTTATTGAGTGTGGCGCTGTCGAGTCTCCTCCCCTGTTCCAGCCACCGCCGTGCTTGCCGTCGCTGACCGTTGGGCCATTTCAAGTTCTGTCACTTCTGCCAAAGGTGCACGTGGGGCCAAGGAGTCCATTTCGCGCATGCTACCAAACCGCCATGGCCACCCTCACCACCAACAAGCTTTGCCAGCCTCACAGCAAGGAATACCACTGTTGCTTATCCCTGTAAGTTTGTAATTAACCGTTAGGTGTTGATTAATTACTACTTAATCAGTATGCTTAGTCTCGAGTAAAATTACTCAATGACCAGTAGGCCCCATACCTATTCAATTAAGATGTCAGACTTACATGCAGGTCCCACTCCCATTTAAATTCTTTAAAATTCCTTTAAATAATCAGAGGGCCCACTTGTCATTCACTGAGACTAAAAACAATAAGATAATTCAGAAATTATATAAAAACCCACGAACCCCACCTATCAGAGAGACATTCCTCTCTTCTCTTTTATTTTTGGGGATTTTCTTGAGAATAAAACTTTGAGGAGCTTGTTCTCTCTCGTCGTAGCTCCGAATTTAACGAAACTTATTTCTAAATTTTTCTAAAATTGATATCTATCTATTGGCATTGGTTTTGCTCAATTTGGAGTTTAGTTGAATTTTATTTGGTATTTATTTGTGTTTGTTCGCTTGCGGTTTATTTTCTGGTACATTCTCCCGAGTAGAGTTCGAAGGTGCAAACGAGCCCCGTTTGAAGCAGCACAAGACCCCCAAGCTGTTGATCTAGGCAAGTCAGCATTTTGATTATTTTGAGCCTATATTTCATGTGAAATTATGTTCATTTAAATTATCGAAAATGCATGCTTTACTTTATATGCAAACATATTTTACCAATAAGGTAGATAAACAGCTGCTTGTCGATCTAGTAATATAATACACTATTCTTGACACTTGAATATCTATGAACCTTGTCACCCTAGGTAATACTATTAATCTTAATAGCTATAAGTCAAATGAAATGCTATGCAAAGGTCTTGTCTAAAGTCCAGGACACTAGCTTGCCCTGATCGTCAATCTCTAAACATGAAAACTATTTTGGACAGTCACGGGATGTAAGTGGCTATTAATTTGCGATAACTTAGTTTATGCTTCTCAAAACCCTAAAAACTTGATATACCTATCAGGATGATTGGTAAGAGAGGTTGGTGTAGATGTAACACAACAATTTGTGGTTTTGTAGTATGAACCATCCGGATAAATTAAGGACTTAATCCTGTTATGACTTCCTCATGTAAAACAGTACTACCACAAGTTGGCAAATTGTAGGCTTGGCTGAATATTTACCTCACCTCAGGGTCATTCCGTGGGTGGGGGGTGAAGTTGTGCATGTGTGGATCGAAAAGTCCAGCATAAATGGGACACCGTGTGAAGGTGATGTGTACTCGTTTCTCTAGCGGTGGAGAAAAGCGGTGGTCCCGCTCTACTATGATGTTAGAGTATAACTTCCTGCACTAACTTATGGGAGCTACCTTTGGTGGTTCTCTATAAGGGTGAAATGGCATTGAGGCAAGGTATTGTAAAGGCTTCGTGACAATCTATTGATATTCGTGGCCAAGTAATTGTGTAGGCCATCGGGTTGATTATTTCTTATGAGTAAAGATGTACAGTCTCTGCAGAGTATAAACTGTTCGAACAGTCGTACCCACAGTCAAAGGCGGATATGGGATCTTTCTCAAGTTAGTTCTATTTCAAAACCTTTGTGAGTGAGAAGAAAACTATCAGACGAATATAAACCTGACTTTGGAATTTTCCTGGAGAGATGAACTCCAACGTTGCTAATAAGGTGGACGTAACCAAATGATCAAAATTTAGTATAAGTGGATGAAACCATGTAATCGGTGAATGGAATCTACACCGCTATATATATTGCACAATTTCAATCTGTTTAAAGCATGGTTGTTAAGACGCTAAATCCTAGAAATTTTAATTATGATTATTACAAATATCACGTTATGCAAATAAAAAAGCCCGAGCTATCATTGTTAAGCCTTGCATCTATTATTATATGCATTCTATATGTTTAACTCGCGGAGCACAATTATTTGTGCTCATCCTCGCTCTCAATCCTTGTTCAAAGTATGCGAAGCAAGACCACTATATCTACTATTAAGGACCAGGGCGATAAAAGCGGTGAAGATAGTGCAAACTAAAGTAGCCCCTAGTAGTCTCACCTCTCCTCAATCTAGTCGACCAGCTAATGTTTGAATGGTACCAACATTAGAAGCCATGGCTAATATCGATGGCACACATTTAGAATAGAAATTTACCGTGCAAAGCTTGTTCAGTCCTTCACAATGCGACTAACACTTCTCTACCTATTGCAAGCTGATGTCATTAAACCTGGCTACCAATTTCACCCAAATTGGGCGAGTTCTGTAACTTATTTTATAATATTTAGAGCAGTACTTCTATTCTCTCCCAAAAACTGAATTGCACAGATCCTGAAGCAGTACTGTAGTAAATCAGGCTCTTATTGTGCATTACATTGTGGATTTCACTTAATTTTTATTACAGGCTGATGCTACCAAACCTGCTTGCCATTTTCACCCGAGTTGGTAGGTCACATTGTTTGACCAAATTACAGAACATATTATACGCCAAAAAAAAAGCATGATATTTCTACAGAATGAACTAGTACATACCCTGAACAGTAAAGATACAGAGTATCGGAGTTGACCTTGAAGAACTGCCGACGCAGCGGTTTTCTAAAAAAGGAAGTAATTCCGAGATAATGGTACTGTGGGTGCTGGTTGACATCTCAAAACCTCTCCATCAGCAGAAACTGTGTAGGTTTCAGGGTCGACTTCTATTTTTGGAAGTGCATCATTGAGTTTCATGTCCAATTTTGTCAAACCACGAACACCACTAACAGCTTGGACCCTCTTTGCTAGTTTGTACTCTATTCCAACACCAGCTTCTTTTGCAGCCTGTCATCAATTGAGAAATTGAGCAACAGTCAGTCATTCATGAAGAGCTGATCATTAGATCAAAATATCAAGGAATAAGTCCATTTGACTGCCCTGAACCATCCGTCTAAAATTCAACCCCCAGCTACAAAACCAGGTACTTGATCCCCTCAACTGTCACTGGTAACTTACCCCCCTAGGCCATTCCACCTAGTTTTGAATTGACATTGCGTAGATGTGGCGGTGGTTTCAAATTGTGAGCTGGTTTTTGGTTGACATGGCAGCCTAATCAGCAAAATCACATGAAATGAGAGGGGGAGGGAGGGGCGGTCATGTCGTGGCTGTTCTCTGGTCGCCATTGCCGACAGTGAGCAGCAGCCTATTGCTGCCGGCGGAGGAGGAAGGGCTCCCTCTCTTGCTTGATTTCTTGCATACGGTGGTGATTGTGCAGGATTTGTAAAGCTTCTCGTGCAGGAACTTGGGTGATGTGGGTGAGCAAGTGGCAGCGTGGGTGATGGAGCATGCTGGTGTTTTATGGCGGTAGAAGGGCTCAACTTTTGGCACAGCAGTGGGGTTTTGCCTTTGGCGAGTACTGAGAGAGGACGAAAAGGACAGTGGCTGATGGGTGGGCCCCGCTATTTATTCTTAATTTATTTGCTGACTAATAACTAGGCAGCCACATCTGCGCCAAGTCAGCTAAAACCAGCTTCGAATGACCTCGGGGGGTAAATACTCAGTATGGATAGTTGATGGGAGGTCAGTTATCCGGTTTTGTAGTGAAGGGTTGAATGTTTAGACAAACGCGATAGTTCAAGGAGGTCAAATGGACTTATTCTAAATATTAAACATCTTTTTTTGCCATTTTTTGCACAGAACAGGTTTTTCTATCGACATTCATCTTTACTGATGTGTTAGCAAAACATTGCCTATGTCCATACAAATTAACAGTCACCCTATGTCATACAGATACTCATGGTTGTCACTGTGTAATTGGTGACCACAACTCCCAAAAGGCGCCAAGATGCCATGGCGACACCAAGGCAAGAATACGGCGAGGCAGGTACTTAAATATGCTGTTCATGCATACACATACAAGCCGTCCCCCTCGTATAAAACTCCCGAACTCCCAAGTCCCGACTTCTCTCAAACTCACCTCCCAGCCCGACGCCTCCTCCCCACAGCCTCCTCTCCCTAGCCTCACCCGCTGCCTCCCCTCCCCGGTGCCTCCTCCCCTCCCCAGCGCCTCCTCTCCCCGCCACCTCCCCTCCACACCGCCTCCTACCCCATCTCCACCGAATCCAGATCCGGTCGTTCCCGCCGACCGGAACCGAGGAAGACGGGGAGTTGTCAAGACGAAGCTCCATGACGTCCCCACCACGACGCCTACGCATCACTAAGGCGACAACTTGGCGGCATTGTGACAACCATGCTGATACTTGATTACCAGCAAGGGTGCTGCCTGAAACTTTTAGCTATTTGAACCAAGTGCTCTAGATCTTTCAAAATTGTAGATACAATCATACATAGACATTTTTATACACTATTTGACCACATAAACCTCCCACCATCAACATATTGGTGGAACAGTGTGGGGATGTCTTCACCAGGGATAAAAAAAACTACCTGGAGAGAAAAAACCGGCCGAAATTTTGTGGTTACAAATGCACTTCCTAGGTTGATTTATGCCTTTTTGTGCTAGATTACCTATTGTATGAACTAAATATGTATAAATATGCTAGTCCCAACATTTTATACTAGGTTTTCTCTGGCTTTTTCTGATTTTTAGGGGGTTCCCCTTTTTTTTAAGCAGACCGTTCCGGTTACCGGTTTTCAAACCACCCAAATTCAAAATTTCATAAATAAATTTCATCCGGTTTTTTCCGTTTTCTGGTAATCGGCCGGTAACCATTACCATCCACCCGCTGGGTTTTGCACCGGTTCCGATATTTCTATCCCTGCTTCACATCCTGTAGTTGTACACTTGTTTGGTTCATTAGAAAGTGTCACCTAGAAAGAATGCGTGCAGTCAAACTATATTTGTTTTGACCAAACATATTACTATAAATATCTTAGACTGGACATAAAAAATGGGCTGGGTAAACTTGTTATCAAAAATACTTTTATAGTATTATATTGTCAGTTTTTGAATACATAATAATAAATTTTAATGGTCAAAGTTGTATCTAGTTGACTTCAAAGAGTAAAAAATGTCACTTTTTCTAGATTGAAGTTGTATCAAACATTACTATTCATTCAAAATGCACTAGAACAGTTCAAGATGGCCTACCTTGCTCACAAATGCAATCGAGTTGGAACTTCCAGCCATTCCAAATGCAGCAAACATAGGTCGCATCATAACCTGCATCAAGACTCAAAAGAGACAAATGAATAAACCTTCCTTCATTATAAGGTTTTCATCTATAAGGAACTTGTGTAGGAACATGGTTAGAAGAGGGGAAATGCACGAGACTCATCTTCACGTTTTGGTTTCTGTAACCTATAGTTTAAAATTTTGTAGTTTGCCACCTATACCGTCATAATTTTGCAAACCAAGTTGAATTTACCCTTGAGATTCCGTATGATGGTGTGAGGTAGTACATTTCCAAAGTACAATCAGCAAATTGCCAATTATTTAAGTAGGGGCGGCAATTTGCAAAATCTAAAAGTACAGGTAGGTCTTGTGCAATTTACATAGGGAAAAAATACAGGCAAATAGGTAGTTCGTGTGCAATTTACATAGGGAAAAAATATAGGCAAATAAAAGCAAGGCAACTATTTCATGGCAAGTTTGAATTGCAAAACTAAGTATGGGTGAGTAACTCAAATAAAAGACATGGAAAAAAAGGGGATAAAGAGCAAGTTTTTATCTATTTCAATTGCACATGAAGGTTTTTCTTGCGCCAATGTCAGTGGATGCTCTGGCAAAATGGAAACATTATGACAGAAGTAGAATAACTCTTTTCTATTGAAAGCATAGCAGAGAACTCCGTACAGGTTCAGGTGTTGGAACGCTAGCATTCGGATCACCCATATTAGCCCATGCAATGGCACCACCCTTTATTACCATTTCTGGTTTTGCACCAAAGAAAGAAGGTTTCCAAATAACAAGGTCAGCTAATTTTCCCACCTGTCAAAAAATGTCAGAAGATGATATTAAGAATGGAAGACCTATGAGAAAAATACGGGTCAGTTAGCCCTTGAATTGAGATACTCAATGGAGAAAATGCTTAGCACGAAGTTCACTAGGTGTGATACTAATGATACATATGGAAGGATATTGATTATTAAAATAATCTCTACTTAATTGTAGAAATGGTTCCATCTAAATAGATCATAACTATCTAAAAAAAGAAATTTCTTGCCCTGGCCCTGATGCAGAACATCTTTTCATGAGCTACAGTGACAGCACACATGTTCCTGGAAAAAAGGCTATATGGTAAAACTACAAGAAAACAGATCCAACAAAGTCATTTTTTCTAAATTGCAGGAATCGTCAGGTAAATTAAAGAAAAGAGTAATTACGCTTTGTCATCCTCTACTTATATAAGTGTATTAAAGAAAGTAAACAATTCTTTCTTTTACAGGTATAATTTCACAGTACATGGCAAAACTTGCTAAAATTGTCTAGCTTCTGTTCTCTATGATGGATAAGTCTGTGTAGTCTGTGGTGTTCTTTTTGCTTTTGCTTTAGCATCTCTTTTGCTTTTGCTTTAGCATCTCTTTTGCTTTTGCTTTAACATCTCTTTAGGACAGCATCTGCTTTTTGCTTTTGCTTTAGCATCTTGACTGACAGCATCTGCTTTTTGCTTTTGCTTTAGCATCTTGACTAGCATCTAGGACAGCATCTTAGAGGATGCTCTTAGCATATGCTTGGCCCATCTTGGCCTATAAATTTGTATCCCCAACCCCTCAGGTTGGTATGGCATTGTATGGGAAATAACAACAAGAAAATTGCCCCATCTCCAAGAGTGTCATCCTCTCGATGAGAGTAAGGATCTTGCTAACACCAAGAGCAAGATTCGACCGCCTAACAAGTGGTATCAGAGCGAGGTTATCCTGTAGCCTGAGCATCTCCTGCTCAATCCTTTCTCCAGCCTCGCAGCAGCCCCAACTAGCAGCAGCAGCATCTCCGGCTGCCTCTGCTCACTCCTCCCCCTGTTCAGACGAGCAGCAGCTCATCGAGGCGCTCTCTCCACGCAGTTAGCCCCGGTGGCGCGCCATGTCCGCGAGGCGATCTCGGCCTTCGGCCGCCTCGAGCATGCGGCGGCGGCAAGAAGCCGAGCTCGCTGTGGCAAAGGAACGCGAGCGAGCGGCGACACAGCCGCGCGCGCGGAAGCGTCACGGCGGCGTGCGGCGGGAGCGCGCGAGGCGGAAGTGGAAGCGGCGGCGGCGGCAGATGCGGCGCGCGCGGCGGCAGCGGAGGTCAGGTTCTACGCGGCAGCAACAGCAGCTCCGTCTCTCGCGATAGCGATGTTGACGCGACCTTGAGCTGCCGGAGAGGGAGGCGCAGCGAGGCGGAAGCGTAGTGAAGCGGGCGCGCGCGCGCCGCAGCGGCGGCGGCCTGCATAGCGCGACGCGCGGCGGCGCTCTGGAGGAGGCACGCGACGGCGGTAGCGCAGACGGGTCGACGGAGAGCGCGGCCTTCACAGCGACGCGCTCTCTCCGGTTGATCGGCATCGTGGTCACCACGAGTACCGTGCCGTCGTCGAGGGACGCGGCCGGCGCGTGGTGGCCTACACTCACCAAGAACAACTACGCCGAGTGGGCTGCAGTGATGAGGTGAAGCTCCAGTGCGGCATATGTGGGATGCGATCCGATGACGGCGGCGTCGACTACGACCGGATCGGCGGGCGCTGGATACTCTCATCGCCGCAGCCCCGCCCGAGATGCGCTTCGCTACCAACAAGCGATCGCCAAATAGGCTTGGGACGCCATCGCCTGCAAAGACGATCGGCAGCCGATCGCGCCGCAAGTCTTCATTACGGGCACTACGCAGAGTGGGAGAACCCGCATTCAAGCGGTGAGGACATTGATGACTTTGCTCTCCGTCTCAACACTGCTGCGTGTTGGTGCGATTCGGCGACGACACCTACGGCGAGGAGAGAGGCGTGGAAAAGCTCTTCATTGCGCCCCCGAGAAGTACAAGCGGATGGCTCGCCGATCGAGTCTCTCGCTGGACCTCTCCACGATGACGATCGAGGAGGCGTTGGGTCGCCTCAAGGTCGTTGATGGCGATGAGCCACGGCGCCTCTCGGGACCCGTCACCATTGGCGGAATCTCCTCCTCACTTGGGAGCGGTGGTGCCGGCCAAGGTGACAGGAAGAAGGAGGAGCCTTCTTCCACGACAGCGCCGCAGCGTGGCAAGCGCGCAAGCGCGCAAAGACGCCAGCGGCGCGAGGACGTCGCCGAGGGTAATGACTGTGGGCGCGCCAGCGGCGGCGGCGGCAAGCAAAGCGCGACGAGACAACGCTTGCTACAAGCTGCGCGCAAGCACGGTCATTGGGCCAAGGATTGTCGGCGACCACGACGCCGCCAGCCCACGTCGCGCAGCGGAGGAGGAGAGCGGCCGGCTGCTGTTCATTGCTCATGCGAGCATGGAACTACCTCAACGGCACCGCCGCAAGCCGGGTCCTACGCACGGACAACGGCGGTGAGTTCACGGCGGCCGAAGTTCGCGGCGCATCGCGCGACGAGGATCCATCGCCGCTTCTCCGCGCCGTACACCCCGCAGTGAACGGCGTCGCCGAGCGCCGCAACTGACGGTGGTTGCCACGCCGCGCCTCTCAGCAGAAGGATGCCGCGACTTCATCGGGCGAGGCGGTGATGATCGCCGCCCACTTGCTCAACCGCCCCACCAAGGCCCTCAACGGCAAGACGCCATACGAGGCTCCGGCACGCGCAAGCCCGCGGTGAGCCACCTCCGTGTCTTCGACCGCTCGCCTTCGTCAAGGAGCTCAACCACGTCGGCAAGCTCGACGACCGAGCACGCCAGGGTCTTCATCGGCACGCGAGGGCACCAAGGCCTCACCGCGTCCTCGACCTGCGACACGCGCGCGCGCACATCACGCGCGACGTCGTGTTCGACGGCGGCGAGGCCGACGTGGGGCAAGATGGTGGATGACGGCCGACTCGACGACCGGCGATTTCGTCGTCGACCACGCCCACTTCGAGGAGGCGGGAGCGGCTCGTCTTCACCGAGCTCGCCTACCCCACCACCTCGTTCGCCACCACCTCCGGCGAGCCCTTCACCACCGCCACCACGGCTCGGCAAGCCCACGTGCTCCAGCCGAGTCCACCGCCAAGACCGCCGCCACGCCTCGCTCTCCTACACCGGCGCCTACTCCTCGGGCTCGCTGCCGGCGGCCTTCGGCCCACGACGAAGCGGCGACGATGGAGTTCGCCACTCTCCGTCCAACGACGAGGATCGATCGACGCCTACCACGGCGGCGAGCCTCGCGCTATCGTACCATGGGCGACCTCCTCGGCGGCGGCCGGTCCTCGGATGGCGCGGTAGCGATTCGAGCGGGGAGCCGCGCTCGCACAGATTTACGGCGAGCCTCGCTCTTCGCCGAGGCAGAGAGAGACGCGGCATGGCGTGCCGCGATGCGAGAGGAGATGGACGCCGCCGAGCGAAACAAGACATGGAGTGGCCGATCTTCCACCGGCCACCACGCCATCTCTCTCAAGTGGGTCTTCAAGCTCAAGAAAGACGAGGTGGAGAGGTGATCAAGCACAAGGCGCGTCTCGTGGCACGTGGCCGTTCGGCGGGAGGAGTCGACCGACGATGCTTCTTGGCGCTGTTGCGGATGGAGTCCGTGCGTCTCCTCCTGCCCTCGCACCCGAGAGGTCGTGCGTCCATCACATGGACGTCAAGTTAGCTTTCCTCAACGGCGACTTGAAGGAGGAGGTCACGCCACACCACGGGATTCATCATCCCCGGCAAGGAGAGCAAGGTCCTCCGCCCACGCAAGGCCCTCACGGCTTGGCAGCACCACGAGCTTGGAACGCCAAGCCGACTCCACCTCAAGCAAATGGGATTTCAGCAGAGCGCCACAAGGCCGCGTCTCACGGCGGGCAAGGAGGCAATGCCTGGCGATAGGCGCCACGCCGACGACCTTGTGATCACCGGTACCAAGGAAGAGGAGATCGAGGCATTCAAGGCGAGATGAAGGCCACCTTCCGGATGAGCGACCTCGGCCCTCTACTTCTACCTCGGGATCGAGGTCCACCAGATAGCTCGGCATCTCTCTTCGCCGATCGCCACGCCAAGCGCATTGTGGAGCTGGCGGCCTCACCGATCGCAACCCACCCCACACTCCTATGGAGGAGAGGTCGGCCGAGTCGTGAGAGTACGGCGGAGGAGGCGGACGCGACGCAGATCGGCAGATTGTGGGCGCCTTCGCTACCTTGTCCACACGCCGCCGGACTTGGCGTTCGCCGTCGCCACGTCGGCCGGTTCATGCAATGACCGACGACGAGCACCAAAGAAAGCCGTGAAAAGGATCCTCCGCTACGTCGCGGGCACCTCCGACTACGGCTTGCACTACCCAAGGTGCCCCGGCGCGGCGCACTTCATCGGCATGGCCGACGGCGACCACGCCGACGACATCGACACGAGCAAGAGCACGGCGGATGTCAGACTTCCTCGGCAAATGTCCGATCGGTGGCGATCGGTCAAGCAAGCAGTGGTGGCTTTGTCTAGTGCGAGGCAGAGTACATTGCAGCCACTACCGCTTCTACTCAGCTCGTGGTGGCTCGGCCGCTGGCGATCTCCTTGGCGAGACGCGAGGCAGTGGAGCTCGGGGTGGGCGACAAGTCCGCCTTGGCCTTGGCGAAGAACCCCGTCTTCCATGAGCGCAGCAAGCACATCCGGTGAGGTATCACTTCATCGGCTACCGATGATGGAGTGTCCGCCAACTACATCAACACGCAAGACCACTCGCCGACTTCCCGACCAAGTCTCTTAGGCGGATCAAGTTCCGTGAGCTTGCGCCAGATCGGGATGGCTCAGATTCCCAACAAGGAGACACACAAGACTTAGGGGGAGAGTGATGGATAAGTCTGTGTAGTCTGTGGTGTTCTTTTTGCTTTTGCTTTAGCATCTCTTTTGCTTTTGCTTTAGCATCTTGGTCGACAAAGATCGCTTTTGCTTTTGCTTTAGCATCTTGACCGACATCGCTTTTTGCTTTTGCTTTAGCATCTTGACTAGCATCTAGGACAGCATCTTAGAGGATGCTCTTAGCATATGCTTGGCCCATCTTGGCCTATAAATTTGTATCCCCAACCCCTCAGGTTGGTATGGCATTGTATGGGAAATAACAACAAGAAAATTACCCCATCTCCAAGAGTGTCATCCTCTCGATGAGAGTAAGGATCTTGCTAACACCAAGAGCAAGATTCGACCGCCTAACACTCTAGTGAATGGTAAGCAAATAAATAGAAGAGATATTATCAGTGCTCAAGAGGCACATACCTCGACAGAACCAACAAACTCTGAAAAACCATTTACTATAGCAGGATTTATGGTGTATTTTGCTATGTATCTTCTTATCCGGAAGTTGTCATTGTCCTTGGCAGCATCAGAGTCATCCAATCCAGATAACCTTCCTCTCTGGACCTTCATCTTATTTGCAGTTTGCCATGTCCGAGTAATCACCTGAAAGCAAAGGTTTCAACAAATGCATAAAATTAGAATAGATTTATGTAAACCGGGTTACCAGTTAGTGGAATTTTCTCCTAAATCTAGAGGCATAAGTCAAGCCTCTCCAAACAACTATTTTTTCATCCTTCTCCAAGAAAGTTGAATGTTAATTTTTATTAAAAGTTTTTAACAGGGTTACATCATCTTTACGAGACTTTTAAGCTTATAGATGAGGCCAAGCATCTAAGAACAAGCCCTAA
Source organism: Melocanna baccifera (assembly GCA_036346265.1). Taxonomy (NCBI): domain Eukaryota; kingdom Viridiplantae; phylum Streptophyta; class Magnoliopsida; order Poales; family Poaceae; genus Melocanna; species Melocanna baccifera. Next base: position 10,466,710 of record CM070706.1, on the reverse strand, counting down.
CAATGTTTGGTGGCAAGATACGCACAAGTAGTAGCTCTGAACTGGCTTTTTAAGTTCTGTTGAGTTTGCCTTGACAATGGATCTGAAATAAGCCAAAACTGTTTACCCTTGAAACTTATGATAATACAGAACTTACCATATTTCCTATTTACCGCACCATCTGATTTACAAGATAAATTAGTAGACAATATGGTATGCTCTAACGAATTGACACAAAATGAAAAAAAAATGCAATCATCTGTAGATAATAAGATGGACTGACATTAACTATTTTACTCAAACTAAGTAGCTATTTTTAGTAGCAGATGTTTGACAACTAGCAACAATTACAGCAGTCTCTAGAATGGAGGGCACTTTCATGAACCATGAGACACAGCAAATGCATCAACAATTATATGGATCTGCCAGTGAAGATACAAGCAAAGCAACAATCGTTCTGCCTGGACCTGTTTACTGCATATGGACTACCAAGTCCATAAATGTTCAGATATCCAGCAATAATACTATCATCCATGATGAATGGCACAGCCCAACCATTCGAATGGCCAATGTAAGTAGTTTGCCTTTTCCAAAATTCGCCAGCAGAACCTTGAGCTATTCACTGAGCCAATTGGAAAGAATGGGTTGCTTAAACATTTTTGCACCTTGCACAGTCCTCGGGATTGACTTTTCTGCTTATAGTAAACTGAAGTTTCTAGCTGTTGAAGTATGATCTTAAGCATTTTAGTGAACTTATAGGTGTTTGAAACTCGATATGGTATCAGAGCCAAAGGTCTTGAGTTCAAGACCTGGCAAGCACAATTTTAAGGAAAAAAATTGCAGCTCACTTGAGTCCACATCTTAGGAACGAGGAAACCTAGATGTGAGGAAATTTTGAAGCATGAGTATATTCCCACCTTTTCTCAACATCTTAAGCTTTGGATGAACTAGTTGGTGCATGAAACTCACTAAGTAGCTTCCCTACTTGGTGTTTAACTACCAATACATGATATCAATATATCAACACCAGTTTACCAGCATTGCTGGTGTTCTACAGTGCAAGAGGAACGCAAGTTGATGTAGCAGCCATCAGATTGGTTGGATTTATGTAACTACAAGAAGCCAGTGTATGGAAATCTAGCGATTAGCTAACGGCAGAACAGCAGCTGAATTTAAAACCATGCTCTAATTATGTTATCCTTGCCTATTCACCACTCTAGTTGATGCAATCAGGATAGAGTGCTGCTTTCCCATCAGTGCATGTCACCCACTTTATTTACTGTTTGTTAGTAAACAAGTTTTCAAGGAAAAGGAACAGTTTTGGAAAGATGGACCTAGTTAATTGGTCCCACACTCGTCATGAGTTAGCCAGATACTATAGCTGCCAAATCTTGCACATTGACCTAGCTGATCGTCGCATTCACCTCACAGGTTGATGTTTAGCACATGTATAAATGTTGATTAATGGGGCTATTCATGTTGTAAAGATTATAAAATAAACAAAAATTAGATTAGGGGCTTGATTGAGCAAAACCAAATAACAAATGGTGCTGATTGACCAAAATTAACATGCCAAATACACACTCTCCGAGAAGAGATGAATAGCTGACATAACAGTCCTTTGATAAAGCAAGTAGTTGGCTAAGTAATGTTTGTTCAATTGTTTCCATCCTCCATACAAGTCCGTAGCTGGTACAAGTACCCATAAATCACATACCAATGCAGCAACAGTTTGTACTTTACGGATTAACTAAATTATAGTTTTGATGGGCAAGATGCAAGTCACAGCTTTGACTACATGTTACAACGACATTTCATCAACACTGACTAAACAATCTTTCCACCATCCATAGTAACATAAGATATCAAAGTTGTTCAATGTGAAAATAAAAAATTTAGGATAAGTATATGTAACAGACCTCTCCAATGCGTCCCATAGCCTGTGAATCAGATGATATGATACTGATTGCTCCCATGTCATGCAAGATATCCTCAGCAGCAATTGTTTCTGCTCGAATTCTAGACTCAGCAAAAGCTACATCTTCCGGGATGTTTTTATCAAGGTGGTGGCAAACCATCTGCAGTAGAAGCACAATTAATGACCACCAGATTCTCAAGCAATATCCATAGCATTGGCATGAGATTTCTGGAGCTCAAGCAATATGCTTACCAGCATATCAAGGTGCTCATCTACAGTGTTCAAAGTAAATGGCCGGGTTGGATTTGTTGAAGAGGGCAATACATTTTTCACCCCACATACTTTAATAATGTCTGGGGCATGACCACCACCTGCACCTTCGCTGTTTAGAATATAATAATAATATGATAAGAAAATTGCCCAACATAATTTAGTCACATGTTCACATGAAAATTACGAAGTGGACAACCAAATTAACAAAGCAAAAATGTCCATATGACATGATGACAACAATAACGGACTTGTATAATTAGTGCAAGTGTGTTAGTTAGGAATATGGAGCATATATAATTAAATTTATAATCAGAAAGATATCAATTACTCCTTTTGAGACAGCAATTACTGGATTTTGAATTTTCTTTCTGCTGTTAGATATATGTATAGCCTAGGGGTCTCTTTGCAGTTTGTACATAGATATATATTAGCCTGTTGGGCCCTCTTGGAGAATTGTATGCCAAACTCTTACATGGTATTAGAGCAAGGGTAGGATTTCTGGTTGGCCACCGCCGCCAGTCGCCCGCTGCCGCCACCGGAACTCTCCTCCTACCTCTCCTCCCGGCGCCGCTCGCCTCTCCGCTTGCGCCGCTCTAGATCGCCGCCGGACCACTGTGCCGCTGCTCGGATCCGGAGAGTCTCCATCGCCACCGCCGGCCTCTGCCCTCCGGATCGCGCCGCGACCGACGCCATCGCGCGCACGCACTCCCTAAGATCGCCTCACCCCACCGACCCGCCTCCAGATCCGCGCGCATCGGCCGACGTCGCCTACGCAGCTCCTTGGCGTCGGCCCCCGCCCCAGCCGGCCGCCGCCCTCCAGATCTGCCGCCGCCACCGTCGCCGCCCCAGTCGGCCTCTGTTTTCTTGTGAGCCGGTCGGTTGCCTTTTATAAAAAAAAGGCCAGGCAAAAAAGGGACAGAAGAGAGAGAGAGAGAGAGAACAAATGGTGACCATCAGCGGTTCTTTTGCAATCCCGCTCCCCACTGTTCGTTTTGATGGTACGAACTTCCGAGAGTGGGTGATTCACCTGAGAATTCTCCTTAACAGCCAGCGTCTATGGGGTCATCTCACTAGTGAGCACCCCGCCCGCCTTGTCCTACACTACCCATCCAGCCTGCTCTCCCTGCTGATGTGGATCAAGCGGCTCAGGACGAGGCCAATGCTGCATTAGAGGCCCTGGAGTTCTATCAGTCTACCCTGCACGCCTATGAGCGATGGCAGGAGGCTGAGCCTCGTGCTACTGCCATCCATGGCCCTGGAGTTCTATCATGACAATGGCTATCTCCATGGATGTGGTAGAGCTACCGACGACACAGCTATGCACCAAGTGATACTATGTGTGAGCGCCTCCGAGCTCACTATCAGTCGACGAGTGATACTATGTATCTCAGTTGTGCACCAAGCGCACTCCCTTCAGCAGCTTGATGCCACCATTAATGACTTCTACCAGCAGATGTCGGAGGTGTGGCGTTAGCTTGACTCTCTGGAGCCGAATGTTTGCCGGACCTGTCCCTACCGTGTGCGGCTCCATGCTCATCAGGAGACTCACCGTCTCTTCCTGACGCGTCTCTAGCCTGAGTTCGAGACTGTGCAGACTCAGCTCCTGATTCGTCACCTATGCCCGAGCTTAGTGGAGGCTCTCACAGCTGCGCATGCTGAGACGACTCGTCTTCGTGATGCAGTTCAGATGCAAGCTATCTTGTCTACCTCTGCATCTGTTTCTTCAAAGACCACCGAGCTCTTCCCAGCCTCAGCCCCCGCCAGAGCCGCCGCTTCTACTGTGTCTTCACTACACCTACAGCCAGCGTGATGGTCAGAAGTATTAGGACTGCTACAAGCGGAGGAGGGACCAGAGTCACTGGAGTGGACGTCCCCCGAAGGGCTCTGGCGGTTCCTCCTCCCCAGGAACTGATGCCTCTCGCCAGGACTCCACCGGTGATGCCGCATAGCAGTTACTCTCGCTTCCCCAGCGCCTCAGTGTCGGCTCATCCTCAGACTCCTCGGGTTCAGCTCATCTGGCTCTTGCTTCTTAGCAGTCTTCCACGCCTCCTTCTCCTCCCTCGTCAGGTATCTTATCTTCGTAGATCTTAGAATCTGGTGCTTCTTCTCACATGACGCCAGTTTCCACACATCTCACTTCCATACAGCCCACAGTCTCTTACTGTTCAGACTACAGATGGTACCTCCCTATCTACCTCCCCTTTTTACGTTCCTGCAATCTCTAATGTTCCTCAGCTTACTATGCAACTTATATCGGCTAGTTAAATCACTGATCACGACTGTCATGTTGTTCTTGAGTCTAACTCTTGTTCTGTTCAGAATCGCCGCACAGGGACTCTGCTTGGTACTAGCTCTCGCCGCTGCGATTCACAGCGTCTTTGGGAGCTAGACTGGCTTCATCTGCCTTCCGCTGTCTCCACCAGCCAGTCAGCCGCCGCCACTCCCTTTGGTTTTGCCGTGTCCACTACCTCCTTCGCTCAGTGGCACCGTCTCGGTCATCTCTGTGGATCACGTCTTTTGTCACTCGTTGGTCGTGTTCTTGGGTTTGTTTCTGGAGACACCTCTTTACATTGTATAGGTTGCAAGCTTAGCAAACAGATGCCGCTCCCCTATCCCTCTAGTGACTATTTCTACTCGTCCCTTTGATCTTGTACACTCTGATGTTTGGGGCCCGACCCCCTTCATTTCAAAAAGAGGTCATCATTACTATGTGATTTTTATTGATGATTATTCTCGTTATACCTGGCTCTATTTTATGTCCTCTCGCAGTCAATTTCTCTCTATTTATCAGCGTTTTGCCACTATGGTTCGCACTCAATTTGATTTGGCTATTCGTGTGTTTCGTGCTGACTCTGTTGGCGAATATCTCTCTGTTGCCTTCCGCCATTTTCTCGCTGAACAGGACACACTTCCCCAGTACTCTTGTCCTGGTACTCACGCTCAGAATGGTGTCTCTAAGCATAAGCATCATCACTTGAGATTGCTCGAGCTTTCATGCTTGCCTCTTGTGTTCCCCCTCAGTTTTGGGCTGAGGCTGTCTCCACTGCTGTTTTCCTTATCAATATGCAGCCTTGCACTGCCCTTCAGGGTTCTACTCTTGTCAAGCGTCTTTTTGGTCGATCTCCAGAGTACGATCACCTTCGCAGTTTCGATTGTGTCTAATTTGTTCTTCTCCCACCTCGTGAGTGCACTAAGTGACTGCTTAATTAGTTAAGTGTGTTTTTCTTGGCTACAATCTTGAGCATAAGGGTTATCGCTGCTATGACCCTGTTGCTCGCCAGATGAGGATTTCCCAAGATGTCACTTTCGATGAGTCCCAACCTTACTACTCTCGTTCTCCCACAGTCAGGTCTGATTCTCTTGTTGAGTCGGTCGCCTTTCTGACTTTATCTCATTCTCCACCTACTTCCACTAATGATTTGCCTCATCCACCTCATTCGGCCTCCTCTTCGGCTGATCATCCTCCACCTACGTCGGAGGTTCCTTCCCACTCTCGTGTTGAGGTTTCACCTTTTCCCTTGCACTACTATCGTCCTCGGCCTCCTCCCTCTCCAGTTGGCTCCCCCTCCTTGCTGGGACCTGTTCCCAGTTCTTCTCCGTCCTTGTCGAATCCTGCTCTCAGATACGATCTTCGTGATCGCCACACTATTAGGCAGCCAGAGCGCTATGGCTTTGCAACCACTACCTCTTCTGAGCCTCTGACTTATCAAGAGGCTATTGCTCACCTTGAGTGGCAACTTGCGATGTCTGAGGAGATTGCTGCTTTGGAGTGTACTGGCACTTGGGATCTTGTACCCTTACCTGCATGTGTCACTCCCATCACGTGCAAGTAGGTATACAAGATCAAGACTCGCTTGGATGGTTCTCTTAAGCGTTACAAGGCTCGTCTTGTGGCGCGTGGTTTTCAGCAAGAGCATGATCGTAACTATGATAAGACCTTTGCTCCTGTCGCTCACATGACTACCGTTCGCACTCTCCTTGTTGTGGCCTCTATTCGACAGTTGTCCATCTCTCAGTTAGACATCAAATGCTTTTCTCAATGGCGAGCTACGTGAGGTCTACATGCAGCCGCCCCTGGGTATTCTGTCCCTACTGGTATGGTCTGTCGTCTTCGTCACTCCCTCTATGGGTTAAAGCCCCCTTGTACTTGGTTCGCCCGGTTCTCCTCTGTTGTTACTGCAGCTGACTTCTCTGCCAATGATCATGACCTTGCTCTCTTTGTCCACACCACTCCTCTGGGTCGAACGCTTCTTCTTTATGTTGATGATATGATCATTACTGGTGATAACTCTCAGTACATTGCCTTTATGAAGAAACGTCTCCGTGAGTAGTTCTTGATGTCTGATTTGGGTCCTCTTCATTACTTTCTTAGGATTGAGATTACTTCTACACCCGAGGGCTACTCTCTCCCAGAAGCGTTACATTCAAGATATCATTGCTCGTGCTTGTCTTACTGATCAGCGTATATCGGATACTCCTATGGAGCTTGGTGCTCACCTTCGACCTACCGATGGCGAGCCTCCTGAGAATCTCACTTGCTACTGCCATCTTGTTGGGAGTCATGTCTACCTTGGCATCACTCGTCCTAACTTCTCTCATCCAGTTCACATCCTGAGTTGGCTCATCTCTGCTCCTACTCAACTCCATTACAATCACCTTCGTGTTCTGGGATATCTTCGTGGGACTATCACTCACCTTTTTTTCCTCACTCTAGTTATTTGCACCTTCAGGCATACTCTGATGTAACCTGAGCTGGTGATCCTTCTGATTATCGGTCTCTTTCTACCTATTGTGTTTTCCTTGGTTCCTCCTTGATTGCCTGGAAGACCAAGAAACAGACCGTCGTTTTCTGTTCGAGCGCTGAGGCTGAGTTGAGAGCCATGGCGTCGTTGACAGCTGAGATCACCTGGTTTCGGTGGCTACTTGAGGATTTCGGTGTTTCCACTACTGCACCGACTCTTTTATTATCAGATAGTATTGGCGCGATCAGCATTGCTCGAAATCCCGTGAAGCATGAGCTCACTAAACACATTAGAGTGACTGCTTCATACATGCAATCGTAGGTGCAAGTCTAAAGTATTACTCTTCAGTATGTGCCCTCATAGCTTCAGTTAGCATATTTCTTCACCAAGATGCAGACTGGTGATCAACATCGGTTCTACCTTTCCAAACTCAGTGTTGTTAATCCACCATGAATTTGAGGAGAGGGTGTTAGATATGTGTATATGTGTATAGTCTAAGAGTCTCTTTGCATTTTGTATATGGATATATAATGACCTGTTGGGCCCTCTTGGAGAATTGTATGCCAAACTCTTACATCTGCAGCCTACAGTTGATGGGTGAACCCTAGGATGGTCCACACAGATTGCCCTCCTATCACCATTCTGTCTAGCAGCTCACTTGTTCCTTGCTCCGACAGCAGATAGGGCAAATAAAAAACTTCCTCAAGCCCTCAAATCCAGGTCTATTGGTAGGAAATAAACCCAAAAACCTCAATATCTTGCAAAAATGTCAGGCTGCACTGCTGGTGCAAAGTGCTCATAAACAAAATTTTATTTTCCACAAAAATAAAAGCAGAAGTGGAGCTGAATATAATCTGAAACTTGTCCAAATTTCATGATCTAACTCAATTCAGACAAGCAAAGTAGAGAAGATACATTTAAATAAAATGGAGAGAGTAAGGATATTGTTTTCCTTGGTTTATATTCTTTGTTTCACTTGATCTAGATTCTAAATTTAGTTAGATCATGTATTTTGGCTATGCTGTAATCCAAAGCGAGACACAATTCCAATGAAATTTAGAAATTTAATGGAACATTTTAAGGGTATTTTCTATGACATCACAGACAATTGAGCTTTTCGCTGCATACCAATCCATATATAAATAACAGAAAATAAATGTCGCACTTAGATAAAGTATATTGCATACCTGTGATATGTATGTATGGTCCTATCTTTAAATGCTGCAATTGAATGCTCCACGCAACCTGATTCATTTAAGGTATCTGTGTGGATATTAACCTGTCCAGATTAGATAAGCATCACCATAACGATATGCAGGTATACCAGCATGACAAGATGATAATATAAGACAGCTTACTTGGATATCAAAAGCTTCTGCAACAGATAAACAGTTATTTATTGCAGCTGGTGTGGTTCCCCAATCCTCATGCAGTTTCAAACCCATTGCCCCTGCCTTAATTATCTCAGCCAATCCATCAGGTTTTGCAGTATTTCCCTGCACAGGTTCTCGAGAGGAACAAAAATTAAGATTTTGAACAACAATAGAAAATCACTTTCCTGAACTCACTTCCAGAAGAATTAGGCCAACATTAGGGTAAATTCTAAGAAATGAATTGGAGTACCCACGGTATACAGGAACCAATCAACTAGGAAATCATTGCCAGCAGTCCAGCCTCTCCAACACCATGTTTTGGTTATCTTTTTAATTACAAGATACTTGGATAACAGTCATCAGTGTTTTCTTTTATATATCACAAAAATAACTTGTAGGAAATGCCAACTACGAAGCTCTGGAATGTTGAACGTTAAAATTGCAATATATGTTTTTTGCTGTATCCCACCCTAGAAACTATTTATTCATTTCACAACTGAAAAAGCTTGGTATTAAAAAAAACCTGATTTCATAGATATAAAATATTGAACTCAAACATAATTGATGTTCATGACATATAACATAGATACCTTGCCTGTGAATCCCATATTGATTGGCAATTGATCAGTGGACTGCAACATTAGTTTCATATGACATGGTGCAGGAGTGCAAGTTGTGGCACAAGTTCCATGTGCTGGTCCTGTTCCACCTCCCACCAATGTTGTAATGCCTACAAATTATGTAGACAGATAATTTAAAGTTCTCATGATTATCATTGACTAATCCTGATCACATGGTACACAAGACATCTCTTCAAAGTACAGAAGGAGATGAAAGCTCAAATCTTAAACAGAAACTGTTCTTCCAAACATCCATTTGAGCAATGAAAATTAATGCTTTTCAACCGTTAAGCATTTATACTCAATGCAAGCTGCTCGGAATGATTTATGTCAGTGTCAGCACACTTTATTTACAAAATGCCATGAAATTATCAAGATAATCCAAAGAAATGTAATTTCTTTGTCCATAATCTATAGTAACTTGTGTAAGGAACCGAACCGCTTGCAATTGCCTCTTCTGCCAACTGAGGGCATATGAAGTGAACATGGCAATCTATACCACCAGCAGTTACAATCATTCCTTGAGCAGCAATAACTTCAGTATTAACCTGCAATTGATTTTGGAGCGTGAAATTTCTTTTAAGTGTACTCCTTTTCTTCAAGAAATTAATAGCAAAGAAAAGTATGTAGTTACCCCCACAATCATGTTGCTATGCACACCATCCATGACATCAGGGTTTCCAGCCTTCCCAATAGCAATAATAAGTCCACCTTTTATACCAATATCAGCCTTGTATATTCCTGTATAGTCAATCACGACAGCATTTGTTATAACCGTATCCAGGCAGGCAGATTCTGGATACCCAGCAGATTGTCCCATTCCATCTCGTAGGACTTTTCCACCTCCAAATATGCACTCATCACCATAAACGGCAAAGTCATTTTCAATCTCAGCAAAAAGATCAGTGTCACCAAGCCTGATCTTATCACCAGTTGTAGGTCCATACATGCTCGCATATTTCTCATGATCAACAGTGTAATCGAATGTACCATCACCAATAAGACCTTCGCTGCAACCAAACTTGAAAGGTAAACAACTAGGCAAAATTAAGCAGAGCAAATTAAATTTATCTTCTCGCATTAGTATAATGGGAAGGAAACAACCTTGCATCTGGGTAATCTTCATGTCCAAAACCATTTTCTTTAACCTTTTCCATAACATTATTAAGCTGAGAACTTTCAACAGCACCATCAGCAATGCCATTTCCACCTTTGATTACTTTTTGACCACCGATACTTACAAGAGTAACCCTTTTTGCATCCCCGGGCTGAAACAAATAAATAAGATATCAGATTCTGGAGGATTTTAGAAGTAGAATGTGCAAATAATTTGTGAAACTAAGTAGTAGCCCTGGTGCTTGAAATATACTGTTAGTTTATTTAAAGAAAAAAATGCCAAGAGGATGGATCAAATAAAAATACCTCAAACCGAACAGCTGTTCCAGCAGGTATGTTCAGTCTCATGCCATAGGCTCTTTGTCTATCAAAAACCAAGTAAGGATTGGCCTCTATAAAATGGTAGTGGCTCCCAATCTGCAAAGTCAAACACATATTTGGAATTTCTTTCATGAGTTCGAATAGCACCAAAATCTAAAAACTTAAAAGGGGGTACAGATTCCATTAAAAAGCGTGTGATAGTCAAATGCCATGTAAATTAAACTTATTATATGCAAGGTCATGTAAACACACCATTTCAATGCATCCAAAAAGGCAATTGAATCATAACCACGTTGAGAAAATGAATGTAAAAGGCAACAAAAATGCAACTTTAACCTGCAAATGGACGATACAGTATTTACATGGACTTGATAAAAGAGGACAACAACATTAGACAATGCCAGTAAGACTGACAGCTTTCGCCCTTTAAGATTGACATGTTTATATAAAGAATCAGTTTTAGCAAAAGATTCGGAGAACAAGCTGTCTTCAAATTTATTTCCAAAAATGGACTTACGTCGTCTATGGGATTCAGTATAGCCGGAGAGGCCCACGAAAGCAGCAGGCTTAGGCACACTATGGTGCGCAGGACCAGGAGGAGGTGTGGCAGCACTGACAATGTGACGAATATTGTGTGTATTGATATAGGGCCTAAAGGGCCATATATATATAGAGGAGTACAGAAGAATATGCCATATAGAGATAAGGTATATATGGAATAGAATACGGACTCTATCTCCTAATATGGATTCTATCTCCTTAACACCCCCCTTAAAATGCAAAGCGTATGCAATAGCATTGCATTTGGAAAGGGTTGATACTAAAATAGTAAACAAAATCCGAATATTTCGATGGATGTAAACGGAAGACTCAAAATCTTAAAAGACTCGAAATACTGAGCAGCAAAATACTAAGCAAAACCGAAAACGCCGAAGATCTGACGAGGAAGAGCCGTGACGGGCGGCTGTAGGAGGCGGCGGATCTGACGAGGAAGAGTCCGCGACGGGCGAACGGCGATGATACTATGTGACGAATTTGATGAGGTGCCAGGCGGTGGAGATCCGAGGATGAGGATGCCTGCAGGAACCGCGACGGGCGGACGGCAGCCGAGGGAAGCCGTGATGGGCGAATCTGACAAATCTAACGAACTCCACCTGATCTGACGAAGACTGAGTCGGCGGAGGCGGATCTGATCTGACGAGGAAGCGGACCGGATGAAAGCCAAAGGGCGGACGACGGGGTGTAGGCGGATCTAAGGTGGCGACCCCTGGCGGACGAGGCGATGACGGCGCTGACGCAGCTCGCCGGATTGAGGCGACGGTGGTTCGAACCGGCGTCCTCGGCGGCGGCGATGCGTACTGCCGGACGAGGCGACAGTGGCGGATCTGGCGTCCTCGGCGGCGGTGATGTAGCTCGCCGGACGAGGCAACGGTGGCTCTGATCTGGCGCCTCGAAGTGGCGGCTCGCCTGGCCGGATCCGAGCGGACAACCGTGACTGTGACGGCAGCCGAAAGGGCGGTCGCTCCGACGGGCGGCGGCGGCTCCCCGGATCCGCGACAGGTGACCGGTGGCGCAAGGATCCGCGTCGCTGCGATGGGCAGTGGCAGATCTGACGAGGAAGAAGTAGCCGCGGACGACCTCCTTCAGGCGACAGCCCCGAGTGGTGGCGACGGGTCCCACGACCAGTGGAACAGAGGCCACCACAGTGGTAGTGTTGACCGCAGCAAGAAGCAGCAACAAAGACGCATTGTTGGTTGGCACTTATGGATCTACCGGTGCGAGGTCTCTGTGCGCCCCAACAGAGGCGGTGATAAAAAAGGTCTCCCCATGCACCCCCAACAGAGACAGACGGCGGCAGCTCCCCAAGCGCCCAACAGAGGCGGTCGGCGGCAGCTCCCCAGGTGACAAGATGAAGTCCGGCGAGATGAAGAGGCGCAAGGCTGGCGGCCCCACGGGATCTGCAGCCCTCGTCTCCCTCTGCGGAATCTCCAAGGCTCGGGACTAGGTAAGGCAGCGGATCTAAGGCGACAGCGGGCCCCAGGCGAACGAGGTGAGGCGAGCGGACGGGCGAGGCGGCGGATCTGAGGCGGCAGCCCGGGCGAACAAGGCGAGGCGAGTGGACGGGCTCCCACACGAAGAAATTCGGCCGGATCTGAGGCCTGAGACGGCCGCGACGGGCGGTTGCAGGGGCGTCCGCGACGGCGACGCGACGGATCTGACGTGGAACTTCACTGCAGGAGGCGGCGGCGGGGCGAATCTGACAAGAAGAGGCGATGACGAGCTGGTGGCGGCGGATCGACGGGCCCGCGATCCGGGCGGCGGCGTGCCCAACAGAGGCGGTCCACCGGCGGCGGCTCCCCAGGTGCGCCCAACAGAGACGGGGCGGACGAGGCGAGGTAGACGAGGCCCCAGGCGGATCAAGCGATCTTGGTGACAATCTGGCAGATCTGAGAGAGGCCAGCAAAGCGGAGCTTCCCAGGCGCAGCGTGGAGATTCCCAGGCGGCCTCAGGTCAAGCGGAGCTGAGCAGCCAACGTGCTCTCGACAGGGTAAATGAAGAAGTGGCCGCCCCCCGGGAGTAGAAATTGATCCTCCCGGGGGTGGCGGCGGCGGAAGACGTACCATGTGACGAATATTGTGTGTATTGATATAGGGCCTAAGGGGCCATATATATATAGAGGAGTATAAAAGAATATGCCATATAGAGATAAAGCATATATGGAATAAAATACGGACTCTATCTCCTAATATGGATTCTATCTCCTTAACAGGTAGCTGCTAGTTAGTTTGATTAGTTGAGTTTGTTTCCACAAAATTAGAAAGATTAGCTTGATAAGATAAAGTTAGTTAGATGCTTGTGTTAGGGACTGACTCATCTATAAATGGACAGCCGCACCATGGATTGAGTTAAGGAAGAATAAAGCATCCTTATCTCATCTCCTTCACGTGCATTGATCCCCAGCAACACGGCCCCAAAACCCTGTGGAAGGAAGTCGGCTAAGGCAAGGCCTGGCACCTCCCACAACTACAAATTGCGATCTCTGTCCCGAGGTCGTGACAACTTAGGAGCTCGAATCATATTGTTCAAGCCATTCAGCTAACTCCATCATCACCTATGCTGTTAGCTCTACACACAGATACACGTTCAGCCTAACATGGTGCAAGTGGACAGCTGTTCACTGCCTTTAGTAGTGATATAAGTAACAACAGTATTACATAACTGTGTTCACCATCATGTCATGCTACAGATGGATCAGGTTAGGGGTGGCAAAAAAGCTCAAAGCTCGTGAGCTGGCTCGGCTCATTGAAGGCTAGGGTTTCAGCTCAAGTCCGCTAACGAGCTAAGCCAACTCGCAAGCTGCTAACTAGTCTCGATAGGCTCATTCAGCCCAACCCGATTGGGTCCTATTGTAGCTTGTGCAGTTGGAAATTTCGATTTTGCAATCATATTAGTATTTGTCCTTTCTCGTGGCTCTCTGATTGTTAGAGATTTTAGGTTTGTACCTATTGCTGAACTCATTCATAGAAATGGACTTTTACGATCCAAAGCGCAAACCACATTATCTCAGTAAGATACTCATGGTGGCACTCCTCACTAGGGCTGGACAAAAAGTTCGAGGTTCGCGAGCTACTCGAGCTCGTGTCGGCTAAGCTCGGTTCGGTTCGAGCTCGGAGCTTCTCCCAGCGAGCCAAGCCTAAGATACCGCTCGGCTCACTAACGAGCCGAGCCCAAGCCGCTCGCAAGCCCAAACAAGCGGGGGCGATGTATATCCGCTCGCTCCTCTCTTACCCACTCGCTCTTACCCCGTTACCCGCTCGGCGCTCGGCCGCTCGCTCCGCCCCGCCTCTCCCGCCTACCCCCGTCGCGCCTCCCCCGCTCCCGCCGCCTCCTCACCTCCCCGCCGCCTCCCCTCCCCCCCAGCCTCCTCCCCACTCCCCACCCCGCGCCCTCCCTCCCCCCCGCCGCCGCCACGCCTCCTCCCAATCCCCGCCGCCGCCCTCCCCGCCCCCCGCTCCCGCGATGCGGATATGCACGTGTCGTACTTTTCCGATCTTATTCAACTGAAAGAATTATTGAGCCGCCTCCTCTCCAAACTATACTTAATGTTGCCATTCGAAATACTACATCGTTATTACTTGGTGTATTCTTAGGTTTGTCAATGGCAAAACAATAGAGATGCAAAAGGAAGCGGATAACCACATTATGTGCCAAAGACATGAAGGAACAAAGTCCACGCGATGGAGCCAACAAGGACTTGGCGTTCGCCGCTTGTGGTCACGCGACGACAACTATCCGGTGTGTTTTGGGCGTTTCGAAGAGTTGAGGGTTCGTGCATGGGCACGAGTGTTCAATAGCGACATCGCCTACTTCACATCAACTATCCACGGTTCTCATCGAGAAGATCGGACCCATCCCCGTATCATATGGTATCGAGCCATGTGGAAGGGGACCATCCCGTATCATATGGTATCGATTCTAGGTTTACTCGGTGAGAACTTCTTTACCCGTAGTTAGATTCGTTTTTCTCGTCCAATCTTCCATTAAACCGAAAATTGCAATACCAAAACCGTAGTTCAACTGCTTAGTTCTTGTGCGTTTTGTTAAGTTTTCGCCCATTAGAGTTTTGTTTTCGTCTTGATCCGTGTTTCCTTCGTAGCTTGATCTTTGTGTCCACATAAACCCTACAAAATTGTTAATTGAATTCTCAATTAGCAACAAAAAAAAAGTAAATTGCATTTACTTTTGAATCCTAAATTCTTGTGTCCACATTGCTCTCGAGAGATCCATCCAAATTCTCTTTGGGGAGAGTTTGAGATAGTATTCACTTCCTTCAAAACCGAAAGTTTGTCGCGTTTGGCTTGAAAGAAACAAATCACTACTTGTGCCAAACCCTAGTCGATCAAAAGAAAGAATTGCTACAGATTGAGCTTCACTTATATCTTTTCATCAATTGAGACTAGCTTTTGATATTGCTATTAGGGTCGTTCTTGAGTATTATTTACACTTGTCGAATTCTTGAATTTGTGCAAAGGGAAGAAAACAGAGTTTGGCCAAAAAGGAGTAAGTTAAAAAAAGAAAAGAAAAGAAGAAAGCTTGAAAGTTCCTCATGATTTGACCAAGAAACAGTGAAACTAGAAAGTGTTGGCCAAAACTCAAAAAAAAAAAAACCATAGTTCATATTTTCAAATTTGTGTACTTATTCTCATAGAGCAATCTTGTGCCCCTACAGTCATAACTATTGCAATTGGCTAGCGCTCTCCTTGTACTTAGTGCAAACGAGCTATTTATTCATCTCAATTTCAGATTGCCTCTTTCTAGCCTCGGCCTTTGTTTGCATTAAGTCCCATTTATCGCTGCGTGTGCTCATACACTTCTCTTTAACCAATTGATCAAAGACATAGGCAAATACTCTAGCTTGGATCATTACTTAGCTTTACAATACCTTGAATATCGATTGCATAGGTTATACACATACCTGTCCAAGCTCCACCTACTACACCGCTTGTGTACTCCTTGCTCTTGGTTACGCCATACATTACGAGTGTTGAGCTCGTCACGTCCCAAGTGTCGATTTGACGCCTTGATTCACTTTGGAACGGTCACGAGGAAGATCCACCTAATCCGAGGCGCCTGTTACGTGGGACCGAGTACACTGATTGCGCGAGATGCTACAACAACAACTTCTTGATGGTAACACTAGCGCGCGCAATGAGCTCGTGAAAGTTAACACAGATCGAACCACCTCGGGAAGGAGGTTCAACAATTGCATACGACCATGAATAATAACTTTTGGAGCTGCGTGCCATGTTCGCACACCACATTCTACGTGGGGGAGCGCCTGCTAATGACACAAGTGTGCACGGTACTCCAAAACTACATATAGCTACCGAGATACACCACAACCCATATGAGGAAGAGAGCCACATAGCCAAATTGAGTGAGAGTGATAAAAAGAGTGAGTTGTGTGATTCCACCATATGTGAGGTTGAGAGCATCCAAATTGAGAGTGTTAGAGGGACACCAAAAGAAAAGCGAGAAGAAGAAGATAGACAAAGGGAGGATGAATCAAACTAACATATTAATATCTACTTCTAGTGTTGTTTCTCATATTGTGCAAAGTTGACATTAAAGATGAAGAATTGAACATTCAACAACCGACACCTTTGGAGGCAAATGAGGAGGAGATAACCACAAGACGGATGAAGTACTCGTTGTCCCATGGGTGCATCCTTATAATTTTAAACCCCCAACACCTACATCATCTGAGGAGGACGATAAAGGTAACAATAGTGGTGCTGAATTTAATTATGCAAAGGTGAGTAATTGTGAGAACTCATATGATCAACCGAACACTCCATGTTCCGAAATTTCAATGCTTAATTTACATAATGTGGAATTGATTACTTACAAAGAAGTTCTTACTAGAATATCTCCTAATGATTCTTTATGCTATATCATGTTTAACACTCTTAGAGAGCTATCTAGTATGATTGATAAGGTTGCTGAAATTTCATGTTCAAAATCATTAGTTAGTACCCATGCCTACACATATAAGTTCAATTTGATTGGCCATTATGGTATAGATGATGAATTTTATGTTCATAGAATTTGCATTACATGTGATAAGCTTATCGACTTGAAATTACATATTATGGATAAACAATCTTTTGCACCATGTTATGATCATGATGAGATGAATTTCACCAATAGTACGTGATCGCTTAGAAAGATTTCACAAATCTAGTTGTTCGATTCTTGGTGTACAATCATGCAAAAATAATCGAGTAGAAGCAATGAAGCATGGAAAACACTCAACATTTTTTTCCCATATCTACACATTTAAATCTGATTTTGCTCATTAAGGATCTGTCCATATCCTTGGAAAAGTCGAGGACGACTTTCTTTTATGGGAGGAGAATGATGTGAAAAATAATAATGCAATGCACACATCTTTTAGTCGCGCTATATTCAACGGTTTGTGCAAAATAGTGAGAATGTCACAACAATTGACTCTTATATATACTGCATATGTGTTATTCTTTTCATTTACTACACCTCCAAAAGTTTATAATGATATAAGGTAAGAAATATTGACGATTTAATATATATACCATGCATACACGCTTGTATCCTTTGTTTAGCACAATTTCAGTTATCAAAAGCCGGGGACGGCTTTTCTTGAAGAAGGGAGGATGATGCGATATGCACGTGTCTTGTACTTTTCCGTTAAAGATCTTATTCAATCGAAAGAATTATTGAGCCGCATTTAAATATGGCCAGTGAACTCATTTCAAACTATACTTAATGTTGCCATTCATAAAGATGAAATACTACATCATGTTATTACTTGGTGTATTCTTAGGTTTGTCAATGGCAAAACAATAGAGATGCAAAAGGAAGCTGATAACCACATTATGTGCCAAAGACATGAAGGAACAAAGTCCACGCGGATGGAGCCAACAAGAACGGCACATGTGGTCGGTTGGAGCCCATGTGGAAGGGGGAAAGAAAGCCCATGTATGAGAGTATAAGGATGGAGCCCAAGAACTTAGAGCACAAGTTTTGGACACTATTTTGAAGCCCAACTCAGACTTCCCACGTGCTCCGATCACCCGCCATAGCCGCAGGTGGTGACTCCGCGGCCCCGGCCCCCTCCGCGTCCTCCGCCATCGACTTCCTCATCAGCATCATGGCGCTCGTCGCCGCAGACCAAGCCTCTACTGCAGCTCGCGAGCCAGCTCGAGACACCTGTCGAGCCGAGCTGAGCCTGCATTCTAGCTCGATTTCTAAATGAGCCGAGCCAAGCCATGGCTCGACTTAGTACGAGCTCGGCCGAGTCTGGCTCAAGCCGGCTCGTTTCCACCCCTACTCCTCACCACCATGTCGTCATGCTCACCCAACCACCCTACCATGGAAGGTCTCCCAGTTTGGTAAATCTAATCTTCTAACTCTATTAGTGGCATTTTTGGATCCACTTGCATGTAATTTGTTTTGCACCAAGGGATGTTGGGTGGTGGAAACAAGGGAGAATTAAAAGTTCTTTTCATAACTGTGTCTATACAAAAGGTCAAAAGCTGTAAAATTCTAAATAAATTTTACTAGAAGCATTGCCCAATCCAGAACATAACCTGAATGTTACTAAGCAATGCAGTAGAAATGGTGGATTGTAGCATACTATCCCAGTCTAGATGTTTTGGAGCAGCCTACAACCGATTATCTTCTCACAAATAATTCAAGTTCAAACGAGCCGAGCCAAGCTTCTTAACAAGCCGAGCCGAGCCCCCTTTTTAGCTCGTTAGCCTAATGCGCCGAGCCGAGCCGCCGCCTTACCGAGCCAAGCCGAGCCAACTCGATATCCACCCCTAGATCAGGTGCCAAGAATGCCACACGCAGTTGCACTACAAGCAGTGGCATTAACAATTGGGTCCAATTTTGGAAATCAGTTGAGGCCAAGCTCCATCTTTGGAGATATTAAAAATATTATCTAATAAAAGATTTCCTTTTGACACCAAAGGTCAATAAAAAGGAAGATTTTTGTAGATGTACACTCAGGCCCAAAAAAAGCATCCACAAGAGCTCACCTGAATAGGCCTGTCTGCCTTGTTAATAACCTTTAGAGTTAAAGCCCTGCGATGAAGGTTGAGGATTATGCGACCTGAGCTGAAATGTACTTCACCAGGAGAGTCGTCGACATCACTCCCAGAGAACTTTTCACATGATGGTACTGCAACAGTTTAATAATTTTTGTATGGTTAATTTTCGCTTATTAACTTTTCTAGAACAATTGAATATTTCAGTAGATTCTATGGAACAGGGAGATCACCACAAACTCCATAAATTCATTGTTCTAAGAATCCTTCAAGCATATAATTAAAAATGCAAACTTTTTTAAGTGAACCATGACAACCTGGGAGAAAAGAACCACGCAGTGCTAGCTCCAAATTTCCCTCATCAGAAGAAATAGGGTCATGTACAGTAATTAGTTTTGTTCCATCCACAAATGTTCCTTCAACCTAGAAGAAGTGGTAACAATTGAGACAATAGTTTTAGAAACTTTCTCTGAAAAAGGATGATTGTCAAGCAAACGAAGGTCCTAGGATGGAGGAAAATTATCAATATCATTTAGTATGAGCAAAGAAACGACCTGCACAGTGTCTAAAAGGTGTGGAACAGCTGGAAGAACTTGTCTCCTGATAGGCAACGCAAAAAAAAACTATGAGAGACTAAGGGTTGTGGCACAACAAGGACATCAATAGGTGAAGACAGTAATTAATCAAAAGTATAACATAAGTACTACAAGAGAACTGCAGTACGACATACTAATTTGTTTTTATGAAGGTCAGCACAATTACTAAATCTATGCCTTAGACAATGGATATAACTAACATAGCCCTAAAAATACTTCCATATTAGAAGCAAGATGTAAGCAAGTACAAATTAACACAGGAGCTCAACAGATGGCCCCCAAATTTCAAATGCCTTATGCATTTCACACAAAACAAAAGAAAATTATTATATCTATTCTTCAACGATGATAAGGCTTGTTAGCATTGTGTTGTGTTTATTATGAGCTAGTATGTCTCTGGTAAAGTCAGCCCCAGTTAAATTATTTGCAGCCAGTAAACTAATTTTCAAAAGCCTCAAGGATTCAAAAATTCAAATCACTCAAGCCAGGATTGTCTATTTTTCATCTGAGCTCGACAGCTCCAAATGTGTCATTGCAGTTTGTGAGATAAACATAATTTTGGAAAATGTACTTTTTGAATAGATCAAAATATCAGTTACTATACTTAGCATAGAAACGAACCTGCCCAACAGCTGTTTTCCTAAATCCATCAAGTCTGTCACAGTTTTGTCTCCATCACGAACAAACTCAAGAATCTGTGTCAGGAAGCACAGAAAGGCTTAATTCACCAATGCTAGCTCAAAGGTAAGAAATAATATGCAACAACATGGTCTTCATTCCCAACAAAACATGCAATACTTCTTAGGGCCTATTTGGAGTCAAATTATTAGGATAATTTAATTTAAACTAAATCCCAAAAATTCCCAAAGAGGGTTGGAATCCAAATTCCCTTATGCAGACAGGCCCTTAGTAGAGACGAAAACCAATTAACATCTCTTTGTTGGAACCGATCCTAGGACTCGGCTTGGACCACGCGTAATCTCCAGTAGAGTGCTGCTAGCAAGATGATCACCAAGAACAAAAAATACACATAAGAAACAATTAACTTTGCAAGCTGCCTGTTTTATTCGATAGCAAGAGGCGCTGCCTTGTTTTCGATGCCAGACAATGCTACCTGTTACATGCTTATATAGGATACAATTTGCAAGGGAATCGGACATGAGCCACGTGAGGACATGAATACAACTCTGGTTCCGTATACGAATATGAGGCTGGTTCCGTATACGAGACTACTTCCGATGCATGCAACTAGATTAGCCAAACATTCACCCCCTTAATCTTGTTGCTTAGAGTAGCGCTGGTTTTCGCTTCGGATCGCCTTGATGAGATATGCCTGTGCTTTCTCCCTCTTGTTGGGCTTCTGGCATTCTGAAGCAAAGTGTCCATAATTGTTACAATTAAAACACCTTACTTTTGCCTTGTCAATTCGTCGGTATCGATGTCCACTGCCGCCACCAAAACCACCTGAGGAGCCTTCATACTTCGTCGATCGGGCCTCCCACTCTGCGTCAGAGCAAGTGCTCCTCGTCTCTGTCGTTGTTGCCATAGCGACGTTCTCCTCTTCCTGCGTCTTCAAGCGCCCGATTAGCTCTTCCATCGACATATTCTTTATGTCTCCGAATTGCTCAATTGTGGTGACGACGAGAGAGAACTTCTTAGGCACCGCACGAAAAAACTTCCGCACGATGTAGGCCTCTTCTATCTTTCGCCTAGACCTCGTATCTTGCCGGCGATTGTCGCCAACCTCATCGCGAAGTCATCAACTGTTCGGTGTCCCTCATGCACAAGTTTTCAAACTCGCTTATGAGGTTTTGTACGCGCCTCCTTGACGCGATCGACACCGAGATGCATCACCTTCGAGTATTCCGTGCTTCCTTTGCGGTCTCCTTCTCGCCTAGGGACGTGAGCATGTCTTCCGCATCGCGAGGAAGATTGCCGCGAGCGCCATTTGATCTTGCCGCCATTCACCTCTTCATCTACGCATCGCTCCACACGCCCGAGCGCGCATAATCACCTTCATCTTCACGGCCCACGCCGTAGTTGCTCCTCGTGAGCATGGGATACGGAAGGGAGATATCGCTCTTGCGCTACCGACGCGCCAAGACGCTCCCATCGCCGATCTTCAGAACGCCCCCATCGGTGGTGACGTTTTTCGACGGACTCAAAGACGACATAGATGAAGGTGTACACGAACCTTGCTCTGATACCAAATGTTGGAACCGATCCTAGGACTCGGCTTGGACCACGCGTAATCTCCAGTAGAGTGCTGCTAGCAAGATGATCACCAAGAACAAAAAATACACATAAGAAACAATTAACTTTGCAAGCTGCCTGTTTTATTCGATAGCAAGAGGCGCTGCCTTGTTTTCGATGCCAGACAATGCTGCCTGTTACATGCTTATATAGGATACAATTTGCAAGGGAATCGGACATGAGCCACGTGAGGACATGAATACAACTCTGGTTCCGTATACGAATACGAGGCTGGTTCCGTATACGAGACTACTTCCGATGCATGCAACTAGATTAGCCAAACACTCTTTGCGTAGCAATTGTCCTCACTGCATAGCTTTTCAGAAGAGCTTATTTGCCTTTGAGGACAGATCGTGAAGTCAGCAGAGCAATAGCCGTGTAGAAGAAACAGAATAGTACCAAGAATCTGAACAGCCACACAGAAGAAAGAGAAATGTCTCTATATTGCTTTCAGGGACAACTCCCTAACTTCATGCTACTTCCATTGAAATAACTACTACACCGCTATGGAAACAATGCATGCGCCAGTCTTACAAAGACTCGCTACCTTTTGTTGTGTCAATTACAGACTACAGATTGCAGATAACGATTTGCGCATTCTTCCTCCCGGCCAGTGATCGGAACATTGATATATTTTTTGAAACCAAGGGGAAAAGTTCTGCCATTCATTTCAAGGAGAAGAGAAATACGCTGGCCCCAAAGGGGTACAGCAAGGACACCAACACAGGCCCCAGAAGGGAGACACCCACACCGGAAAGGAGTCCCAAACTGGAACTCCTACCAAAGCACCAACTGTCTCACAAGCAAGCACCTTGTGGGACAACTACAAAAAAAACCTCCCCCTTCAAACAAACGAAGCTGTCGCGACACCCACGTGCACCCTAGCATGACCACGACGGCCTGCACCACTACAAGCTGACTCAGCGACGAGGAGGAGCGACCCAGCCGGAGAATTCCGATGGCAGGGACGTCGTGGCCGGCCTGGACGTAGACGAGCAGCACCGGCGGCACTGACCAAGGCCGGCAGCTCGCCCTCACCCTGCAGGGGAGGGTGAAGTGCGCCACCTCCTCTCCCCACCAGCACACCAACAATCTGGCAAGCCCCCCGCTGCCGCTGCTACCGCAGCAACGCTGGTGACAACAGCGAGGAGAGTCCACCCACGCCTACCGCCCAACACCCGAATGACTGAGGGCTGGTGGAAGCAGCGAACAAAGCGGAGGAGCTCATATCTGACGACGTGGCCGACTCCGAGGCCGTGGACGACCGGATCTGGCCAAATCCGAGCGGATCTGGCAAGAAGCAAGCACGAGAACAACAAAGCCAACGACAACGGCTGCACGCAGGCTTGAGGAGGACAGGGAGGCACCGGATCCGCTGGGATCCTGGACCGACGACGACCTCCTTCGGCTTGCTACTGAAGAAGAAGACGCAGCGGGGTGGAGGAAGAGGGAAAAGGAGAGGAAGAGGAGGAGAGGGGGCCTGCTGCGGAAGGCCCCGCCGCCAGCGGCGGCGAGGGAGGGAAGCGGTGGGCGGGACCTCTCGGTGGCTCGGCGATGTCGCCCCCCTGAGTCGCTCGGGGGAGCGCTCAGGAGGCCATGAGATACACTGTCTATTTTTTCCAATCCAACCGGGACATTGACATCGGCAAGCGACCAAGAAATTCCCACATCGACATCGTATTCGCCAAATACGTTTCGTGGTGCGTGACTGATGATACGGTGTGCGTATAAATTGGCTCTGAGCAGAGTAGAAGCACAACTGAAGGGGACGAGAGCGTCATCACCTGCGCGGCGATGAGCGCGACGGCCTCCGCGTAGTTGAGGCGGAGCCCCCGGGCGAGGCGCTTCTGCGCCAAGAACCCGGCATTGTGCAGCGCCAACTTCTCCGCCTCCCTCGGCACCAGCTTCATCTCTCACACTGCCGCCGCTCACCACACCAACAAAAACACAGAATCTGCAAAGAAAGAAAGAAAGAAAGAAAGAAGAAAAGAACCGTGTGGTAAAAATCCGATAGTGGTTAGCCGTGATTCGCGTCAAGAACCACACACCAAAAGCTGCGCGTGGTTCAGCCTCAGATCGGGGGAAAAGGGAAGGGAAACAAATCGTTAGATACCTGCCTGTCGTGGATGATGGGGGGATTGCAACTCCACGTCTTGTGCCTTGTTCTTGCTGGCCAGGAAAGGGAAATAAAGCGAGATGGGGAAGAGTCGTCGCAGGTTGGGACTGGTGGGCCGCGGGGATCCCTTTGGTTGGATTCAGTAATCAGTGATGACGAGAAGCTGTCGCCCTGCCGTCACCGTGGGCCCGCCTTCAGGAGTTGGGTACGTGGATTTGGATTTTGTAATCCAGCGAGGGGCCAGTACCGATGCAATGCATTCAAGGTATCTGTATTGGCTGTATTGGATGATTTTTAATCGAAAATAGTAATAATTAAAAATAATAATTTTAAAAAGGAGAAGATGAGTAGTAAAAAAATGATAAAGAGATAAGTACGTGAGATAAAAAAACATGAGGAGTAAAAAATGCTGCTTTACTTTAAAAATATCTAACTTTTTTAATAGAATGTATAAATAAAAATCAATCTGAACCCCTAATAATACTTGTTTGGATGCTAGAAACGTCAGCTGACTTCGAGCCTTCGATTGATGGGTTAGCGCAGGGAGACTTCAGCAGATAGATTTTTATTAAAAACCAGATTGTAGTGGCGCTCTTGCATTTGGGGAGGGAATGTCCAACTTTTTTCTCTCTTTTTTTTGTGACGAGGGATGTGGATTAGAGATTGACGGAGGAGGCCCTGCACATGGGATCCAACAGATTGAATGTATCCCCTTGGAGGAGATCCGATGTACAATGTTTTCTAGGATATAATTAAAGCACAACAAACCTGTTTGGATACAAAATATTTTTTTACTTTCGAGAGAATATTATAGTTTCTTATAAGAGTAAAATGCATTTTAGGAGCCTAAACTTATCCCAAACGGTCAGGTAGGCCCCAAACTTACGAATTGCACAGGTAGGTCGCTAATCTTATTTAAATGGTTTACTACATGTCCTAAGCATGCCACATTTGGTTAACCCTTTTTTAGATAATTTGGTGTTTGTCTAGCTTTTTATAGTTCTTTCCACCATCTAATTGGACATCTATTGCGCAAAACACTAGGTACTATCTTTGTTTACACATAACACCTCATTTTATAATCTGTTGTACTTTGCAGTGGGACTCATCTCCAACCAGGGGTGGATTCTTTCAGGCTGTGCTTAGGACTTTTGGCTATGGCTTTTGACTGAAGTTGTTATATTCTTTTGGGCTGATGGCTCATAGATAAAGATATTGTGTTCTTTTGGGCTTATGGCTTATTATTGATTTTGGCACGTTAGGCATGGGCTCAAATTGGTAAACCGCAAAACATTGTGTCACAAGTATGCTTGTTTTGTGATATGTGGAAGGTCATGGCACACTCATTATGTACGAGCAAAGAAAACAAGGTGATTTGGGATGTTCGTTAGCACATACTTTACATACGAAATGAAGAATCTTGCTAGTATAATGTACATGACCCATTCGCGGCACCGAAATAGAAACTATTACATCCTGCACTCCTATGTAGATCCTACAACAAGATTGTAAGAGATAGTGTCCCGCGTATAATCCATTTGTGCTCCCCATTGATCTTTGCCTCCGTCGACGCTGTCGGGCTATCCGGTTCGTTTGACCTGTAACTAGGGCCTAGCGTAGGGTTGTCAAAATCCATATTGCCCAACTGCTGGTCAATGATGAAGTTGCGCAGGACCATAGTGGCAGCAATTATCTTTGTTTGACACTCTATAGGATATGCAGTTATATTCTGTAGTATCCACCACATCCTCTTCCACATGCCAAACGCCCATTCAACAACATTGCGGAGCGACGAATGGTGGTAGTTGAACGTCTTCTTATGGTCATGCAGCACTGCCCCCTTGCCGAAGTCCGACATGTGGTACCGGGTGTGATGAGAATATGACCCATATGGATACAACCATATTTGCTATGCTTACTATTCCAATTACAAGAGCTTGTATACTTCGCTTAAATTATTAAGTGAGCTTGTTTTTAGAAGTGCATTTATATTATATAAACTATATGATACTATCTAATGACAAAAATATATATTTGTGCAGCACCACATCACTTTTTGTACAAACTAAGGAAGAGTTTAAGTTAGATATATTTTGGAATTCAATTCAGCCTCCAGAGACAGCACCAACTTTAAATATGTATAACTTTCACATATGAAGTCCGTTTGAGGTCCACGAATACTTGATAGAAAGTTTATCTCTTTCTCTTTCCAACAGATCTAGTCCAACCTCTAAATTCCTTCTATGTACACTGTAATCACCAAAAGAATATGCTATATTACCTGTTTGGGCCAATTTGGGCTATATAATCGTACCGGGCTTGGCCCATATGGTAGCTACTATTCATGTGGTACTATTCATGTATAAACAGTACCATAAATAGTACCACCTCACCATCTTCTAGCTATGTGCGGCTTCTCTCCCCTATTTAAAGTGGTCGCGCCTCTCTAGTCTCCTTAGATTTCGTTTATATTTAATTTGCCTTCGTTGCAACTTGTATCTTCTACGTGTGTCAATTAAACTACCCGGTTAAGATCCTTAGTCAGAATCTCATCTTATCAGTAATTCATATATATTTGCAATTTTAGATTGCTTGTTATCTTGTTCTTGTGTGTTCTTCGGCTGCATGTATGAATAGATCTTCATGGTCAGGTCAACCGCATTCTTGGCATGGTTCATAACGACTCGGAACATGGTTTAGCGATTGCTTGGTATTTTGTTCGTGACCGGTTAGAAGTCCGCATCGTCAAAGTCGTTCTCCTCCAAATCGAATTTATCATTCTATCGGTAGATTGTGACCACATTGTCTCATCAGGTGGTATCAGAGCTAAAGTTGACTGGTATGATTTCTTGTATCTCTAATTAGTATATTGGTTTTTATTTTTTATAGTCTAAAAAAAATTGCCCTACAAAAAAGTTAATTTTCGTTGCCCAAACCACGTTGTGCTTTTCAATTTGTTAGTTTTGATTTGCTAAATTGAATTTGTCTCCATTTTAGCTTTATCTAGCTGTTGATCATATCCTTGATTTCATAAACTCTAAAAAAGTATTCCACGTCCAAAACCACTTAGAACACACCAAACCATATTTCCCAATTTCTGCCAAAAGACTTTCTCTTCTATAGCCGCCACAAAAAAAACCTCATATCTTTTGATTCCGTGATCATTTTTGAGTGAGACCACTATCCCTAGATTCATAGCTTCATTATCCATCTGCCTGTAAAATTTCATCGCATTCTAGTAAGGCAGTTAAGAGATATATACAGTGAAAATTGACCTAAATTTCTGGTTTAAATCTGCAACAGTTAGCACTTGTGATTTTTGTGCGAATTTGTCTGCCATTTTTCAGAAGTTGAACCCAAAGGAAAATTTGTATAAAAAGCCATCAGAAAACAAATAAAAAAGAATCATTAAAAAAGAAGTTACTAATAAAAAGTTATGGTCTACCAACGTCCTATCTAGTGGATAGAAATCTGTAATTCTCATATTTGGATCAATCCTTGTGCTTTTCAATTACAGATTGCATTCTATTGAATTATCCTATATCCACCACTCCTATACATTGTTATACACTTGTTTTAGCCTTCTTCCATCCTTGATTGATCAGTAATATAGGCTAAAAGATAGATATGAACTATAATTCAATTCTGTGCAATTTCTGAAATTAACTAATTGTTCTTCATTGATATATCTAGCTTTTCAAGCTACACTTCTACTAACTGAGTAGAGATATCGAACCGGCCCTTGCAATCATTTTACTCATCACTTTGGTAAAGTTTATCACGAACCAGCCACCGGTTGTACCACATGTTTACATTGGTAAGAATTTGCCAAATCCTAGTAAGAGCTTCAGTGTAAGAGACTTTGAGCCTCTAGATCCTAGTTGCTGATAGGAATATATACTTGTGATTTATTTTTCTTGTTTTCTACTAACAATGACAGGCTTGAGAAAATAGGTAGATTACGATGACATCACGGGTAGATTTAAACTCAAAGGGAAACAACTACCGGTATATATCTTGCCACTCACCACCGAGAGTACGTCGTCGGACTACTTCTTGTGAGTTACTATGTTGGATGGCTACTTAATCCTTATGAGAAGATGAGTATGGCAAGGACGGTGCTAATTGGTAATATTCAACATTGGTGGTCAAATTTCGAGTACCACTACATGTACATATGGGAGGAAATGAACAAGAGAATTACCACGTTGTTTTGTACCTCCACCACCTACGATCACAAGCGAGGTGCAACCTAAGGTAACTAAAAATGTTGATATTGTTTTGGCTCATACTCCATCTGCAGATACCGTCGATATGCTTGAAGAGATAAAAGATGATATGTCTCATCTCGTATTATTAGAGAAGTTTGAGGTACCTATAGTATCTGATGAGGACGATAATGGTAAATGTACTGATTTGGTATTACAACAAGACATAGAGCAACATTGCAAGTATATACCTACTGTAGTGCAATATTTTAATATTCCTTGTTTTGACTTGAATGAACCATGTGCTAATCTGAATTCTCATAATTTTACACATATCAAATTAATTACACATAAGGAAGTATTTGATAGAATATCCCCTGCTGAAGCATTGTGTTATATCATGCTTAATAAATATGTTAGTTTGGAATGTGATGTGAAGAAAGTTTCTAAAATTTCATCTCTAAATTCTCTTTCTAGCACCTACACCTACTATTTGAAATTAATTGGAGATTATAGTGTAGATAATCAAATTTTGGTATATCGAATATGCATAACTTGTGATCACATAAAATAAATTGAAGCTTGCTATTTTGAACAATAATTCTTGTGTGCTGAATCTTGTTCATTATGAGAGAAAAATAGAATTTAGTGATCTTTCAATCCCTATGTGTTCATTTTTTATTGCACCATCTAGTATGGATAATCTGAATAATGATGTTGAAGTATAGAAAAACTTATAAATTTTTTCACCCTTGCTAAATGAATTTGCTATTGCTCAATTAAAATCTAATTATATGGATGAACTTTCTTCGATTCTGAAAATGGTAGATTTGCCCATATGTCAACCACTACAAGTTTACAACTTCAGATATTTGAATTACATAAAAGCTATACTTATATTTGTAAAACAAGTTGCAATAATTGCCGTGTGAGAAATTTGGATTTGCTCATTAACATATATGATTACTCTTGGCTTAATAATACAATGAGATTTTATGATCATTGTTGTTTTATAATATTAATTGTGCAACAACGAAGAACTGTTTAAACGGATGACACACACACACACACACACACACACACACATATATATATATATATATATATATATATATATATATATATATATATATTTATATATAGACACACACACATACACCATGCATACACCTTGACTTCTTTGTTACTCTATTTTCAGCTTATCAAAACCCGAGGACAGCTTTATTTTCAAGAAGGTGATGATAATAAGGACATAACTTATATAGATACAACTGTATTTGCTATGCTTACTATTCTAATTACAAGAGCTCGTATAATTCACTTAAATTATCAGTTGAGCTCATTTTCAGGAGTGTCTTATATTATATGAACTCTATGATGCTACCTAATGATAAAAATATGTATTTGTGAAATACCATATTACTTTTTGTACAAAGCCAAGGAAGAGTTCAAGTTAGACAATGTTTGGAATCCAATTTGGCCTCCAGAGATAACACCGACTTCAAATATGTATAACTTTCACATAAGAAGTCTGTTTGAGGTCCACGAGTACTCGATGAAAAGATTATCTTGTCATGTTTCCAATGGATTTAGTATCACCTTCAAATTCCTTCTGAGCACATCGCAATCACTAAAAGAACATGTTGCATCACTCCAAAGGCAGTATCAACTTAAAACATGCATAACATTCACATACAGAGTCCGTTTGAGCTCCACAAATACTTGATTGAAATCTTGTTTCGTCTTGTTTCTAATGGATCTAACTTTACCTTCAAATTTCTTCTGTGCGCACTGTAATCACTAAAAGAAGGTGTTATATCACCTATTTGGGCCAATTTAGGTATTGTAATCGTACCGAGCTTGGCCCATATGGTGGCTACTATTTACGTGGTACTGTTCATAAGTGAACAGTATCATGAATAGTATCACCTGACTATCTCCTAGCTATGTGCGGCCCTCTTCTCCTATTTAAGGTGGTCACACCCTTCTAGTCTCTTTGGACTTCGTTTATGTTTAGTTTGTCTTCGTTGCAACTTGTATCTTCTGCGTGTGTCAACTAGATCACCCGGTTAAGATTCTTATTTGAAATCTCATCTTATCAGTAATTCATAAATATTTATAATTTTATATTACTTGTTATTTTGTTCTTGCGTGTTCTTCGGTTGCATGCAGGAATATAGCTTTATGGTCAGGTCAACCGTATTCTTAGTACGGTTGATAATGACATGGAATGTGGTTTAGCGATTACTTGGTATTCTGGTCGTGACCGGTTAGAAGCCTGCATCATCAAAGTTTTCCTCCTCAAAATCGAAATTACTATCTTATCGGAAGATCAGGACCCCATTGTCTGATCAGAGTGTTCCTATACGGGACAAGGTATCTTGTACGGTTCAGATACTCGGAGTTGACTAAGTAATATTTACCTGTAAAAATCATCAGGATGAAAAGAGGCAAGGTTGGGAGAATGACACATATTTTGGGACAAATGTCTACTCTAGTGTACCTAGGGGAGAGTTCGAGAATAAATGCCTCAAGCCCACCAATGTATCCATCAGGATGCGCGTAGGGGTGCAAACGGAGCGGATATTTTCTGACCGTCCGTCTGTCCATTTTAATTCGGATAGAATTCGGAGCAAATTTTTGGATATCTGGATGTTTTGCCGGCTACGGATACGGATTCGGATATTTTTTGCCGGATACGGAAACGGATTCGGATTCGGAACAAACATTATCCGACGGATACGGAACTATCCGGATATTTTTTTAGATAGTTACTGGATATTTTTCGGATAGTTACAGGATTCAAATTCGGATTCAACTCAGAACTGAATTCGGATTCGGATTCGGTTCAGGACAGCCCAACATGCATTTACTAAAAAGGCCATAACTTTCACAAGCGGAGTCCGATTCGACTGTTTTTATACTCGTTGAAAAGCTTATTTCAAGACCTATGCAATGGATAAGGTCTCATCTTCAAATACATCATAAGTCATCTACTATGACTAAAACAATGTGACGGCTGTAAAATCTAATTTCCTTTTTGTGTGAGTTCGAGTCTAAAACAGTATAGGTTTGAGTTGTATTCGGTTTGGAGACCATATAGACATCCCAAGGGGCTATATAAGTCTTGTAATCATAGCCTTTAGGGCTCAGACTATTTTTGAGAAAAATCAATCTACTAAAATTTGTTCGAGTTCATCATTGCTGCCGAAATTTTATATGAAATTAAAAGTATTCTTCAATCAAGATCGTTTAGTCTTTCCACTGAGAATTGGGTGCACGATAGATCTTCGCTTGGTGGTCGACGAAATCAACGTGAACGTGTTTTGACGGATTAAAGAGTGTTTATCTCTTGCACTGGTATTGGAGAATCATTACGATTCATCAAGACTCCTGCGAGTATCCACCCTACATCGAGAAGATCAGTCGACTCTGTATCAAGTGATGTACTTGACTACTTGGCTATGGTTAATTATTACTTTCGAACTCTGTGCCATGTAGCTAGTTAGCTATTATTTGTTTAACTAGTCTCTATCATTTACATGCTATTTTGCTAACTAGAATTTACTAGTTGCTTAACTTGTCCATTTCATCATGTGAAATTTATTTGTTAAGCTACCAATATAGTTCCATTATGGATATGTACTATGGTGATTCATTCTTACACATGCGATATATATAATTTTTGTTTACGCGCATTATCCGACTAAATATTCGTGACCGAGACTAACCGTATTCGGAGTGTTTTGTATTCGCTCCGTATTCGTGACCGAGAATATCCGTACTCGTATTCGTATCTGACACTATCCATGTCCGATTCTGACTCCGATAAAAAAATATGGAAACGGATACGGAATGAGTAGTATCCGTCCGTATCCGATCCGTTTGCACCCCTAGATGCGCGTATCGTGAGATGAGCCTGGCCATCCGGCGGTAAACCAAGTGAACCTCATATTAAAGTCGTGCACGACCAGCATGTTCTGACTACCCATGTCGGTTGGTGTACATGGTCTGTGATGCCTCTAGAACAACTGAAGAGATGTGAGTGCCATCTATTGCTCCAATGACCCCTGCAAAGTGGGAGGAAAAGTAGGGCGAAATCAAAGATGTACGCATATTGGTGAAATGTAGATCCCGTAGCCTAACATTGTACCAAGCTAGGTCGTACACGCACTCAACTTGGTGCTTACAGTTGACGATGACCTAGCAAAACGATTGCTCGTTTGGCTATTGCTCTGAGATCCCACCACTGTCCAGAGGAACATTCCCAAAGCCTCTTTGGAGGAAACTTCTATAGTAGACCTCAAGCCTTAGTGGGTCACAAGGCAAGCGTGCAAGCTCTCAAAACAAGACGACTTTATCCTAAACATTTCACTGGCTGGGCTAGCTGCTCGTTAACCCATTCTTGACCGGTCTACACGGGTTCGCTGGGCTACCTCCTAAGTATTTTGAGAACCATTAATTCGATTGGTGGTGGAGGCACCATAGTGCCGTCGGAGTCCGAGCTACCGTGGTCTAACATGGTGACATGACAAGGAGAGCCCAAAAGCAGTGCACAGCTTTCTCGTGCATTGCCGTATACAAAAATGACAAGACCCCAGTCCCAAAGCCGGGCATCCCGGTCGTGGAAGCAGGCACAAGCGAACGTGATGGCAGTGCTAAGCACTGGCATGCATAACAGTGCAGGCAACGACAATACCACATGACCAACACAGGCTTCCCGCGCGGAGAACCGTAGCCTTACGACTATGGAATGCCTGCTCTCGCAAAGTGAGATTCCCAGCCACGCATGGAACCAGCGTGATGCCTGCTCTCGCAAAATGAGATGGAGGATGGCCTTTCAGAGTATGACCTGATAGCATAAACCAGTAACTCATTGCATGAACCAATTCCGAGCATGGCATGATAGCGTCAACCAATAATTCATATGCGTAAGCCACAGCGCATTCGAACCCACCCTAGATCTTACCTGCATAACTGACAGTCCGGGCCTACCTATAGGCGCCACACGCACGGAGGAGGTGACAGCCCGTGTGGCAAGCCGAAACTAACCCTATGAATGTTCCATATCAATTCTGGTTTTTTCATTGGTTAACGTCAGTAACCGCTCAAAACTTGAGCGAAAGTGGATTCAAAATTTGAGGTTGAAAAATTGAAAACCGTATGAACCCAACAAAAGCCATTCTAGGTGCGCAAAATTTGGTCAAATCGGCTGAAAACCGGTCCATTATTTTTCACATTTGAAAATCTGTTTTTTTCCTATCCAATTCAAAAAAAAAAAAACAACTATAACCGGCCAGTCCAGTAGGTTTTGTGAAGCTCTTTTTTGACTACTGAATAGCCTTATGTCGTGGCATGGTGCACACCATGGCAAGCCAAACAATACAGTAGGGGGCTTTGTTAGGATGACGAGTGGTGACTTGGGACAATAGATAGCATGACGGGGAACAAGGGATCACAAGAATGGTAGGGAAGGGCTGATGGCCTCAAAGAACACATGGTGGATGCAGCCTTTTCAAATGATTCAACGAGTAGAATTTGTCGAATCCATAAAGGATTTTAGAAAATTTGTCGTCACCTTCCAACAACACTTTGTTGGCTTTCTGACAAGCGGGAATTATGAGAAAGACATATGATGAAAGATACGGTTCAGGACAACTTCAATTCACATGTGCTGGTAATTTGTGTAGAGGTTATTATACGAAAATAATGTTCTTGTGCCACTTTATTAGAGATAATGAGTAAGCTCTAGACTCTTATTATGGCCCTGTTTGGTAGGGTTCTTGCTCCTGGATTCTCAACTGGAGTAGCGGGAACCAGCCAAACGCCTGGTCCTTGTTTTTCAGAAGTAGGATCACTTGAGGAGCGAGCAGCCCGTAGTTCATTTTTCCAAAGCGAGGTTAGGGTCACTCCACGCATGGACTTGCCCCCCTATCACGAAAATACCCATGGAGTTCAGGCAAAATTACATGCAAAATGCCACTCGGTACCCCCTTGCACGTGCCTCTTAGCTCCCTAGTCCCTATTTGACACAAGCTACCCTAAACCACAAACCCTAGAGAGGAAAGAGAGGGAGTGATGTTGATGGCGGCGATGAAGATGGATGGCAGCCCCAATGAGTGAGGGAAGGTGCGTCCCCCTCGACCCCAGCAGCGCACGGGCTCATCCTCCTCCTGAACTGGTGGTTTGAGCTTGGCCCCCTCCCCACTAGCCTATGGTGTGCAAGCTTGTCCTCTCTACATGAGTCATCGTCCTTGTCCTCTCCACCCACGCTTGCTCCTGTTCTCCCCAAGTGTAAGATCATGTGAAAGTCATCCCATAGTGTGTTATGAGTATTTAACTTTGATTTGCAAGTTTGTTGATGGTTGAGTTTGAATTTGAGGGAATTTGTGAGAGTTGACTGTTGTCTTGCCAGGATCGATCTGACTAGAGTGTTAGATCCAGTTTGACTGGTGGTGTTGGTGGGCTGACTGATTCTGGGGTCCAGTTTGACTATTTACAGTGGGCGGGGTGATCGAGCTGTGGTTGGTAGTCGACTGGCCTCAAGGTTTCTTGGAAATCGGGCTAGGTAACCTTATGTCAAATTGTTTGGAGATGTGTTTTCTTCGAGTGTCATTTGAATTAGAGTTCTAAGCTGAAAGGAGTTAGAGTTTGAAACTTCTAGAGAGATGCAAGCTGAGAGGAGTGAGCAACGGTCTGACCGGATGTCATAGCAGTCGAACCAGTGTGTGTTGTCTAGAGTGCAATGAGTGTGGGATTGAGGTGTTAAGAGGTTGACTCACAGCTTGGGAACCCATGTCTAGAGTGCAATGAGTGTGGGATTGAGGTGTTAAGAGGTTGATTCACAGCTTGGGAACCATGGGTTGGTTATATGTGTTTTTATGTTATGTTTATGAAGCAATGTGAGTTAAGTTGAAATGAACTTGTGCCTGAAAATAGTTTGCTTGTCTATTTATGTGTAGATAGCTTGGAGTCAACTATTGTCAATGGTGGAAAGTAACAGAGCTTGCTTAGGGAGAACCAAAGTCCAAAATAGGCATCGCACCTAGATCATCTTTTTCCAAAAGATCTCATCATGTTTCATTTTAACCAATTTTTGAAAAACAAAGTTTAATCCATGGAAAACTTTACTTGGCATGCCCATGAATATGGCATGATTATCTAGGATAGTTTATACACTCTGCAGACGTGGTACAACTTGACCCACAAGAAATAATGAACTTGTATTGTCAATCATAGCATACTTTCTTAGGCGTACGACTAACTGATTATCACAAGTCCTTTACAATGTAAAGTTGTCAACTTGGTCACACCCCCGCGAAAGTTTCACCACGACATAGAATCCTCTAAGTTGGGGGCCCCTCTTGTGTCGTGTGGGACTTCTCGTGGCTTATACCACGCTTACATTCAATCTATAGCGAGACCAAGGTTGGGACTTGCAAATTAGTTAGCCAAATTTGTCTCATACCAGACTTGTGATAGTACAATGTAGCTTTGTAGCAGTAGTTCATAGACCAGTTCTTAATTGACTTAGGCAGACTTTCCACACACTTCTTGTGCCACTAAGCACCCACGTTGTGCCACGAAGCACCCACCATCTTAACCATTTGGCTAAGTTTAAACCATACTTTTATTTTATTTTGTCAAACATATCATAAACCTTTTTGACTCATCAAAGCCAATAATATATTCTAACAATCATCATTTTACGTGAAAAAGTTCTCTCAAGTCTAGGATTATTTGTCTAAGCTTTGCTACAAAGTTTTTCAGCCAATACTAATGTACTAACCAAAGTTTTATTCTAGGGTGACAAAATATGACGAATTACAATATCATAGGTGGTCATAACAAGTAGGAATTAACTAGGTCTTTAAAACTGGAATCAAAATATATTGAGTGAACATATGCATGCAGAATAATTTAAAACATCATAATTTTATTTATAAAATAGGGATCAACATAATCAAGGTGTATAACTTGCCTTGCTCAGAGGTCTAGTTGTGAGAGTCATCGATTAAGCAGTACTCCTTGGAAATGTTGTAGTATACACACATGTGAAAATAGGAAAGATAAACTAAATTTAAATAAAATTCAAATAAACTACAAAATTAAAAAGGAAGGCATAAATGGGTAGATTGGAATTTTAGATGAATTTAGAAAGAAGAATGGATTCAATCGGAGCTAGAACGGAGGAGAATGTGCTCTCGAAAGATTTTTTAGAGGAGAAATTGCTAAAAAAAAAAGAGAAAGGAGGGAATATTTCTTCAGCTAAAATTGGAAAAAAAACCAAAAGAGATGACTTGTGGGCCATGAATGTAAGAGAGAAAGAGGAAATGAAGGCAATACTCCCAAGCAAAATAGAGCACACTCAGGGATGCATGGCATAGTGGCTTTGCTAATGAGGGGATGAGCGGAGGCATAGGGGACTTACAAAATGGATTTTTAGGGACCCAAGAAACACATCAGAGGTGGCGGCGCGGCTGAAGACGTAGCACATCAGACGCACATAAGGGGTGTCAACCAGGGGTGGGCTGTAGTGGGTGGCAATGTTCCGATGGAGAACACAGGAAAATAGTGTGAGCACGAGCACAATATGGTCACGTGGAGTGTTTTCATGTGGTCAGCTTGGCCAGAGAGTGGCCAGAGAAGTGGGGCGACAGTGACGGCACTAGAATGAAGGTGCCACTAGTGGTGGCTCTCCATGGCAACCATTGGGCTAAAAGAGACTTGGCACAGGGAGAGGAAGTGGAGGTGATGGTGTAGGAGCGAGGAATTGAAGAATGGCTCACCGGAGATGAAAAATCGATGGTGAGAGGCGAAAACAGCCAGTTTTGGGAAAAACTCGATTCCCGTCGATTGGCTATACGAAAGTCAAATTAACTTGAAGCATGGGTTGCTTAGATGCTAGAACATGATGTGATATGAACAAAAGTAAAAAGAGCTCAACAAAGCGATAGATGACTTGGTTGTGGTGATGGCCGGCATTTGGGACAACATTGTGGGAAAGCTTTTGGACTTGGGAAGGAAAGGGGAGAAGCATTCCCTTGTGTGGGGAGAGGAGAAGCTCAAGGTGGGTTTATTTAGGGGTGGAGAGGAAGCATGATGTGAGAAATTAGCGCTAGAGAGTATGATATGAAATTTCAGTGTTCATGACTCTGGAAAGCGATAAACGGGAAATTTATCAATTGATAGCGAGGAGGAAATTGAAGGAATTGAACGCATGTTGGATTTGCAGACACTTTCCATGCATACAATTTCCTTATTTGGGAGGGAGATTGAAATCTAGCTAGCATGCAATGGTTCGGGCGGCTTGGCTCAGAGAATAGAGAAGCAATTTGGTCAGCAAAAGTAGAAGAAAGAGAGAAGAAGCCGAAACAGGATGAAAGGAAGAACGAGAAAAAAAGGAAGGGAGGAAAGAAAAAGAGAAGAAAGGATAGGAAAAAGGAAAATAAGAGATGGGCCAAGAAAAATAGGTTCAACCCAGAAAATGATATTTCTATTTTACTAGAGATTTGAATTTTTGAGATTTAAATTTGAATTTTGGAATTTTGGAAATGGAATGGGAATTTGGATTTGGAATTGGAATTTAAATCAGGATTACATAGAAAATCCAAATAAAAACTGTTGTGGCTACAGATCAAACAGAGAGAGAGTATGGTAATGGAGAGTTAGGTGAACAAATGACCTCTTCTGTCTTTCCCAAGGACTAGTCACAATATATAAGCACTCCATGTCCTAACAAGCGACTTTACCATTGTAACCTCACCCGGAGCCCCTCACCGGGGACGAGCTACGTCATTTACATGACTTACAACATTCTCAACAAGGCCAGCTGGGTTTAGGTGGGGGCCACCCTTACAACAGGAGTCTCTCATGGTGAAGGGTTTCACAGGCCGAAGCCATGTTGCCGAGCCCTTTGGCCCCCTCCGTCCCTGCGGCCTGTGACTTTGTGTGATTGTGAGCAAGCGGAGTCGAAACCGGGTGTCTGCAGCGGAACTGTTGTCGAAGCCTCGCGCTAGGCGTTCGCAGCGGAGTCGCATCTGCACTGCGAAGGCGAAGGCCGCGACGGTTGCACCGCGAAGGTCAAGGCGTGTCCCGCGCACGAGCGGCGCGTCGGTCCAACTTCCACTGGTAGGACACGTGTGACCAGCCGCGACTGTTGGGTCTCCGCCCGCTGCGCTTCCGAGCGCGGCTATATATGCGGTGGCAGCGGTATGACGAAGGACCGGTGGGACGGCCTGTCTCAAGAAGATACCTCTTCCTCTCACAAGCATGCAACAGGGTTGGCCTCGGCCAAGGTGTTCATGTGCATGCTTGTTGAAGGAATAAGGTACGTTCTTGAGTTGGCAGGAAGGCTCGCGCTCCACGCTGGCGAGGGAGTATTGGGCGTTGCGTCTGGGGCACCCGCCGGCGGTGGTCGGGGCGCTGTGCGCGGCCAGCCGGCCGCGAGCACACGCGCCTTGCTGGCGGCTGGCGTCGCGCCGGTCGGTGCGGACTCCCGGCGAGTGACCTGCTGCGCCGGTGCCCTTTGCCACCTAGCGTCCATGGAGAGGCATGGAATACATTAGAGTAGTAAAACGGTTGTAGCAAGAGCGAATAGGTATAATGTAGAGCAAGCGCCAGGGTTGTCCCGAGCTAATGGAGTAGGAGGGGCGCCTTGTGGCGCGGCTTGCGGACGCGCGGCCACGTGTTGAAGTGCCTGAGCCGAGGGTGGACTCAAGGCTGCGTCGCGGGGGCGAAGATCACGTCGAGGGCGGAGTCGGAGTCGTTCCGCTGAGACGAAGGCTTCGCGAAAGGCGGGTTAGCGGGCCCTTGGCGGTGTCACTTGTGGCCTGCGAGGGTGGAGACCCGGCCGGCGTAGCCATGCACGCACGTGCAGCCCCGCGGGGATGCCGTACGCGTGTGTGCGGCCGGGCGGCGTCAGCTTCCTCCGGGTGCCCCTCTCCGCGCGTGGGCGACGCTTCGACTTCTGGCGATTGCGCGGCTTCCGGCGATGGTGCTTCTCGACGCGTGGGCGACGCTTGACTTCCGACGATTGCGCTTCTGGACGCGTCGGCTTCCGGCGATGGCGCTTCTAGACGGGTCGGCTTCCGGTGATGGCGCTTCTGGACATGTGGGCGACGCTTCGACTTCCGACGATTGCGCTGCTGGACGCGCGGGAGGTCAGTATAAATACATACCCGAGGGCCGCAGAGTCGTCCGAACCAGCTACGAGGGTCTTTGATCTCGAAAATATGCCTTCTTCTGTTCGTGAACACGCAGTGAAATGTTGCCGTGTTGATGAACAGGAGGCCTATTTTCGAGCGCAACCAATGCGGCGATCGCCGGTCACCGCGCGTGCACAGGAGGAAGGGGGCCGCTGCGTTGTGCTTCGCACGGCACGCCTTGGGTGCTTGGCGCTGGCTGGTCCCCGCGTTGATCGGCGTAAACTTCGCTTGAACGGACTGCCCCGCAAGCGCTCCCCGTGCGGGTGCGTGTTGACGCCGAGGGCAGACCCGAGATTGCGTCGTGAAGCCGAGGATGCCGCCGAAGGCGAGGCCAGGTTATGTTGCATAAATTCCCGGGCAGACACGCGACGGGGCACTATTGGCGCGCCGTGCTCTCTGCCGGGGCCCTTGGTGTGACCACTGCTTGACCGGGCGCCACTTAACCGGGCGTGGTGCGCACGGGTAGGTGTGCTGGTACGGCGACGATCGTGGGAAGGTGGGCGGTTCGCCTCCCGGCAATTATGTTCGTCGATGGCGTGGGAGGCACAGGAGTATTAAGTACCCCTTGCATTAGGCCATTTGCCTTTTCGTCACCTTGTCTTCTATATCTCGATCTCGCGTCCCCATCTCTTGGCCTCCTTGCTTCCTTCTACATCCCGGAGCTCCAGAAGAGCGATGGCACACCACAGGGCGCGCGCGCGGGCGGCTGACGACAACGCCGCTCGAGGTGAGGTACACCCTGAGGGGCGCTGCTCCGCGACGGTGAACGAGTGGTGGACAGTGATGAAGAGAGGAGGGGGCGGCATTCCCGCGTCCTGGGCTCAACGCTGGTGACGGAAGAGACGATCCGTGGCCTTCTTCGTGAGGGGAAGCTGTCAGACCGCCGGGATGTGCGGCTGCCCACATGCGACGAGAGCGAACCGCACCCCGACACATCGGAGGCGATCATGTTCGTCGCCTACCTGGAGGCTGGGTTACGCATCCCGGCCGCCAGGCTTGTCGGGGACGTCCTGCGGGCCTTTGGGCTTGAGCTGGCGCAGGTAACGCCGAATGTGATAGCCCGGCTTGCCGTGTATAGTTGGGCTACGCGTACGGAGGCGTGCTGGCCAACCGCATCATTGTTCGCGTTTCTCCATGATGTCCGGTGCGCGGTGGAGGATCGGGGGGACAGGGCGCTGCCCGCCTTCGGCAACGTCGATCTCGCGCTGCGCCCGCAGTGCTAGAACATATTTCCCGCGGAGTCGAGTCGGGCCGAGTGGGGGCCAGATTGGACACGACGGTGGTTTTACCACCGCGTGGCGAGCGGTAGCAGCCTTGAGTGCTCGGGGCGACCGGTGGCGGTTAGCGCCATGCCCGGCGCGCCCCTAGATGCTGATGACAAGTGGGTAGCACAGAGACTTGTGGGGATCACCGCTCGCTTCAACATGCGTGACCTTGTTGAGGAGTACGTCATGTACGGCGTAGCGCCGCTTGCTGCGGAGTGGCGTATTGCTCCCGGGGGGCTTCGGCGTGACAACATCCGCCCTTCCGTGTCTTCGCTGCCGAGGCCCTCCGGTCCGCGTAAGTTGTGTTGGAGTTTGTTTTCGTGTGGTGTTCGTCGAGGCTGTTATTTTTACAACGTGCCCCGGTGTCCTTCGCAGGTACTTCCCTGGGGGACGCGGAGCGTGCGGTGAGTGCGTTCCTTGGACCGTACACGGCCAGGGAGCACACACTGTGCGTGGCTGCGACCGCGGAGGCAGGTCTAGGGCGATTGAACCGCATGTGCGAAGCCTTGAGTATTAGGGTGCCAGCGCGCGTTGTTCCGGTCCCCAGCCCACCTCGGCGGAACTCGTGGTGGAGGGGGTTCTAGCGGACGCGGGTTCCCGCTCGGTGGAGCATGCAGACTTGGAGGCAAGGGCGAGTGCTGCGTCACCACCAGCCGGTGTTGGGACGGAGCTATTGCTCCTAAAGGATGTTGGGGCGGAGTCATTGCTCACGGAGGATGCTGGGGCGGAGCCGTCGCCCGTGGCCGTGGGACCTCCTTCTGCGGCGATTTCTGAGGCGGGGCCGCCTTCCTGCTCCCCAAAGGCAAAGCGACCCCGCATACGGTCGCCGCTTCGCTCGGCTGGGGGTTTTGTTATAGCGAGCCGGGTCGGAGCCCTATGGGACTCCGACTCCGACACCGAGTGCATCGGTGCCCCCGTGGCCCCGATCAAGTCTGCGGCTGCCAGTGGCGAGGGCTTGATGGAGCTGAGCTCCGACACCGAAGTTCCCCCGGTGGGCGAGGATGCGGAGGTCCTTGGGGAATCGGGCGGGGCTGAAGGTAGACCTTCCTTGATTGTGACCTGGTAGATATTTGCAGAGCTGACCATCGTGTGCCTTTACAGCAACCTTGTTTCCCGAGCACGGGCGGCCTGCGGAGGCCGAAGATGGCTTGTTGGGAGGCGTTTGGCGCCACCGAGACTGTTACTGCGGAAGCCGCCCGTCATCTAGCGGACTTCGTTCCTCGAGCAGAGGTGTTGGCGGCATGGCGGGGGGCCGCCGATGATGCGGCCGCGAGCTTAGATCGCGACGCTCGCAGATCGGCGGGCCTGACTTGCTTGAGGGGGTGCTCGAGGTCGCTCAACTAAGGGTAAGTGCCTGACCCCGAGCGGCCCGTAGCCTTCGGGGAGGTGTACTGATTGCTTCATTGTGTAGGCCTTCGCCCTCAGCCGGGCGCTACAGGCGGCCCATGTGCGGGAACGGGAGGCCTTGGAGGGCCGGCTACGCGCTGTCAAAGGGGCCCTTCGCGCATCGGAGGAGGCGCATTCCGGTAAGGATGACCGCATGCGGCTCCTGGAAGTGGAACGCGCGACAGCTGTCTCATATGCCGTGGAGCGTGTGGCATCGACGCGGCAGGCGGCGGTGGTGGAGCGTGACGGGCTGCTCCAGCAGATTGCCTCACTGGAGGAAGAGAACAGCCACCACGCTGTGTCCCTGAGGGAGCGGTATGAGGCACTGGGTGCCACCTCGGCAACGGCATGGGAGGCTATGCTGGCCCTGGAAGGTACCCTTGAGAATCTTGTTGCCGAGGTACCGCCCCGCTCCTTCGGACCCGAAGAGCTTCCACGGACTCTTCGACGGATTGCGGAAGCGGCCAATCTCGCTCAGTCGGCTGCGACGTCCTTTGGCAATCACTGCTCCTACGTGACTGCTTGCCTGGTATGCGCTCTTCTCCAACACCGGGGCTGCCGCCATGTCGATGAATTGGGCGACCCGCAGCTGGAGATGCCCGCTGGCGCCGGGGTGATGTCTGGCGCCGTGCGCGCCGTTCGGCCCGCCGTTCGATTTTTTCACGAGCGGATCTAGGAGTACATCGGGGAGGCCGCGGCGAAGGTGGAGCTGCGGAGGAACATGTATGGCGAGGAGAACCTTGGCGAGTGGCTTGACGAAGTTGCCCGACGCGACGATGGCGGGGCCGACGGCTTGAAGCAGGTGTGACCCCGGGTTCTTGTACGCTTGGTGTGTGTTGTAACCTTGCGTACTCCATGCCACGAATGAATTGCAAACTGCTTTGCTTCGTTGATCGATCTTGCCACTTTGCTCCGAGTAGCTGCTCGATGGGGACCTGCTGCTGGTTTCTGACATTGTAACTCGGCGCCGCTTACGTCGCTGGTGGCGGGCCGAAGACTCACTTGACTTCTGGGCGAATCGACCCTCGGCGGGCGAGACTTCGGCGCGAAAGGACGTACCAGTGAAGCCAGACGAGTAGTGCCAGCCCGGCGGGTTTTGTAAGAACATAATGGCTGTGTGGTGGACAAGTCGGGAAATTTATCCTTGCTGTTGTTTTTGGATGCGTCTGCTTTGTGTCTTCTTTGTGGTGGGGTTTGCTGGTTGGGGCAGACGCCTGGGGTAGACGTGGAGGTGGGGCGTAGCTGCTGTAGACGCGCGAGCGCTCCGTCCCTTACCCTCCGAAGTGGTGGCAGCGGAGTTAGCGCCTTAGTCGATGTAGACGCGCGAGCGCTCCGTCCCCTACCCTCCGAAGTGGTGGCAGCGGAGCTGGCGCCTTAGTCGATGTAGACGCGCGAGCGCTCCGTCCCCTACCCTTCGAAGTGGTGGCAGCGGAGATGGCGCCTTAGTCGATGTAGACGCGCG
This sequence comes from Melocanna baccifera, assembly GCA_036346265.1. Lineage (NCBI taxonomy): Eukaryota > Viridiplantae > Streptophyta > Magnoliopsida > Poales > Poaceae > Melocanna > Melocanna baccifera. The sequence goes on along the minus strand of CM070706.1, from coordinate 10,423,284 downwards.
AGCGCTCCGTCCCCTACCCTCCGAAGTGGTGGCAGCGGAGCTGGTGCCTTAGTCGATGTAGACGCGCGAGCGCTCCGTCCCCTATCGCTTGCGTTGGGCAGGACAGGGTACGCTTGAGGAGGGATTGGGACCTAGCCTCGTAGGTCCTGTCCCTGGTGGTCAATGGAGGACCTCACGGGTGGCACTATTTCGCTATATTTTCGAGCGCCAACGGGATAGCTGAGGCAGGATCGACGGAGGTCCGCACATGGTGCTGTACGGCTGCAAGGGAGGTGTCTCTTGGCCGTCGTCCCTCACTTCGGGCCCCGCAAGGCCGGGGACTGCGTCCGTAAGGGCGCCTTCGCCGGGAGCGCTTGGTTCCTCGGCCCCTCTGCGGAGGCGCTGATCGTCGAGCTCCTGTGCCGCCTGCTTGATCGGCATGCAGAAGTGCTAAACGTAGGCCCCACGTTGAGCTCCTGCGCCTCGCTCCTGTATTCGCGGCCGCCTGTTATGCGGCGCGCGCGGTTTGCCGGGGCCGCGCGGAGCCTCTGGAGTCCGTGCGTCGTTGTGTGTGGACTCCGGCAAGTGCGTGGGAATATCATCCACGTCTTATTTATACTCCGGAGAGTACGCGTGGTGAGAACACCGACGCGTGCGTGGGACATCCACGTCTTGTTTAGACTCAGTAGAGTGCGCAGGGAAAACATCCGCGTCTTTGTTTGTACTCCGGAGAATGCGTGGGACTATTAACTACGACTTACTTAAATTCCGGAGGGTACGCCCTCGCGTGCGCGGAATATCCGCGTCTTGTTTAGACTCAGTAGAGTGCGTAGGGAAAACATCCGCGTCTTTGTTTGTACTCCGGAGAATGCGTGAGACTATCAATCACGGCTTATTTAGGCTCCGAAGGGTACGCCATCGCACGCGCGGGACATCCGCGTCTTGTTTATACTCAGTAGAGTGCGCAGGGAAAACATCCGCGTCTTATTTATACTCTGCAGAGTGCGCGCGGGGGCATCCCCCCGCTGCGTCTTATTTATACTCCGTAGAGTGCGTGCGGAGGCGAACCTCCGTGGGGTGCGTGTGCGGAGGTGAGTCTCCATGTGGTGCATGTGCGAAGGTGAGTCTCTATGCCTGCGTGTGCGGAGGTGAGTCTCCATGTGGTGCGCGTGCGGAGGTGGGTCTCCGTGCGGTGCGTGGGAACATCAACCACGTCTTTATACTCTAGAGAGTATGCGTGGTAACAACACCAGCGTGTGCGCGGAATCCCGTGTCTTGTTTATACTCGGTAGAGTGCGCAGGGAAAGCATCTGCGTCTTATTTATACTCCGTGGAGTGCGCGCGGGGGCGAGCCTCCGCAGATTTTTAGTGGGGGGGTGGGGAACAAGTAGCCTCGCAAACGGCGAAATTTATTAAATTCCCGTTTGCGCGGGTGAGCGAGTACAAAAAGGTTATGAACTAACCACAGGGCTTGTTGTCGTGATGATGAGATGCGAAGCCTCTTGTGCGTGGGCTGCCGCAGGGCGTGTACGGGCGCGCCTGACCTAAGAACCATGTTGGGCTCCCAGGCTTGGGCTTCGGGTTCCATGCTCCAGGTGCCGAGCCATGTGCTGATCGCCGAAGATGGTGATGACACCTCGCGGGCCCGGAAGCTTCACACATAGGAAGTCATGGTGCGGTACTACCCCGAAGGAGTTAAGAGTTGGTCGCCCCAAAATGGCGTTGTAGGGGTACTGAATATCGACGACATCAAAAGTGACGTCCCTGGTCGCCACGTTGTCATCCTGGCCGAAGGAGACCTGTAAACATATTTGACCCAATGCTAATAGGGGCTGACCTCCGAAGCCCTGCAACGGGATTCGTGAGGGGCCTAGGCGACATCAAGGGATCACCATCTGGTCGAAGGCCTGTGCGAACAAGATGTTCGCGGAGCTGCCCCCGTCGACCAGGACGCGCCGGACGTCACATCCAGCAACCGCGACCTGGATGACTAGGGGATCCTGATGGGGGAACTCCATGCCTTCAGCGTCGGCAGGCGTGAAGGTGATCGCGTGCAGTGCCCAATCTGGCGGCGCCTGAGATGGGTATGCCGCCACGTGGTGTAGCCTCCGCACGTAGGCTTTGCAATGTCGCTCCGAGGTAAACTCCAAGGAGGAACCGTCGGAGATGACGTTGATGACCTTGCGCGGGGCGCCCTCAAGGGTATGGATCCGCAGGGGGCTTTCCTGGGGCTGCTGCACCTGGGCTTGTATCCGCCGGAGGCCCTCTTGAGGCTGTGGCTCCTGATCACAAATCCTCAGGGGGGCCGTCCGGTGGCTGCCGAACGTGTGCTACGACGGTTGAGCGCGTCTCGAGATCCCTGTCTCTAGCGACGCTTTGGCGAAGTGCTGCGATGGTGGTGCAGGAGCGGGTATCATGATTGCCTTGACCATGCACCTCGCACCACTGTGGGCGCTGTTGGTCGCCGTACTCCGCACGGGCCCAACCGTCGCGACCCCAGCCTCGGCCTCGTCCCCGACCTCCTCGGGCCCTAGTCCCGTGGTTGGCAGGGGCGTTATCCTTGGAGCTGGCCTCAATGTCAAAGACGTGCCGGGCTCGCCGGGACGTCTGACGGCCGCGCTGGGGCTTGTCAGCCAGCATGTCCTTGTGCCGGGAGGTGTCCTTCGACATCTCCTGTCGGCGCTTGCTCCGCGAGGAACTTGCTTGCGATGGGTCGGCGCTCTTCGCAACGCTTCCCACTGGGTTGACGTCAGTGTCATTGTTCTTGCGCCGCTTCGCGTCTTCTTCCGCCCGAGCATACTCCTCCATCTTGTCGAAGAGTTTCGCCACTGTCTTGATCGGCTTACGCGCGTTATATTTGGCCAGTGGCCCCAGGCGGAGACCCTGTACCGCTGCGTTGATGATTGTTGTCTCGTTAACGTCTTTGACCTGGCAGCGGACCTTTGCGAAGCGTTTGAAATACTCGCGGAGCCTTTTCGAAGGTTGTTGCTTGATGGCGAAGAGTTAATTCGCGTCGACACGCTCGATGTAGTTCCCCTGGAAGTTGTTATAGAGGCGGTCGCGTACCTGCTCCCATGCATATATGGAGTTCGGCTCTATGGTAAAGAACCATGAGAGCGCCACTCCTTGTAACGCGAGCAGGAGCCCCTTCGCCTTGGTGGTGTCGTCCCCGCCTGCCGCCTCGATGGCGGTCTCATACACATGCACGAACTCTCGAGGGTCCGTGTCGCCTTTGTACGATGTGACGGAACTGGGAAATTTGAAATCATCCGGCCACGCTACTTGCTGCAGGCCTGGCGATAGCGGGGATTCCGGGTCCACGCATCGTAGCGAGGCGCGGCTGGAAGTTGGGGCGTCGCGGCTGTCCGCCCTCTCGGGCACAGGCTCCGGCGCGACCACCGGTGGGGGCGGCGGAGTCCGAGCCTCTTGCATGCTCCGCACGGCCCCCCTGAGATCCGTCAACTCCCGCTGGAGCGTGCTAAGGGCCGCCAGCAGGGCATTCTCCGTGGTGGGCGTAGATGGGGCGGTGGGCGCAGCTGGTTGCGCGGTCGAGGTTGTCGCGACCGCTGCTTGTGCTCTTAGGTTGCTCCTCGCGTCCGCGCGGTGGAGTTCAATACCGACGGTGGGGCTGCTTGGCACTTCCGCACCGAGTGCAGAGGCGATGGTCGCGCCTCGACGGCCGTCGAGGCTACCACTCCCTAGCGCTCGGCCGGTGTCGTCAAGGTTACTCGTCGCGCCAATGGCGGGTTGGGGTGCAATGGGCGGGTTGGGGCCGATCGTCACGTCAATGGCAGCGGGGTCGATAGCGTCGGAAGTGGCGGGGTCGATGGCGTCGGTGGTCGTGTGATGAGCATCGTCATTTTCTTCCCCGACCGTCGATGCCGAAGCTCTTGTGCTGACGCGGGGCCTCGCCGCGGCCGCTTCCTTCTTGCTCGCCACCGATGACGAAGCTTTTTTCGGTGCCATCCTTCTTCTTGCAGTCTTGAGGCTTGCTTCCGTCGTCCCCCACGGTCGGCGCCAACTGTTGTGGCTACAGACCAAACAGAGAGAGAGTATGGTAGTGGAGAGTTAGGTGAACAAATGACCTCTTCTGTCTTTCCCAAGGACTAGTCACAATATATAAGCACTCCCTGTCCTAACAAGCGACTTTACCATCGTAACCTCACCCGGAGCCCCTCACCGGGGACGAGCTACGTCATTTACATGACTTACAACATTCTCAACAAGGTCAGCTGGGTTTAGGTGGGGGCCACCCCTACAACAAAGACCAAATGCTTTAAATTAATTAATTTTTATAGGAAACCAAACTATTATTTAATTATATTTTTACTCATAAATTACTTTTATTTTTAGGAAAAGAGAAAATCCTTTTTAAAATTACAAAAACAGGACAAATAAATTTGCATCTCAGGAAACCAGATAACACTTATTTTTATTTTACTTTAATTAAATTAATTTATTATTATTAGTTTTAAGAAACCTAGGCTATTAGAAACTACCCCCTTTAAAAGAATTTCGTTCACAAGATTCAGACGGACTAGCAAAGAAATAGGTCGAGAACTTACCCTTCGTGGCTTCAGCTATGATCTGGTTCAAACATCCCTTCTCGAACTTCTATGGTTTTCTGACTGTTGCCTGGAGGGTGTTCTCGATTGGTGTTCTCGGTGTACTAGTCCTTGCTGCCTGTTGCTTCTTGGGACAATTGTAAGCATAATGTCCCATCTCATGGCAGTTGAAACAAGTAACTCTACTGTTGAGGTTGGGTTCTTCTATGAAAAGCCAACTGTCAAGGCATTGTTGTCTTTGGTGCTAGGAGGAGGGTTGGCCAGAACTAGCTTTCCTGTTGATAGTGATGGTTGGTATCAGTTGGGCTACGGTGAAGTTCCTCTAGTTCTGGGAAAACCTCTGGTGTTCAAGTGCTGGGCAGAAATCCATCTCTTTTGATTCTCTATCTCTTGGTGCTTGGACTCCTAGCGGATAGACATGCTAATGAGCTGGTGGAAATCAGTGTAATCGTTGGAGAGGAGTTGAACAAACAAGTCATCACTAAGTTTCTAAAGATACTCATTCATAGAGCGACCTCCTTATCGCAGAGTTCAGAATTCCCTCTTCTTGATAGTAATGGTGCCAGTGGGAACATGAGCTTTGTGATAGTTCTACATAAACTCATCCTAGGTGATGGCTTGCACGTTGGCATGAGTGACGGTAAAGTTGTCCTACCACTCTGAAGCAGGTCTGTTCAGCTGATGAGAAGCAAATAGAACTCTCTCCTGATCACTGCATTTGATAATGTCCATCTTCTTCCCAATGGGTCTGAGTCAATCATCTGCATCCGTAGGTTCGACGCTGCTGAGAAGGTTGGGGGACGCATTCTCATGAACTCCGATAAGCCTTGATTGTGGAGGCTAGACTAGTGGTGGCGGAGGAGCAAGTTGTGCAAGGTTTGGCCATTGTCTAGACCAACAGTGGATCAGTTGGTTCTACTTGGCCATTATTTGGGTCCAATCGGGTCCTCTGGCAGGTGGTGGTGAAGAGATGACAGCAGACTGACTCCCTTGGCTTCTAGTATTGTTGCTGTTGCTATTGCCAATGTCATTGCTCCTTGTGTTCACCATATGCTTCTAAGGATTAAGAGAAGAGAAGACTTAAGACTAAGGAGAAACAAGAGTCAGTTTGCACAATCTGACACAAAATACCAACTTAGCAAAATCTTTATTAAACAAATAATAATAGTTATTGTGGCTATCGACAAAAGAGAAAACAAACAACACGTAACATTGTCTATTTGAAATGGGTAGTTTAATAGCTTAACCTAAAGGGGTAAGGGTTGTCTTGATGTGATCCTTCGTGGCTCTCAAAGTATAAAGTGTGACCCTTTAAGGCGAAGATTGAAGTGGCGGCAGAGTCGATGAATCCCAACCGTTGACTATCTATAGTTGTTTTGAACAAGGGGAGGGATAGAAATAGGTTTCTAAGTAATGACAGATCAAGAGGTAAGGGTAAGGAAAGATCGAGAGGTAAGGGTAAGTAAATTTTTTTAAAATTACTAGTTATTTAAAATAAGTCTTTAGGGTTCAACTATTCTATTCTATCTATAATCACATCCTAGAGTCATCATGACTTCGATACCATCTCTATCAGACCCGAAAGTAACACATTTGGATCCTCTGTGTCAATCGCACTAGTCTAAGATCAGCTAGTGCATATAGTGAACAATAAAGATAAATATCAACTATAATGACATTTATTAATTAACTGAATATGTACCTTAAGGCCAAAGTTTATATCAATGGCCCATAAGCCAAAATTAATATAAGCAGTGAAAGGAAAAACCGAAGCAGAAGAAGCCCATCTAAGTCTGCCCACAGGCAAACGACTGTGGGACACGGCCTACTCGTTCTAGTCCTCACTGAAGTCGAAGCAGTCCTCCTCTGAGCAATAAAATTAAGAGTGAGTACAAAAATGTATTTCACAAGTTATATAGGAAATGCAATATAATACAAGGTTAACAAGTGAAGGCATAATAGGGTTATTAAAGCATAAAGCCAAATTGCATTAGATACAGTAAATAGATGTAAATTATTGAATTTAACACAATAAGTAAAAACAATGTTTAATAAAATAATATCGTTAGTGGACCCCACATTAACCTATCTACGGACATCCCACCCGAATCATCTTTTTCTAAAATATTTTATATGTTTCATTTTAACCTGTTTTTAAAAAACAAAGTTTAATCTATAAAAAAACTTTACTTGGTGTGTCTATGAATATGGGCACAACTATCCAGGATAGTTTATGCACTCTGCAGAGATAGTACAACTTTATCCAGGATAGTTTATATACTCTACATACTTCTTGGAGTTCTACTAAACAGGCTCTGTTCTTTTAATCATTGTTAAGTAATAGGTTTACTCTAAGATTAGAATAGCATAGTAACTAATAAAAACAAGCATGAGGTGTAGATGGCGTAACGTGTTCTTGAAAGTATTGCCTTTGGTAAATAACACATGTCAGATACGAAGCCGATCCGGGAACAATGATATAATCATCAATGGCTCATAAATTGAGAGCTAACATGGGTAAAGCCGAGGTGATGCATGACAATATTGATTTGGTCAAGACCCAACAATTAGATTAGAAAAATTTTGATATATACCACTCATTAGTGTATGTTTTAGACACACATCATTCCTCATTTGTTTATTCGAAACATGCCACTAACAAATGAAGTTGTTTTGAAATAACCATTGTGAAGGATTAAAGCCTATTTTCCCCTAAATACGCACCCTGTATCACCTGATGTATTTTCGTATGGTCCAAAATACCCTTGGCTCTTGCCGAATCAAACCGTGGCTCCACCCTGTTCGCAACTTCACATCTCGACCAGAACCATCTGTTCGCATCATTTTGTTTTCATCATTCCCTTAGCGCGCAACCATGCAGGAGAGGTAGAGGCGGCGACCTGCATGGCGATGAGGCTGGGCGGTGTCTACCACGGCGACGGACACTGTGGACCCATCGTCATCTGGTGCAGGAGTGGTAGAGGGTCATTGTGGGAACGTACACTGGTGCCATCGTCATCTGTGGACCTATACCTGGCATCACAGCATATATTATTCACCTAGGGCTGGTTCGGTGGATACAAGAGTTGGCATCATACATGACCCAGACGGAGGGTATACTCAATCACTTAATGTTTTTTCGCATTGATATATTGCATGAATAAACAATACCTGTCCTGTAGGCACGTCGCACCAGCCAGGAGTTGAGCTATCCCCCCACGAGGATCTCTTGGTGGACGTGAGCGAGTACCTCACTGAGGACTTGGTGGAGGTGCTTTCTAGGTCACAGCTCAGCAATGAGCTAGTTCCCACGCAGCCATAGGTGCAGTCCACCCCCGAGGCGTTGGAAGCATGGGTCATCAAGGCTCCTGACCACTCCACCCCATTAGGGCCTGACACCTCTCGCTGAGGAAGGCCAAGTGGGGCCGTACGAGCGGGCACCGACCGAGGGAGGGACGAGGTGATGGCGAAGGACACGACAAAGGAGGTGCTGTAGGTGGTGTAGCTGGTAGCGCGTAATGGGCCTTCATCTTGCTTTATGTATTTTTTTTGTTGTGCACGTATTTTGCTTTGTCTACCTCCATTTATGAATTCTTTATTGTATCTCAATATCACTTATTTTTGTACTTACTAATCGTTGCTACATTAATCATCCTCATAAAATTCTTCAAAAAATTTATCGCACTACAACATCATATGACGATCGCAAAATATTATTACGAGTCTAATAGATTTTGTATCATTTATAATCTACAAAAATCACAAACGGATCAACCGATATTATCTGACCTTTTATTTCAAAAAAGATACAACTTACAAATAAGATTTGTTAAATGTATTACGCATAACAATTGTCATTTGCCCCCACCCCCATAATTATTTCTGTCGGATTTACTAAATAATTATTTTTTAAAAAATCATCCAACGATTGGGCAACTTGTCGCCTAAAAAATCCTCCATAGTTGGGCGACTAGAGGCAATGTCGCTTAATGGTTGGACGATAAGTACCAATCACCCAACGGTTGAGTGACTTTGTCATGTGTTGCCCTATGATTGGGCAACTAGCCTATGTCGCCCAATGGTTGGGCAATATATGATCAGAACTGCAAAAAAAGGATATGTATAATATTGTAATTTTGAATTAAAAATTATTTTTTAAAAAAAAATTTCCACCAACCTCACTATGCCCGTATGCATTGTGGGCTTGCCTGCTGCATTACCTGCAAATGAATGAAGTGGACAGAGAGGAGCAGTGGAGGGTAGCCCACATACGCGCCACTTGCACCCCTACCTGTATATGATAGTAATATGTAAGTCAGATATTTGATCTTTGTGGAGCTTGTAGATATGAATGAGATAGTGTTAGTGATATGTCTTAGAGGAAATTATGGAGATAATTATATCACTTCTATGTTTATAATCTTTTGAATAATATGTTATTTTGTCCCTTAAATAAATACCTTTTATATTGATCAATAAGTATGTGATTTGTTTATGGAACTCTTTATTTATGTTTTGATATTATTCTAAATAATCCCTAATGTTATATCATTATGTGGGACAATTATAATTTACAGATCAGTACATGTATTGATTGAAGGTTATGTTTCATAGATCATGCATATAGGATATCAAATAAACAATATGAACATATGTTAGAGAACATGATATTGGAATGACCCACCATGAGATACTACGGAAATTATTATATTCTTAAGTGTTATCAATTAATCTCATACATAGTGTATGTATGATCATTAGATCTGAAATCGTCATTATTTTCTACATGTATAATAGTTTATTTAGGGGTTACCAAATACTACTCCATGACTAGGTGGTTATAAAGGTAGCTTTCAGGTTTACTGTAAAATATGCGGAGAAATATGAGCGATCAAGATAGAATTTGCCCCTCCTAGGCCCCGTGATGTAGTTGTATTAAGGAAATGCATAGTCATGCTGAATGTGGTTGATGTGTCAATCATAACTGAGTAATCCACTATAGATTTGAGTGAAGAATCGAGTTATCATAGGAGAGCACATTTCTCACTTTGAGTTCGATCTGGTATTATAAGGCAAAGAGATCGGTATAAAAACATTATATAGGTTCGTCTGATATGATCTTTATGTATGTTTAGGAGTCGTTATGTCCTACCAAGGACCACACCGACTTATGGACTAGAAAGGAGTTTTCAGCCTATAGTCAAATATACATGAATCTACAGGGTCACAAACTTAATGGGCTGTAACGATAAGGGATCAGATGATAGTCTTCGAGTGGGATACGATCTCTAGTCGTATTAGATAAGGATCTGATTGGAAGCTATATATGGAGAGGTGCGAGGGCTGAGTGTCAGACCCGAATCTTGCAATCCAGAATCCTTTGTGATTCCATTGCACTATTGCTTGGATCAGTAGATAGTACTCACAGATACTTTGCTGTCTCAAGTCATACATCGCACAAGATAGATCGAACTAGAATATTACATATCAGAGTTTAGAATACACCACGTCGGGTGAGAGTTTTACATAAGGGCCTATCAGGCCAAATATTGACAAGACAAAAGATAGCAGGGAAAAGTATAAACAAAAGTAAAACCATTAGCCACTGGCAAGCGACTAGGGGTAAATAGGTGCAACAGATATGATCTAAGACAAGACAATAGATGTGCACACAACACCATCGAGTCTATTCGTCTAGGATCCAAACTTGATAACGACTTCTATTTATCATCCTCAGCTCTCCCTTCCATGGTGGGTGCATCTTCATATGCATAGTGATCTTGACTCCCTAGTTTTTGGTAATGCGAGAGAAAGCATAAAGCATTGTACTCCACGAGCCAATACATAGGATGCAATTAATTAACATACTTTTGAGAATAGGGTATATAGAAAATTACCTGTGACCTAGCAATTTGAACTAAAACATGTTATTTAAACCAAAAAGTGCAATAATAGTATTCATATGCTAATTTTTCAGCGTTATAACTGCCTACCTTACCACTGGGTTGACACCCAGGACAACATCAATTCAGGACTTTCGACAGCCTGCTATTTTCCCATCCCACCTACAAAGTTCTTGAAATAGAACTATATCTGGTTAAGTTCCTATGTTTCCTCTTGACCGTGGATACGGCTATTCGAATAGTTTTTACTCTGCATAGTTTATACACTTTGCCCACAAGAGACAATCAACTTGTTGCTCTGTATGATTCCTTAACCATACGGTTGAGTAGACCATCATAATAACTTTTCAAAATACATCGCCCCTTCCATCATCTCACCCATATGGGCTGCTCCCATTTTCGGTGGGTCTCATAAGGTATGCGGGATGTTTACCCCTAGCGACTAGCCCAGCTGAACTACCCACACCGACTAGTCCGTCGCAGTAAACTTCACCCTCAACGAGTGTCCCATTCAAGCCATCATGAAGTCAGCCACTTGCACTACCCCCTCTCCCCCACCGATGAGATGATTTTGAAAGTCCGGTAAATCTACTAAGCTAAGTTATAATTTATAGACTTGTGGTTGTACTTGTTTTATATGGGAGGTCATAATAAGATTTAGTTCTTAGGGTTATCTAGATGGTTCTAACACTAACCACACTCTCGTGCACTACTGCACCAACCTCCCCATACCATCCGCCCAGATATTTAAGCAAGTTAGGATTTTTGGAAAGCATAAAATAACCATGTCAAAATATATCAGCCACTTTCCATCCATGAATGTTCAAAACTAGTTTTTCATGTTTAAAAGTGATGCTTCGGGTATTTTGGTGCCCCCGAGTATCTAAGCAGCTCTAAGTAAGGTGTATAGTTATAGACTTACTTTTAAAGTTTACCATCATAATTTTCCCAAAGGTAACAAGGCTCACATGTTCAGAATGTCCTAAGAGAATGTAATACTAGCAAGTTAATTAATGGGCATGTAGCTAGCACTTTAAAACAGTCATAGATTTGCATATAAAATATCAACATGCAATATTATAATATAAACAGAAATAACTTGCTGAAAAAGGCAGGTTCAACATGATCAAAGTATTAACTCGCTTTGGTCATAGTTAGTTTGGTCTTGCTGGTCTTGACTTGCTTCGAGTTTGGCCTCCTCTTCCTGAGCTTCACATGCTTGAGCTTCACATGTTATTTTATGTTGTGCGAAAATTCGGATAAAGAAAATCAGTAAACCAAATAGGGCAATATAAAATAATTTAAACAAACTCCAAAATTCTTGATTTTAGTTCCATTAGATAGATCTTGAATTTGGATGAATTTAGAAATTTGTTTCATCAAATTTGGAGTTAATACGAGTAAGCTATGTCTATTTAAAGTTCTCTGTTTGAATTTGATCCGAAAATAAGAGAGAGGAGAGAGATCTCACTGATAGGTGGGCCCGGTTAAGTTCAGACCAGTCCAAACATTTGAGAGTTCGGACCATTTGAACATGTGGGATGCAAGTGTCATTCGATCAGTGAGAGACCGCCCGATCGCCCCAGTGGTTGGGACCATCGAACACATACGACGCGCGAGCCATCCGCGATGGACCGTCTAATCGAGCGAAAGGTTCAGATGGTTCGAATGGTTGAGACTCCCGAGCCGTCCAACCAACGATGGACTGTTCGATCAACCGAAAGGTTCATAACATCCGAACGGCCAAGATGTGCGAGTCATTCGATCAACAATGGACTGCTCGGATTCGCCCGGGAAAGTTTAGACCATCTGAATGGCTGTAACACTTGCAGCATCCTATCAGCTGATAAGTCATTTGGACTATCCAATTGTTCGAAGGAGAATGTTCATACTTGCCGAACGGTCAACTTCTTCAACCCAGAGTTCCCATCTCTGTTTGGCCGACAATGAAAAGGCTAACTGTTGGCGATAGAGGCGGCGATCGGACATGAGCATTTTGAAAATGGAATGCTCATACCTGGGTGCACATCTGGGCTTAGTCCCGCTGACCAATTTGATGCGGTGGCGGTTAGCGGTGGTGAAACAGGGGAGATAGGGTGATGGAGACGGGGTGCCCGATCTTTCGATAAGATTAATAACTATCTATTTTGGTAGAGGTGACTATCGTGATCCGACTACAACCGTACGACAACACTTGCGCCTTAGCAACCATTGAACCAATTCCGAGATGTTATTGACCAATCTGGAAGCGTGATCAACTTGAACACGAAGTTTAATCCCTGCGAGCAATCGAAGAACTAACAAGAATAAGATATAGGCAACTGATATCGCGAATAAAATTGTAGCGTAGATGGTACTGAAAAACAAAGGTTGGATCCCGAAGGCAGTCTTGACAGGTGGTCGTCTGACACAACTAAAGAACAGAAGTTTGCATAATGGCTAAACCAAAACTCAACGAAATTCAAGTTTTGAAAAAGGGAGGCGATAGCTCCTTTATAGGGAGATGACCATGCGTGGCGACAAGGGAAACGACAGCACGTCCCTAGGGTTACAAGGCCCATGGGCCCAATTGGAGGTGGCGCAACACCCTTTTAAATTCGGACTAAGAAATAGATACGGACTCTTTTGATGATTGTGGCCGACTCGGATGGAATTTGAAGATGAGGTTGAATCCATTGCAAAGTAGACTTGATAAGCTTTCCATGAAGTCCAAGAACGTCCCAAACAGAGTTCGTATAAAGAAGTTACATCCGTTTGAATTTGATACTATCGCGTCAGTCCGAATCTGAATCCAGAATGAGTCCAACTCCAACTCTTGCTTGACTCCGACCCAAAGTGACATGGTGATCTCTATTGTGCCTTCCATGTATGTCCATGACTCCACATGCCTTTCCTTCATCATTTTCCATGTTCCTAAGCATAATTAAATCAACTGCATTAGATAGTGGTCTATTCTCAGTAATGTACAAACCTAAAAACGAATTCATATGGTAATTAAGTTGGCGAGCACGAGCTTAAGTAAGTGGACCTTGTAACACTTACTATTGATGAGTAGCGTGTGTAGGCATGATTGCATCCATGGGAGGGATGTCCCCATCATAGGGGGATTATCTATAGTGTCCTAGCGTAATTCATGGACATGGGAGCATCTACACGGCAACTCAACTTCACCTGTATGCTTGGACGAGCTTAGGGATGCTGGGAGTGGTCTGGCGGCACATGACAGTGGCGAGTAGAGGGGGCTCACAGTGTCGGCGAGGCACAGGCGTCGATAAGTCCGATCGAGGGTGAGGATGGTATTGTCATGCTCTAAGGATGCTCCGGCTCGATGCAATTGACTTGCAGTGGCTCCAATCACTGGATTGCTGACTTACCGGAGTTGGGGAAGATGGAGGTACCGACGAATGATGGGGTCACAGAAGGCCAATTAGCTATGTTGGGAGGAGGAGTGGGGTGTGAGGAGAGTGTTGGCATTCTTCCACGACTTTTATAGGCGGCGTAGCGACTTGGCGACATGAGGGGGTGGTTGGTCGGTCACGGCAGAGCACGTGGCATTGGAATGGCTACAAAGCCAGTGATGTAAACTCGATCTCATTGACAACGACACGCTGTAGGGCATGGCTGTCGCACGACAGTGAGGTGAGTGCCGAAGGGCATGGGCTGTGAGATGGCCAGTGCAGGGCATGGTGAAAGGATGATGATGCGACGATGAAGGGCCAGGCGGGGCTGTGGCCGATAGGAGCGACGTGCGCCAGGCAGGAGCTTGACGGGGGTAGATGTGGTGTCAAGCTACGGCGACAAAGGCGCATAATGTGGTTGACTTGAGCTGCTATATCACGACGGACCAAGTGGCGCCTCATCAGTCTTTCTCCGAGCGACTGGTCCAAAGAGGCGAGGTCGGATGTGATACTTTCCTGTGGTGATGCAGGAGCAAGGATATGGTAATGCAGGCAGTCAGCAACAGCACGAGCGAAGGGGCATGCCGACGACCGGCAGTCACAGCAGGGAATGGGCTGCCGTGACAAAACCGGTAGAGAAAATTTCAACCATGGTAGAGCGTTGGCCAGGGAAGAGAAGAAAGGAATCGGGCTAGCTTGGCTAGGCCGAAAGGCCAAAGAAGTTTTTAGGGCTAGGGTCATTTTCATTTTTCTGATATTTTTGTTCATCCTTAATTATTCAACTTTTCTCATTCCAAAATTTTGTATTAGCTCATGTCTTTTTATTGTTCAACTTACAACCATATTACTAGTAATTCTTCTACCCTAATTGCTGGATTACCTTTTCATATTTATCTTTTATTTTGGATTTAACTTATATTATTATGCTTTTTTCCTTTTTGAATTTAGTTTTTTATTACTTTTACTTGTTGGAACCTTAATCAAGAATCAAGAAAAACCAATAAGATCAATCTACAGAGAGCATACATTCCAAAAGATTTTTGTATTTATACATTTTTAGAATCCAAACTTTTAGGATGTCACACTAAGAGAGGTATTCTGAAACACACCCATCGAAATCCTAGCCGTCACCTCTCATAATCCTTGTCGTACATGCTAGTGCTAGCATGCCAATGTACGATATTCCATTCCTGGATGTGTGAACCTCGGTAGAGACATTGCTATGACCACAGCGCTAATCAGGACCATCACGAGGAGTTGACGGTTGGCTGGAGGATGATCGTCTACTTCCACTACATCGACACACTCTTCGTTAAATTAGCTGTTTTAACTCTACTTGTATTGTACTGCAAGTCTAGTGGTAATGATATATGATCTCTTAGTTGTATGGCTTCCTAATTTATATGGTAGAAAATTTTAATTTACGCTAGCATAGCATACCTGTATCCCAACAGTGGTATCAGAGTCATCCTGTGTAGTCTTTGATCTGGATTGGTCGCACATAGTTGATATGTGATGGTAGTAGATTGGATCTATTACTAGTTTGATATGATAGCTTAGATTAGTTCATGTTATTGGATTGAATTAGACATCAGTTGATAAGATCAATCAATTTCGGTGATAGTAGATAGATTCAGAGGAGGTAAGAATTGATAACACCGAGTTGTTATTCTTTCTGGAAACCTCCCACGTCGATCAATATGATTGATCAATGGAAAATCAGACCGATCAGATTGGTTCGAAATTGGGTTAATATGATTAATCCGATGAAATTTTCAAGAGCGATTTCATGAATAGGATTTATGTTCCATAAAAAATTTCAAGGGTGCTACCCTTGACCCGCAAGGGGCACTACCCCTTTGATCCCTGCCCGCTAACTACTGTGCTAGGTAATCGTACCGCACATTATAGGTGTTATGTGTTCATATCACGTGATGGAATTAGATTATGCACATAACTCATTTTTGCAGGATTGTGTAAATAGTATGGTCCATTGTGTGTATGATGCATGTATAAGTTTTTCATGGCCTGCGGATCATGCTAATTTATAGCCATATGCTATATATTATTATTTAACGGCTTGCGTGTCGATTTGTGATGCTTGATATTTTTATATGTAATTCATTGTTAGCTGTTAGGAGCAATAGCTAAGTAGACGAATGTGGGGAACTCAAACATTGATGTCTCGGTGGACAACAAGCGTTGTGATGGAGATTGTCATGCTAAAGGCCATACTATATCACAGTTTAATATGATTTAATTGTGAATAATTTTATATTCCTGTTATACTATTATTCATGTTATTACTTTCTTGGGTGTTTTTAACATGATAGAATAGTATCTCTCTAAAAATATTAAGTCAAACTTGATGCCCTTTCAATAGTTACACCTATTAAAATTTTGATCATTAACTGGTAGGTCTATCAAAATAGGATGCCATTAATTATCTCAATAAGATAGGGTAAAGTGTTGGACACTTCATACATAATATTGGCTTAACTTAACTAGGTTATCAAAATAGTTTTGAGTCTTGGGGCACAATATTGAGGCCGGGACATATCGATGTCACTCAATGAACAATAGTTGCATGTAATGCAATTAGTAAGGGGTTGCTTACCTACGTCGCTACCTTTCTAGCAGTAATGCTAAATCTTATTAGCACTTAGTGAAATATAGATCTTGATTCACTGTACATTATTAGAGGGTACAAGATTTTAAACATATAGTAGGGTATTTTTTGTTAAATTGTTTAATAGAAGATTTCACATAAATATAATGTTGAATTTTTTGTATATACTTTTTATGTTATAGATAATGCCATCATCTACTTTCCCTATACTCAGTTTTAACCTACGATCTATTTTTGAGAAAGAAAAATTAAATGGAGCAAACTTAATTAACTGATATCGCAAAGTGAAAGACCTAAGAGTAAAATTGTAGCAAAGTGAAGGAACTAAGAGTAAAATTATAGCAAAATGATGGAATTAAGAGTGAAATCATGGATAAAAAACAGTACATTGGTAAAATGCGTCATTCAACCTCAATAAACTATAAGAAAGAGAATAAATTAAATTAAAATTTTCAAAAAATAAAATGATCAAATAAAAGTAAAAAAAGTAATCAAATAAAAATAAATATATTACCTTTTACTACTTACTTTTTTTTCAAAGCCGTCAAACGATGAAGCACAGCGATGAACCACAACAATATGTTGGCGAAGCGACGACTGACGAGGGCATCACACGACTCACATTGCGGCGTCAGTCGGGTCGGGCATCCGGCCTCGGCACTCGGCACTCAACAGTAGGGATGGCAATCGGCCGTAACGGGCACGGGTAGTGATGAGGACATCCCTCCCACAGATACAACTGTGTCTACACACACAACTCACCCACAACAAATGTTATAAGGTCCACTTACTCGAGCTCGTGCTCGCCAACTAAATTACTAGGTGAATTCATTTCTAAGTTTATATATTACTAATAATAGACCGCTACCTAATGCAAGTGATTTAATTATGCTTAGGAACATGGGAAAGGATGAAGGAGAGGCATGTAGAGTCATGGACATGTATGGTAGACACAATGAAGGTCACCACGTCACTTTGGGGCTGAGTCAAGCAAGAGTTGGAGTTGGGCTCATTTTGGAATCAGATTCGGACTACCACGATAGTATCAAGTTCAAACAGACATAACTTCTTCATACGGACTCCGTTTTGGACGTTCTTGGACTTCATGAAAAGCTTATCAAGTTTACTTTCCAACAGATCCACCTCATCATCAAATTCCATCCGAGTCGATCACAATCATCAAAAGAGTCCACGTGTTTCTAAGTTCGAGTTAAAAAGGGTGCTGCGCCACCTCTATTTGGGCCCATAGGCCTTGTAACCCTAGGGACGTGCGCCCACTTCCCAGGCCGCCACGTCTGGTCGTCTCCCTATAAAGGAATCGTCGCCTCCCTTTTTTAAAGGTTGAATTTCGTTGAATTTAGGTTTAGCCATTGTGCAAACTTCTGTTCTTCAGTTGTGTCAGACGACCACCTGTCAAGACTGCCTTCGGGATCCCACCTTTGTTTTTCAGTACCAACAATCTTATTCACAATATCAGTTGTCTACATCTTATTCTTGTTAGTTCTTCGATTGCTCGCAGGGATTAAACTTCGTGTTCAGGTTGATCGCGCTTCCAACTTGATCAATAACATCTCGGAGTTGGTTCAATGCAATAAGGCGCAAGCATCGTCGTACGGTTGTAGTCGGATCGTGAGACTCACCTCCACCAAAATCGATAGTTATCAATCTCATCAAAATGTCAGGTAGTGCTCTCCCATACCCATACCCACGACCCTGATTTATGCTCATAGGCATACCCACGAAGGACAACAGGCGAAGAACCTCACTCATACCCGTCGCCCGCGGGCATACCCTTTTATCCACGAACACCGCGGATACCTATCACCCACGGGTATACCCGTTTACCCGCGAACTGAGAGTCAGCGTATAAAAGCTGAATTAATGATAGATACATAAAAGCAGCAGCTGTTGCTAGAAAATATAAATGCATCACATTCAAATTCACACATACATATAAACATCATATTCACATGAAATATATATGTCCTTAAGAAAGTAATTTTCACACATACATAGCATTCGATCTGTCAAATCGTGGACTCGTGGGTAAACATGTGAGACGGGTACAGGTGGAGCTTACCCATACTCGTACCTGTTTACCCGATGGATAAAAAGTTTCCCCCGTTTTTATACCTGTGGATAAAAAAATACATCCTATACCCGACTCTATTAAAATATTTACTTATAGATACACAGATAAATAGATACAATTACTATCTTTACTCAACAGGTCGGCTACAACCAGGCGGTGTGCCGTGGCGGCTACTGACTTTGCGAGGTTGACCGCTGGTGAGCGATCAGTGATGACTGGTGAG
The DNA here is from genome assembly GCA_036346265.1 of Melocanna baccifera. NCBI lineage: Eukaryota > Viridiplantae > Streptophyta > Magnoliopsida > Poales > Poaceae > Melocanna > Melocanna baccifera. The sequence goes on along the minus strand of CM070706.1, from coordinate 10,404,495 downwards.
GCTGCACTAATGCGGCGATACTCAGGAGTCAGGGGCACACTCATGCTATCACACGCTCTGCACGCCGAGCGAAGCGACGGGCTTGCAATTTCCAAAAGTTCAAGATGCATGCTTTGATGTAGTGATGTGATATGTGGCCCAGCCATTAGGGCACGTGAGGACTATTTGCATGTACAATAGCCTATTGGAGGAGGGCAACTGAGCTCACTGGCCACCGCACGCTATAAATGTAGTGCATGTAAGTATCACGCACGATGCTAGCTTGATGATGTCATGCAGTTGGACCATTAGAGATGCCCTGCGTGGGACCCAGTAGTCATCACTCATCAGTGCAGCATGGCAGCCGTGTGATGTGTTCAATGGTTCGTTGAAAGTTGTAGCAACTACTAGCGAGTAGAGATTGTCTTTTTGTCTGTGTCTCTATCCTGACACTTAGAGGTGTTTATGATGATTTATAATTTTTTTATTATAATTAATTTAGTTTTTACTATAACTGAGTTGATTTATATAATATAATTAAATTTAAAAAATTAAATAGAGAAATAGGTTAACTCATCATAGACAATACAAAGAAATACAGAAAAAGGCAAAAAGACCTAAAAACCCAAAAAATCAAAAATAATGAAATTAAGGAATAATGAAATAAAAGCAGAAGTCAGAAACCATTGCCAAAATGAACGGAGCCCTTAAGGTGCCGCTCAACTGAGCTTCTCATCGCCGCGTTCGGCGTTTTTTCTACTGTATGGCGATTGCCAGCTACTGTAGCCGATTTGTCCAGTTCTTTTTTTTTTGTTTTTTTTTGAATTTTTGTGTTTTATTTTTTCCCGTATTCCTTTGCATTGTCTGCTCTAGATTAGCGTGCCATTTTTATTTTTACAATTTTTTTAAATTTAATTATGCCCAATAAGCCAACACAGCTACAATAAAAAAACTAGCTACAGTAAAATTTTAACAAAAGCCAAAAGCCATCGCTAAAATAAACACTACGTAAACTAGACCGATGCGGACCATGCAGAGAGACATGGGAATGAATCCGTGGGCGCTTGTAGGCCGGAAGCCACCCAGTGCACAGTTTTTTCAACTAGAGATGCACATACAGCGTATGTGAGCTAATTACTACCCAAAAATTTTCTGGGCCCAATGTCCTGTGACATCGGATAGATTTATTAGGCTCCATCTCTGCTTGCCAACTATATCCTTCACTGTTTGAGACCAATATTTTTTAGTAAGCTATATTATTATGAGAATTTTAAATAAATATAATCTCAGCTCTTTGTTTCCTTTTTCAGGAGTGCTTTATATATAGCTGTAGCATGAAGATCTAGCAGTCATAGCAACTGTGTAAGGTAAAACAGCTTTCTGATTATGGGCATGTTCTTTTTGGCTGCAGCTTATGGTTTTTAGTTGAAATTTTTGAATTTTAGTTGTTTGCGACAAAGATTACGGAGAGAGAGATACTCGCTTGCGATTTTGGATGGTACAGATGTTGGGCTTTTAACATGTACTATAATTAACTTGTAGACCCAATCTTAAAAAAAATACTCCATTTGAAAGTTAGGTGCTGTAGCAAAAGCCAAAAACTGTTTTGAGAAGTTAAAAAGAACAGACCATATACATCACATATAGATGTTTATGTTTGTATACCCAGTTATTTTCCTTGTAAGTGACTATTTGAAAAGTTCCGCCATCCTCAGATGTTCCGGGAAATTGGTGCCTGATAGTTTTGTCATCTCTCATGGATCTCCTAAGGGCAGTATTTAAAGTAAGGATAAAGAGAATATCACTATTATTAAAAGGAGGTCCAAAAGGAGAAGACACTTTACTTACATCAGTGAAAAATGTCACTAAGATATTGGAATCAAATTTTTAAACTTTAAATTGAAGATTGGAGAAGACTATGACTTAGAAGCTCAATTATGTCCAGTCTTCAATTCTGAGCTGGTTTGAGTTTTTGGCCAAATTCCATATGTCATGGGTTGGTTTGTATATATAATCAGACATATTAAGGCTATTTTGGGTTTAGTATTCATTTTGTTTCGATTTTGAGGTGATAGGGATGCTGAAACTTCAAACAGGTTGAAAACGAATATTTCGGTCACAAGAGAAGTTGGGCTGTTGTCAAGGGAGTTGTGTGCTACCCTCATAGGCCAGTCACCACGTGGGCCCACCTCGTGGGCACCCAAACCAAGACGATCAGCCAGCCACTTTTTATTGCTTTTAGTTTAAATTAGGAATTAGAATAGGATTCCAATTGTTTCCCTACTTTGAATCTAGCTAGGCTTGAGAGTATAAAGTCTTGGTCACCGTCCCTTGTAACCCTCGAACATTAATTCTGAGTCAAAGCAATTTCTTGCTTTTTGGTTTATGCCATGTGCTACCATAGGAGTTGAGAAGTTGACTAGTTCACGTTCCACCAAATTACCAGTTATCAGTGTTCTTGTTGTTCCTTGTGGACCAGGAAAGTCGTCTTCCTTGGAGTGGTGAGAAGACAAAGATCCAAAGCGTGCTGCTAGTTGAATTCTGGTACATGGGTGTCTGTAATTGAGATAAACAATCGTTTGCTTCTGTTCATCAGACTCCACGGGATTTCAGGTTAGCCACATATTTACCGCTGAAGAGAGATCCTACATTGTGAAGATTGGGCACCTCCGTATCATCTTGGTATCAGAGCACTATGTTGACACGATAGGATTAATCTTTTATATTTAATTAGATTTCATTTTTTTCTCCTATATACGAAGCCAGAAAAAAATCCTAGCTTTAGTTTTTAATTTGTTTGCATCTTGTGAGTTTAGTTAATTTTTAATCCGTTAGTTTCAATTGCATAGTTGTAGTCCATTACATCTCGTGTTTCCTTCGTGTTGCTTGATTGTTCTTTAGGGTCCTTAGTTTTTGCATCTACAAATAGAAAATTTATGGGTTTAAACTCCTCTAATCTATATATAAAAATTATTGTGGTTTAGAGTCCCTAAATCACAACAAAAAAGCATCTCCTTACCTCTTTTGAGTTGTTAGATCTCCTAAAATCCAAATTTCGTTGTGGTTGATCTCATAATTTCGCATTTGTAACATGTCTTGGTGCTGGAGCTTGTGTTTGAAAGTGTCCCAAACATGTACAACACATTTTCATAGCCTCCCACTGAGTTCGTTTTGGAATTCCGCAAAGAAATCGTGTAAAACTTTCTAAAAAGTGGTCACCATTTCAAAAATTTAAAAACATAGCAAATCGATGCCAAATCTAGTAAAGGTTGGTGGAGACCTTCTACATAGAGCCACAAACTTCCAAAAAAAATTTCAGCAAGTTTGGCACACGTAATTGAAAGATATAGCGGTTTCAAGTTGAGTCCAAGTTGGTTTCTAGTCCAAGTAGGATTCTAACTCCGAGACACCTTCAGTAAATTGGACATAATATTTTTATGCTAGTTGGAAAGCTAATGATGAGGCACATCTTTTTGTTTGCCACGAGACCTCCAAAATTGGTTATCTTCAGCCTTGAATTTGTGTTACAATTTTTCAAATCCTGTTTCTGCCAAAAAAATCGATCTTCCTTTCGGAATTTAGGGTTTGCCTCAACTGTAAAGTTGTAGATTTCGTCAAAATCTTTCAAACAAGCATATATAAGCTATGTAAACTTTACTAATTCATCTTTTGAGACTAGCTATTATTTTCTGCTTAAACTAGAAGGATATTTACATTGCACCATTATATTGTCTTTTGTACTCTACATTGTGTGAACAATTTTGTGCCCTAGATAAAATTTTGAGTAGTAGGCGTCTCTTCTAGAACTTGATGCATGTAACAGCCCAGCTGTTTATTTTAAAATATTTGATTTAATTTAAAAAAAATAATTACTTTTGGTTTCTTTAAGTTATATATAAAAACAATTTAATTGTTTGATTTTCGGCTTTAAAAAAAAGATTATTTTTATGAAAAATAATTTAATTAAAAAAATAAAATAAAAATAAATTAAATAAGATATTAAATAAGTTAGTTTAAAATAAAAATCAAAGTTATTTGGTTTTCTGAAATTTTCAAATATTTAGCTAGCTTAATTTTCAGCAAAAAAAAAGAGAAGAAAAGAGCATTTCAGTTAAACAAAAAAATATTTTATGTAGAAAAATATAAAAAATTTAGTTGGAAATATTTTCATAAGTTCAAAATAGCTTTAGAAACTGCTATGAATTTTTCTAAGATTTTTAGCCTTTATTTGTTATTTATTGTATTATTTAAAGCTAGAAAAAGAAAAACATTTTTTAAAATTTAAAATAATGTTCAAAAAATTCTAAAAATATTTTATTTATTCTTTTCAGGTTCCAAGGATTCTAAAAATATTTTTTTGGAATTTTTTTGAATTTTTGTTTTCTTTTTTCTTTTTCTCTCTTTCTCTCTCCTCTCTTTTTCTTGAACCTCCAGAAGCCATGTCCGTTCGTGTGTGCAGCCATGGCCGAAAATTCAAGCTTTGATAACTCTTGATTTTCTCCACCATTTCGCACGAAATAAATTGCATTCAACTCCCCTCATCAAACTCCTTCATTTCCCACCGTTTCCCCTCTCATTTATGAGCTATTTTTGCGGGATTTAAACCATGTCATTCAAAGACATGCCCCGTTGATCTCCCTCCTCGGTCCACCTCCACCCCTATAAAAGGGAGCCCCGTGAGCCTCTCCTCATCCTCACTCAACCCCGAAAATCTCAAGTCCCCTCTCCCACTCGTTTGGTCGCAATCGGAGTTTTAGTTTTGTAGTTCAAGCGACGTTCTTCGGCCTTTTGTGCCTCGTCCGGTGGAGCGCCGGCGCGTTTGACCACACCGTTGGCTTCGCCTCGCCGCGTTCTACGAGGTGCTCATCTCGCCTTCGCCAGAACTTCGCCGGAGCATCGTCGGCACCGTAGGCCAAATCGGGTTCGCGTTCGTCGCGTCGCCACCGGCCGACCGTGCATGCCCGACCAAAATCAAGGTGAGCATCACGATCCCCATGCTCTACTCTTCGATTCGCCGCAACTCTCGCATGTTAATTCCTCTCCGTTTGCCCGGAACACCGATGTCAGCCTGTAGGCTGCATAAAGTCTTGTCCACCGCGTTTCGCTAGTCCGTTGCCCGAGCCGTCTGCGGCGTTGAGTTCGTCTCGACATGTTCTACGCCGTGCTCCCCTCCGTTTGTCCAAAAATCTTTTCTAAATATTTGCGCCCGACACCTTGCCATGGCCGCAAATTGCACTTCGCGTCCCTGCCTGTCCGGGAATGCTTTCAACAATCCGTTCGCGTTAAAATATGCCAAACCATCCCAGGAGGCTATGTTTCAGACGGTTTTGGATTCGCCTGACCGAGCGCGAAGATATTGAGTTTTTCGTGTTTCGGTACCGACGTCGTTCAAACGACGATTGCGTCGCCTCCGGTGAGTTTCGGCTTAGCCGATATTTTTTTCTAGACTCGTCTTACTGCATTCTGCGCTATGGTTATCTTACTTCATCATATTCTTTGTTCGAAAATTATTCTTCTCTACACACCCTATGTCGTTGTCACTGTAGACATCGTCATCGTGCTCCGTTTGACGTGCCGTCACTTCCTACATGTGCCTCGGGTCCTTAGCAACCCATTAGCTTCACCTTCTGTGCCTTTCCTCGCCAACGACACGGCCAAAAACAGTGAACAGGGCTGCTGCCCATTACTGTTCATGCGGGAATATTCCTTCGGAATATTCATGATTTTTTTTTTCTAGAATTTTCTGATCCGACAATCTTCCAATCGCTCGTTCTCCTCCGTCCGAACTCCGAATCAGGTGATTCAAGTTTCTAAATTCATCTAAATTCATAATCTATTTTTCAGTGTATATTTCATAATTTTTTGAATTTTCTCGACCGCCCTTGGTTGAGTCTCCTCACCGCCGGAACACCGTCGTCACCGCGCCCGAGTTGCGTCACCGCTTCATCTCGTTGCCAACCACCTTTCAACCACTTGTGGTGATGCACAAGAGTACGAATGCACTCCTCGCAATCCTTCTCTCTTTTCTTCACCTCGCCACCCCTCCGCCAAGCAATTTCCCCCGCCGGAGTGTCTCTTTCGCCGACACCGACGCCACCACTACCAAATCTTCGACGGGACCACGCGCACCTCCTTCACCCTTTTTCCCGAGCCAAAATATGACCGAGTACCCGCCGCCAATAACCTTCCTCGGGCCCGCGAACCTTCGACGCCTTCTCCGAGCAAGGCGTCGTCGGAGAGTCTCCGCCGTCGATAATCGTGTCTTGCCTTCGCTACACCCTCGCCGCCAGCCAACTTTGTGCAGCCCGAACCGTGCGCCAAAGTAAATCGAGACTCATACTCTTCTCCCTCTTTTGTACACCTCCCCGGTCTTCGCCGCCGTTGGATCAATCAGATCTTGTCACGCGAAGCAATCCGACTTCTCCCAGCCATCCGATTCTAAGACTCCGCTATCTAGAGGCTCGTTAGACTCTACCATCCGGAGGCTCTTAGACTCCGCCATCCAGAGGCACTTTAGACTCCGCTGTTCAAAGGCTTCCTAGACTCCGACTGCTCGGAGCCTTCGACTCCGACTTCAATCTTCATCCCCAGAGACTTTGACCTTCAGAGACTCTGATTTTGACTTTGACCTTCGGAGACTTCGACTCCAGCCTTTGGCCTTCGATCTCGAAGACTTCAACTTCGGTCTTCGATCTTGGAGCCTTCGACCTCTGTCTTCGAGCCGACCATGGTTCTTTGACCGTTTTAACCTCCGCACCCTCTGACCTCTCTGAACCCTCCGATATCTCCGACCACTCGAAACCGACCGACCTCTCCAAGCCGTTCGATTCTTTCGACCACTCTGCATAAATCCAATTCTTCCAACCACTGTACAATTCCGATCAGGTCTTCGACCGAATCTTCGACTTCGAATGTACCCGTACTTGGAGTCTTTGTCGTCAACTTAGACCTCCGCATCTTCAACCGTTGTTTCGACTATGGTTTCAACCATGGCTTCGACTATGCCTTCGATAAGGGTTTCAATCATACACAAATAATTTAGCTTCCAACCACTTTTCCTTCACAAAGAAAAGAATTCCAAGAATTCCTTTTATTCATTTATTTGGAATTCAAACTTTCAGAAGATGTCCTCCTTCGCCTTAACTCCATCGGACCAATTCAAATTCCAAAATTCATATTCTATCTCTCAGATAATGTTTTATAATTTTTGGATTTTATTTGGATTTTATTTGAGTTTAGTTTGTTCTGGTTTTTCACGTGTAGACTACGACTATTCCGGAGAGTATAACTTCAACGAACCTCATCAAACTTCGAAGCAAGGCAAGTTACACCTTTGACCATGTTGAACCTAATATTTCAAATGTATTTATACTGTTTTACTGTATATGCATGCGTATCTTTACTCAAATATAATTCAAATTTGTTTTAAAGTTAGTTATACCCCTAATCCTTTGATTATAGCCCAATTTGAATCTCGAATTCATATACCTTGTCGCCCTAACTGAAAACTAGTTAGTACCATAGTATTAACTAGAAATTTTGTAGAAATGCTTAGCCCGGCTTAATATAACTTTAGGTAGGATCAATTCTTTCACATGAAATGACAAACTTTGGAAATGAACTCTTGACTTCGGTGAGTCAAGATTGGTTTATGAAAATGAGCTAAAAATAAAAATAGAAACTTATGTTTTGGACTTAGGCTAATGGTTAGGTGGTGGGTGCCGGCATGCCTCGTGTTTGGTGACACCTGGTTGATTGTCGTGCACAGAGGTATGTGGTTGAGCCTAAGTCGGATTAAAGACCGTTTCTGTGATTCATTTTACGAAGTCACTTCGTACTACCACACGTCCGGTATGGGACGGACCTGGCTAAGTAATTCTTGAAGTTCCAATTATAGTCTCGCTATAGGCTGAATGTGAGCGCGGTGTAGGCTGTGGGAAGTCTCACATGGCACCAGAGGGGGCTCCAACTCGTGGATTCGAGTTGTGGTGAAACCTTAGTGGCGACGTGACAATTTTGGCTATGGATCATTGTAACAGCCTTGTCATGATCTCCTCGCCGCACACCAAAGGAAGTGTGTTTATCCGGTGGCAATATGGGATGATCGTGTCTTGTGGGTCAAGCTGTACACCTCTGCAGAGTTTAAATCTATCCTGGATAGCCGTGTCCACGGTCAAGGACATGCTGAGTAGAGTTGTCACAGATTAGACTTTGGTTTTTAAAATGGTTTATGAAAAAGCTTATGGATGGATGGATGGATGGAATCCATGACCAGGTGGGATACCTGTGAATAAGTTGGTGTTTGGTCGGAGCCTGCACTAACAAAATGAATCCATAAGAGATTTTGAAAAGCATATGGATAGATGGAATCCATGTGAAATCTTTTGAAAAGATGGACCAGGTGGGATACCTGTGACTAGGTTAGTGTTTGGTTGGAGCCTGCACTAACGATATTATTTTGTTAAATCGTTATTTCTATCTTCTGTATCAAATTCAGCTTTTGAATCTATTTAATGTATTTACCTTAATATCGCTTTCGCTTATAAGCCTTCCTTTGTTACTATGCAATAAACTTATAAGCCTTCCTTTGTTATCCCTATGCATGCATTCACTCTGTTAAAACTCTGGTGTAACTTGCGTAAGTACTTTATGTACTTACCTTGGGAGTACTTTATGTGCTCACCTTGCTAAAATCTGTTGCGAGAGGATGACGTCAACAACCCGGTGAGGTTGGTGACGACCGAGCCGCGCTTCTGATCATTCGCTTTGTGGGCGGCGGGGATGAAATTCTTTGCTTCATTGGTTTTCTTCGCGCTTACATTTATTTTTGGTTTATGAACCATTGATGTAATCTTTGGCCATCAGGCCCATATTTAGTTAATGAATAAATGTCATTGTGCATGATATGAATCTTTGTTATCCACTATGTGCACTAGCTTGATCCTGGACTAGTGCGATTTACACAGAGGATCCAGGAGTCGTTGCACCGGGGTCCGACAATGCGAGAGTTTATTTTGCTTACATCAAGTCATATTAATCATTGCGTGTGTGTGCATCACTTATATCTTGGACATTGCAACTAGTTTTTTTAAAAACTTTGTTGATTGTTTACTAGGTTTACAATATGTTGAGCATTTGAATTATGGTAGAATTATACACTAACCCTATCCTAGCTCCATATAAACTTGGTGAGTGTAGCTCCTATGATTGATTTTCAGCTAGTAACATCTCTGACTTATCTCTCACCACCTAGGTACATGATATTACTATTCGTAGAAATTGACAAGATACTTGGTTGGTGGTAGGATTAGATATTTCTTTGTGTAGTATACATCGTCTCTACTATTTTATTGCTATGCTAACCATGAGAGGGGGCATTTCAGCTGAGGAGCATCTATTAGAGGATTGCTTTGCTAACATGGATGATGTCAAGCAAATTGTGAGTGAGTTTAATGAAGTGCTTAACGAGATTCATGCTAACTTGCCAGAACTAAGAGAATGGCGTAACAATTTTGTAACTAACCCTGTTATAGGTGAAAACACAACGGTGGAGTATGGACTCGATGAGACAGACGTAGAGATGATTACCTGAGTTCATCGAGAGTAAGAAAAAGTAGTTTGCAGGCACGAAGAAGATGCTCGTCTTGCTTGTCAACACCAGCATGGAGAGCAAGCACGCAAGTATGTCTACCTCATGCACTGCAGGATGTACGTCTTCTTCCACCGAGAGTTGCACAAGGAAGAGCTGCACGTGGGCGAGCTGTAGCACGTGGTGGCGTTCGGGAAAGAGCGCTTGGTCACTACAGGACAGGATCCGATGATGATGATAAGCACTACGCTGACGCCTTTGAGGAGAACTACGATGCCAACTGGGCATCGATAAATCGCGGCCATCAATGCGATGGTACTGGACGTGTTCCGGTACCACGCGAGGAGGATCCTCTCACTAAGGTAAAAATTTTCATGCCTAACTTTGTTGGTGGTACAGATCAGGGAGAATATCAAAAATAGAAGATGTGCGTGGATAAAATCTTCCATATGCACAACTTCAGCGAAGACCATAAAATCAAGCTTGCTTCCTTGGAATTTGAGAATTATGCACTGATGTGGTGGGAGAAAGTGCAAAGCGACCGTAGAGATAACAGTCACCCTCCTATCACAATCTGGGAAGCAATGAAGTGAGAGATGCGTACTCATTTTTTCCTGTACATTTTCATCGAGATATTCTTATTCAATTGCAGGAACTAAAGCAAAATGCACAGTCCGTGAAAAACTATTATAAGCAGATGGAGCAACTCTTAATTTAGAACTGAGTCCTAAAGGACAATATACAAATAATAGCGCGATTCTTGCATGGATTGAATTGCAACATTCACAAGCTAATCAACTTTTAGCCATATTCCACTATAACTGAATTACAGCACTTAGTGATCAAAGCGGAAAAGCAACTTTAGGAAGAGGCGTTATTGCAATCCAGACGCAGCACTTTCACACCCAAGACAAACCGTCCATCTACCTTATCGTATGCGTCCAGGGATAGGCCAAAAATAGACATCAATAAAGGTATGTTCAGTAAATCTTAAAATTCCAATACACAATCATATGTTGTGTCTAATGCTTTGAATATGAAATATGCTTTATCACGTAGTGTTAAACCTACTAATTCATTTAAATCATTACAATCTTCTGCTGGTTCTAATGCTAAAACAAGTGCAATTCAATATTGGTGTTGACAAGGATGTGGTCATTATTTACGTGATTGCGGTAATGCTAAGGTTATGATTGTCAATGAAACTGGTTATGATTCCATTTCTGATTTTGAAACTGAACATATTCCATGTTATGATAATAACACTAAGAATGAATCTGATCCTGATGATAATGCCCTGGTGAGGTGAATTTGCTTTGGTTGTTACTCCATATTTATCCATACTTCCAATCTCAATGTTACAATTTATTTATGAATAGTGTTAAATTAAAAGATACTCATGTTAAAATGATCATTGATAGTGGTTCATGCCAAAATATTACTAGTGTTAAGATGTGTGAAAAAGTTAACTTGAAATTGCTTAAACATCATGATCTATATTGTATGCAATGGTTTCGTGAGGGAAGCAAAGTTAAAACTCAGCACTGCGTGTAAGTTCCTTTCAAGGTTAATAAATATGAAGCTATTATTTTATGTGATATTATACCTATAACGGTATGTCATTTACTACTGGCTCGTCCATGGTTGTTTGATCGCAATGTACAACATGATGGGTGAGCCAATACTTATAGCTTCAAGTGGAAGGTTAAGAACAATATTTTATTACCGCTTACTCCTTCTCAAATATAAGCCACTGAACAAAAATGCTAGTAGAAGCCATAGCTTGTTGTTAGCAAGGTAAGGCAAAAGTAAGCACTCAAAATGTCCTAATTGCGACAAAAACAGATCTAAAAGAGGTGAGCAATAATCATAGTGTTATGCACTTTATTCTTGTTTATAAGGATACTAAGATTATGCTTACAACTAATGATCTAAACAGTCTACCTAGTGCTGTCCAGTCGTTGTTGCAAGCATGTGATGACATTTTTCCTAAGGAGGCGCTACCCGGACTTCCACCACTTCGTGGGATTGAGCACCAGATTGACTTCATGCCGGGTGCCTCGCTGCCAAATCGACCGTCGTACCGCACCAATCCAACTGAAACTAAGGAAATACAGCAGCAAGTGAAAGAGCTTTTGGACAAAGGGTATGAACTCGAGAGGCTTTCTTCTTACGTTGTCCTTGTTATTCTTGTTCCTAAAAAAGATAGTACATGGAGAATATGTGTCGATTGTCGTGCTATCAATAACATTACTGTTAGATATTGTCATTCCATACTTAGGTTTGATGATATGCTAGATGAGTTTAGTGGCGCATACATTTTCTCAAAAATTGATCTAAAAAATGGATACCACCAGATTCGCATGAAACTAGGATATGAATGAAAATTTGTTTTTAAAATAAAGTTTGGATTATATGAGTGGTTAGTCATGCCTTTTAGTTTAACTAATGCGCTCAGTATAATCATACGCTTGATGAATCATATTTTAAGAGATTTCGTTGGTCGCTTTATTGTAGTCTACTTTGATGATATTCTAATATATAGCAAAACCATAGCTGAACATTTAGATCATTTAAAACAAGTCTTGATGTGCTTAGAACTGAGAAACTATTCGCTAATTTTGCTAAATACACGTTTTGCACTGATAAATTAGTGTTTCTTGGATTTATTGTTTCTGGACATATAATTGAAGTTGATGATTCTAAAATTGATGCAATTGAGAATTGGCATGTTCCTATTAATGTGAGTCAAGTGTATAGTTTTCATGATCTTGCTGGCTTTTATCATCGATTTGTGAGAGAATTCAGTACTATTGCTACCCTGTTAAATGAATTGACAAAAATGGAAGTGCTTTTTATGTGGGGAGCTGCATAATAGGGAGCTTTTGATACTCTGAAAACAAAACTCATAGAGGCGCCACTACTTCATGCACTTGATTTCACTAAAACCTTTGAGATTAAATGCTATGCTAGTAGAATAGATATTGGTAGTATTCTAATGTAGGAAGGTAAGCCAATTGCTTATTTTTCTAAAAAAATGAATGGAGCTTAGCTGAATTATCCTGTTTATGATAAGGAGCTCTATGCACTGGTATGTGTTCTTAAAACTTGGCAACATTAGTTATGGCCTAATGCTTTTGTCATACATTCTGACCACAAATCTCTCAAGTGCTTGAAAGGTCAATCTAAGTTAAACCGTAGAGATACAAAGTGAATGGGATTCGTAGAAACTTTTCCATATATTGTTAAGTATAAGAAGAGCGAAGATAATATTGTTGCAGATATTTTGTCTTAAATGAATATTCTTTTAACTCAATTAGATACTAAGGTGTTGAAAGAATTATATATTGCTAATTGTGATTTTGCTGAACCCTTTGCTCACTGTTCACATGGGTAAGGATCGGATAAATTCCAGGTTCATGATGGGTTCCAGATTCATCCGTTCATTTATTTCTTGTGTAGGAATAACATTGCGGGGGATTTATAAGACAATTCGGGTGCGAGAAAACGTTGAGCATACTGGCTGATTACTTCTACTAGCCGAAGATAAGACGTACAGTTGAACGGTAAGTACAGCGGTGTATGACATGTCACAAAGCTAAATCGAAACTAAATCCACATGGTTTATATACTCCTCTTCTGATTCCTATAATTATTTCGGAAGACATTAGTATGGATTTTATTTTAGGATTGCCTAGAACTAAAAGGGGGAGGGATTCGATATTTATTGTTGTGGATAGGTTGTAAAAAATGGCGTATTTTATTCTCTGTCGTAAGAGCGACGATGTGTCGCATGTAGCTGACTTATTTTTCAGGGATATAGTGTGTTTGCATAGTATACCGAAAACTATTATTTTTGATCGTGACGTCAAGTTCATAAGTTACTTTTGGAAGACATTGTGAGCTAAGCTTGGCACGAAATTGTTGTTCTCCATAACTTGTTATCTACAGACTGATGAGCAAATAGAAGTGGTGAATCGTACTCTTAGAACGATGTTGCTGTAACACCCCATGACCCACATTACCTTGAGATGCCACTAAACCACTTCACAAGCTAGCCAATTTACAAGATAACATAAACTGGCAACAATTCCTAAATCATAATAAGCTAAGCGGAAGCGTAATTAAAGAACAACTGCTAATAATTTTAACCAATTAAAGCGAACCACAGCCTAACATTATTAATCATAAATGAACAACAATGAGAGAAAAGATAAATAACTAGAGACTCCACTTAATTATTACAATATGAAACATGATATGTTGTGTGACAGTGAAGTGACGCTCTACCCTTCCCGTGCATGCTCGAGAATCACCTGGAAGGGGGGAAATAAGAGTGAGATAAAAATCTCAGTAAGCAAACTGTTTGACAAGCTAATTAAACTACAACAGTTTAATCATCAATATTTATTTCCCACAATGACCGCAATTATAGCCTTAATCACTTTTACTAATAACAAAGATAAATAATTAGCAAATAAATCTTGATTGACTACTTCATATCTTCAACAACTACCACTACCAATCAAAGTAAAGTATTAACATGTTTTACCTCACTAGCTTTATTATTTCTCACATCCACAACTGCTACAAAAAATTACCACAAGAGAAAAGAATCTCATGCCACAATCACAACTCCTACCATACCACAAGGGATGAACCCCATTCCACGACCACAACCACATTCCTCATACCACATATGGCTCATGAGCCAATTTCACATAAAGTTAAGAAGTTGCATTTGTTTGTAAATCAATTCAACCACAATACCTTGCATAATTATGCAAATGACCACAATGTAATGCATATGAATGCATATGATCTACTGCTCCATTATCCAACAGGGTAAGAGCGTGCATCATACTACGGTAATGTACGATGTTGTACAAATGATCCACTGTACCCTTACCCAACAAGGTAAGAGTGTGCATCGTACTACGACAATGTAAGACACTGTACCAGTACGATCGCGGCTATAAGCGGTGACATCCACAATGCAAATGTCATGATATGATAAACATGATTCATAAGAATTTAAACACAAAGATCAACAACATAATCATCATAAATACTTTCTCATAATCCACATGTGTCTCATTAAACACAATACCCATGTTTCATAAGATCATTACCACATAGCCCACATTCGGTTCACCAAGATCATAATTAATTGATCTATATGGAATCCTACCACATAGACCACAATATATTCATCAAGAATGCTACCACCACAACCACAAATATTCACTAAGAATACTACCACCTATACCATAATTTGTTTATAAAGAATACTACCACACACCTATATTTGTTTCATCAAGAACAATTCTACATACCCACAATTAAACTATCAATATCATAAACAGTTGAATTCTTAAAATACTACCACATTAAGGAAGCATATAACAATGATATAGCACCTCAAACTAAGAGAATTAATTAATGTGAATGTAGAATGATTAACGAGTTAAACAGTAGTATAACCGCTACGTTTACTTGCCTCTGCCGTTGAAGCGAAGCAATCACGTGCGTTCAGGAGCAAAACCACCTATCCAAAAGGTACCGCTCAGCACAACACCATAGCAATGAAAATGCGATTTAAGAAGTAATGATATCGCTAAACCCCAAAACCCGACAACATCCCTCTCCGCTTAACGGTTCTATATTCTACCCACTGCAGCAGCATTGCTTAATTTTTTTGTATCTTTAAGACTATTAAACCTTTTATAGAGAGAGATATATTTATGGATTCCTCACTTAAATACCTTCACTTTTTATGTAGATCACTTATTTTTATTTTATTCCTAACAAGGTGTAATTTACCATGCAAAACAGAGGATGCACTCTGTTCTGGCATTCTAGACAGCCATCTTCTAACACTTCCCAACCACAGTACAAGGCTCTAAAAATATAATTTTTATAAAACAATTAGATTACTTAATTCTCTACATTTTTCACAATTGTGACTAAAAACATAAAAATCATCTTCTACTCTTAAACCACACCCGAACAGCAATCTGTTCCAATCTGCACCCTGACAGCCAGCAAGGTCCCCAACCCTGCTACGCCCAAATACAGAAGATGCGCCTCGACATTATCTACAATTTTCCTTTTGGGAAGACCGGCAGGAAAAATCATTTCGTGGGTCTAAACTGTGTAAACAGTAATACTGCGCGAATTGATCTACAGGCAGACAACAGAAATTCCCTAATCGGAGAATCTAATTGCTAATCCCCACCAATTCTTAGGGCCTGTTTGGGGGAGCTGGAGATTCTGAGTAGCAGCTAGTCTGAGTAGCTAGCCTGTTTGGCACCCTAAATTCTAGCTGTGCAACTCGTATCCTGATAGATGTATTATCTGAAATGCCCTTAGGTGAGTTATGTCCTGATTATGTATTGATAGAAGAGACATCCATACTGTAAATTTGTAGTACTTAGTTCAAACATTGAAAAACTAATATTAAAATTTCATGACAATAAATTTGACTCCAAATCATAATTTTAAATATCAATATGGATAACTACCATGTCACCATACAAAAGGAACGTACAAAAGGTATTCATAGGCATATACGACGCACATATCACCATCCAATAACATCCAACATGCGCACATTAGTTATCTCATCAAGAAAACCATCTGGGATAGGACTCAAAGGCATCAAAGGATCTCTATATACAATCAATGTCCGTAATCTTTTCAAGTCAAATTGGTTCTTAAGCTGCTGTAAAGAGTTACTTGAAACAGATAGGTGTCTTACAGTTGGTGGTATACTTTTGGACATGTCACCTTGGACCCTCCCACAATCACCATCAGAAACCATTTGCGCCAAATCATGAATCAAGTCATGCATGAGATAGATGCAGTTCAGTTGGAAGCGGCTTTAGGATACATGCCAATCTAATTGATTAACATGTGCACATGTTTCTTAAGTAATCACATTTATTTTGGTAGTAAAATAATCACATGATCTAAAATTGTTGTTTCAGTCAATAAACACACTTCGTTTCAGGAGTGACTGCAAGCTCAAATAAGCATATTAGGCAGTTAGGTGTCCCTAAGCACAATTACTAAGACATCAACTATAAGATGTAGTTTAAGGGAAAACACAAAAACTTGCCAATCAAGGTATCTCATGATCCATATTCCATAGTCCTAACTTTTCATAGCCAATGAGAAATTCAGAACAAAAATAGCAAAATAAGGCTCGTCAAAAACTTGTGGAAGGCATCAGTTTCAATTTCCCAAATTGGAGTATCATCTGGCAATGTGCTGTATTGGATTATCAAATTCTATCCCTGTAATATTGTCCTTCAATTATTTCTCTCCAATTTTCCTTTTGTGATTTTTCAGATCTTCAGTTTGTGCTAACTATGCTTTTTTCTCAACCTGAACTTCTGAGGACCATGCTTCATTTGTGACCTGTTGCGTCGAGCTCGACGAAGGGGACAATCTGAGGGGCTCGTCGGGGCAGAGTAGGCGTCGACACAGGGAGCGCGGGGAGTCGAGGATGCGGCGGAGCTTGAGGCGAGGGCCGGCGCGGGAGTCCGTGAGGCGGCCGTAGTGGATGTCATCGAGGAGGTCGTCAGCGTCGTGAGTGGCGTCCTTGAGGCGATGGATCCACGCGACGAGGGTAGGGTGGGAGGGCCGGCGTCGGGCGCGCTCGATGGCGGAGGCGAACGCGTGGAGGCGGAGGAGGCGGTCGGAGAGGCACTCAAGGTCACGCGCCGCATCTCCCACTCCGGCGGGGAGGTAGCGGAGGTGGTCGTTGGCGCAGGCCTTGGCCCGGTCTTGGGGGAGGAGGGGTGGGAGGGGGGCGACGGAGGGCGATCTGCGGAGGGGGCACCGGGGAGGGGAGGGGCAGCGGGGGGAGGAGGGGTAGGAGGGGGGCGGCGGTGGGGGAGGAGGGGTTGGAGGGGAGCGGCTGCGGGGGGCGGGGGAAGGGGGCGGATCTGGCGAGGGGGCGCGCGGCGTGATCTGGGGAGGGGCGACGTGGGGAGGGGGCGGCAGGGGGGTTTTTTATCCAGTGGTATTTGCGGGTAAATAATCTGAACTTTAAGTGGCACTAGCCCGCAGAATCTGTGAGAAGCTGGGCTATTGCAGCTACTCGGTCCCAGTACAAATTGTGCCACCCAGATTTTTAGATTCTCAGTAACTGGCCCAAAAGCTAGACTGTTTGGGAGAGCTTTTGGCTACTAGAAGTAGCTAGCTTGCCTAGAATCTGAAACAAACAGGGCCTTAGGCTAAGAACCCTAATTTCAGCAAAATTAGAAGGATTTGGGATGAGAAAGAGTTACCTAGAGGATCCCCTTGGGATTACCCCTCTTCCTCCTCCTCTTCCTCCCTTCCTTCTCTTCTCCTTCCTCTTCCTTGTTTTCTCCTTTGCATCCATGGACAGCAGCAATGGGGGAGAGGTGGAGGCGCAGAGAGGAGATGGGGGTGGCGACCAGGTGGGGAAAAAGGGGAGAGGGGCCATGAGAGGGGGTTTATAAAGGGGTGCTAGGGTTTGGGAGAGGGTACGGGCCCTCCTTTGGGCTGACTGGCCCAAAGTGGCTGGCCCACCCCTCCGGACAGCCTAAAATATCCCAATTAATTAATTATTTATTTGATTTTGGACAATTCTGTAATTTAATTTTCACCTCCCGCGATTCACCGAAAAAATCGGGAAACTCCGCGATTCCGCTATTTATTCGCAGGGATTACAGCTGCGAACTATGATAAAGAAGAATTTGAAAGAGTAGGAAGATTGTTTACCACATGTTGAGTTTACATATAACAGGGTGATACACTCTACAACTCAACTCTCTCTATTTGAAACTATTTATGGTTTTTAGCCACATACACCATTAGATTTATTATCATTGCCTTTCATTGAAAGAGTTGATATTGATGCTTTTAAACGTGCTGATTTTATGAAACGTATACATCTGAAAACTAAAGAAGAAATAGAGAAAAAGGCACGTCATATTGCTTAAAAACAAAATAAAAACAGAAAACAAATGATCTTTGAACCTAATGATCTTGTTTGGTTACATCTTTGCAAAGATAGATTTCCTTAGAAAAAAGTCTAAATGGATGAATCGTGGAGATGGACTATTCAAAGTGTTTAAAAGAATAAACAATAATG
Organism: Melocanna baccifera; assembly: GCA_036346265.1. Classification (NCBI taxonomy): domain Eukaryota; kingdom Viridiplantae; phylum Streptophyta; class Magnoliopsida; order Poales; family Poaceae; genus Melocanna; species Melocanna baccifera. The sequence continues at coordinate 10,385,800 of CM070706.1, read as the reverse complement.
CTTACAAGTTAGAACTGCTTAGCGAATATTACAATGTTAGTGATACATTTAATGTTGCAGATTTATCACCTTTCATTGGTTCTACTAACCCTGTAGAGTCGATGTACATGGGACCAATCACTCGAGTTAGAGTAAGGGAACTCATTAAACAGGTGAATCTGATCCTAAATTCCTTTTATTTCACTGCTAAGTACAGATTGCTACATAATGCTTCCACTTTATATATTCTCGGGTTATTAAGAAAGTAAGAACTTGGTACTACCAAGCGAGAGATGAGAGATGAAAAGGTCTAAAAGGAGGAGACGATGATACTTCACTTATATCAATGGGAAATATCACGAAGATACTGGAATCAAGTTTTCAAACTTTAAATTAAAGATTGAAGAAGACTAAAATTTAGAAGCTCGATTGTGTCCAATCTTCAATTCTGAGTTGATTTGAGTTTTTGGCCAAATTCCATATGTCATGAGCAGGTTTGTATCTATAATAAGACATTAAGATTGTTTTGGGTTTTAGTATTCATTTTTGTTCAGTTTTAAGGTGATGGCGATGGCTAAGCTTCAAACAAATTGAAAACGAATACTTGGATTATAAGGGAAGTTGAGTTGTTATCAAGAGAGTTGTGTGCCATCCTCATGGGCCAGCCACCACGTGAGGCCCACCTCATGGCACCCAAACTAAGACGACCAGCCAGTCACTTCTTATTGCTTTTGGTTTAAATTAGAAATTAGAATATGATTCCAATTGTTTCCTACCCTGAGTCCAACTAGGTTTGTACGAGGGTATAAACACTTGGCCACCATCTCTTGTATCTCTCGAATGTTAATTTTGAGTCAAAGCAATTTTTTGCTATTTGGTTTATACCATGTGCTGCCATGGGAGTTGAGAAACCGATTAGTTAGCGTTCCACCAAATTACCGGTTACCAGTGTTCTTGTTGTTCCTTACGGACCAACAAAGTCGTTTTCCTTGGTGTGGTGAGTAGACGGAGATTCAGAGCGTGTTACTAGTTGAATTCTGGTATATAGGAGTCTGTAATCGAGACAGACAATTGTGTGCTTCCGTTCATCAGAATCCATGGAATTTAAGATTAACCATATATTTACCGTTTAAAAGAGAACTTATATCGTAAAGATCAGGCATCTCGTATCAAAGAAAGATGCACTGAATGCCTTACAGAGTGTGTTCATGGCGTGCTCTTTGTCGTGCATTTGGTGTGGTTGAAGACTGTTTGCCTTACCTGATCTTCGGCATAACTATTCAGAAGTGCCATCATGCTGCGCAACTGCAACTCTAGTACCGCCGAATTGTTTTCATCACTGTTGCAATAAGCAAACTGAATACAAACAATAATAAAACCTTTTGTTCCAAACAAATTAAAATAGGCAACATGCGAACTATATAATTTGGAAAAAAAAATTGCCGAATTATTTTTTAACAGTTGCGCCTTACAACTACATAATCTGGAAATTTCAAGTCGAAAATTGGCTCCGAGGCTACGTTCATTATTCTGCTTGTTTACACTTCCTTTATTTATATCTTCTGTGTTTCGTGAGGCAGTGACTACTGGCCCTGTTAGTGTGTCATTTCCTGTGGAAAACCCGTGGTTGCATGATCAAACGTGAAGAAAATCCGTACATTACCCACGAAACTGCAATCGATGAGACAGTCTTGACCATACATTTTGCCTGCCTGACAAGTTTACGAAGCTATCAGCTCGAATTTCATGTAGTCATGTACCAACAGGTTCGACCTGCAAACCGCACACGACACAGCAAAACACCAACTGTTAAATCTGTCCCCTACCAGGGCATCCGGATTCCTTGCCACTCGGTATACAACTTGGTGAGTGGCGACAGACACGCCATTAGAAAAGGATGACAAGTTATGGCAAGAAAAGGAAGATTGAAGCAAATAGTAAAGGTAAGGGACGGGCCTTCTCCATGCAGTTCATAACCACATATCAACAGTCATGTAACAAACAAGCTATCGTCAAAACTCATTGTAATACCTCAGTATTGGTACAAAAAAAATCATTCCATCATGCCAAAGAGAGATTATTGAAACTAAAAACCGGTGAGATACACTGCTCATCAAATCTGATTGGAGTGTCAGATGCCAAAAGGAAAGCAGTCTAAACCTTGGCATGTAGTCGATGTCAATTTGAACCTGTAAAACCAGGAAACAGGGTCGCGGTACATCTGTCGCAATTGATCCCAAAATTGGAGGTACTTCATGAAAGGGCTTTCTGGACTTCAGCAGTCACTTCCTTCGGTGGCATCTCTGCATGAAGATCCGCCACTAAGCCCTTCTTGGAGTAGTAGTCAATCACCTGATGGAAGCAAATCAATATTTAAGTAAAATATTGAATCAAGAAAAGCATCGGCATAATGAATTTCGAGAATAGACAAGATTCAACTATTCAAGACTTGGCTATCAAAACACAAGTGGCAACAGAATGCATACGAAACCATGTGACGTTGAAATGCTAACAGGAAAGATAGTGTCACGGGCAGAAATCACTGGTCGTGCGTGTGAACCATACCCGTTAGTAATAACTTGGGAAGTAAAGATAAGAATAGTTAGTTTCTTTATGGGTTTACTTCCTTACAGACATAGTCTATCTATTAGAGATAGGTTTCCTTATAAATAGAGATTATGTCTTAGGGGTAAGTTGAATCGTCCCTATAAAAGGGATAGCATATATCATTATCAATCAAGCTATAAGAAAAAATAATCCAGTCTCTCCTTAAGGTTCTATCATCCTAGTCTATGGTCTCCTCCTACGATCCCTCCTCTTCAGCCATGCCATCCCACCCTCAGTATGGTAGTTACCTCGATAAACTAAGGTTCATCACATAGTGATATAAATAGCAGGCCATCTATACCCTCATAGAACATAATGCAACAGAACAAATGACTATTCGCGACAAAAAGACCTTAACATGAAGTGGAAAAATGAAAGAAAAAAGAGCAAAGTTTGCCAAAAACCTACAGCTCCTATCCTGAGGCTAAGACAGATGTTAGCAGAAGGTGTTCGATAATAGCAAAGAAAGGGGTATCTACATCAGCTATTCAGTTCAAATCAAGTGTTCCTGAAGATTGCAGAAAACTATAATGCACTTGAAACAGTAGCATACTGGTTGAGTTTGTCTGTGGAAGGCTTCAAGTCTAGACTTCAAAACCTCAGCTGTGTCGTCTTTTCTTTGAATCAATGGTTCTCCAGTGACCTTGGTGAAAAAGACAGCAAAAAGCGCCAGTCAGGAGATAATGGTTCATGAATATTGACAGAGTGGAAGAAACAGACAATGTCACAGAAGAATCTTGGATAATAGCTGCAAATCTTGTAGAACAAATCTGTAGCATCTCAGTCTGACTTGAATGCAATGGAAAGAAAACAGTAAACTACCTGCAATAATTTGTCTTTTATTCTTGTTGAACAATGTGTTTTTTTAAGATCAGTGAATAATGTGCATTATTCATATATTACTAACATTTTTTGCTACGACCATGGTCCTTAGTTGACAGGAGAAATTATGCAACATCACGCAAACATCCATGAAATAGTAATGAAAAGGGCGCATTAGTGACATAACATCTATGGAAATGATGTATGTTAAGTCAAAATAATACAGATCAAACCAAATGCAGTTATATCACTATGAATGCAGTTATAACAGTATTCACAGAATCACAGTTGGATCACTATGAATGCAATTGTAACAATATGTTTGGCAAACCAAAACTCTGATACTGCAATATAAGTATCTTGCAGAGTTGAAGATATAAATCATGTGAGATATTTGTATAGGTTAAACACCATGCAATAGTTTAAGGAAAGCTGTCCAAAAGAATGATAGTAGATACACATAGAAAAAGAACTTGTCCAAATTATAATAAACCTGGTGAACCAAAACTCTATGGAAAAAAGCCTATAAAATGTATTTAGAAAACAAGCTAAGTGGTCTGTATTCAACTTACATCATCAACTCCAGGAGCCTTCGGAGGTGCAAATTTTGTGTGATAGCTCCTACCACTGGAGGGATGGATCCAACGGCCGGTAATTCTTTCTTCCAAAATTGTGTCATTGATGGTAAAGTTAAGGACCTTATCAACCTTAGTACCCTTCTTTTCCAGCATCTCATCAAGCTGTGCAAATATTTGATGAAACAGTAAGAAAAGATTACGTTTCAAAACATAGCTTTACAGTCTATAACTAAATATCTGTTACTGAAAATTAATAATATAAGTGAAGATTCAATGACAATATCATTCAAATGCCTCACCTTCTGTGCTTGAACAACTGTGCGGGGGAATCCATCAAGAATGAAACCCTTTTGACATGAAGGTTTCTTCATGGCTTCATCAATAATTCCAACAACCAAGTCGTCGGAAACAAGCTCTCCCTAAAAAACAGGAAGTTAGCAAACCAAAGTCATGGAACATCTTCTTTACATCAGAACATTTTTGGCTGGCTATTCATTAATCCTTTATTTCCATTTTTTGTTGTTGAGTTCCAAAAGCAATACCTTGTCCATTGCTTCTTTCGCCTTAATTCCTAAAGGAGTCTTAGCAGAAACAGCAGCTCTCAACATATCACCGGTGGCCAAATGGCATAAGCAATACTCTTCCTTGATAAAGGGCGATTGTGTTCCCTTTCCAGAGCCCGGTGGACCTACAAATCAGCAAAACTAAAAGTTGTAAACTCCCCAACAAAGAGCACACCAGAATTGATATGAAGATCATAAAACTCAGTACACATGAATCCAAATAAATCCTCAGTTACAAGAAGACAGTACCACAGACATTCTAATTATTCCACATACTAGTTGAAACTTGAAAGTAACTCTGGTGGAGTCAGCTAAGGGAGTATCGATTAAACTATGTCAGTAACAATCTGGCTATCTCAAAAAACTATGGAGGCACAACAATCGTCAATGTTGTCTATTCTAGCATTTTACGGAGACATTTTTGTGTACACTTGAAATTACCAACTGTTTTTTAACATAAGGAGTTGAGTCTTGCATACATCAACGTATTTAATGGTGTATTTTTTATGCTTCCATTACAATAAAAAATTGAAGGTCATCAAAACAGAACATTGAGGGGAAAAATAAACTGCAGTACATAAACTTAATACAAATTATTACTATAAACTTAATACACCTGTGCTTTGGTGTGGTAGCAAGCGAGGGGATTTTTTCCCTCAGCCTGAAAATTCGCTCCCACTGGTAGTCGAACCCAGGACCTGAGAAGTGCTACTAGAGCGCTTTAACCATTACGTTAGAGGCCCGTTCGCCCGTGAATTAAAATGTGCTGGAAATAAGTAAATCAGCTGCATTACCCTTTTTTCTAAGCTAGGCTGCATTTCCTTTTGAACAAAGAAGATTGTAGTTACTTCTTCCTATGTGATATTGCATCCATGCAAGGCTACAATATTTCAGGCAAACGAACTACATGTTAAATCCAAATAGGTAAACTATAAGCCTTGGACTACTTTTTATAGAGTTGTAATTTATGTATGGCAATGAAAAAAGCTATTGTGGACACAGAAGGTTATTGTTGAAATAAAACTAGGGTCAATTTGGATTTGCTACTTTTGTGCATTTCCACCATTTGATCAGATGCAAATGGATTCCCTCATGCAAAGAGTTTAATGCCTCATTTTGGGGCAAATAAAGAAAGAAAGAAAACCACAGTACTGAGAACAAAACATCATTAACTTGTTCAATACTCAAGACCAAAAAGACAAATTGAGTTGCTACTAACAGTCTAACACAAAGTCACTGAGTTGCTATAAGAGTTTACTAAAGTAATTTAAATGTCTACTACAGTCAAAACTAAATCCTCATGTAGTACATTGACTCACAGCAAAAATGAAGAATAAAGGCCAGATTATTGCCCTTACCTTTTTTTTTATAGCATGGCAGCTTTTAGCTTTTAATCTATACTAGAAAATTACTTGTACATCAAAAAAAATATCCCTTTCCATCACAAAGCAACAAAAAAAATTATTTTCATGAGATTCTTACTAACACAAACTGAACAAAGACCAACTTGGATATGATTTATCCTCATTGGCACTTAAAAGAATATTGATTTCATTGAAGATTTGCATACAGATAACGGTTCCATCTTTTCCATCATTAGGTCAAAAAGGCCTTCTTGAGTTCGTATTTCACGACGTCATAAGTAAGGACTTATTTTTACTTTTTTTTCTCAACCCCATATTTGTACAAAGACAAGAATCATTCGTGAAAGAAAAAGAAATACAAGCCAAATTAGCTAAAAGGGTAAGACTTTCTTCATCATTCAAATCTACACTAAGATCACTGAGTGTATACTAGTTTCCACCATTAAGGCAACAAAATGCTGAAAGTTTCAGTAGCACAAACAATGATCAAACTGGCTATGATTTATCTATGTTCAAAGAATTTTGATTTCATCCAGTTTTGCATCCATAAATTCATCATTAGGTCCAAAGAGACCTCTTTGCCTCAGATTTCACAAATGTCATATGTAAAGAACTATAAATTTCCTTTTTAAAAGAAGATTTTTTTTCTTTTTTCAGTGACTTCAATGTGCACAGACTTTTTTATCATTGAGCCTCAAAGAACAAGCCAACTTGACCACCAAATTGCTACCGTAACTTTTTTATCATTGAGCCTCAAAGAACAAGCCAACTTGACCACCAAATTGCTACCGTAAAGACCATAAAGATTTTCTTCAAGATAGTAAGGGCATTATTTTCCTCAACCTCACTTGCATACCCAAACAAGTATTAACATTCTCAGAAAATAAATATGTGCCATTCAGCTAAAAAAATATTAGATTTTTCTTGAGAACCACACACGTTCTAGAAAATTAACACTTTTCCCCGCAATTACCCATCAGTAAAGGCGAAAATTTATAACAACGAACAATTTTATTCGTGGGATCTTCCGCAAAGACAAGCACTTTGACCAGGATTACACAATACTAGCTACGGCTTCTCATTCTAATTTCATCTTTTACATGCACATGGAAAGAGAAAAGGGGGTAAATTTGACCATAATTAAAGAACAAATATGGGGGAAAAGAACGAAAGGAAACCAAGATTTGAACCACAAAGTTACGCGGATCTAGAACCTAGACCAATGGCCGTCGAAGAATGGGATCTGCCGCTCCCTAATCGGATCTTGAAGAGTACGGCATGTGCAAAGAAAAGAAAAAGGAAGGGACAAGTGGGGCTGGAGGTAGCGTACGGACCGATGAGGATGAGGCGCTTGTCGGGCTTGGAGCTGCACTTCATGCGGCGGAGCAGCTCGTGCATCAGATCCAGGGACGGCACGTCCTCCAGGTTCGCCGCCGAGGCCGCCATCGCCGCACAAGACCTCTCCTGCTCTCGTGCTCCTTTCCTTTCCGGGTGAGGTTTGGTTTGTTCTGGGCGACGCTCAGTAATGCGCTCGAGCACCCAAGTTTTGTTTTCTCATGTACGTCACGTCTGGGGGATTCCGTGGGGGACTTCCGACTTTGTGAGGCCTGCTTTGGACGGAACGGGAAACGGGACCGGTCGCTACTTCAAGTCACCGACCATTAAACCAACCATCACCAATCACCACCAACTCTTCGGTCTCTATCGACTATATTTTTGCACATTAAGAAAAATACATATTAAAAATATATATAGTAGTATAGACAACTATTATCTATAATACTCTTCATGTTATCTATAAACAGTACTAAAGACAATTTCTACAATAAGTTATATTTTTATATATCTTTATAGATAGTTTCCGCATGACAGCATATGTTTTATTTCTCGGTTACAGTCGATTATTGCATGAGAGATGACCCAATTCTCTATGTCTCTTATCTCTCCTCCATATCATTTTGTCTCCTACGTAATAGGGAGCATATCTAGTGTAAAAGGGTATTTCAGTGCTAAAATGCTAAAACGTCTCCCTAGCCATCTGATCTGACCTGTACGACTTGAATCAAGGAAGGTGGAACCCCCACCTTATAAAAAAATAATCTATGCAAGGGGTTTTCTACAAAAAGTATTTAAGTGGGATGGGTTCCTACCCACCTCCATCCGAACCACACAATCTAGATCGGATGATCCACATCGTCATTAGCACCTTAGCACTAAAATAACCATTAGTACTATATATACTCCCTACATAATAAGGCTTATGGATAACCGATATCACACCATTATTCCTATTCTAAAGAGTAAAGACTGATGACCTAACAAAGTCTGCTCTGGCCAACCGGCTGCATAATGTGCTTGGACTGCATAGTGCAATTTACTTTCATGAAAAACAGCCTCTTCTATTACCTTTTCCCATTTCAACTCAAAACAATTCAAAGTTTTGACACAAAAAACATGACATTACATCCGAAAAATTCAACTTTTGTGTTACGACTAAATGTATTTAAAAATATAACTTTCAACTCAAAAAATTCAAGTTGAAAATCCAACTTTCAAATTAGACCGAAAAACTTTTGACTGGAAAATAAAAAAATAGAAACCCGAACTTTTGAACTCTAAATCCAACTTTCAAATTGGATCGGGGACCTTTTCTAACTAGTCAGTGAGGATGACTCGATGGTGCGATCGGGTTCCAAGGTGACGGCATGCGAGAAGATGAGGGGTGATAGCGGCGAGGGGCTACTACAAGGGTGGCAGCACACGCCCTAGGGAAGATGGGGACATGAGCGCTGCTCATCTCTTTGTTGTGTGATGCCAACTAAGTAGCAGACGCACGAAATGTCCTCTGTAGTTGCATCGAACAACTACACTCAATTTCCCTCGATTCGATGGCAATTGCAAGCATTTGTTGGAGAACAATCTGGCAGGCACCGCAAATTAGCAAAACTAAACTAAGATATGAACATTGCATAGTAACATCCACTATGAAACTGGGTATAGAGATTTTTTTTTTTGAATGTTAACAATATAGAGTTGCTTGTTAATGAGACACTGATGTAATTCTTCAACTTGTAAACCCTTCTTTTTCATTTTAAAATAATAAAACTCTTATTTTATGCATTCAACTTATAAACTCTTTATTGTGTTCTTAGACAACATGCTCTACATACTTTAGGCCAATTATATAGTGAAAACAAGATGAGTATTGAAAACATATGAAAACTAGGCATAAAAGTTTCTAAGAATTCTAAAATATTTTTAGGGAAGAACATGTTTTATGTCATTCAATCACATTGATACTACAACAGATGGCAACAAGAGCAGATTGAACTCTATCATCACTTCAGTTTTAGGCTAGATACAGAATCCTTGTGTGCTCATTGTTCCGACCAACGTCCAAGACCCCATAGTAATCCACATTCATTATCATTGTGATAGAAAACATTAGTACAGTTATGTAATGATCCTACAACTTAGTTGGCAGCACACCAACGAATTAAGGATGAAATCACCAACTCAAGCGCAAGAGAATGGGGATTCGGGAAGAACAAGAGGAATTTAGGGGATATGGTTCATAATTTCCAAATCGATGATATCTCAGATATACCTTGGTGCTTATATACTCACACCAATCCACACATGGCACGGTACTATTACACAGTAACTCAAGTTACAGGCCTTAGCCCACACCACAATTAGCCCAAAAAGAAATATCTACAGCGATACTTTGTTTACTGCCGAAAGTTACCCTTCACTCCTAGGTACCAGTCTTGGGGACATGGCACTCCCCTCTCCTTGAAAACCAGCTTGCCCCAAAGCTAGTGCATGAGGATACCGACGGCGTAGATCACAATAGTTCCCCAAAGTTACCCATTACAGAGGCATAGCAAACCATTGCACAGAAATAAATTGCACTGCGGTATTCCAAATTTTCACCAGTTTACTAGCAACTATCTTAAGGAGCTGAACTAAAGAATCAGAGTTAATGTAGTTGAAGCTTAAATTAGGACTTACTTGATCAGTTGGGAGGACTGCCTTCTTGAGCAATGAAACATGCACCACTAGGTGAATAAGACTTGAAGAAGGAAGTTGTAATTTATAAATGTTGCAAATAATGCACAGAATAAAAGAGATAAGAGACACGAATTTTACGTGGAAAACCCTTGCGGGAAAAAATCACGAGCGCTCGAAAGCAAATCACTATAATGTGGAGAGATTACAATGGAGAACTTCTCTCTTGGCTTGATCTTCCTATGAACTACTAGGGTATATTTATAGTGGTGGGAAGTAGAGTCCCACAAAGAGAGGAGACTAAAATTAGAATCCTATATGAACACAGAGTCCTACACGGACACGGATACGAATTTGGATCACTTTTCAACAATCTCCACCTTGAGCTGAATTCGGATCACTTTTCAACAATCTCCACCTTGAGCCGAATTCCCTCCAGTAGTCGAAGAATATCATGAACTCCTCCAATAAAATCAGCGTGTACACCTTGAGCGCCGAAAGTCCATATGACTAGTGAGCAATACCAACTAAGTCTGAGCAAAGCTCAAACTTAGATGCAGAACTGGCTTTGTTAACATATCAGCTAGATTATCATGAGTACTTATCTTGCAGACTTTAATATCACCTTGAGTAATGACACCTCGAATGTAGTGATACCTGATATCAATGTGCTTTGTTCTCTCATGGAACATTTGATCTTTTGTAAGGCAAATAGCACTCTGACTGTCACAAAATATTGTAGTGCAAGATGTACTTCCACAAAGCTCAGTAAATAAACCTCTCAACCAAATAGGTTCTTTGCAAGCTTCAGAGATAGCCATATACTCAGCTTCTGTAGTAGACAAGGCAACGGTAATTTGCAAACTTGTTTTCCAACTTACGACACACCCTCCAACAGTGAACACATAACCAGTGAGAGACCTTCTTTTATCCAAATTTCCAGCAAAATCAGAATTCACATAACCAACGAGTCCATCTCTAGTCCTCCCAAACTGTAAACAAACATTAGATGTGCTCCGCAGATATCTGAAAATCCATTGAACTGCTTTCCAATGCTCTTTTCCAGGATTAGCCATGTATCTACTAACCACACTTAATGATTGAGATAAATTAGGGCGAGAACATACCATGGCATACATAAGCGAACCAACTGCACTCGCATATGGGACTTTAGACATGTACTCCACTTCATCATTAGATTGTGGACATGATGCTGAAGAAAGTTTGAAATATGCAGCTAAGGGAGTACTCACAGGTTTAGCCTCATGCATGTTGAAACGACGAAGAACTTTATCAATATACCCTTTTTGACTTAGATATAATTTACTAAGTTGTCTGTCTTTAATAATTTCCATACCAAGAATTTTCTTAGCTGCACCGAGATCTTTCATATCAAATTCACTACTTAATTGTGCCTTCAATTTTGAAATTTCAGCCTTGTCTTTTGCAGCAATCAACATATCATCAACATATATGAGCAAATAAATAGCTGAACCATTAACAATCTTAAAATAAACACAGCTATCATAATTAGATCTTTTAAAATTCGGAGATATCATAAAGGAGTCAAATCTCTTATACCATTGTCTAGTTGACTGTTTCAAACCGTAAAGAGATTTCTTCAATTTGCAAGCAAAATTCTCCTTTCCCGGAACAACAAAACCTTCTGGTTGCTCCATATAAATGTCTTCTTCTAATTCCCCATGTAAGAATGCAGTTTTCACATCCATTTGTTCAAACTCATAATTATGCATAGCCACAATGCTGAGTAAAGTGCGAATAGAACTATGCTTCACAACAGGGGAAAAAACATCTGTGAAATCAATACCTAGAATTTGATGGTATCCTTTAGCAACTAACCTTGCTTTGTACCTAACATTTTCGGTTGGTGAAACGCCTTCCTTTTTCTTGAAAATCCATTTGCAGCGAATAGGTTTCTTCTCAATTGGCAACTTGACCAGCTCCCAAGTGCCATTCTTGTCAAGAGATTCCATCTCATCATACATGGCCACCATCCATCTTTCTGAATCACTAGAAGAGATGGCTTCTGAATAAGATGAAGGTTCTGCAGTACCTTCAATTTCTTCTGCCATATTTAGACAATAAGCCACAAAGTTGGCTTCTTCAATGAATCTCTTAGGAGGCTGAATGTTCCTCCTTTTCTATTAGCTGCAATGGAATGTTGTGTTGGTGACGCAACAATAGGAACTTCTGGAGTATTTTCCTTGTTGATTTCTGATGTAGATCCTGAATCAATAATATGCTCCATCTGCACGCTTGATTGCTTCTCAACGGGAACATCAATAGATGGTTTATCATGCAACATAGCAGACTCATCAAAAGTAACATCTCTACTAATAACCACTTTTTTAGTTTCAACATTCCATAACTTATATCCTTTCACACCAGTTTTATAGCCAAGGAAAATGCACTTAACTGCTCTAGGTTCTAATTTACCATTGTTGACACGAGCATAAGCAGGACAGCCAAATATTCTCAAATTTGAATAATCTACTAGAGAGCTAGACTATACCTCAATTGGAGTTTTCTTATCAATAGACAAATTTGGTGACCGATTAATCAAATAACAAGCAGTGGAAGCGGCTTCAGCCCAAAAACTCTTTGATAATCCAGAGTTTGATAACATGCAACGTACTTTCTCCATGATGGTTCTGTTCGTGCGTTTGGCCACACCATTTTGTTGAGGAGTGCCTGGAACTGTGTAATGTCTCACAATATCTTCTGACTTGCATAAAACTTCAAATTCTCCTGAACAAAACTCCAAACCATTGTCAGTACGAAACTTCTTGACATGCTTACCAGTTTGTCTCTCGATCATAGTCTTCCACTCCTTGAATATGTTGAATACATCCGACTTCTGCTTGATGAAGTATGTCCAAATTTTTCTTGAATAATCATCAATAATGGTCAACATATAGCTTGCACCTCCAACTGATGGAACGCGAGATTCTCCCCACAAATCGGAGTGAATATAATCTAATATGCCTTTTGTAGAGTGAGTCGCAGTGCTGAATTTCACCCTATTTTGCTTGCCGAAGACACAATATTCACAAAACTTCAACTTGTCGATATTTTTACCATCAAGAAATCTTCTTTTGCATAGTTCCATCATTCCAGCTTCACTCATATGCGTAACTTCATAGGTAACGAACCACTCACGGTTCGGGCTCATGTGGAAAGTGCAGGCTGAATCAAGAATCCATTCATCGTCGGTTTTGCAATTACCGGCAAAGGCAACGAGAACATCTCCATCAGAACCTTCTTTGGTGACAACGGTGGCTCTAGCTTCATCCTCTTGTTCATCCTTCTTGAAATTATTATTTCTCTTCTCTTTGTTCTGCAACTTCCAGCACTCGGATATGTCATGTCCATCCTTCTTGCAATACCTGCATGACTTCCTGTTCCTGGATTTAGATCTTGGTCTAAATTTGCTTTTGCTTCTACCTCTTAAATTGTCGTATGAACTCTTCTCATATTGCCTTCCGCGAACAGACAAAACTTCTGCATGCGTACTTGAACTCCCACCGGGAACCATAAGTTTCATCTTTTCTTTAGCATGCAGAGCTTCATAAACTTCACTGAGATTAAGAGTATCTCGACTATATAGAATAGTATCTCTAAAAGTAGAGTACGAACTAGGTAGAGAGCATAGCAAAATAAGACACAAATCTTCATCATCATATTTTACCTTCATAGACTCGAGGTCAGCAACAACTTCCTTGAAAGTTGTTAGGTGGTTCAACAATGAGGCTCCCTCCACCATCTTGTGTGAATAAAGCTTCTGCTTCAAATGCATCTTGCTGGTCAGATCCTTGGTCATGCAAATCTGCTCCAGCTTCAGCCATAATGCAGCGGCGGATGTCTCCTTCATAACCTCTTGTAAAATATTATTTGATAGATGAAGATGAATTTGGGATAAGGCCTTACGATCTTTACGTTTCTTCTCATCTGCGGACAGTGTCGGTGGCATCTTGTCGATCCCCAAAAGAGCATCATCCAAATCAAGCTGCGATAAAACAATCCGCATTTTGACTTACCATAGAGAAAATCTCGTGTCACGATCCAGCAGTGGAAGATCATATTTCATAGTAGCCATGCGGAAGAAAACCAAAAATTTTGCTAGTATGAAACCTTGTAAAAATATGGCAGTCAAAAAATTCGGATACACTTGATTTTGCTCTTAAAAGCCACAGAAGATCCCGATTGAAAACCACACCAAGAAAATATCTTCACGTGGCCACAGAAAATCCCATTGGAGCTTCACGTGTTGTTGTTGCTTTTTGGTGACTTCTTCCCTCTCTCTTCTAATACTTTATTCTTGCATGCATGGAGGCAGTGACTTCCAAACAAGAGATAAACAAAGATTGCAAAAGAAAAAAAATGACAGCACCTTTGCTTTAATCTTGGGCTCTGTGCCAATTTTCCTTTCTTTAATTTGCTTGTTGGTTGCTTTGATCGAGGCAACCTCCTGCTGCTCTTGCTTTTTCTGCGTAGATTGGAAAAACGAGGAGACAACGTGCGCTACTTGAAGACCTGAGATGGACGATGGCTTGCGCTTTTTTTCTCCTGCTGCTTCTTTTGACCAGCACACCGATGGAGAGTAGATGCTTCGCGATCTGCTGTTCCCGCACACCGATCGAGAAGAGGCGCTAGCTTCCTCTATGTGTGGCACGCCGTACGACGCCCTTTTTAATTCGCGCTGCTCCCAGGCCGCCTGAGAAAAGAATTCGATGACACCACCGGATGTGCTTCGAACTCGGCGAGATCAGAGATTTTTTTCCCGGGCTCTAAAAATCTTGTGCTCTGATACCACTTGTTGCAAATAACGCACAGAATAAAAGAGATAAGAGATACGAATTTTACGTGAAAAACCCTTGCGGGAAAAAACCACGGGCGCTCGAAGGCAAATCACTATAATGTGGAGAGATTACAATGGAGAGCTTCTCTCTTGGCTTGATCTTCCTATGGATTACTGGGGTATATTTATAGTGGTGGGAAGTAGAGTCCCACAAAGAGAGGAGACTAAAATTAGAATCCTACATGGACACAGAGTCCTACACGGACACGGATTCGAATTCGGATCACTTTTCAACAATAAGCAACATTACCCACTTTTTGCAGAATTTGATGAGGACCAAGATACTTGTAATTGAGTTTTTGATTGGTCCTCTTGGCTAAGGATAATCACATAAGGCTAAATCTTCACATAAACCCAATCACCAACTTGAAATTCTTTCTCGAGCCTATGTTTATCTGCTTGATGCTTCATCCTTTGTTGTGCCCTAAGAAGATGTTACTGGTTAACTGAGACCAATGTTCAAGTAGGCGCTAGGCGCTAGGCGGGTGGCAAGCAGGGGCCTAGCGCCTAGGCCGCCTAGGCGGGGCCTAGGCGGCTGACTTGAGTATAAAGTCCTAATAGCAATGTCAAGACATATATGATGTTTGGAAGAAGAATTGTTACCTGGAATAATTTGTAATGTTGTACTTTTGATAAATGATGATGGATATTGCATCATTTGATGTAAATTCTTGATGTAAATGCATCATGTAAACCTGCACATTAAAAATTAAGCAATACATGAGTCTTTAGACATCTATGTAAGTATGAAAGAATGAAAGAATGAAGAAATGACTGCAAGACAATAAAAGTATAAAATATAGTCACATATATGAAATAAAAGTGTAATAAGTTCACAACCATACATAAACATAGTTCACAACTTCACATCATAAGTTCATAACATCTCACACAAAAAGATATTTGGCCTTTTGGCCTTCAACAATTCTTTTGCTCTCATGTTGTTGGAAGCATTATCCGTCACTACTTGCACAATATTTTGTGGACCTAGTTTTTCAATACAAGCATCCACATACTCGAAGATGTACTCACTTGTGTGTGCATCTTCCGAAGCCTCCTTTGATTCTAGAAAACATGTTCCCAATGAGCAATGTACACATAAATTCATTATGCTTCTCCTTCTTTGGTCCGTCCAAGCATCGGTCATAATAGAGCACCCGGTCATGACTCTTTCTTCCTCATGTGCCTTTAAGTGGTTACTTGTTCTCGCTACCTCCTCCTTCAACAATGGCTCTCGACATTCATATTGGGAAGGACCTATGAATCCTGGGCCAAATCGACCAACAGCTTCCATCATTTGCTTGAATTCATCATTGTTTATGGCATTGAAAGGTACACCTGATACATAAAGCATACATGAATTAATATTTAAATGAAAACATGATACATGAATTAATATTTAAATGAAAATATGTTACAAGGTATACCTGATACATAAAGCCATCTCGCCACATATTGCTTCACCTTATGAAGCCTCTCTTTCCAAATTGCCTCTGTGATTTTTTGTTGCCGCTTAAGCTCTTGAGTGCTTAAACTACTAGCTTGAGGATCAATTGGATTGGAAAACTTATCCATAGGACCTAACTTTCGAGGTGCCGATCCTCCAATTTCTTCGAGCCCTTCATCATCCTCACCATCACCTCGAATGGTCACATCTTCCCTAACCTCATCTTCATGAGCTTTCTTACTCTTCTTCTTGTTCTTTGCCTCCACAATAGAGTTTCGACATTTCTCTTGGTCTTCCTTTGTGGATTTGGGGCATCTCGCAACATTCCCACTAATGTGTGCAATATGTTGCTTGATTCTATAAAATCCACCGGAAACAACCTTATCACACAAAATACATTTTACCTTGTCCAGGTTGTTCGGATTCACCAACACACCATATTCCCACCCTACATCACCCGATTTTCTTTTGAGGCTATCTTCAGTGGTGCTCACCTCCGGCGCCGAAGCAACAGATGACATACTATACAACATACATACATAGCATAAATAATTAAATATTAACAAAGTATTAATAAAACTGTATGTCAACATAAATTAGTCAATATATGATGCATCAAATTACTCAAACTACTAAAATTACTAATGTAAAATTGTGATTTGTGAATAAACTCAAATTATATTTATCCTCAATTTCTCATCATCTCCTCTCGGCCTCTCTCTGCGGCCGACAATGGCTCCATCGATCGACGACACTCACCTCACACAGCCGCCACCACCACACCGAGTAGCCGATCGCTGCTCCATCGACTCCTCCACAGTCCACAACTCCACACTAAATCGCCCGTCCCACTGACTCCCCTCCACTCGCCTCTCTCGGATTCTCCGCTGATCCGCTCTCGTGTGGGGGAGACGCCGAGACGGAGGGGGATGCGGAGGCCGGAGGCGGAGACAGAGGCTGGAGGCGGAGGGGAAGAACCGAAGAAGTGCGGTACCTGGGGTCCGGTGAAGCTGCTCGGCGACGACGACGCGAGGCGGAGCCGCCGAGGGATCCGGTGAAGCCGCGAAGGGGGAGGCCACAGGCGGTGGAGAAGCTCGTGCTGCTTGGCGACGACGATGCGAGGCGGAGCCGCGGAGGGATCCGGCGATGCGATGGCGCCGGCGCGTGGGAATCGGGAATCCTCGAGCACGAGCAAAGCGGCGCCGATGGTCGTGAGCTCGTGACTTTATTTCTCCCCAACCCTAGCTTTTCCTTTCGCGCGCTCGTGGATTGTGGTCTCGCGTTGCGCGCCGCTTATGTCGCTGTCCCACGCCTAGGCGTCCTCGACGGCCGCCTAGCCGCCGCGCCTCCGCCGCGACCGCCTGGGTTGACGCCGCCTCACTCCCACCTTTGACCGCCTACTCCCGCCTTGGACCGCCCAGCCGCCTTGCCGACGGACCACCCGACTATGTGCCCAGGCGCGGCGGCACCCTGCCGCCCAGCGCCTACGCGGCGCCTAGGCGTCCGCCCAGCCCGCCTTCTTGATTATTGACTGAGACATAGTAGTCCTATCCTTAAGCTATTTGTCCAAATCAGATATTTAGACTACGGAGCCTGAAGTTATGCCAAAATGTCGAGGGGGTGGCCATATAGAACTTCAAATGGTGTCTTGCCATGAGATGAATGTTGGGTAGCGTTATACCAATATTCAGCAAGGGGTAACCACGATGACCATTTTGCTGGGCAGGCTTGAGCCATACATCTCAAATAGGTTTCTAGACATTGATTAAGTCTCTCTGTTTGTCCATCCTTCTGAGGGTGGTTTGATGAACTCATATTTAGCTTTGTATCAATGAGTTTAAAAAGTTCTTGCCATAGAGCACTAGGAATAACTTTATCCCTATCCGAAATTATAACTTGAGGAAGCCTATGCAACCGATATATGTTATCCACAAACCCTTGAGCTACTTTCAATGCTATAAAAGGATGAGACAATGCTATGAAATGACCATATTTAGAAAATTTGTCCACTGCTACCAAGATGGTGTTAGATTGTTTGGAGTTAGGCAACCCTCAATAAAATCCATGCTAATGGTATTCCATACTTGATTAGGAACTGGTAATGGTTTCAACAATCCAGGAAGTTTAGTGTGCTCATGTTTAGCTTGTTGACATACTTGACATTGTGAAACAAAAATTTTTACATCTTGTTTGAGTCCTAGCCATGTAAATAAGGATTTAATCTTGTGATATGTTGCTGTAATGTCACTATGACCACCTACACCACTATCATGTAGTGCCAGCAATGTGCTTGGTGTGCTTCTTTATGTGAGCATAGCCAAATCTTTCCTTTGTATCTAATGATGCCATCTTGTAAACTAAACCCCCTGCTCATTTGGAATATGAATGCTTAATTTAGAGAGGAGTTTCGTTGTGGTAGGATGTTGATGGTATCCTTCCGCCATAATTTCCAGCCACCTAGGAGTGATCATAGAGACTACCAGTATTAAGTTCATGTCTTTTCTGGATAAGGCATCTGCAACTTTATTGTGAAGGCCCTTTTTGTAAACAAGCTTGTACTGCAAGCCTAATAGTTTGAGGAAGGCTTTTGTGTTGCATACACTGAGTCAATTGTTGTTGATTCAGATGAATTAAACTTTTGTGGTCTGTGTATATAGTGAATTGACAATGCTGCAAATAAGACTTCCATTTGTCCATATCTAGGATGATAACCAATCACTCTTTCTCATAAGTAGATAAGCCTTGAGCTTTTGGCCCCAATACTTTACCTGGTAAGCAATAGGATTGACCTTGTTGTATTAAGACTGCACCAATTCCCTTGTCACTGGCGCCAGTTTCCAATACAAAGTCTATAGTAAAATCTGGTAAAGCTAATACTGGAGCTACTACTAGAGCCTGTTTGACTATATCAAAAGCTTGTTGCTCTTTGTCTGTCCAATAAATAAGGAATGTTTCTTGAGAAGATCGAAAAGAGGCATGCTGATAATGCCATAATGTTGAATGAATTTTCTGTAGTAGCTTAACAACCCCAGGAAACCTCTAAGTTGTTTGACAGTTTTAGGAACATGCCATTATTGCACTACTTGGATTTTACTTTTGTCCATAGCAACTCCTTCAGGGCTAATAATGTGCCCTAAGTACTCTAACTTCTGATGGGCAAATGAGCATTTAGATTTCATGACGTAAAGTTTATTGTCCCGGGGAATCTGAAATACTTGTCTTAAGTTTTGCTAATGATTATCCAATGTTTTGCTGTACACTAATATGTCATCCATAAAAACCGAAACATGTTTTCTGATAATATCTGCAAAAATTGAATTCATTGTTGCTTGGAATGTTATAGGAGCATTTGTAAGACCAAAGAGCATAACCTTGAATTCCCAATGTCCATTGTGGGTTTTAAAAGCAGTCTTATATTCTTGTCCTTCGAACAATCTAATTTGGTGATGACCTGATCTGAGATCCAATTTTGTGAACCACTAAGCCCCTGCTAACTCATCTAATAAGTCATCCACTACAAGGAGGGGATATTTGTTTTTAACAGTTAATGCATTAAGATGTCTATAATCAATGTAAAACCTCTAGGTATCGTCTTTCTTTTTTACAAGTAAAACTAGGGAAGCATATGGGCTAACACTTGGTCTAATAATCCCCCTTTTTAACATATCTTTAATTTGTCTTTCAATCTCATCCTTTTGAGTTGAAGCATATCTATAGAGCCTTATATTGAATGGTTTGGCACCAGGTACCAATGGAATGGCATGATCAAATGGCCTATGTGGAGGTAAATCTTGTGCTTCCCGAAATGCTATGGCATTATCTTCAATGGCTTTCTGAATGCTGCCAGGAATGTCTTCAGGTTATTTGTTTTCAGTACTGGTATACAACTATATCAATTATGCCAAGCCTCCTTTTCTTAACAAACCAGATAGTTTCTTGTTAGAAATCTTAGGGCATCTGTTTGTGATATCTTTGACTCTTCTCAATGTTATCCTCCTACTATCATGAGTAAACCTCACCCTTTTTCTCCTCCAGTGGACCCACATTGGACTATACTTTTCTAACCACTCCATACCAAGGATCATGATATAGCAACCCAACTTTAGCACTCTTACATCAATGTGAAATCTTTCACCTTGAACCCACCACTTGAGGTTAGAAATCTGCTTATCACTCTTCAATTTTTTTTCCATTTGCAATTGTTACTTGTACTGCTAGAGCAGGTTCCACTATGCAATTTAGTTTCTGAACTAGACCTTCACGAATAAAGTTCCCTGAATTGCCTGAATCGATTAGTACCAATATTTCTTGATTGCCCAATAATCCTTGCAATCTAATAGTCTTCTTGCCAGGGGCGCCCACTGCTGCACAATGAGATATGTTTCGCAACTCCTCCTCCTCTTCTTCACTATTCTTGCTGTCAATTTCACATTCTGTATCATCTTCAGAATCTTCTTGCAGTTGCAATACTTCTAATATTTCTTCTAACACATAGAGAGCAGTAGTCTGAGGGCATTTGTGACCTAGTCCAAATTTCTCGTCACACTTGAAGCATTCTCCTCTTGCTTTGCGTATAGCCCTAAAGGTGTCCAATTTTGGCTCCCATTGAGATTTCTCTTTCTTTCTATAGCTTCTCATTGTTTTTGTTGTTTTCAGGGTGAGCTCCCACGATACCCCTACCAACATTGTTATGCCACTTGTGGTGTTGTTTGTGGCCTTCTTTGTATTTTGATTTGTGATATGGCTTTCTTTTCTCCATGTCCAATTCCTCCTCCTGCAATAATGCTAGGGACAATGCAGCATCAACCGTTCATGGTTTATGCAAAATAATGGCTGCTCTAATTTCTCTTTTGAGCCTTTTAATAAATTTTTCCCACAAACAAAGTTTCATCTAATGTATGATTGTGAGTGAGAAGTTTGTGAATCACTAACTTAAATTCCTTGAAATAACTATTCACATTTCCCAATTGTCTTATATCTAGTGGCTCATTCGTGTGTGTGAAATACAAATCCCTACCAAACTTTTGCTACACATAGTTCAACCCAACTATCTATCTCATGTTGGGCTTCATAAGTTTGTAGCCATAGTGCTACAGATCCTACAAAGTGAAGGGTAGCAAATCTGGCTTTGTAATGCTCTGGGACATTACACATATGAAAGTACTTTTCATATTTTTTTCCTTCTAGATCTTAGGATGTTCACCATCAAACTTTGGGAATTCAGTATGGGCATCCCAATTCTCTCTAAATGTTTTGAGGTGCAGTACATGGCTCTCTAGACCTCTTACTAGCTGACGCTCCTAAATCAATTATAGCTGGAGTTTGGGTTAAAGTGTGCTCACCCTCAACTAGGGTTTGCCCAGGAGTTACCAAAGCTCTTGCAACATCACAATGGTGGTTCATGTCACTACGGTGCCCACCGGGCCAAGGGGTCATCGGGCTCGACAATGATGTGGCCGCCTCCAGGGTGGAGACTGTTAGTGATATACCCTAGAGGTAATCATGGAGATGATTGTATCACTTCTATGTTTATTATTTTCTGAATAATATATTATTTTATCTTTTGAATAAATGTCTTTCATATTGATGTTTGTGAAACTATTTATTTATGTTTTTGATATTATTCTAAATTATCCCTGATCTTATATTATTATGTGGGATAATTATGATTTACATATCAGCATATGTATTGATTGATAATCATGTTTCACAGATCATGGATATGAGATATCAAATCAATAATATGGACACATGTTAGAGAACATGATGTTGAATTGACCCACCATGAGACACTGCGGGAATTGTTATATTCTTAAGTGTTATCAGTTGGTCTCATATATAGTGTATGTAAGATCCTTAGACCTAAGATCGTCATTGCTTTCTACATGTGTAATAGTTTACTTAGGGGTTACCAAACACTACTCCGTGACTGGGTGATCATAAAGATAACTTTTGGGTTTACTATGAAACATACAGAGGAATATGAGCGATCAAGATAGAATTTACCCCTCCTATATAACAGGAGAGATATCTCTATGCCCCCTCGATGTGGTTGGATTAAAGAAGTGCATGACCATGCCGAATGTAATTGAAGAGTCAATCACAACTAAGTAATCCATCACAGGTTCGAGTGAAGGATTGAGCTATCATAGGATGGTACGTTTCTCGCCTTGAGTTCGATCTAGTATCGTGAGGCAAAAGGATCGGTACATAAACATTATATAGGTTCGTTCGATATGATCTTTATGTATATTTGGGGGTCATTATGTTCTGCTATGGACCGCTACCGACTTATGGACCGAAAAGGAGTTTTCAACCCATGGCCAAATGTATATGAACCTACAGGGTCACACATTTAATGGGTTGGAACGATAAGGGTCTGGATAATAGTTTTCGAGTGGGATTCGATCTTCACTCGTATCAGATATGGATCCAATTGGAGCCTATATAATAAGAGGTGCTAGGGCTGAGAGCAACATCCCAAAAAAATCCTAACCGCCACCTCTTATAACCCATGCCATGCACGCTGAAGCTAACACATCGACGCACGGTGTTCCCTCCCTGGACGTATAGACTTCGATAGAGGCGCTGCTATGACTACGGCGCTGATCGGGATGATCGCAAGGAGGAGATGGTTGGCCAGAGGACGATCAACTACTTTCGCATGCACCAACGGGCTCTTTGTTGAATCGGCTACTTCAACTCCACTTCCGCCGCATTACGCATCTAGTGATAACGATCTATAATCTCTTACTCGCATGGCTTCCTGGTTTACGCGGTAGAATTTTTAATTTGCGCTAGTGTAGCATACCCGTATCCCAACAGTGGTATCAGAGCCATCTTGTGTAGTATTTGATCTAGATTGGTCGCATGTAGTTGATGTGTGGTGGTAGTAGATTAGATCTATTATTAGTCTAATAAGATAGTTTAGATTGGTTCGTGTTATTGGATTGGTTTAGGCTCTGATTGATAAGATCAATCGGTTTCAGCGATAGTAGATGGGTTCGAAGGAGGTATGAATTGATAGCACCGAGTTGCTGTTCTTTCTGGAAACCTCCCATGCTGACTGAAACACTTGATTCATTGATGATGTCAACTGATTGATTTGGCTACACTCTGAGAGACGGCCACCATGAGTTGACTAATCTCCACCTTCATATCCTTAACGCCCACTTGAATCTCACCGATTTCGACCTTCGTCGCAGCCATCCTCACTATTAGCGTAGGCTTCTCTCCTTTCTTCTTCAGCACCATTCTTTAATTTGAGGATCGAGTAGTTGGCAGCACACCAATGAATTAAGGATGAAATCACCAACTCAAGTGCAAGAGTATGGGGATTGGGGAAGAACAAGAGGAATTTAGAGGATAGGGTTCATAATTTCCAAATCGATGATATCTCCAATACTCCTTGGTGTTTATATACTCGCACCAATTCACACACGTCATGGTACTGTTACACATAAACTCAAGTTACAAGCTTTAGCCCACACCACAACTAGCCCAAAAGGAAATATCTATAGCGATGCTCTGTTTACTACCAAAAGTTACCCTTCACTCCCAGGCACCTGCCTTGGAGCATGACAAGTTATTACTCTTCCAAGAGAGTCGGGACCCGTATAAAATCTTTGTGTGTTTCCTTGCGATCATGCGTTCCCTTTTTTGCTTATTATATGTGTTGATTTTCGCCTCTCACATATCTTTTTACCCTATATGTAAAATGCATGTTCAAAGTTGGCGGTAACTGGTGAGCTTATAAGTGGTATGCTTGCAAAGTTGGTGTTCAACGATAGTATGGAGATGATCTAAAAAATAATAGTACAGAGATATTTGGCCATTTTTCAAATATTTACGATATTACTTACATATATCGACTATCCACAATGTTGAACGTATATCTGGTTGCTAGTTTAGTTTGCTGTTTCTATCATTTTTTAAAGATCTTCCTGTTTATATTAACGAAATAATGTTAAAATATACAAGTACCTAACTTTAAAAGTTAAAACCATAGAGCCTGAAATAACAACTTGTTACCATTAAAACCTTAAGTCCATGAATGCACTAGACTATTTTGTCATCCTTAATGAATCCTCGGTATCTAATATGATTACTAATGATTATGATAGTGCAGTTATATAGGACCCACGTCTTAGTAGCCATGTTATTATTAGAAAGAAAACCAGAAAAATATTTTCATTTACCCAACTAAGATTGGTGGCGATCTACAAGACTACAATGAAGGCGTTGTTGCTGTCATCCAGGTAAGTCAATCCACCGAAACCATTATAGATAAAGAAGATCCGGTGATCTCAGTGACTCATTAGAGAATAGAATGAAAAAGACCAAAGCAACTAGACCTAGAAAGAAATCGGTGGAATGTGCACATTAAATAAAATCTAAAAGCTTCTATACACACACGTCCCTCTACCCACTCAACATCCGTGAAGGTGCCATAGGAGAGGGACGGGTGGTAGACGGATCCAAAGAACCCTACAATCGATGGTGGGTGTTTTCTCAACTACTCTTATTCATTATTTCTATCTGATATACCAAGAAATTATATCGGACTAATTTTTTATCGTTTAATGAGCATAATTTGAAATTAGTCAGCTAGAAATTCAGCATAGTTCCTCTGAAAAGCTTAAAATATCCAACAACTTTTTTGAAATTAAAATTCCAACAAACTTGTTCAACAATTACGGATCCCATTGCTACCTCTGCTAGTCTGCTTCTACCGGTTCCTCGCCTCCGCCGGCTGCGCACGGGGCGCAACAAAACCATCCTCGTCCTCCTCCTGTCTCGACGGCAACCACCCTGACCTCGTTGTCGCCAGGTTCGCCGGCTCGCCGCTACGGTCTCCTCCTCTTCCTCCAGGTCGGTTTCTCCGCTGCCTCACCTTATCCCCTTCCCCCCTCTCGCAGATCTGCGGCCCCGCTGGTGTTCTGGCCTTGTAGGTTGAGCTGTCGCAGGGTTCGCGCTTAGGAACTCATGAGCTAGCCAGCGCCCAGGACCTAGGTGACGCATCTATTTCAAGCCCCTGGTTTGCTCTGATCGGAATCTTTCTTGCCAAGAACTCCGGCGCTTCATTCCCCCATCGATTTCTTTCCCTCGTACCTGCCAAAAATTAGTGATTTGCGTCCTTGATTCAGTTATAGTCTACCTGTTTGGTGAACTGGGTCTTCTGATAAGGTCTTTCCACTGAGGCGTTGCAAATTGCAATTTAGAAAAGAAAGGAAACGATTTTTCTGGTCCATAGGAAATTGCTAAGGAGTACACAGGTGTTTCTTTGGGTTGAGAGTACCCGAATTTCTAACATTTGGATCTTCATCAAGATTCATGCTCCACCTTCATTTCTGGCGACTGCACGGCCCGTCCCGCAAGGCTTCTGACGATTTAGGTTTTGGGTTCACCTGGATTTAGAGGGAGGGGGCGGGGCGGTAGACCGGCAGTGGGAGGTGGTGGCGGCGGGGAGGCAAGGCGATGGTGGTGCTGCCGGTTGTGGGCACGGAGGAGGGCAATGAGCGGTGGCAGCCAGCGCAATGGCGATGAATTGGGAGGAGTTAGGCTTTGGGGGTGGTGGTCGAATGGTGGCAACTCCAGTGGCGGGGGTGCCGCCAGAGCAGGTGGGGGTGGTGGTGGGGTGCGATTAGGCAGCGGCGTGCAGCGTGGTGGCGCATGGGATGGGGGGAGGAGGATGGAGGCGGCGCAGGCGGACGCTGGTGGGCCTCACCGGCGGCGGAGGGGCGGTTGGGTGGCGGCGGGGTGGTGGGCCCATTGGCTAGGGTTGGGGAGGGGATGGGAGGGATTATAAAGGAGGGAGGGAGAGTGATTTCATCCATTGGATCCTGGTTTGAGGGCTCAAAAGTTGAGTACTATTTAGCAATAAAGCGCTCCAATGCTTTCTAGACACCATCTATTTTGTTATGTAGCAGTAACCATGACTAGAACACTTCTAGACTTGATGACAATTGACATACACTACTGAATGCTAAGTGCTAGAACTAGTTGTAGTCGGTGCATCCATTGCTGGAGTGTTTTTCGGATCTGGTTTGGTGCATTGCTACTGTATGTTGTGCTTGCGAAATTTATTTACTTGCATCCTCAGTTTAGTGTCCGCTTGTGTGGTTTCCTACGTAGCCTATGCCAAGGGTTGTGTTAAATTTGGCAAACCAACATAAAAAAAGCCCCCTTTTAATGGAATGAAACCCAAAAGATTTTTATTAGGGCGTAACCCTCTTAGCGATACGCCACCCAGGATTGGTGATACACGCGTAAGGGCCGAGATGTCACTCCTTTAGTGACACATTACATCAGCACCTGGATGTAGTGGAAAATGTGCAAGGGTCTTCACACTTTAGTCGATAAGTGCAAGGAGCAAGGAAGCTAGTCGAGGAGAGTAGGATCCATCTGGGTAGTTGGAATGTAGGATCCTTAGCATGTAAATTAAGAGAGTTAGTTGATATGGTGATTAGAAGATGTGTAAATTTCTTGTGTGTTTAAGAGATTAAATGGACGGGTTAGAAGACGAAGCATACTAGCTTCAAGTTGTGGTATATTGGAATAGACCGAAGCATGAATGGAGTGGGCATCTTAATCGATAAGAGCCTCAAGAATGGAGTTGTTGATGTAAGGAGACATGGAGATATGATTACCCTAGTCAAGCTAGTCTTTGGCAACTTGGTTTTGAATGTTATTAGTACATATGCTCCACAAATAGGTCTGAGTGAGGCCGTTAAGAGGTAGTTTTGGGAAGATTTAGATAATATGGTTAGAAGTGTCTAACAGCGAGAAGCATTTCATAGGAGGTGATTTCAATGGTCATGTTGGTACACTAGTGTGTGTGGGGGAGGGGGGTTCAGAGGGTGCATGAGGGTTTTGGCTATGGTGATAGGAACCAAGAAGATGTTTTGAATTTTGCTGAGCCTATGACCTCATAATAGCTAATACCCATTTTAGAAAGAGACATTCCTATTTAATTATTTTTAGTAGTGGTCAGCATTCTAGTCAAATTGATTTTGTCCCTGTTAGGGGGAGGACAAACGAGCCTCCATAGATTGTAACATTATACTTGGAGAGTGTGTTGCCTCTCAACATAAGTTGTTAGTCTCTGACTGTCATTTTAGGATACAGGTTTGACAGGCTAAGGTCGCCAAAGCCACAAGGACGAAGTGGTGAGAACTCAAAGGGACACCTCATAGGCGTTTAAGGAGAGGATGATTGTAGAAAGGGTGTGGAACATGAGTGAAGTGAATAATATGTGGATAGAGATGGCAACCCAAAGGTAGCTATAGAGATGTTTGGAGTGATCCAAGAGACAAAATGCGAACTTAAATACACTTGGTGATAGAACGAGAAAGTGCAAAAGGCTATCAAGGAGAAGAAGGCATGCTATAAGCACATGCAACATGACAGGAGCGACGACAATGTACATAAGTACAAAGCAGCAAAAAAGAATGCAAAGAAAGCGGTGAGTAAGGCACGAGGCAAGGCCTATGAGGAATTTTATCAGAAGCTAAGTACAAAAGAGGACGAAAAAAATGTCTACAAGATGGCTAAACTTCGAGAAAGGGAGGCGATAGATTTCAGCTAAGTTAAATGCATCAATGATGACACTAATACATTTTTGGTGAAAGATGACGAGATCAAGGATAGGTCTTTAGAGATTACCTCGATAAGCTGTTCAATGGAGACAATGAGGATAATATGATTGAACTGGATGATGCTTTTGATGACGCCGATAGGCAGTTTATTCGAAGAATTCAGAAGTTGGAAGTAAAAGGGGTCTTAAAATGGATGAAAGTGGGTAAGGCGTTGGGGCCTGATAACATTCCTATTGAGGTGTGAAAATGCCTTGGAGACATGGCGATTGTTTGGCTAACTAATTTGTTCATAGCATTTTTAGGTTAAACAAGATACCTAATGAGTACCAATTTTCAAAAATAAAGGAGACATTCAAAGTGTATTAATTATGGAGGAGTTAAGCTCATGAGCTGCACAATGAAACTTTAGGAGCGAGTGATTGAGCACTGTTTGAGAAGAGTGGCTAGCGTGATAAAAACCCAATTTGGTTTTATGCTCAGGAGGAGGACCACGGAAGCAATTTTCTTGACACGACAGTTGATGGAGATGTATAGGGACCAAAAGAAGATCTTCATATAATGTTTATCGACTTGGAGAAAGCCTATGACAAAGTGACAAGAAAGATCATGTGGTGGGTGCTTCAAAAAAAGAAAGTCCCAACAAATTACATTACTCTCACCAAGGATATGTATGAAGATATTATGACAATGTTAGAGCATATGATAGCGATATTGATGATTTTTCTATTACGATAGAACTACACCAAGAAAGCCCATGCACATATAGCACCTTGCTTACACTTTTGCTTCATGTAAAAGAGTTATTCCAGAGGCTATGTTAGGACCCAACAAATATTATATGCTACTACAACTTACTTTAGACAACCAATGTAGGACTAATCCTACCAAAACTCCATGTGGGCCGCTACACTAACCGGCCGGGGTATTACAACCTTATCCTAACAACTTTTATTCTTTTAAATTATCTTTAGATTTTCTAATCCTAAGGTACTGTTCCACTATGCTAAATATTAAGTTATATTAGTTATTGAACACTATAGTATATTGATAAAGAAATATCATATGAAGTTTAATAGAATTCTATAATTGCAAAAAATAATGTAGCACATAAAATTATCCTTTTGCTGTTTTTCCTAAAAAGACATGATTTGTATTGTTTAGCAATTTCATATTACTTTTGTTTGTTTTGTGTTGTCTCAGCTCAACAGCCATCTCACACCCTGTTGCTGCGAGAAGCGTGAGGAGAAGAAATCAAATCCATAGTAAATAGAATACTTCTGAACTTTATAACACAACCAAAATGTGCTGCTATTCTCTGTGCTTAATGCTTGGAAATTCCAATCGGCAAATTTTGATTGAGGGAATAGTAGGTGAGTTTTGATCATGTAGCTGTAATATTTGGATTGCAATGCCTAAATTGAGGCAATAGAAATATGTGACATGGCTCATCATAGTAAATCGGTGTTGCTAAGCCAGTGCCCAGTAGCCTTGATATTTTCAGAAAATTAGGGGGTTGACGGTCTAGTCTACTTTTTCCCGCATAGGATTGTTTTAATGGTATTTTACTTTTGTACAACTCCAATTACCATATGGTATGGTTTCTCATGCTGCTTGCATTGGTGTGCATGCAGGAAGCTGGTTTTTGCATCCGAAATCAAGGTCAGATTTATATACATTTCTACAGAAATGGAGTTGGGAGACAAGGCAATTGGCTTTCTTTTAACCGTGACTAGTCTGTCCATCTTTACATACTATACTTTCTGGGTCATCATCCTGGTTAGTAACTTCTAAGCTTTTTACGTTTCAATTCAAACAAAACTTTTATGATATTTTTTCTGGATGGTAATTTCGCTCCTCTTTTTCCCACCTAGCCATTTGTTGACAGCGACCACTTTGTCCACAAATACTTCCTGCCTCAAGATTATGCGATTTTGATCCCGGTGCTTGCCGGCGTAGTTCTCCTTTCTTTCTTAAGCGTGTTTGTTGGTCTTGTGATGCTCAAGTCAAAGAAAAAGAAGAAAACCACTTGATCGGGTTTGTCGTTTCCACTGTAAATCATCTTTGTTCCTTTGATGAGATTTGTACAACTATGAGAAGTTTGGTTTCATATATACGATTTTCACCCTATCGAATGGCGTTGTTGTAATTCAGTATCCTTTTGCTTTTGGTACTTGTGTCGACAATTAAATATAAAGGGCATATTTATATGTTCTTGACTCATGGTTTGGTCACAAGTGTGCATTCCCAACTACACCTGTACAACGATTAGCTGCAGTCCTAACTTGAGTTACAGTAAAGGGTTCTTAAGCCAAATCAAAGCCGTCCCATGGGTGTCCTGGCTCCTGGCGGGATCAGTGGGTTCGAGAACAAGGCGTCAAGCTCAAAAAAGGACAACTCTGTTGTCAA
This sequence comes from Melocanna baccifera, assembly GCA_036346265.1. Taxonomy (NCBI): domain Eukaryota; kingdom Viridiplantae; phylum Streptophyta; class Magnoliopsida; order Poales; family Poaceae; genus Melocanna; species Melocanna baccifera. Next base: position 10,355,547 of record CM070706.1, on the reverse strand, counting down.
GCTCAAAACCTTTGACTGATGATCCAAGGGCGCAGAAGGTTTTGCACCCGGACTCCTGCTGCCAGTCATGGATGATGGATGGTGCTGTTGGATTAATTGGACTTGGTCCATTTAATTTAGCAATTAATCAAATGAAATTCCTAGTCCCATATGGAAAAACTGTTTAGTCCCATATGGAGAGTTGAATTTACACCACTTTAAAAGGTGGAACATGGTAACCCCCTTGTGGAATTGGAAAGAGCCAACACGCGCTGCGCTATTCTTCCTTCGCCACGCCACGCCGAGCCGTGACTCATGGCGAACGGTTCGATTACTAGTGAATTATGGTTGCGATTACTTTCGAGTAATGGCTACGATTACTAGTGACTAATGGTCGCAGATTACTCGCTCTTCGCTTTCTTTGTTACAAAACTCTCTCCACTCCATACGGATGATAAAAGAGGATTCTGGTTCTGTCTTGTGCTGCGCGAAGAAATCTCCGGTCCAGAACTTTACGTGCAAAGAGTTTTGGGCGAGTAGGCCTCCGAAACTCCGTCCGTTCGCGTACCTGCACGGGTAGACGGGCAATCAAGTTTTTGGGGAGCGCATTGGCGCGACTGCTCAATCGTGAAGAACGCCATCTACTTCGGTGGTGAATCGTCGCGAGATCGCACGGCGAACATCTTCTCGCATCACGCCCGCCCCGCATCACGCCGATCGACTACATCGAATAGACCATCATGTCGACTGATGGTAACGGCGCCTCCGGTGTCACCGACACTGGCCCCGCCCGAGGGTATAACATGAACACTTCTCTGGTATATTTGTTTCTGTATATTATGAATTTGATAATAGGTGTTGCTGTTAGCTTGTTCATAAGCAAATATGAATACATCATTGTTGAATCACTCATGCTTTTGTATGTCATGTTTTATATGCTGAATTTCTGGATTAAAATATGCCGAAAATTGACTAAATATTCATCAATCCAAAAATTTGATAGATCTTTTCGTAGTTGGCTTTTTTGCGCCGCTTAAGCCGCACCCTCCGCTTGATGGTTCAAATTTTAAGAGATGGCGTGTCGTGCGATCCCGTGGTTTATCGCCATGGAATGTTTTCATGTTGCACAAGGCAAGCCCGCCGAGCCTCTATCTCACGAGGATGAACGCAAGTTCAATGTAGCGGATAACTTGTTTCGAGGTGCACTTATTAACATACCGCGATAACATTGTGGATGTGTACATGCATTTGCCTACGCAAAGAGATGTGGAATGCACTTGAGGTCAAGTTCGGAGTTTCGATGCCGGCAAAGTGAGTTGTATGTCATGGAGCGCTTCTATGACTACAAGATGGTCGATGACCGCTCGTAGTAGAACAAGCTCATGAGATTCAGGCGCGACAAAGGAGCTTGAGAACAATAAGTGCGAGTTACCGACAAGTTTGTGGTGGCGGTATTATCGCCAAGTTACCACCTTCTTGGTCGGATTTTGCTACCTCTCTAAAACACAAGAGGCAGGAGTTCGGTGTTACCGATCTCATTGGCTCTCTTGGTGTTGAAGAGAAGGCGAGGCAAAAGATACTCGTGGCAAGAAAGTTCTTGCCGAGGAGGTTCTAGTGCCAATTTGGTGCGTAAAAGAACCCTCGGGCTTTCCACAATAAGAAGAAAAATAAGCCTATGGCAAGCCCAAGGCTACTATCGAGTTTAAGAAGAAAAGCAAAGGAAAGGGCGGCTGCTTTGTGTGCGGTGATTTCGCCATTGGGCTAAGGATTGTCCGCACCGCAAGGATAAGCAAAAGAAGTCCGCCAACATGGTTATTAGTGATGCCGAGGAACATCGGGTACGGTAATTATTTACCTACGCTTCTTTCTCGCTTGTCAATCACCCGAGTGGTGGGTTGACATCGGTGCTAATATTCATGTGTGTGCCGATATTTCCTTGTTTTCATCTTATCAGTCCGTTGAGGTTCCTCCTTGTTGATGGGAAACGGATCGCATGCAGCTGTTCATGGTGTTGGTACGGTCGATCCAAGTTTACTTCGGAAAGACCGTCGCACCAAGAATGTGCAGCATGTCCTCCATAAAGAAGAATCTCGTCGGCGGATCTCTATTGTGTAGAGATGGCTTTAGGCTTGCATTTGAGTCCAATAAATGTGTCGTGTCTAAGTATGGAACATTTGTTGGTAAAGGTTTTGAGAGCGGAGGCTTATTCCACTTTTCTTTGATGGATTTCTATAATAAATTTGTGAACCATGTGTGCAACGATGATGATGAATCTAATGTTTGGCATTCACGACTTTGTCATGTTAATTTTGGGTGTATGACGCGCTTAGCTAATATGAGTTTAATCCCGAAATTCACTTTGGTCAAAGGTTCTAAGTGCCATGCGTGTGTTCAATCGAAACAACCTCGCAAGCCTCACAAGGCAGCGAAAGAGGCGAGAAATTTGGCACCGTTAGAACTCATTCATTCCGATTTGTGCGAGATGAATGGCGTGTTGACTAAAGGTGGGAAGAAATATTTCATGACGCTTATAGATGATTGCACTAGATTTTGCTATGTGTACTTATTGAAAACAAAAGATGAAGCGTTAAATTACTTTAAGATCTATAAAGCTGAGGTAGAAAACTAACTTGAGAGAAAAATCAAGCGGGTAAGGTCTGATCGTGGGGGAGAGTATTTTTCGAATGAGTTTATTTTATTCTGCGAGGAACATGGAATTATTCATGAGAGGACGCCTCCCTATTCTCCCGAATCAAACGGGGTTGCCGAAAGAAAGAACCGCACTCTAACTGATTTAGTTAACGCTATGTTAGACACTGCGGGACTTTCTAAGGAATGGTGGGGTGAGGCTATATTGACCGCATGTCATGTCCTGAATAGAGTTCCTACAAAGAATAAAGAAGTAACACCATTCGAGGAATGGGAAAAGAAGAAATTATCTCTATCATACTTGCGCACCTGGGGATGTTTGGCCAAAGTTAACGTGCCAATTGTCAAGAAGCGCAAACTTGGACCAAAAACCGTAGATTGTGTATTTCTTGGTTATGCTATGCACAGCGTGGGTTATAGGTTCTTAATTATAAAAACTGGAGTACCTAACATGCGTGTTGGTACAATTATAGAGTCCAGAGACGCCACATTTTTTGAGAATGAATTTCCTATGAAATGTGATGTACCTAGCTCATCTAGTCAAGAACCTATAATTTCCCTTGATTCTTTTGTGCCGATAGAACATGATGAAGAAACACCTATGGAAAATCCTGAGGAGGATAACAATGAGGTTACTCGAAAGAGTAAGAGACAGAGGATTGCAAAGTCCTTTGGTGATGATTTCATTGTATACCTCGTGGATGACACTCCAAGAACCATGGAAGAGGCATATTCTTCTCCTGACGCTGACTATTGGAAGGAAGCAGTATGGAGTGAGATGGACTCTATTATGTCTAATGGAACTTGGGAGGTCGTTGACCGTCCTTATGGGTGTAAACTCAGAGGATGTAAATGGATTTTCAAGAAACAACTTAGGCCTGATGGTACAATTGAAAAGTACAAGGCAAGGCTTGTGGCCAAGGGTTATACCGTAAAGAAGGCGAGGACTTCTTTGATACTTATTCACTGTTGTCCGATTGACCACAATTCGAGTACTACTTGCCCCTGCCTCTCATGGTCCGCTCATTCATCAAATGGACGTTAAGATAGCTTTCCTAAATGGAGAGTTGGAGGAGGAGATTTATATGGATCAGCCAGACGGGTTTGTGGTAGAAGGTCAAGAAGGAAAGGTGTGCAAGTTGTTAAAGTCTTTGTATGGCCTAAAGCAAGCACCTAGCAAAGTGGCATGAGAAGTTCGACAGAACTTTGACATCTACTGGCTTTGTTGTGAATGAAGCCGATAGATGTGTGTACTATCGCTATGGTGGGGGAGAATGAGTGATCTTGTGCTTGTATGTTGATGACATACTGATTTTTGGGACCAACCTTAATGTGGTTGAGGAGGTCAAAGACTTTCTGTCCAAGAGTTTTGAGATGAAAGATTTGGGAGTGGCTGATGTGATTCTTAACATTAAGCTACTGAGAGGAGGTGATGGTGGGGTTACACTTGTGCAATCTCACTATGTAGAGAAGGTCTTGAGTCGCTTTGGTTATAGTGACTGCAAGCTCGCTTCTACTCCTTATGATCCTAGTGTGTTATTGAGGAAAACCAAGAATAACAAGAGATCAATTAAGATACTCCCGCATCATTGGCTCATTGATGTATTTAGCTAGTGCTACGAGACCGACATCTCGCTTGTCGTGAGCAAGCTAAGCCGATTTGTTTCAAACCGGAGATGATCATTGGCGTGCTCTTGAGAGAGTAATGCGCTATCTAAAAGCAACCGTGAGCTATGGTATTCACTATGCCGGGTACCCAAAGGTACCGGAGGGCTACAGATGATTCAAACCGGATCTCGATGTCGATGAGATAAAAGCCACGAGTGGATATGTGTTCACACTTGGAGGTGGTCTTTGTTTCTCGAAGTCTTGCAAGCGCACCATCTTAACGAGGTCAACCATGGAAGCGTAACTCACAAGATTAGACACCGCAATCGTTGAGGCCGAGTGGCTTCGCGAACTCCTTATGGATTTGCCGGTAGTTGAAAAACCGATACCGCTATCTCGATGAACCGTGATAATCGATCAGAATTATCAAGGTGAATAGTTCTAAGGACAACATGAAGTCATCTAGGCATGTTAAAAGGCGGTTGAAGTCCGCCGTAAAGCTGAAAAACTCGGAGTGATAGCATCGACTATGTCCGCATACTAAAAATCGCCGACCAATTTACAAAGGGTCTATCACGTAATGTGATAGATAGTGCATCGAGTGAGATGGGGCCGAGACCCACATGAGTCATACCACGTTGGTAACTTTGTTCTACGTGATCGGAGATCCCGTGAAGTAGAATGGTGAAACAAGTCGTTAATTGATCGGGAGGAGAGACCTTTACAGGCCCATTTCTTCAATGATGCGCTTCTCTCCTATTCTCGTATGGCAGGTTGGTTTTTACCTCAATGTGATCCGAGTGGCTTATTTAGAGCAAAGATGTCGGCCTACAGGACATCTTAGAAGGAACACACCTATATGAGTTCGATCACTGGTCACATCTATGAGATTTGGGTGATCTCTAGATACTCATGAATAGGCTTGGAGTATGACTTATACGCTCCAACTAGAGAGAATGCTTTTGGTAGCCTAGTACTAGTAAAGGAACTGGTAAAGCTTGTTCGCACAAAACCACAATTCAAGGCATAGTCCATTGTTCATTGTGGATGAGTGTAACTCCTTTCCTAGGTGGATGTTCAACTTAACGGTCTCCATCAAACACTGGTATATCAAACAACAAATAGAATCGAGAACATTTCTCGTGTGCCTTGAAATTTGGTGGGGATTGTTGGATTAATTGGGCTTGGTCCATTTAATTTAGCAATTAATCAAATGAAATTCCTAGGCCCATATGGAAAACCGCTTAGTCCCATATGGAGAGTTGAATGGGAGTTACACCACTTTAAAAGGTGGAACGTGGTAACCCCCTTGTGGAATTGGAAAGAGCCAACACGCGCGCGCGCGCCGCCGCCGCTCGCCTCGCCTCGCCGCCGCCACGCCCGCGCCGCGCCGTGCCGTGCGGTGCGTGCGCGCGTGCGCAGCGCGTGCGCGAGCAAAGCAGCGTGTCGGTGCGCGCTGCGTTTTCTTTATCTATTCGAAAATCGTAACGCACCGACTCGCCGGGCGAGAACGGTTCGATTACTAGTGAATTATGGCTGCGATTACTTTCGAGTAATGGCTACGATTACTAGTGACTAATGGCTGCGATTATTCGCTCTTCGTTTTTGCTGTTACAAAATCTCTCCACTCCATACGGGATGATAAAAGAGGATTCTCGTTCGTCTTGTGCCGCGCGAAGAAATCTCCGGTCCGTAACTTTACGCAAAGAGTTTTGGCGCAGTAGGCTCAAACTCCGTCCGCTCGCGCACCGCACGGGTAGACGGGCAATCAAGTTTTGGGAGCGCATTGGCGCGATCGCTCAATCTGTGAAGAACGCCATCTACTTCACGTGGTGAATCGTCGCGAGATCGCACGCGAACATCTTCTCGCATCACGCCTCGCCCCGCATCACGCCGATCGACTACATCGAATAGACCATCATGTCGATCGATGGTAACGGCGCCTCCGTGTCACCGACATCGCCCCGCCGAGGGTATAACATGAACACTTCTCGTATATTTGTTTTCAGATATTATGAATTTGATAATAGGTGTTGCTGTTAGCTTGTTCATAAGCAAATATGAATACATCATTGTTGAATCACTCATGCTTTTGTATGTCATGTTTTATATGCTGAATTTCTGGATTAAAATATGCCAAAATTGACTAAATATTCATCAGTGCCTCGAGATTGGTGATATGCTAATTGCGTGGGGTGATAATTCGATGGCAGAATCAAAACTCCAAGCAATGGCAATTGCATTGTCTCGTATGGAGATCGTACGGTGAACAATCACAATTGTGAACTGATCTACGTCCCTACGATGATCAAGCAGTTGTGCTGAGCCCTTTTGCGTTACAGCAAGGAACGGCAGGAACTTCCATTATGTAGTATGATCTCGTTATGATCCACACGGTAGCTTATTAGATTCGCATCTCGCAGTGCAATGCATCCGCTATTGAGTGGTTTAAAATGAATCAACGAGATAAGAGGCTTCGCGTTTGAAATTGCTCCATACAAAAGTTCTTCAGTTTGACTCTTTAGTCGTATTAGTCTGAGATAAGAAAATAAGGAAATTCTTTGGTCGCCAACGGTTAATTTTAGATAAACGATCGGTCCGACTCAGCGGTTATTTAAGGCTTCGTACGTACTTCGCGATTGCCGGTACCGCAAAACCGAAATAGGGACACGATATGCACCATAACCTGATGCAGTGTCAATTCAAACGTCGAAACTGTTGAAGAACCCTCACGCGACTCACCCGAGCAATTCTCGCTTAGTACAAGAACGAATCAATCACAGAAGACAACAAATTAATAGATTGAACACAAGAGGTAGAGAGAACTCCTGATCTTTATTTATTGCTTCAATTCATTGGGTGTACAAATCTGCCATATGGCTCCCTATTTATAGAACATGGTGAGGTGCCCACCATGGGCCTGGGCTCCTAGCCTGGGCCCAGGTTTCCTAATACTTCCCCTTGGGCACTCACCCGACATACTCATGCCTCATTAAAACTCCATAAAAACCCTGTGGAAAAATTTGGAGAAAGAGTACATGATGCATGTTATGCTGCGATGCACGAATTGCCTCATTAAAAACCTTGGTCGAGAAACTTCAGGAAAACTCGTCAAGGGAAAAAAGAGTACAATTCATTCAACATCATTCAGTCTTCAGGACTTTTATTCTTTGGGTACTTGATCTTCAGGATCATGATTCACTAGCGGGCTTGAGAGAATTCTCCCTCTGAATTCTGCACTTCTCTAAGTCTCATCATACCAATCCCTCGCATGCACCTTTCAAAGCTAGATGCGGGGAGTGACTTTGTGAATAAATCTGCTAGATTTTCACAAGACTTAGTATGCAGTACTTTGATCTCGTCCATGTTTTGCAATTCATGAGTATAGAAGAACTTGGGGTTGATATGCTTTGTGAGATGACTCTTCACATAGCCCGTTTGTAGTTGTGCAATGCAAGCGGCATTATCTTCATAGATAATTGTGAAGGTTTGCACAATGTTCATCCCACATGACTGCTGGATGTGGTGAACCATTCGCGAGCTGCGCATTCACTTGCGGCTTCATACAACACTATTATTTCTGAGTGGTTCGTCGAGGTAGCTACAAGGCTTTGCTTAGACGATTTTCAGAAAATTGCAGTTCCACCACACAGGAATACATAGCATGTTTATGAATTTGTGGTATGCGGGTCAGACAAATACCCAGCATCTCCATAGCCAATCAAGTTCAGATCTTGATTCTTTCTGTAAAACAATCCAAGGTCCTTACTTCCTTGGAGATATCGGAAGATGTTCTTTATGCCCTGCCAATGCCTTTTGGTGAACTCGACCGCACCTTGCTAACAAGGTTCACGGCAAAAGCAATATCCGGTCTAGTGCAGTTTGCTAAGTACATGAGTGCTCCAACTGCACTCAAGTATGGGAATTCCGGTCCCAGGACTTCCTCTCCCTCTTCCCTAGGTCAGAAATGATCTTTTTCTTGCTGTAAAGATCTTCCGATCATCGGTACTTTTGATGGGAATGTTTTCTCAAAACCAAATCTTTCTAGCACCTTCTGGGTGTATGTCGACTGGTGTACCAAGACTCCTTCAGGGACATGCTCAAACTGCAGGCCTAGGCAAAACTTGGTCTTGCCTAAATCTTTTATTTCAAATTCTGACTCCAAATAGGAGCTTGCTTCTTTTATATTTTCCACTGTCCCGATGATATTCAGATCATCTACGTATACTGAGATTATACAGAATCCATTCTGGGGTCATCGTATAAACACACAAAGACAGTCTTCGTTGTTCGTGTAGCCTTTCTTGCAGAGAAAGTCGCTTAAGCGATTATACCACATTCTGCGAGATTACTTTAGTCCATACATGGACTTTCTAAGCTTCACACTGTACAGATTTCTATTTACTCAGTCTTGGTTCGGGAGAGGTATTCCTTCAGGGACTTTCATATAAATCTCTGAATCCAAGTTACCATAAAGATATGCAGTCACAACATCCATCAGTTTCATTTCTAAATTCAAGTTCACTGCCATTGAGATCAAGTATCTAAAGGTAATTCCACTCATGACTGGGGAGTAGGTTTCTTCATAATCAACTCCAGGACGTTGAGTGAAACCTTGTGCTACCATCCTTGCTTTGTATATCACTACTTCTTTTCTTTCATTCCTCTTTCGAACAAATATCCACTTGTGCCCTACAGGGTGCACATGGGGAGGTGTGCGGCATACGGGCTTAAATACCTCTCTTTTGTTCAGAGATAGCAATTCAGTTGCTATTGCCTTTTTCCAATCTTCCCAATCTGATCTTTTCTTACATTCAGCGAGCGATGCAGGCTCGAGATCAAGATTAATGATTGTGGTAATTTTTTTATGAAGTAGATATCGACATCGATGCTTGTCCTGCTCAGGACTCTCCGTGTGCACATAATTTATAGCTATTTCTTCATGAGTTGCTTCTTCGAGCTTCACCTTGCGACGCTTCCTTGAATTGCGGTGGCAAGTCTTTATTTTTAAAGACGGATGTGTGCGCACACATCCGTGCCGATGGGGATATTTAGATCCGGTATGTCCTTTTCAACAGGTGTCATACTTGTGCCAGGTCTCAACTGGCTCCCCTTCTCGTTCTAGGGGACTTCAGTGATCGACTGTGATAAGTCCTTCTTATCCTTTTTCGCCGGACGTCCCCGGTTACTTGGGATTCGAGGAGCCGAAGTTCTCGTCCTTTTATTCTGAGGCCTCTGGACGAGATTAGGGATACCTTCAATTTTCTTTGGTATTTCAACCCTCTTCGGTGCATTGCTTGTAGGCACATGCGACTTAGTCACGCTCTTCAAATAACTAAAGTGATCGGACAGTTGGTTTGCTAATGCTTGCAAGTCGATGATCTTCTGGACCTCTCTTTAAGTTTCACTAGTGCGCGGGTAGTAGCCGGCGGCGGCGTAGATGGACGGGAGCGGCGGCGGCACGGGGGGCGGGCGGCGGCGGCAGCGCGAGCGAAAGTGCCGACAGCGCGAGGAGCCGCGCGGCGGCCAGTGCGGCTGCAGCCGGCGGCAGGTACGGGCGGCGCGCGGCGGCAAGGGCGCGTGGCGGCCGACCGGGCGGCGCAGCGTGGGGTGCGGCGAGCTGTGGCCGGGTGTGGTCCGGCAGCATGGCCAGACGGCGCACAGCGGCACGGCGCCAGCTTGTGGGCGGTGTGGGCCGGATGCCAGGTGTGGCAGCGCTACCCCGGGCGGCTAATGGCGCGTACGGGCGGTGGCCATGGGTGGTGCGGCTGCGGCATGCGGGCCGGCGGCCGACCAAGGCGGTGGCCCTGTGACAACCTCGAGCTGCGTTGACTTCGACCGGCTGCTGGCCGGCGTCACGCATGCGGGCGTGGCGGCGGTATACCTCATGCGGGAGGCGGCGGTTGGCCTGCAGTCGACACCCCTTTTTTTGTGCAGAGGCCGTGCAAAAACCCGAACAGAGAATGAACCATGAAAAAAATTTCGTTTTTCTAATCTACAGTGCAATCAACATCTACCCCATGTTTCAATCTACCGATCGACATTGTGCCGGCGACTTCAGGTCTGCTCGCGGTAGATTAGGGCGGATTTGCACTGTAGAGATTCAATCTAGAACGCGAAAGAAATTGCAGATTCAAAGCGAACTAGAAAATAATCTAGTAAGTGCTTCGATGATTACCTTTGTTCACCGGAGCGGAGTCGTACTGATAACGTGTTGAGGAACCCCGCTGGCGACTAGTCCGAGCAATTCCTCTGCTTAGAACAAGAATGAATCAATCACAGAAAACGACAAAGTAATAGATTGAACACAGAAAGGTAGAGAGAACTCCTGATCTTTCTTTATTGCTTCAATTCATTGGGTGTACAAATCTGCCATATGGCTCCCTATTTATAGAACATGGTGAGGTACCCACCATAGGCCTAGGCTCTGAACCGCCTGTGTTTCCTAATAGAAACCAAAGTGACAACAATTTTTAGCTTTGGTACAATCACCGTATACATGATGCAGGGTAGAGCTCGCCACTTGTGTTCATCTAACTAAACAGATACCATCAAAAGTAAAAAAAAACAACAATATTCTTGTGCCAAAACCGGTGCATCCAAGAAGGTGAGAGCCGGGATAGAAATCACTACCAGTGAAAAATCCGGCCAGTAAGCGGTAATGGTTATCGATCGGTTATCGAAAAAACCAAATAAAATTCAAGTATCAAAATTTGAATTTGGGCTGTTTTAAAACCGATAACCAGAACCGAAAAAATCTAGAAAAACTGCTTAAAAAAGCAAAAAAAAGGCAGAGAAAACCCAGCACAAAATGTTGGTACTAGCATATTTATACATTATTTTATACAATAGGTAATCTAGCAAAACAAATCTAAACTAACCTAAAAAAATGCATTATGCAGTCATAAATTTAAATTTACATTTCAAAAATTTCAACCAGTTTTTTCCTCCCGGTATCCACCGGGATTTCCGGTAACCGCCGGTTTGTTATCCCTAGGTGAAAGAGTCACCACGAAATAATCTGGTTACATTCACTGAATTAGAATTATTTGCACAGACTTAATCAGTTTGGTCGACTTCCATGGCTTCAACAGAGTCCATGATAATTTCTATTAACTTTCATCTCCTTTCTTTCGCCAAACTAATGCAGTCCTGCAGAAATTATAGGTCATTAGCTCTTCTGGAACATCCTTTCCAAACCATCTTTAGTCCACGACCACAAGATATTACAATTCGCAGGATCAAACACAATTAATAACAATTAGCTAAAATATTCATCATAAAGGAATACTTATACATGTGGTGAAATGATAAAAGCATAACAAAAGGAGCCTACTCTCAAGAGTACCCAATCAAATGTTATCCCAACATGAAAACGCCTTAATTTCTCCCTCGCAAAACAACCCTTTAATTTCTAATTTCCATTATCTTAGCTGCCTTTTGACCTCAATCAAACACTATATACGGATAACATCTTTTTTATCGAATACATGAAGTTTGTCCCTGCAAATGACACATTGCTGCAATACCTAAAAAGCACCACATTTACCAAAAGACGCAAAAAATCTCCCTTGCATAATCCACGGAATATTTTACTATTTTAGTAGGCACATATTGACAAACAGACCTTAATAATTGCCATGGATGTCACTCCACCTCCAGGTTTTTGTATTGACACTAGGCGATCTGAAGAATCTAGAACAACAGTCACGGAGGTGCCTGTTATTGATTCTTCTTCTGCAGTTGGGTCCGCTAGGACATTATCTTTGTGAAGTGCACACGTAAGGGAAAATGGAATGTCGCTAAGAGTAAGCTTCCTCTTCTCTGTTTACTTTACCAATCCATATTTGGTTTCACCTTCATTGCCTCCAAAAGTAAGTATTCAGATACTAGAGGAATTTCCACTGCGAATACAACGTAGCATTAGTAGCGAAAAATAATCACATCACCGACAGCAGTTACCATGAGCATAGAGGAGATGTATAGAAGCAAAACTTATTTAAAGAATAACAAAGGAGATGATTAATGAGCATAGCAGAGTTAGAGGACATGGCCAGTAAAGAAAGTACTATTGCCTCCTCAACGTTTCATGTAGAAAGTACTATTGCCTCCTCAACGTTTCATGTCAAATATAACCCACCTTACCCAAGTGAATGTTTTGAACAAATAAACTTAACCATAACCATAAGTTCTCTAGCAAAAAGTAAACACAAAAAAATTCTGAACTGTCGTACTCTCTTGGACACAGTTCAAGAGTGGTGCATGCCCTCCAAACAATTGTAAAAACCCACCTGGAAAAAACAAAATAACTTTTTTTACTAGGGTGTTTTCACGCCTTGCATGGCTGGGGATCAAACCCAGGACCACATGCTGATGCACCCCGATCCCGGGCTGCGTCACCCTCGCCAGAGTCGTCACTGAGCAGCGCCACGCCGCCTCGATCGGCCCTAGCTGCGTCTCGCTCGCTAGAGTCACCGCCGGGCCGCCCCATCCCGCTCCGCCTTGACCGCATGGCGCAGCCACGCCGCACTAATCTGCTCACCCCTTCAAGATCGTGCCATGGAAGCGGCTCGGGCTCGCGAGTGCGAAGGCGGAGAGAAGGCTGGAGGAGCACTTGTGATCTTCACCGGAGGGAAGGAGATCGGGGAGAAGCAGTTGCTATGTCGAGGGCTTGAGGGAAGCAGAGATCTGGAGACCTCGTCTGCGGGGCTGCCGCCTAAACCCAGCGGGCTATGCGGTTCAGCTGACGAACGCCCACTTGGAGTTAGCAGTCCAAGTTTGCGAACAAGCCCGCACCACTTGCATCCCTAGACATTGCAAAATAAGTTACTAATCCACACCCAGCTCCAGCTCGCCCAGAACAGCAACAGCGTTGACGCCGACTTTGATGAGGGGGTGGCCCGATCTTCCGATGAGAAGGATAAATTCGATTTGATATGACGTTGACGAAAAGGCTACTTGACCGAGACGACCAAGTCCGTCCTGCAATCGCTACACCACACTCTAGTCGCTATCAACCGTGCCAAGAACGCGGTTGACCTGAACACGAGGTTCAATTCCTGCAAGCAATCGAAGAACAAGCAAGAACAAGTGAAAGAGCAATCTTATTGCAAATATAACTGAGAAACACAAAGGGGTTGAGGCTTGCAATCGCAGTTGTTGGTCTAGTCGACACAAGAACACACGACGAAGTTTCACGGTGGAAAACTAATCTAAATAAGCCTGAGTTACATGGCCAAATGAGCCTCTATTTATAGGGACACGTAGGTCCTTCCATATGGAAAGTTTTCAACACATGAAAAGTATTCAAATCATAGCTAATTCTATCTCTGTTTCCAAAACCGAAGATTGTTTTGTTGATTGCGTCGCGCACAAAAGGAATTTTTGGATGAGGTCAGATCCGTTGGAAAAAGGACGGAATAAGCTTTCCATGCTGTACTCACACATTCCAATTGGACTCTTGATGCGAAATCTATGAGCATTTAAAGTGGGACCTGTCAGGCTGAGTCAGCGTCGCCTTGTTTTGATGATTCCAATGCGCACAGAACGAATTTAGAGGTGGGGCCAAATCCATTGGAAAGTGGACGAGCTCTTCTTTCTTTGCTGTACTTGCACACCTCAAACGGAGTTTTTATGCAAAAGTTATACACATTTGAAGTCCGACCTATCAGGCTGACTCCGAATTGATCCGGAGGCCGAATTGAATTCTAAAATGTGTCCCACTTGAACTCTTACTTGAATTGATCCAAAAGTAACGTGGTGACCTTGAGCAAGAGTTGGGGAAGGTGTTGACTTGGTCTTGATATATTGGTCGGCTTCCCTTTTGGTGGACCCCAACCACGAGCGCATAGCGTTGATGCAATCCTCCTTATACAGCTAGACAAAAATACATTTTCATCTTTAGATAGCATCATATTATCAATTAAAATAAATTGAAACCGAAGAAACGAATTCACCATTTGTTTATTCTTAGGAGCTTTGGTTGTATGAGTATGTGGTATGGTCACATTAGACTTGATGTCAGAGAACATCTCAACCAAGCACCCGTGGTTCATGCAATGCTCGAAGCACCGTCGGAAACTGTTCCTCAAAAGCTTCGCGACGTTGTCACCACAAGATGCTCGTCGCACACATGCTCGAGCTCACATGTCATGGAGCACCATCACCACCGCCATCGCACTCGTCATCATTGACTTCCGCGACGCCGAGTCGTGCCATAACAAAGTAATGGGCCACCGTACGTCGCCGGTCATTGGAGATCGTCGCCGGCGACGTCAACCCAGTCATCATGTTCACCTCGTCGCCTAAAAGGAGTCAACAAGGACTAGGGTTTGTTTTGGGTCACTTATAGTCATCCGTCTAACACAAGCCAAAAGCCTAAAACAGCCCAAAACAAGTTTGCCTTTCATTCACAAGTTGCCCGACTTGTCTCTCCTAGTCGACGACTAGTCAATCCAAGTCGACAAGTCGACAGCAAGTCGCTCAACTTGCTCAGCTAGTCGAATTGGTGGCTCCAATGAAGCGCCGGCCGATCGGATAGTGCCATGGGCAACCAACACAGGCATCAAGTGTCACCCTTCCCACCATGGAGCGCATGGTGGGTAGAATGCGCGATGTCGCTAACCCTACATGGCACTTGTCGTGTTCTCGCACCACCAAGGCACGGTGTTGGTTGGCGACATGGAGAAGACGACCACGAAACCATGATGATCTTCGTGAATGTATCAATGGCATCGCCAAGGGTAGCACTACTAGGAGCAACCATGACCGATGGCGGCGGTAGAGAAGTAGCACCGTAGTGGAGCCGATGATGTTAGCATTGCGGCCGCACCAATGACACTACCTGCTTCAAGGTGGCGGTGGCATTGACAAAGACAACTTGGCGCCGCTTTTCCTTTGCCATTAGTTCTACGTTAATCTCCATCGTAAACCTCATGCAGTCTTGGATTCCTGAGCGGAGCTCAGCATAGAGGCTCCTCATGGCCTTGAGTTCTTGACATTGGAAGCCATGGTGAGTGGCTCTAACACCAAATGTTGTGGGCATTAATTGGTTAAGGGTCAGAGGACCGAAGGTAGGGCCCTCACGGCCGTCACCCTTGATCGGTCGACCATGCCACCTGCCAAGGTTTTAAGGCCTAGTTGGAGAAGAGGGAGAACCTAAGGAACTTTTCTTATTTGTTTGCTTGCCTCATAAGAGATACAATCCTATCCTTATATAGATTGGATGACTTAACTTACCCCCTAAGAAACATATCTCTAATATTAAGGAAATAGATTATCCTAACAAGCCAATCTAATCTTACCTTAACTAATTGGCTTAAGGCCTAAACAATGCAACTAATCATATCTATTGAATGGAGGATCCCCTTGGGCCCATTCTTTCAGCCGGCTGCTCCTTCCTTGGTGCAACACCTAGGCTTTAATTTGCTGCTGTGCACGCACATGATGTGGCTCCGGGATGTGATCAGCTAACGCACTTACGCTCTGACTGGCCGCAACCTTATGCATGCTAGCCCCTTGCTGCTGAATCCCCTTGCTACTGTATTGTGCCCATAACATACCCAGATTTTCAATTCTAAATGAACACATTGAAATATGTTAGGACCATAAAAGGATATGCTTGTAGTCCTTGAACTTTTAGGGTTAGTTCTTTTTAAAGCATTGAGTTTTCAAATGATTAGCATGGCCCTAATACCAATAAACTACCCATGGCTGAGAAAATCAACTTAAGAAATTAATTGATTTCATTTGAAAGTTTCACGCAAAAAATACACTGAACCCCTAAGTTCAAGGACAAAAAAGATACTTATTCCAAACATAAAATAAAACCACCACAGCATTCTACCTGAACAAAATAAGTTAGACATTCTGTATATAGTTTTTCTGCATTGAGTCTTACCGCTTTATTCCTTTTCTTGCGCATCAATCTCATGTTTGGTCAAGGGTTAAAGGAATCTAGAGGAGTCTAGCTATAATATTTCCAGTCCAAACAAAACAAAAGTAATTTTAATTTAGATCCTGTACATAGTTCAGGCACAAGTCCCAGGTACAACTGTTAAGGGCTCCTGCTAACTTATTCCAAACCTAGAAAGTTCAGATGTTTATTTGTAATTAGCAATTTGTTTGTTCGGTGATTCTTAGCTGATGTTGACAACAGATGCAGAAAGTAAATATATGAATTCCTTCAACTCCTGTGGGCGTAGCAATTGTAGTATATGTTAAAATCAGTCTCTACAAATTTTCTACAGATCAAATGGAGCAAAAACATACCATGGATCAGGCCATGTTGCAGCCTGCACCCTAACTCCGATGAGTCTCTCATTTCTTCACTGTGCATTCTAGGGGAGTATAATCTCCATTCCCTTCAAAAGAACTTTATGGCCTAAGAAGTTAGAAAATTGGTATATAGTTGTGCGCTTGAGGCCATATAGCCATACATATGCATCCACTTCCTGGCAGTAAAACATCATAATTAAGTCAATCATGACTTGTGGTCTTGCTCAAGCTTCACTTGGGCTCTAATAGATCAATAGAAAATCAACAATAACACACGAAAATTAACACTATTGTATTTTTTTAAGGTTCTCATCATACATAATTTCAAAAGGTGCTATAAACTTTGGAACTTTTTTTTTCTCAAACAACGCAGGAGAACTGCGTGTCATTTCATTAAGAAGAAGATAAAAATACAAAGAGGGTCAAGAGTCCACTCCTAGAACAGGAGAGAGAGGCTCCCGGACACCCAACACACCCACATCACAAGAAAAACCGAGAACACTAAGAGATTAGCGACTGAAGGAGCAGCTCTTGAAGAGCAGAGGCTCCAGCCATACACCATAAAGAACCTTCAATCGCTACTGCCTGTAAGACCTCTTGGACACTAGGAGAAGCTCCTTCAAACACACATACATTGCGATGCTTCTAGATTTCCCAAGCGACCAGGATAATCAAAGAATTCAGCCCATTTCTCTTCTTTTTATCAAACCCCTTGGTTGCTTGGTTCCACCAGTTAGAGAAACGGGTTACTTCCGGCTGAGGAGCAATAGCTAGAAGTCCCAATCTGTTTAGAATCATTGTCCACACCTGACGCGCAAACACACAACTAACAAGGGTGTGTTGAATAGTTTCTTCTGCTTGGTCGCAAAGAGGGCATGAAGCAGGATGAGGCAAACCCCTTTTGGCTAACTCACACCGTCCAAAGACCGGTTCTTGATTGCCAGCCAAATGAAGAATTTGCATCTAAGAGGTGCCCAGCTTTTCCAAATACGCCTCCAATGGGCAAACTTAATTGTACCCGTGAAAAAGGAGGTATAGGCAGACTTACTGGTGTAGGAACCTGATTCGGTTAAGCGCAACCGATGTTGATCGAGGTGTCATGTCGCAGCACCAAGCCATCCACCGCCTCCCACAATTGTAAATATTCAACAAGCACTTGAACCGCCGTGAGCACCCTTATATCGCCCACCCATCTTTCGTTGGTTAGAGCTTGTGCCACGCTTCTTGCTTCAAGGTTCTCTTTGGGATGAGCTTGAACAAATTAGGAGCCCATTCAGCTGCTGTCTTGCCTTGCAACCAACGGTCGACTGAATTTAATTGTTTCACCATTACCCACAAAAGAGTCAACCGCGATATCAAACAGAGCTTTAGCATTAAGAGGCACTTTAATAGGCAGGCCAGCCAAGGGCGAGAGGCATCAGTATTTTCCAACCAAAGCCAACGAATGCGCAAGGCCCATCCTAGCCGCTCAAAATTATGGATACCTGTGCCACCAAACCGAATTGGTCGAATGTTTTCCCAAGAGACAAGACACCGCCACCATTGGCAATCTCTGCCTTTCCATAAGAAACCTCTTCTTTTCTTGTCAATATCCTTTATAACCCAATTAGGAAGATCCAAAGCAATCATAAGGTAGATAGGAATGGAGGTTAAAACCACTCGAACCATAATGAGACGACCAGCCCGATTCATGAGTGAAGCTTTCCATCCCGGCAGAAGGTCTGCCACTTTATCAACTAGTGGTAACAGATCTGTTTTTGCAAGCTTACGAATGGAGAGGGGGAGGCCCAGATAAGAGCAAGGAAAATCCTTGATCACATAGGGCAATAGATCTGAAATAGTGTTCAACTCCTCAGCCCCACATTGAATTGGAGTTACAGAACTCTTGGTCATATTGGTCCGGAGCCCAGTGGCATGGCCAAAAATGTCGAGGAGCTGATTGACCACTGAGAGATCCATCCTTGTAAGGCGAAGGAACAGCACCACGTCATCAGCATAGAAGGAGAGTCGGTGTTTTGCTTGTTGGACAGCAATGGGCTGCAGGAAACTTTCTCTAGTTGCATGATTTACTAATGAGTTCAGAACTTCCATTACCAAGATAAAAAGCATAGGGGAAAGAGGATCCCCTTGCCGAAGCCCACGCTGATGAAAAATACTTTCTCCTGGCTCGCCATTGAGCAGAATCTGAGTAGAAGAAGTGGACAGCAGCAGGCTAACAAGATTGCACCACATACGACCAAAACCGAGATGTTGCAAGATCTCAAGTAAGAAGGACCAGGAAACGGAGTCAAAAGCCTTTGAAATATCTAACTTTAAAGAATATGGGGTTCTTTTCTGCTATGCAAAGCCCTGGCCAGCTGCTGTACCAAAAGAAAATTGTCTTGTATGCTCCTTCCTTTCACAAAAGCACTTTGGTTAATGGACACCAAATTTGGCAGGTGAGGGGTCAGCCGATTAGCCAACAATTTAGCTACAAGCTTTGCAAAGCTATGAATGAGACTTATTGGCCTGTAATCCTTGACATGGACAGCATCAATCTTCTTAGGCAGCAAGGTAATGAAAGCTGTGTTGAGGAGTTTAAATTTAAAAACATGTCCTCTTTGTACTGCTAGAAGGGCCCTCATAATATCATTCTTGATAATCCCCCAACAGACCTTATAGAAACGACCAGTGAAACCATCAGGCCCTGGAGCTTTATCCATAGGGAGATCTCTTATAGCTGCCCAAACTTCCTCCTCATAGAAAGCCTCATCCAGAGATGCAAGATCATGGTGTTGAATATCCAGAGCATGAAGGTCTAGGATGAAGTCTCTATGTTCAGCAGTTCCAATCAAATCTTCATAGTAATCAAGGACTGCTCGTTGTTTCCTCTTGAGAAGTAACAATCTGGTCCCCAACCCGAGCTTAGCAATAAGGTTCTTCCTTTTCCGGTAACGAGCTTGTTGATGAAAAAGGAAGTGTTAGCATCACCCTCCCGGAGATAGAGGATACGGGAATGCAGCCTAGCAATAGTATGAGGGAGGCCAAACCAAGGCAAAGCAGCTTTAAGCTTCACGAGTCCTTCCTCACGGTGGAAGAACACGGTGGTCCCTGGCGATTTCGAGGTGGTGTAACACTTCTTTGGCCATGTCCAGCTGTAATCTTATGTTTCCAACCTTGCACTGGCTCCATCTTTGCAACCCCTTGGAAAGCCGCTGGAATTTTAAAAAGATATTTTCAACCGGACAGTTAGTTGTAACTGGAGCATTCCATTTTGGATAATCGCTCTTGAAAGCCAGGGAGCTTGGGCCAAAAACTCTCAAAATGAAATCTCCGCTTACCACGAGTGTTAACTTTCAAACCCAAGATGAGAGGGCAATGATCAGAAACAGTAGACGCTGCACTTTGCAGGAGCGAATCAGGGAAAATGTCTTCCCAAACAGTACAACAGAAGACCCTGTCCAGCCGCACCAGAGTAGGGGAGGACCTCTCATTTGACCAAGTGTATTTTCGACCATGCAAAGGGATCTCTTTAATATCAGTGTCATCCAAGAATCTCCTGAACCTGCCCATCAGCGCTCTGTTCAGATTAGCATTGTTTTTATCAGCCGCTTGATAAATCATATTAAAATCACCAGCTAACAACCACGGACCACTACAAAGACCACGGAAGCCACGCAGATCCTAAAGGAACTGAGTTTTCTTCTCATCCTCTTGGGGACCATAGACTCCCGTGAACCACCAATTATGCCCCTCCTGCTTAGCAAACTGGACGGAGACAAAGAAGGAGTCCACACGGGAAGAAATTGCCCGGCAAGAGTTTCCTTTCCAGGCAACTAGAATGCCACCACGAGTGCCCTCAGCTGGTAAAGCCACAAAATTGTATAAACTTTGGAACTTATAAGCCAACCCGTACAATATTTAGATGATTAACAATCAACAATATCATGGCCAAATCTGACTACAGGCTACACTTCCTTAATAACTCCATGTGTTGATTGTAATACACAAAAAAATTATGGAAAGGGGAGATCAAATCAATAATAGAATTCATACTTCATTGATGACGTAACTGCTAGAAAAGTACTATAGCATATTGATACTTCCAATTGTAGGGTAGTGAAATAGTGGAAGGATATCAAGTCAATCAAAAGTTAAAACAGTGAAAATAAATGAACATGCAATGCGTAAATGCAGCCACCGCTGAAATCAATGCAGCATCAAACAGAGATCCATCGGCATTCAAACAATAGACATCCTGTAAAACTGAAATGTCAAGAAAAGAATGAAACACATCCCTTTTTGCAAACTTATTTAGGATCAGCAACATCTCAACTTATTTTTTACATAAAACAGTGAAAATAAATGAACATACAATGCGTAAATGCAGCCACCGCTGAAATCAATGCAGCATCAAACAGAGATCCATCGGCATTCAAACAATAGACATCCTGTAAAACTGAAATGTCAAGAAAAGAATGAAACACATCCCTTTTTGCAAACTTATTTAGGATCAGCAACATCTCAACTTATTTTTTACATCATTGCGTGTGCACTGTGCAAGTCCACATGAAACATGCACATGCAGTGTCGCAATCTAGTGAAAACAACCTATTTGGTGCTATCATGTGAACCTACCAGAAATGAATTGCAAATTATGATAGAAATTCAGAAAAAAAGTAGAGGTACCACTACAATTATCCACTATCACATGAACTATTAAGTTCTAACTTGATCAGCACAGTAACAGAGAGACAACAATAGTATTTTGTATCTTTTCTCATTTTGTTTACTTTTTACTGTGTTTTGTCTTATATTGTTCGTTGCAATACTACCTTGCCCTTTCTTGTTCCAATGTAGTAACTTTTGGGCACATTTGGTCTAATCTAGGTTTATTACATTGACTGTTGTAACCTTAAGAAATTAGCTTACAACCTCATAAGGAAATGATAAAGCATACGCGTATTTGTAGTCCAGGATGAGTAAACATGCTAAGGGAAAGGATATTCTAAGTATGACGCTCTCTAAGGCCTGGCGCTGTACATAAGATTGTAATCCTTAGGTTCTCACCTAGAATCATGCCAGTTTGGGACTACCATGATCTCCTGAGAAGCACTAGTGTTGACCCAGAGTGAGTGAGCCCTTGGGTGCTTGGATAAGCCTTGCTCATCTTATTTAACTTATCACTATCATGTGAAGCCATTAATGGAAATGCCTGGTCAAGGACACTGTTCCATTCTATGTACACTGAGAAGCCATCAATGATAAAATCAGAGATGTATTACTAGGTATGCTAGCCAAGAAGCTTTTTCACTGATCAAACAGAGCTCCTTCAAATTTAGCATCCCAGAGGTTACCTCGGTATATACCAATACACCATATAAGAAAAGGGATATAGAGTGTTACAGCAAAATAATAAGTAGCAAAACTATGTGATCGAGCAGACCAAATCCACAATAACACCACTTGCTGTTCTATCACTTTCATTCAAAATGATCGAACAATCAACAGAGAATATTAAACAGTGAAAAATGTAAATTAACCCCGTGATATTTCAATTCACAGAAAAAAATCCATGAAAAATAATTCTTTAACTAGCTATCCTATACGAAGGATATATCAAACTTCCCTTACTTGGCTAGCTTAAAACAGAATCGAGGGAAGATAATTCAAATTGCGTTCATTTATGTTTCGCATGACTACTTTGCCGATTAAAAAGAATGTCTCGACCAAAATAATCCTCCCCACAATATAAAGCCCAACTACATCATAGGTAACTATCATGATTTGCTGGGGGGGGGGGGGAAATCAATTAAATTCAATCCTACCGAACACAATTATCCATCCATCCATTCAGTCAGAGGTGAAGATACGCAGAAATGGGGCAACAGCAAGACACAACAGAAACCTCATGAGGACATCCTCCACAGCCTTGGAGATGACAGGCGCTGCCTCTGCCGGCCGTCCTGGCCTCACGAGCGGGAAGCAGGTAGACGGCATGTGGAATTCCACAGCTGCAGAACACCACACCAGAACACAAACAAAGATAAGTTAGCCACATTACACAAAGCAAATGCACCAACAGCAGCTATAGGGAGAGCAACGGCACATGAACCGACCGATCCTTCGTCGGGGGACTCCGCAGGGGGCGACATCACCTCGAGCTTGATCGACGCGCGCATGGCCTGCAGCAACAGAGACGGAGGCATTTCGTCAAACAGGTGGAGCGCAACGCCAAATTGGGAATGGAATCATAGAGGGCTGTGGGAGCGGACGGGCGGCGTACAGTGTCGCCGAGGCGGACAGGATTCCTCCTTTCCTTTGTTCTCAGTCAGAAACTGGATGTAACCTTGTTTTCGATGAGTAATGAATGACTCATGCCAGTCCGACAATCCAACTTCTAAGTCAAACAAAACAACATTTCACTTTCATCATTTTGATAATTTCAATCCTATTTTTCAAATCGATTTTGATTGAAGTTTCAAAAATCATGCCAAGTGAGGATGATATGCAAGTTAATGAAATCATGCATTTGGCCTCTCTGACGCTGATTAGACTCATAGGTGCTGATCTCTATCTTTACAGCACAACCCTAACTACAAATGATTTTGGCCTACCGCTGTGGACTTTTGACTGGGCCTTTGAATAGTAACGACAGGAAGTAGAAGCCCGAGTGTTCGTTTCGGCTAGAGGTTCTGGCTGTTATGCTGATTTGATAAACGCTTGGAATCACGCTGAGTGAAAATGATGTGTTGTTTCCTCTAGTTACGGAGGACGTGATATGGGCCACATTTGAATTACTTGAAATGCACAAATGGAAACAGTAGCACATGTCGTGCGTACAAAGTGTCGTACATACTTACGGTCATTACATACGTACGCGTGTTACATACGGAAATCGAAATGGGGTCACGCCACAAGACCCGTGGCAATGGCATCATGTACGTGATCCATATGTACATCACTCGATGAAACATGATCACCATCGGAACTGAGGTCGGTTTGCTCACTAATGTATTCTACGGGTTAGTGGTCCCGCAACCTATGTCTATGATGAACTTATGCAAGGCCATTTTAGCTATGATTATTTTCTTCCGCATCTATGTGGCATAGCTTGGAATATTCTGAAGGATACACCATTTCATCTTTCAAACATTGAACATATGCTCGATGACATTGTGAAGGGATGAATGCTGATAATTGAAGTCTCCTTACGCCCAACCGGTCGGCCGCCACTTCTAAACTTAGCTACGTCGTACCTCCTGTTTTTGTACCACTACTACAGAAAACTGTATCACAGACGGTTCAAAAACGTCATCACAGACGGTTTTCTAAACCATCTGAATTTATGGGTCAGTGAAGATTATCACAGATGGTTTGAAAACCGTCTGTGGAGTAAATATTACAGACGGTTTGTAACTAAAACCCATCTATGATATAGGCTTATCACAGACGGTTTTTAACAAAAAACGGTTTTGGTTACAAACCGTCTATGATATTGATATATCACAGACGGTTTTTTGTTAAAAACCGTCTGTGATAAGCTTATATCACAGATGGATTCTTCTTACAAACCGTCTGCGATGATAGCTATTACAGATGGTTTTTAGTTACAAACTGTCTGTGATATTATTTCATACCTCTAAATCTATTTTTGTTTATTGGCTAGCCATGCCCTCTGAAACAAGCAGATCAACATGTACAACAGACAATTCACATCTCAATTCATTTCACAAACATAAAACATTCAATTCACATCTCAATTCATTTCACAAACATAAAACATCCATTTCGCAAATCAATTAATTGAAATGAAGTAAAATATCCATTAACAAATATACAATTACAAAAGATCTACATTGCATTTGCACTTAGATGGTAACATTGCATTTTTTTATTGCTCTATCATTTCGAATCAAGGTCTCATGAAACGATCAGATTCATAATCATCGAACTTGTCAGTTGCACAAGCAATACTTGGATAGTGCATGATTGCCATTCAAGTATTGCTTGTGCAGCCTGACAAGTCGTTGATTATGGATCTATTTCTTTCGCGAGACCTCGATTCCGGAGTGACAAGAGCAATAAAAAAATCATTGTACGATGTAGAACTCTCCCTTTGGATTTAGGATTTCAGCCACCAAAAAGTACGCACACTCTCCTAGAATTCCTTCAAGGTTGGCATGTTTCAATACATTTTGGGATGGACGAGCTGCCGATAGGAATATCAATGTGCGTATATATATAACTTGATAAATATGAAGTAATTATGGGAGTATTGACAAACCTTAGAATTGGGATTTGTGATCCTCTCGGAATCGAGGAGTAGTCTCATATGGTGGCAAACGTAGAATCCACACGTGTTGCCGGGCTGCTGCTGGTGGCATTGCAAAAAATAGAATGTGTTAATTCAAGAGGCATTACTACCAACTGTTGCATAGCATTAATTAATATATACTAGCGAATACTTTAAAGTTTCGATCATGTGTCGTGGCTTTGGCCCGCGCGAGAGTTTTGCCATTTGAACGTATGTCGTGAACGCCTACGTGATTCAAAAAGTTGACCTTAGTCATTCGGAAGGAAAGAAAGAGTACAATATAGGTATGTATGGAGAAAATGTACTACCTATCGATTACTTTGTCGATAACCGTAGTCGGTTTTATTCTTACTTAGGGAATCAAGATATATTGCCTTGTTCTATTTTGGTGCAATTACTATTAAAATCCAATGAAACTCCCGATTGTTAGTCGCTCATGCTATTGAAAGGATTCATTTCATGTACTCAATCCAAACCTTATATTCCTCGGTTCTACATCAAATCGCAAAACACCTATCGATGTTTCTCCACCGGTGGAATCAAGAAGATGTCTTAGCATTCCATCATTCTTGCGCTCCTCCAAGTGCCATCGCAGCAGCTTTGCCTCCTTTGGATTCGCAAAAATCGCCTCAAACGGGGAATTATAGGAAGATACCATACCACCTTTTAAGAGGCCCTCTTCACCTCTGTTTCCTCGCCATCATCATCTGATTGATTGTTACGTTTGCATCGAGATGCGTTGCACATCGGACAGACATGCATGTTTGCATACTCTTTACGGTAGAGGATACAGTCGTTCGGACATGCATGTATTCTTTCTACTTCTATTCCTAATGGACAAAAAACCTTCTTGACTTTATACATGGTTTTAGGCACCTTATTTTCCTCCGGAAGCATGTCCGCTAAAAGACCTAGCAGCGCCGTGAAACTCTTGTCGGATCAACCGTTGCTTGCCTTCAATTTCAACAGTTCAAGCACAGCTGACAACTTCGTACATTTTGACCTGCAGACGTGAACAAAGGTTTCTCTGAGTCCTCCATCAAGCCTTGGAATTTAATATACTCTCTCTCATCATAGTTCTCTTCTACATCACGAAGTATCTGATCCAGATTGTCATCGTGCAGCCTATCCGAATCCGAACTACAATCATCATCCGGCAGCATATCATTGACTTCACCGGCGATTTCATCCGGCGGTATATCATTGACTTCACCGGTGATGTCATCCGACGACATATTATTGACTTCGCCATGATCGGTCCAACATGTATACCCCTTTTGAAACCCTCTCAATCAAGTACGCCTAATCGCTCTCAATTCTTAAACATCTTTAAATTCTCGCAGTCAGTGCATGGACAATACATATATTTCACCCCCTTATTTAACATATCCTCATCGGCAGCTCTTATAAAAACAGACACGCCATTAATGTACTCTTCACTCACACGGTTTGCGGTATACATCTAGCTTCGGTCCTATATTATGCACATATATAACAACTTAGTATTAAAATTAATTTAATTAATTGTTACTATATATATACCACATGCATGGAGGCTAGCTAAATCTAAATTAGCTAGATCTTCAAAGTATATATATATAACAGTTCACCGAAAATTAATCAGCTAGATCAAACTTATTTTGATATTGCAACCAAAAATAAATTTCATTACTAACCATATCTAGGCAACCAAGAACTCAATGAATCTTCAAAGCTCTCCCACAAATAAGCCTCTTTCCATAAAAAATGGCTCGAAAGCCTTCGCTTCCAAACGCAAAGACCGCTAGATCTGAATCGAAATAAAGATAGATGCGGTCTGAGCGGCGCAATAAATACATAGCAGCATTATCACAGACGATTTTTAACAAAAACCGTCGTGATACTTGACTATCACGCAGCGATTTTTAGTACGATGGTTTTTACTAAAAATCGTCGTGATATCAACCATCACAGACAGCTTTTAATTAAAAACCGTCTGTGATATTCCCGATTATCACAGACGGTTCATTGGTAAAAACCGTATGGTGATGGTTGACTATCATAGACGGTTCGTTGGTAAGAACACAGACAGTCTTCAAAATAAAACCATCTATGATAGCTCGATCGGGACTCGGGAGAGCAACTATCTTTATACGAAGCGTCTATATCATTAATGTTTGGCATACGAACCGTCTATATCATTACTGTTGTGGTTATAGACCAAACAGAGAGAGAGGTGTATAGTAGTGGAGAGTTAGGTGAGCAATGTCCTCAAGGTCTTTCCCAATGGCTCCGTATGATATATGTATATGTGTGTGTGTGTTTCCTCGTAAGGAGTGTCTTTACAATCATAACCTTACAAAGAGCCTCCGACCGAGGGCAACTACGTCCTTGTATATGGTTTATAACCTTCTCAACAGCCTAGCTGGGTTTAGGTAGGGACCACCCCTACAACAGGAGTCTCTCATGGTGAAGGGCTTCAGGCCGGCCATGTTGCCGAGCCCTTTGGCCCTCCGTCCCCCGCACCGTGACGTTGTGTGATTATGGGCGAAGATGATTTGGCGCGTGTAGCTCCTCGTGGCTCCGCGGAGTCGAAGCCGCGGGTCCGCAGCGGAGTTGATGTTGAAGTCGTGCGCTGGGTGGTCGAGTCACAGTTGTGCTGCGGAGGCAGAGACCTCGTCCATAAGGGAGGAGCAGGCAGGCGCGGGAGGTTGGGACGTCGCATGCGCGTGAGCGACCGCATCGGTTCGACTCCCACCGGTTGGACGCGCGTGGTCGGCCGCGACGGTTGGACTTCCGCCGGTTGCGCTTCCCGAGAACGGCTATATATGCGGCCGTAGCGGCGTGACGAAGTATTGCTGGGACGATTTGTCTCAAGAATATGTCTCTTCCGCCACGAGCATGCGCATGTGGTTAGCGCCGCTAGGTGCTCTGTGCATGCTTGTGGATGGAAGAAGGTACATTATTGAGCTAGCAGAAAGATTTGTGCCCCACGCTGAGGAAGAGGCGTCGGGCCTTGTTTCTGAGATATCCTCCGAGCCTAGGGCGTGCTGAGGTGGTACGTCCCGAGGTGATGGTGGCTGGCGCGCGGCGCTCGACGACGATCGCGAGTGCGCGCGCTCGTGGTCGGCCCGCTCGGTCGGTGTGGACTCTTCCGATCGACATGTTGCGCGGCGCTCGCCGCAACCTAGCATGCATGGGAAGGCATGGGACACATTAGGGTGCAAAAACGGTTGTGTTAAGAGTGAAGAGATATAATGTGCAGCAAGTGCCGGGGTTGTCCTGAGCCACCGGAGCGGAAGGGGCGCCTTCTGGCGCGGCATGCCAACCGCGCCGCGTGTCGGCGCTAGAGCCAAGGCGGACCTGTGGTTGCCTCAGAGGGGCGAAGGTCTCATCGAGGGTGGAGCCGAGTCGTTCCGCTGAGGCAAAGGCTTCGCAGAAGGCGTAGCTGGGGTTGTTGTGCGCAGATTCTCGGCATACGCGCAGCGGGGCGCTATTGGTGCATCGATCTCGATCGTAGCCGCACAAACTCGGAGTCGGGGTGCATGGGCGGGGTCGCAGCTTGCCTGTGGGGACGGAGACTTCGTCAATACAGGCGAGGTGCGTAGGTGCAACAAGTTGGGATGTCGCACGTGCATAAGCGGCCGCGCGCCGCGGCTTCGCGCTGCGCTCTCCTGCGCGGCGATCAGCGTAGCTTCGACTTTCGTCGATTGCGCTTCTCCGCGTGGGGGACAGCTATATATATATACCAGAGGGTCAGAGCGCCTTCCGGCGTAAATGAGATGGTCTTGATTTGAAATATGCCTTCTTCAGTTCATGAACATGGAGAAGAATATTGCCATATTGATGAACTGAAGGAGGTCTATTTTCGAGCATAATATTCGATGACCGCCGGCCACAGTGCGCCCGCGGGGGAAGGAGGCCGTTGCACTTCGAGCTGTTGAGCTCTGCTTTGCGCCGGGTACAAGCGCGCCGGTCGCACGATCATCCAGTTGATCGGCGCGTCCTGTGCGCGCTTTGGTGACGATGCTCCTCGTGACTGGCTGGCTTTGCATCGACCGGTGCGGACTCGCTGAATGGTTCGCTCGCGAGCGCCCGAACGGGGCGCTCTGAGAATGCCCGCGCGCGGGTGCTGCCGAGGCCGAAGGTAGACCCAGGGCTGCTTTGCGGAGGCGAAAATATCGTCGAAGGTGGAGCCGGGTTGTTTTGCATAGATTCCCGAGCGGACGCGTGGTGGGGCGCTATTGGCGCGTCGTGCGCTGTCAGGCCCTTTGGTGTGACCGTCGCATGAACAGGCCTGGCGCGCATGGGTAGGTGTGCCACTGCGGTCGCGATCGTGGGAAGGTGGGCGGTTCGCCTCCAGCAGTTATGCTCACCGATGATGTGGGAGACGCGGGGGTTTTAAATACCCCTTGCGTTACGCGACCTGCACTTTCGTCGCCTTGCCTTCTAGCTGCTGGTCACACACCCCAATCTCCTGTCTTCCTTGCTATCTCTTTCGTTACGGAGCTCTAGGAGGACGATGGCACACGACGGAGCGCGCGCCCAGCCGGCCGATGACAGCGCCGTCTTCCGGCGGCCATCGCCGCTCGAGGTGGGATACACACTCGAGGGGCGCGACTCTGTGCATGTGGACAAATGGTGGACGGCGGTGGAGAGAGTAGGGGGTCCGTGCTCCGTGTCCCGGCTCGACGCCGTGACGGAAGAGACGATTGTGGCCTTCGCACGGCGGAAGCCGTCGACCGCCAGATGTGCGACTACCGCGAACGCAACGACCAACCACACCAAACGTCGGAGGCGATCGTGTTCGTCACCTACTTCGAGGCTGAGTTGCGCATTCCGGCCGCCTGACTTGACGGGGACGTCCTGCAGGCTTTGGGGCTTGAGCTGACGCAGATAACGCCGAATGTGATAGCCCGCCTTGCCGCGGTACAGTGGGCGCCGCGCACGGAGGGCGGCTTGGTCGATTGCATCATCGTCGCATTTCTCCACGATGTCCGGCAGCGCCGAGAGATCGAGGAACGGGCGTTGCCGCCGCAGCGCCGAACTCGCCTTGCGCCCGCAATGCGCGAAGATTTTTCCGCGGAGTCGAAGTCGGGCCGAGTGGGAGCCGAATCGATGAGGCGGTGGTTCTACCACCGCGTGGCGAGCGTAGCGCCTTGAGTGTTCGGGCGCGGTGGCGGTTAACACCACGCCAGCGCGCCAATAGATGATGAGGATGAGCGAATAGCGTGGATGCTTGTGGGGATCACCACCCACTTCAACATGCGCGACTACCGAGGAGTTCGTCATGAATGGCGTGGCGCCACTTGCCGCGAGTGGCGTGTTACTCCTAGGAAGCTTCGCGCGACAACGCCCATCCGCCCGTGTCTTCACCGCCGAGACCTTCCGGTCCGCGTAAGTTGCGCTGGAGCTTGCTTTGTGCTATTCCTTGGGGCCGTTGTTTTACAACGTGCCCCGTGCCTGCGGTGCTTCCTCGAAGGCGTAACGCGGCGTGGTGCGTTCCTCGGACCGTACACGCCGGGGAACACACGCCGCGCGAGTAGCGCGATCAGCGAGGCAGTCTCGGGCGGCCGAACGCGTGTGCGCGGCCTTGGGCATTAGGGTGCCAGAGCGTGCTGTTCGAGCCCCAAGTCCACCTCTCCGCAATTCCGTGGGGGAGGGAGTACCAGCGGGCGTGGGTGCCGACTCGGCGAAGCATGCCGACTTGGAGGCAAGCGCGGGTCGTGACGCCGCCACCGGCGTTGAGGCGGCCGCCGCCGCAGAGGATGCCGGGCGGGTCCGTTCTCGCCACGGTGGGACTTCTCCCACGGCGTTTCCGAGGCGGGCCGCCTCTTACTCCCGGCGGCGGCGCCTCAAGACACAATCGCCTTCGCCGACGAGGGGTTCGTTGTAGCAAGCAAGGTCGAGCGCTATGAGACTCTGACTCAAACACCGAGTGCCTCAGTGTTCCCGCGGCCCCGATCAAACCGCGTCACGAGGGTGAGGGCTTGGTGGAGCTGAGCTCCGACACAGAGGTCCCCCCACTTGATGGGGTGGCCGGGGATGCTGAGATCCTTGCGGATTCGCGGACCGAAGGTAAACTTACATTATTTGGTTTGACCCGCTGTGTCTTCGTAGGGCTGACTGCTATGTCCCCTTGCAGCAACGTATCTCCCCGAACGTGAGCGTGCCGCGGAACACGAGGACGTTCACTTGGAAGGGACCTCCGGCGCCACCGAAGCTGTCGCCGCGGATGCCGCGCAAAGTCTAGTAGACTTCGTCCCTAGGCCGGAGGTGCTGGCAGCGTGACAGGAGGTGGCGGATAGTGTGGCCGTCGGTCTAGATCGTCAGGCATTGCAGACCTGCGGGTCAGGACTGCTAGAGAGAGTGCTAGAGGTCTCCGAAATGAGGGTAAGCCTCTGACCCTGAGCAGCACATGGCCCTTGGAAGGTGTATTAATCGCTTTATCGCGTAGACCTTTGCCCTTAGCTGGGCGCTGCAGGAGGCCCATGTCCGGGAACGGGAGACCTTGGAGGACCAGCTGCGCGTCGTCGAAGGAGCCCTTCACGCGTCGGAGGAGGCGTATTCCGCTAAGGACGACCGCATGCGGCGCCTGGAAGCGGAACACACGGAGGCCGTTTCATATGCCACGGAGCTTGTGGCATCGGCTCGCAGCAAGCAGCGGAGGAGCAGACGGCTGCTCGGCGCAAAGTTGCCGTCTTTCCGAGGAAGAGAATGGCCGCCTTGCCGCGGCTCGAGGAGCGGATCGCGCGGGGCGCCTCGGCGATGGCATGGGAGGCTACGCTGGCCCTGGAGGGTACCCTTGAAAACCTCGTCGCCGAGGTGCCGCCCCGGTCATTCGGACCCGAAGAGCTTTCACGGACACTTCGACGGATTGGGAAAGCGGCCGATCTTGCTCAGGCCGCCGCGACATCCTTTGGCAATCACTGCTCCTACGTGACTGCATGCCTGGCGTGTGCTCTTCTCTGGCACCGGGGCTACCGACATGTCGACGAATTGGGTGACCCGCAACTGGAGATGCCTGCTGGGGCCGGAGTGATGTCCGGTGCTGTGCGCGCTGTTCGGCCCGCCGTTCGATTTTTCCACGAACGGATCTGGGAGTACATCGGGGAGGCCGCGGCAAAGGTGGAGTTGCGGCGGAACATGTACGGCGAGGGGAACCTTGGCGAGTGGCTGGATGGAGTTGCCCGGCGCGACGATGACGGGGCCAACGGCTCGAAGCAGGTGTGACTATGGGGTTCTTGTACGTCGGTGTGTGTTGTAAGCTGTGTACTCCATGCTGCGAATGAAGTGAAGATTGTTTTCCTTCTTTGACCAACCGTGCCCTTTTATTCCAAGCAGCTGCCCGATGGGGACCGGCTACTGATTTCCGACAGCGTGACCCGGTGCCGTCTACGGCGCTGGTGGCGGGCCGAAGACTCACTGAACTTCTGGGCGCATCGACCCTCGACGGGTGAGGCATCGACGCGGAGGGCCGTCCAGGCGAAGCCGGACGAGTAGCATTGGCTTGGTGGGCTTTGTAATCATTTTATGGCAGCGCGGTAGATAAGCCGAAGCGTTCACCCCCGCCGTCGTTTTTGGGCACATCCGCCTTGCGCTTGTCTTTTGAAGTTTGTTGGGTAGTCGGGGTAGACGCTCGAGGTAGGCACGGAGCTGGCGCCCGGGCAAAATAGACGCGCGAGCAGTCCATCCCCTAGTCCGTCCGTCTTCTCAACAATGTGCACAGAGTGGAAGAAGCTCTTGTGGCATTGGAGAGACTGATGGATAGTATTGCCGATCAAGCAAAAACGGCAGATTCTGAGGAATCTTATAATGCTATCCTCTACAAGATTATGGGCTATGCTACCGATCATTTGCCTAAATTTGAAGGAGGAAGTGCTGAGGGCAAGGACAATCTTAACGGCGTTCGAGAACTCAGCGGCTGATCCTCCAACTCCCAAAGTCGAAGAAGAAGCGTACAAAGCCCTGAAGATTAGAATCTGGGAATATCTTTATCTGTGCG
The DNA here is from genome assembly GCA_036346265.1 of Melocanna baccifera. Lineage (NCBI taxonomy): Eukaryota > Viridiplantae > Streptophyta > Magnoliopsida > Poales > Poaceae > Melocanna > Melocanna baccifera. Next base: position 10,322,755 of record CM070706.1, on the reverse strand, counting down.
ACTTTTGTAATAAATTTGCCTTTAATTTATGATCTCTTATCTTAGTAGTTCTGTAGGTAAGTTATTAGAAGCAATGTGTACTTATATATTAACTAGTTCTGTAGTTAAGTTATTAGAAGCAATGTGTACATTCTTATATATTAACCTCTGACAGAAAACATCACAGACGGTTTGTAATATAAACCGTCTGTGATAATCAGCTTATCACAGACGGTTTTAAATAAAAAACCGTCTGTGATATTTTAGTATCACAGACGATTTTTAATAAAAACCACCTGTGATACTAAAATATCACAGACGGTTCATTGGTTAAAACGATCTGTGATACTCGTTTTCTCCGACGCCATCAATACAGACGATGTCCAAATTAAAACCGTCTGTGTTAATGTCGGTCATAGACAGTTTTGTCAAACCGTCTGTGATTTGGCGTCTAATATTAGGCTTCCTGTAGTAGTGTACGGAGCTAGAAAACCTTTCTGTTTAGGTATCCGGAATTCCATGAGGTATTACTTCCTTGTGGTATAGAGCAGACAAAACACATGATCACACGCACAACCACATATTAAACAACACGACATATGGCATACCATACCAAATTAGAGAGAGAGAGAGAGAGAGGGAATCACCTTCAGGAGGATGCAAAAACAAGTCCCGATAAGTGACCAACATGTCAAGCAATATGGATGTGTCATGCACTGATCTAGACCATTCGACGCATATGAACGTAAACCTCATGTTGAAATTGCACACTGCCGTGACATTCTGACTCATATACCCATGCCGGTTGTAGTGCATAAGTTGGGCACAGTGGGCACCGTGGATCGACATATGCATCCCATTGATGGCGCCGATGCACCATTGAAATGAGGGGAAATCGCCTCCCTAGGCCTTGGATGCAAGGAACTAATGGTGTGATCTCTTGGTTTGATGTTTTGAATTGTCATATCATGGACTAGTAGAGTTTCCACTGGGTAGGGTATGGGTAACCTAAATTTGTACCCAATTTTATCCATACCTATTTCAAGTGATATTACCCATACCCAAATGAAAAAGGGTATACCCAATGGGTTTGGGTAACCTAGTGGATAAAGGAGAAGGAAAAGGAGGGTTAAGTCAAAAGAGGCTTATGAAGGAATTTTTCGTAAAACTTCGGTATTTAAAATTTCAACCTCATGTTCATATCACAAAAGTTTTTTGAAATCAATTGAAATTTATTAGAGATGATTCTACGTATAGGGGAGCTACTTTATACAAATTGGTAGTGCTAGACACACATGTGGGCCCCACATGCTTTCATAGAAAGCCATAACTAAATATGAGTAGTCTAAGCCCATGGATAGTCCAAGTGCACTCTCAACCCTAGGTTTAAATAGGTATGGATAAAGATGGGTAAGTGGGTATTACCTTTCTTATATCCAAATCTAAATGAGTATTTTATTTCTTACCCATACTCTACCCAATAGTGTGGGTATGGGTTTGGATAAGGGTAATAGGTACCTAGTGTCAGCCCTATGGACAGAGGCAAAGCCAGAATTTAGAAATGAGGAGGGCCAAAAAATCTATACAATATAATTATATTTGATGAGAGGGGCCAAATATCACTAACAATAATAAAATTTATTAAAACACAAAGGGCTATAGTGCAATTTTATCCATCCATGAGGGGGCCTAGCTCCTACCAGCAACCCCCGCCCTTCGCCCTTGGCCATGGACGCATTCTAAGGACTTCATGAAACTTTGTGCTCATAGTCTGATTGGAATAGTCAAACTAGTTTCGAACCTGACTGTTAGATTGTGGTGCACCACAAGTCCACAAGAACATTCCTAGTACTTATTTTGAGCTGATGCCCCTCGACAATTGCAAGCTATAATTGCTCACCAAAGTGTTATGGAGCTGTCAGAAAGCTGACCTCCCCATTCTGAACATCTCATAGCAAAGCTTCGAACAGGCTAGTTGCTCATCCACTCACTCTAATCTAGTCATTACCGGTTCTCTCCTAGGCCTCTTGGATCATGACGCACAGAGAGCACAGACATAACTGATTGTGGTGAGTTCCAATAGTGGGAATGGCATGTTGCCCACGTCATTGCCAACATCGTCATTCTCACAGTCCGAACCATTAGACCCTCCTGGCTGCAACGAGTTCATCTACACATGGCACATGAACACAACCTGTCAGTACTTGTGAGACTAATCGAGATACTCAATGCAACTATTGCTACATGTTTACATGTACATGCATGTATCAACCATAATTTTGGGTGAAATACATGATGTGCATGAAAATCACATAACATTAAAAAACATGTTGGATTTCAAGTTACAACAAATTCTCACACCAAAGCACTAATTTAAAAGCCACACGACACTCATCTAACCTATATTAAAAAAACATATAGATCCTGCAGTTCGGTTTCATGCAACTCTGCTGCACAACATCTATCCTACACAGCCATATGTACACTCATAAAATTATCTTCCAAACAAAGTTAAACCACATTCATGTGACATTTTCATATATGATTCTAAAAACACCGACGGACATGGATCATACAACTACTACTAAGCACAAAAACACAAGTACGCAACCAATAATTGCATCGTCAAATCGAAAAAGAATCTATATCTTGAACTCTTATCGCATAAATTGACCAATAGTGATCATATCCAAACAATGCACTTACACGAATGCAATCGATCAACTCATGTGGAAATCAAAGTAATGCAACCGAAGAAGTTATTATTATCGACACGCAACCGATAAAGTTATATCCATATGGCAGTAATGGAACCGAACTAGTTATTATTGACATCATAGCAAATTAATAACTTAAGTCCATACAACAAGTAAGTTCGAAGAAATAACTTAAGTTTGACGGACACCATTACACCATGACAAAGAAGACACAACCGTCCAACACCATGACACATCACAACAAGCCAGAACCCTAGAAGCCATGGTGAACAAACACATCCCAACTCCTCCTTAGCCAAGCAATCTGTCCCACCAATGTGCGTAGCATAATGAACACATTCATGTTCTCTTTTTTCATGAACATCTGAGAAGCGTAGAGGTGCCGATCGCTACCCTTGTGATAGCTGTCTGACTAGACTAAGTCAAGCAACTCACGAACCTTGAGACGCACATCGTCTTGCTGGCGAGATGCAGGGTTGGTGACGGAAGAACGATTTGTTTGTGACATCTTGTAGAGGTCGACAAGTTGCTTCACTAGTAGCTCAGTAGGATTTTTTCCACTTTGCTTTAATAACCTTGAGGGAAAGACTATAACAGAGGATTGTGAGCACATGGATTACCATACTTTTCATGTCTTTAACTATTTTGCACCACTTGAGCTAAACCATCCCACATGTAACCAAACTCGGGTAAGTATGTATTCATGCTGAGCCATTCTCCAGTCTTCTATGTGCAAAATATTTGGTCGTGCCTTGGATATTGGCAGGAACTCTTCATTTTAAATCCGTCCTCACCGAATGTTTTTACTCAGGGTGAGGAAAAGTATAGGCGTGGGGGTATGTGTTGACACGAGATTTACGCATATTTTAACCCTTAAAACCAGGCAAAAGGTAGGGTAAGATGATGATTTAAACCCTAATCGTGCTCATTTATGCTATTATTTTCATATACTTTGCATGTCAACACATTTTGCAGGAAAGTACATAAAAAGGAAAATCACTAGAAAATCACTAAAAAGAGCATCGACCTCACTAGTGGGCGATCTACCAACCGGTAGGCAAAGCACAATGACATGGGCCAGGATGGCCCACTGACCAACCAAGCCCACCAAGTTGGCTGGTCCACATCTCTACCACCTTCGACCCAAGCTACAAACCAACTTAACCAAGTTAAGGAGATTTAGCCGCCCAGCCAAGTTAGCTCCTTCCTAAGTGGTGCACATGCGTGGACTCGACTTCACGCCAAAGGAAAGATCTTGGCCATCCACACTTGGCCGGCTAACCCATCAATGCTCCTGGCCAATCATGTGTCCCTCTCTCCACCGGCCTTCAGTCGCAGTCACGCATGGATGACACCTAGCCGGCCGGCCCAATTGATCTTAGCCAGCTGGCCAAGTGTATAAATAAGGGGTACCACCTCTTATTCAAGAACTCAACCCCAACCAATCACTCCATCACACCACTCCACTCTTGAATAAGTCCTATGGTAGTATAGTAATCTTTGAGTCACTAGTAGTGAGAGGGTAGTAGGAGAAGAGTCGGCTTATGTGCCAACAGGTTTCAGAGTCTTCCTCTTTGGTATCCCGGTATGTGCTAAGCTCTATGGACCTAATTTACCTCGTAAGAGCAAATTATCATTTCAATAAAGTGGTCATTATCTAGTATCTTGTTATCTTTTTAGTGGATTAACATAGGACTGACTAGTAGTACCCGCATGTCCTATAGTGGAAGGGTGAGCTACCCTCGAGTGTCTTTGTTGTATAACTATTACAAGCCTTAGCTTTGGGGATATACATACTTCAGGCTTTGCAGCTAGTGCTTAATCCTGATTCACCGCTTTTAATCATATGTGTCAGAGCTTATACTCTTATAGTAATGCACGACTATAGGGTGTTATCTAGGGATCCTTTGAAATTAGTCCACCCACATCCTTGTGAGTTAGGCTAAATTGGTGACAACTATTAGTCTGGCTTCCATAAAAATGGTTATTAGTGTGTTGAGTTTCACTTTCACAGATAGATATCATTTTACTCTACTTAGAAAAGAACAAGACCACTATTCGGAAACCACTCGCTCCTACTCCTACCAACTATAGACTCCTAGCTAGCTATTTACCAATGGAACTTACAGCGCCTTGTTCCAGAGAGTCGGGAGATAAGTTGTTAACTAGTTAAGTTGATATTTCTAAGCCATAAAGCTTCTTGAGGACAAATCGATACCTAGAATACTCCAAGGTGATGCCACGCGATGATTTTTGTTTGCTTATAGATAACTATTTGTAAGGCATAAGAATTGTCAACACCAATGCAGGGCCAATGCGCCCTGGGGTTGTCTTGGCCAAAGGGCACCCTTGCCACGGTGGCGCGCATGCTCACCTCCTCCATGCAGCAATAGTAGCTGACGGTGAGGTAGCAACGGTAAATGACGACGACACATGTGCGACTCCTCTTGGTATGGCATGCACAATGTAAGCGGCGATGACGACGAGGCACAGACTATGGCGGCGCACCGACAAGAGGGAGGTGGCTCATGCGGTCTTCCCTAGCTCCTTTATCGGGCATGGTCTTTGAGTCGGCTCGACCATGACACGCACATTGAGACCGAGTTGGCCGCCAGGCCTAGCTTTCCTTTTTGGAATATTACATCAATAATGTGGAAAATCTAGTATTGGCTACGTTGTGGATATCCTAAGATCACTTTTCGTTCTGCAAGAATCAGATTTATAGGGTCGTATGGAATTACACCTTGAAAATCGTAATTCTAAACATGACAATGAATGAACCATTATGTACCATACTGCCAGATTACGATCCTATATAAGATAAGGATTAAAATGGTCCAATAAGATAGCAAGATTCTAAAATACAAAATGCCAACGTGATAGCCTTGTACTCAGCACTTTAAGGTTTAAACTCTTACCAACGGGCTACATGAGCCACCTCTAGATTGGTTGTAATTGATGATTTTTGATTCTAGTATGAGCGTTTGTGTGAATAAATTAAATACTGATAAATAAATAAATTATTTTAAAAAATTATTTTCATAAGCTATAAGTTATACACTGTAAATCAAAAGAACGCGAGTTTGGTTTTGCTTTTGCTCCGCCAGCTTGCCCGTGGGAGGCACGTGGGAGGCAGAGGAAGCCGTGCATGCGTATCATCATTTCTCGTTACCTTTGTTGTCTCTCTGCGCGTCACTGTGCCTATCGTCCTGACTCATCTGTCCTTTCAATGAGGTACTTGGGTACCTCTTGGTGTCCGTTTCCTTCCAGATGATATGCGCATGCACATGGCGGTGTTGGATACTTGGACCCACTCAAACTAGTAAAGAGCATAGCTTGCTAGATAGTGTATTAGTTAGTGCAGTTGTCTAGTACTACTGTACTGTTCTTGTGTTGGATACTTGGACCCACTCAAACTAGTAAAGAGCATAGCTTGCTAGATAGTGTATTAGTTAGTGCAGTTGTCTAGTACTACTGTACTGTTCTTAAAAAAGGGTACTACAGTATGTGTTCTAAAAAAAAGTACTACTGTATGTAGCACAACAATCTGAATAGTATGTGTTGTGTATGTAGCGCAACAATCTGAATAGTATGTATTCTACATCTAAAAAAAAGTACTACAGTATGTGTTATAAAAAAAAGTACTACTGTATGTAGCGCAACAATCTGAATAGTATGTGTTCTGTATGTAGCGCAACAATCTGAAAAGCATGTGTTCTACATCTAAAAAATAGTACTACAGTATGTGTTCTAGTAACTCAGATCCAACCACTCCGTCCGTCAGGTTAACACTAAAAAAGGCTGGAACTCGATCAGCTCGGTTTCAATTTGTAAGAGAGGTTAGGTGCATGCATGCAAGTATGCAACATGCAAAGCTGGTGCTGACGGTGCACGTACGTTGCGCTGTTGACAGTAGTAATCAACTTCTGCAGGACGACGATGACGTTAGCATGTGGGTTCTGTATGATTAATTTCACAGGCAAATGCCGATCTTCCGGTGTATCAGTCTGTTTGTTACTAAGTTCAAAACCCACAGTACCAAGGAGATATTAAATTAAAAAAAAGCAAATAATATTGGACCATACCTATTATTATTAAATAGCATATTATAACCGCTCACTCAATTTTTCAGCATTAAAATAAAGATATAGGATGAAAATATTGTAATAACTGCATCTTTAATCTTTATAATGAACTTATATTGTGGAACGACGCTTTATAAGAACAGTGACTTAGATTACGGGACGGATGGAGTTTTAGGGTTTATTTATATTGGTTTTAGCTGATATCTTTTTACTACGACTGATGAATAGTAGTAACTGATAGAAATGACTGGTGAATACTAGTGCATTATGTAAGAAACATAGAGCAATGAAAGGTACTACAACGTTCAGACCGCCATATAATTTATGGAATTGTGATACAATAAAAATACAAAGTACGTTACAATATATAAAATCGTATATTGTAGTGGGTGATAAATAGTAGTAGTTGATAGAAATAGCTTATAAAAGCTGTATCGTTCATACTGACTTCAATTTCGAGAAGAAAAATCAAAACAAAATCTAATATAAACAAGCCCTTAATTGATTTAGAGGCCGTGGTACAATCTATCTCATGAGCTGCTCCCAATCAGCGAGCAAGCGAATTGAATAATTGGATTTGGCATCATTACTCGGAAGATTTTAAGAAAGGAGACTACCTGGAAGGAGCTAAACGAGGAGAGACAGCACGTGATTTCGTCCATAAAAAGAGAAAAAGTGAGATCTGCAACACTTCGCTCAAAAATGCGGTCACACCGTCCTTTAAAGACCAAAAGATGATGGTCCTGTTGAGTATGGATAAGAAGCTACGTAGTTACTACAATCTTGAATGGGGGATTGCATATCGATCCTTGCTTTAGTGCATGGCTTTGTGCCTTTGCTAGTGTCGATGAACGACATGTAGTGCTACAAGCCTATCCAACGGTTGCACAATTACACCATCCACAAGTAATACGGACAAACTGATCTTAGAGAATAACCTAATGGTGTATCACATTGTCTCTGATGACTAGATTTCGATTTTTATCAACATATTGGATGAGTTATTTGTGTGGATAGTCCAATTTAAAATAATTGCGCTAGCCGGTTGTTCCTGTCTTTAAAAAAAGTAAGTAATGCGAGGCTAAAGTACACATATTTCATACCTAAGCGCATGAGAACATAATAAAGTACACACGTTTATAACAAAAGAAAGGGAGTTAGGCTAACTAGGACGGGCAGGTCGCTAGACTCCCTTTTTTTCCTGGTTGACTTGAGCCCTAACCTAGGCTCGACTTGAGCCAAGTTTGTAGGGTTAGGATAGATCATGTCCAATATGCTTTATTTTGGCTCTGGCTTTTTACTGAACAGATTTTAAAAAAACAAATACATCTTCACGGATGGTAACTAAAATAAAAAAGAAAGAAGGAAAAAGAAAGAAAAAAGAAAATGATGTAGAAAAAAGAAAAAAGTGGAAAAATGAAAATAGGCTAATGGTGGGTGACGTCAATGGCTATGGACAAAAATAACGTAGCAGTGGCGGGAGATGGGGTGGCGATGGCTAAAGAAGACGGTGGAGGGAGAAGGGCGATGGCGGGTGGAGGAGGTGGAGGCGAAGGAGACAGAGGAGGCCGGAGGCGAAGGTGGCACGAGGCCGGAGGTGGTAGTGTCTGGAAGGGCGAGTAGGAGTAAAGAAGTCACTACACAAAATAATTTTTAGAGATGTTTTTGTTTTCACGCTTTTATATTTGTCTGTTAAGTTCAGAACATGTGATGTGTAGAGACATATCTTAAGACCTTTTCAAGTCGTCATATGCTGCTACAGTACTTTTTCTATCTGGCGCGCGTGGCAAAATTCCCCAATCCGCATCGCCCAAATCTCTTCCCCTCCGCGTGCGCTGCCTCCTTTCCCTCCTCGTCGATGCCTCCTCCTACCTCCTGCGCCGCTGGCTCCTCTCGTCACCTCCGCCGCCTCCTCCTCTCCCTCCGCTGCTGCCGACTCCTTCCATCACCTCCGCTGCTGTTGGGCGCGAAAGGATGGCACCTTTGGGTGTTTGGGGATGTTAGGAATCTCTTGGGTTTATGAGCGTAGTAGTAATTAACTGCAGATTAATTAGGTGTCGTCCTAGAACAGGATTGGTGTGTGAAGGGCAGGTTCTTGTAGTGCTGGGATAGTGGGATGTACTCCAAAAAGTTTTGATCATAACACATAATTAGAGTACGGTTAATTTTGAGATGAGCATAACACATAGCTATGATTTATTAGGCACTAATAATTGATTAGTAGAATTTTCTATCATAAATAGCATTGCAGGTTATAATCTCTGTATTTGTTTGTTCTTTTAGTTACCAAGCCTTCTTGAATGAACTTCCTTCGTTATCTACATATAATCTACAAGTGTTTTGGTTTCTCTTCAGGTAGTGCTTGACTTGGATGAGACTTTAGTTTGCGCATATGAGTCCTCGAGCCTTCGTGCTACTTTGCAGACCCAGCTATAGCAGCAGGATTGCATTGCTTTGACACGGAGTGCATATCCGTTGATAAGGCAAGTAGGCAACCATCTTGTGTTTTGCTATTCCGATGGTCAAGGATGATGTAGAAGTGGTTGCCTCCAGGAGCCTGTTCGACTTCGACTTCGCTGGGCACTCGACTTGACAAGCATCCCCACGTTGGAGGGCAGAGCAACAGTGGTCGAAGACTACATGAGGCGTTAAGGTAAAAAATTGGACGACATGAAGTCCATCTCTCATCTGGACCTTCATTTAGGAAAGACATTAACTTGGTTTGGTTCTAGAATGTGGTGATTGCAGAATTACTGAAAGCTTTCTGTTGAAATATTATTCTGCCCCCATGCAAGAAAGTGTCAAAATGCATTGGGTTTAGATATTGTGAGCTACTTCATGATTCTGCAGTTGTTGCATTCTTTGTGAGAAGATGTTAACCAATTAGGCCAACAAGTGTCCATGCTCTATTCTGCCCCCATGCAAGAAAGTGTCAAAATGCATTGGGTTTAGATATTGTGAGCTACTTCATGATTCTGCAGTTGTTGCATTCTTTGTGAGAAGATGTTAACCAATTAGGCCAACAAGTGTCCATGCTCTATTCTGCCCCCATGCAAGAAAGTTTCAAAATGCATTGGGTTTAGATATTGTGAGCTACTTCATGATTCTGCAGTTGTTGCATTCTTTGTGAGAAGAGGTTAACCAATTAGGCCAATAAGTGTTCATGCTCTGTTTTCACTGTTCAGTGACAGTAATGATTAGCAATGCTAAGAACCTTCTGCACAAAACTATTTCTAAATGTGTCTCCAATCCTTGACATTCACCTATGTTTGTTGATAGGCTCCTATTGAAATGCCTAAAAGCTTCAAGTTGTACTGCTCAATATATTTGCCAAAATTCTGTAGTGACACCATATTATTCAAGGTTGTTGTTGTTGCTTGCTAGTTGGAATTATTTTGGAAAGCTGATAGGTAATGTCAATTCATTGTTTCAACTAAGTGATGCCTGGGTGAGCAGAATATTTTTTGCAGCATGTATATGTTTACTTGTTAATTCACTAGACTTGGAGCAAGATAGGAATACCTGTTAATACAGAAGTTTAGATTTTTTTTTCGTTCTTCTTTTGTTAGATTTAGCTGTATAAATCTCGTGTGATGCAGATGAGAAACCTTTTTGCTATCCACAATGCGGAACTAGTAACATGGTCCTTTTCTTGCCATGCTGAATCTCAAGGGTTCCTGATGTAGTTCACTTGCTATCCATGAGATGGAGAGGAGGCTTCCAGTGTCTTCGTGATGTTAGTATAGCTTCCCTTGAAAACCTAAGACACATTTTTCTATTTTTTTCAATATCGTTCACCTAGACTTGTGCTTAGTATAGCCGTCGATTTGTGCTTTAGTGGCTAGCTATATTTATTCTAAAGTCATAACAAGATTCAAAATCTTGGAGCTTAACTTTTGAGCCTGGACTGATAGCAGAGGAAAGATTTTGTAAACAAAGGATGTGATGCAGTAGACCTGCTGTGTCTTAAGCTCTTTGATAGATGGACATTGCTCAAAAATAAGAATCTGCAGGTAATATATATCAAACTGTTTTCCTTGTAAATCTTCAATGCTTTAACATAAAATTGATGCAATTCGGCTTAGTAAATAGCTATGATGTCTGACGGAACTCTGTAGTGATTAAGCAATAGCAGCCAATGCTGCAGCAGAGTAATCATCAAGTATAGTTAGTTCGTAGTTGATGTATCTTCTCAAACAGTATAGTTTTGTAAGTGTTACTATGAGCCAAGAACCTTTGTAAGCAACTAAACACTATCACTTCCTTGATCGTTCAGTGAATATGGGTTTATCAACTTAGTATTTTTTTTTTGACATCGCTAACATATTGTTCGACCTTGAATTGTAGAGCATAGTTATATACATGCATGCAACAAACCCTTGATGGTACTTGATAATTCAAAAAAGGTGGGTCCCATTTTAATTCCCGTGCTAGCAGTTTCTGGATTCTGGAAAGGGTAAGAAAAGTATAATTTTATTAAGTTAGCCAATATTCCTTTTTGTGAGGAAATATTCTTCTAATTTCATCACGTAAACAGTATGCTATATTTTTCAAAAGAATTTACGTCTGGTGCATTTATTGTGCTTTTGGCATGACTTTTTCTGCAATATGTTTTTTCGAGGTTTTTTTTGCAGGATAATGAAAGACTAAAGACAATATATGTGAAGATGGGGAAGCTGATGTACTAGTATCTGCATGTAGAAAGCTTATAAATAGATTCCAACTAGTTAGAAAAAAATTATGAGAATTTGTAGGATTTTTTCCCAGTACGTTTGCACTTTTTATATGGATGTATAATTCAATTGTAATGTCCACTTGTTCTTAAATAATATAATTATTTTTCCTGCAATGCATGCGTTGCTCTACTGTTTTAGTTTGTCATAGTGACAATACGATATGCATATGAATTGATTTAATTACATCGATGTGAAAAATGTTATTTTCTCATAACAAAAGGAAGATGTCTCCATGTTTCTTAGCACGTAACAAACCAACTCTACATTAATAAAGGCATGTTGTAATTGCCTATATCAAAACGTCTCTACAAGCATAGATACATGCTTAACATTGTCTCTCTATAATCCTTGACATGATCTATGGAGAGATGCTCCAAGGATGTTTTATAAAATGACTTTAGAAACTTCAAAAGATGATTTAAAATATCTCTAGCACATGGAATGTCTCTATAAAGTTTTTCTATTGTAGTGAGTAGAAGTGGTTTCTTGAAATCGGATGTTTAAAATGGCTTCTAACTTATGACAATCTAACTAACAACTCGCAATCTCTTACTCTAACACGTCAGTAGATGTAGGAAAGCATGATATGCTCTCTCGAGGCCTTCTCCGATGAAAAAGAAGGAAAAAATACGAGTAATAATCAAAAGTTTCCATCCACGGAATGAAGCACAAATACGAGTGTGGGTCCATCCACGGAATCAAACGTTCCTATTAAGTCAAAATTAGGAAAATTCTGCCCCAATATATGGATCACAGTCTTATTTTGCTTTAATCCACTACTTCACTTCGATGTGCTAGCTCAACTAGGATATAATAAGATCTAGTTTTGCTAAAGACTCAATTTTTTAATATTAAGAAATAACACTCTCACCTATTTTTCACAAAACTCAAAACAAATATCATGGGATAACTAAAAAACGATTTTAACGAAAAAGTTTGTCATTCAATGATGTTCTAACTAATTAACAGCTTAAAATCTGTATTTTTATAACTTAGACAGCATAGGCTTTCAGAAAATCCACCAGTAAAGCCCATCGTGCAAGCACTTAGCACTTAAGACGGTACGGCACAACAAGCTACAAGGACTCCATACAACTGTTCAAAAGTACTGTACCTTTTAGCTGATTATCAGAGAGGTTAAAGGAGTAAGAAATATTTATGTTAAAAAGTTACTTTATTCAAAGCAGCTTTTACAGTAATTTTTACAAATAATTTATAAAAAATACCTTAGAAGCCGCTTCATTCTAAAAATAGCTTCCAAAAGCAAATAAAAAACACAAACAAAAGTTGTTTGTAACGGATCCAAAATTTCACCCGCTACATGGTAGGACACGTGGGCCTTGATGATTAAATTGCCAACTGTACGTCTGAGAGATTTATCAGGACAGATCCTTACATCCACTCTCCTTTTGTCACCTGTACACGAATTTGCTCTCTTTATTACTGTACTTAACTACAAAGCTACTAGTCCTACTTATTAGTGTTAAATAGATCGAAACTTTTTTTTTCACATTCTTGCTGTAACATCGTACAAACGGCCGAATACTAGGTAGTTATGGTTAGGTTAGATAAAAAAAAACCATTCATCTACTAACCGCACTACGTACATATTGTTGAGAAACCCCTCGCTGGCGACCAGTCCAAGAGATTTCTCTGCTAAGTACAAGAACGAATCAATCACAAAGCGACAGAATAATAGATTGAACACAGAGAGAGGTAGAGAGAACTCCTGGTCTTTCTTTATTGCTTCAATTCAATGGGGTACAAAATCAGCCATATGGCTCTCTATTTATAGGGGGTGGGATGAGGTGCCCAATATGGATAGGGACTCGTTTAAACGGAAAGAATCCGTTTAAACGGAAACCCTTATCCCTGGTTTCCTAATACTCCCCCTTGGGCACTCATCCGACATACTCATGCCTCGTTAAAACTCCATAAAAACCCAGTAGGAAAAATTTGGAGAAAGAGTACATGATGTATATTATGCTGCGATTGCACGAATTGCCTCATTAAAAACCTTGGTCGAGAAACTTCAGGAAAACTCGTCAAGAGAAAAAGAGTACAATTCACCTAACTTCATTCAGCTTTCAGGACTTTTATTCTTTGGGTACTTGATCTTCAGGATCAAGATTCACTAATGAGCTTGAGATAATTCTCCCCCTAAATTCTGCACTTCTCTAAGTCTCATCATACCAATCCCTCGCACGCACCTTTCAAAACTAGATGCGGGGAGGGACTTTGTGAATAAATCTGCTAGATTTTCACAAGACTTAGTGTGTAGTACTTTAATTTCGTCCATCTTTTGCAATTCATGAGCATAGAAGAACTTGGGGTTGATATGCTTTGTGAGATTACTCTTCACATAGCCCGTTTGTATTTGTGAAACGCAAGCGGCATTATCTTCATAGATAATAGTGGGGGTTTGCACAATGTTCATCCCACATGACTGCTGGATGTGGTGAACCATTCGGCGTAGCCAAGCGCATTCACGTACGGCTTCATCTGGCGCTATTATTTACGAGTGGTTCGTCGAGGTAGCTACAAGGCTTTGCTTAGACGATTTCGAAATTGCGGTTCCACCACAGAATACATAGTGCATTTGTGACTTTGCGGTATGCGGGTCGAGCAGTACCGGCATCTGCATAGCCAATCAAGTTCAGATCTTGATTCTTTCTGTAAAACAATCCAAGGTCCTTGCTTCCTTGGAGATATCGGAAGATATCCTTTATGCCCTGCCAATGCCTTTTGGTGGGCTCTGCACTATACCTTGCTAATGATTCACGGCAAAGGCAATATCCGGTCTAGTGCGGTTTGCTAAGTACATGAGTGCTCCAGCTGCACTCAAGTATGGAATTCGGTCCCAAGACTTCCTCCCCTCTTCCCTAGGTCGGAAAGGATCTTTTCTTCTTGTAAAGATCTCCGATCATCGGTACTGATGGGAATGCTTTCTCAAAGCCGAATCTTTCTAGCACCTTACAGGTGTAGGTCGTGATGTACCAAGATTCCTCGAGAGACATGCTCAAGCTGCGAGCTTAAGCAAAACTTGGTCTTACCTAAATCTTTCATTTCAAATTCGACTCAAGTAGGAGCTTGCTTCTTTTATGTCTTCCATTGTCCGATGATATTGGATCATCTACATATCTTGAGATTATCTGAGAATCCATGCAGGATCGCCGTATAAATACACAAGGACAATCTTCATTGTTCGTGTAGCCTTTCTTGCAGAGAAAGTCGCTTAGCGATTATACCACATTACGCGATTGCTTGTCCATATAGGGACTTTCTAAGCTTCACACTATACTGATTTCTATTTGCTCTGTCTTGGTTGGAGAGATATTCCTTGAGGACTTTCATATAAATCTCGAATCAAGTTACCATAAAGGTATCACGATCACAACATCCATCAATTTCATTTCTAAATTCAAGTTCACTGCCATTGAGATCAAGTATCTAAAGGTAATTCCACTCATGACCGGGAGTAGGTTTCTTCATAATCAACTCCAGGATGTTGAGTGAAACCTTGTGCTACGGAGCTTGCTTTGTATCTCACTACTTTGTTTTTCATTTCTCTTTCGAACAAATACCCACTTGTGCCCTACAGGTGCACATGGGGAGGAGTGCGACATCACGGGCCCAAACACTTCTCTTTTGTTCGAGAGATAGCAATCGGTTGCTATTGCCTTCTTTCAATCTTCCCAATCTGATCTTTTCTTACATTCGTGACGATGCGGGCTCGGGATCAAGATCAATGATTGTGGTAATTTTCTTTCTTGAAGTAGATATCGACATTGGATGTTGTCCTGTTCGAGGACTCTCCGTGTGCACATAATTTATAGCTATTTCTTCATGAGTTGCTTCTTCTGGAGCTTCATCTTGCGCATCGCTTCTTTCAATTGCGGTACCAAGTCCCTTTAGTTTTTCTGCTCCGATGTGTGCGCACACATACATGCCGACGGGATATTCAGATCCGGTATGCCCTCTACGGAGGTGTCATACTTGTGCCAGTCTCAAGCGGCTCCCCTTCTCGATTCAGGGGACTTGGTGATCGGTGTGATAAGTCCTTCTTATCCTTTTCGCGAGCGTCCCGGTTACTTTGGATTCAAGGGCGGAGTTCTCGTCCTTTTATTACGAGGCCTTTGGGCGGGATTAGGATACCTTCAATTTTCTTTGGTATTTCAACCCTCTCGGTGCATTGCGTGCGAGCACATGCGACTTAGTCACGCTCTTCAAATCACTAAAGTGATCGAGCGATTGATTTGCTAATGCTTGCAAATCGATGATCTTCTGGACCTTTTTGATTTCATTAGTGCGCGGGTCATGTGCAGGAATTCCGTGGCTTCCCACGTAATTTCCTGACATTTTTCATCAACGGGTTGATTTCCTCCCCCTAATGTCGGAAAATTATCCTCATCAAAAATGCAGTCAACTAAGCGGGCAGTATGCAAATCTCGCGACATGGGTTCCAAATACACGATTATAGATGCGATCTCATAACCAACGTATATCGATCTTACGGAGAGGGCCCATTGCGATTTCTTTGCGGAGGGTATAGGTATATAAACCTTGCATCCAAACCTCCCGAGATGAGAAATTTTTGGTGGTGACCCTTGCGCTAGTTGCATAGGTGAATGGATGTTGTAGGCCGAGGTCTAAAGTTGATGAGATTTCTTGCATGTAAGATTGCGTGTCCCCAACATGTAGTGGCAAATTACAATTCGCAAAAGTGGTGGGCAATAAATTTAATTCCCTCTGCCAAACCATTCAGGTATGGACATGCGGTGCAGAATGCTCAACTGCAATCCCCATCGCTATGCAATAATCATCAAATGCCTTTGAAGTAAATTCTCGGCATTGTCCATTCTAATGGACTTGATCGATGATCGATGAACACATTTCGATGCGAGATCAATTTGGCGAAAGCATGGTTTCTTGTCGATAATAAACCCATATATGACCACTTTGAGGAAGCATCAATGAGCACCATGAAATACCTAAATGGCCCGAGATGGGCTGGATAGGACCGCAAATGTCTCCTGGATACGTTCGAGAATGCGGGACTTCATCCTCACTTTCAGTGGAGGGTCTAGTGATTAATTTCACGGTGGCACATGCAGGGCACACAAAATCTTGAGATTCGGAAATTCTTCACATTAATATTATGCCGTGAGAATTGTTAATTATATTTCTCATCATCCTAAGACACAGGTGGCCTAATCTGTCATGCCATAAGCAGAATAGTTGAGCTTCTAAATCTTGTCTTGAGCGATTATGCTGCTGCGGCGCTTTAATGTTGGTATAATATAGCCCAGTTTCTAGTGAAGGAAGTTTTCTAATACCCTTTGCCATTCTCTTGGTGCCGTGATGAGTAGGTATTCCTTACGTACTCTTCTTGATCTCAACGTGGAAACCATTTGCGCGAATATCTTTAAAGCTTAAGAGAGTTCTAGTCGAATCGGGTACAATAATGCGTCTTCAATGACCAAAGTTGTGCCCATGGGAAGTATAATTGTGGCTCTTCGAGACCAATTATACATGCATCGCTTCCGCGATTGTCGTAAGATCTGCCATTGCTCTTACGAATCATTGAAAATACTTAGTCTCTCTTAAGATGGTATTCGTGGTACCACTGTCGGCAAGGCATACTTCCTCCATAGGGCGCCACACGTGCTCTAATATAAGGTATTTTATTAATATGTATTAAAATACATACATCACGTAAATAAAACACATAAATATTAGAACATATCATGCCATTGTAAACTGAATAAATGAATGAATTATTCCAAAATCATCCAACCATTATGAGAAAATAAAACTAGAGTACCATTCATGCAAGATCTAACTTGTCCATTTAATGCAAAATAAATGACAATTAACGTCTCATGCATTACATGCATCAGACGGAATCAACTAGAAAATCGTTGACTTCTTGGCTATCTTTTCAGCGTGATGTTCTCTTGAGAGAAATCATGGAGGTGGCTGCCTCTAAGTCGTAAGAGTCTTCTTCTGGGATGGATTCAACCTCCATCATTTCGAGTAGCGGCTCATGATGCTCCCCATCAACGGTGCAAAGTGAGCTTGAGCGCCCTTTGCCATTGTTCTTACGGGCTTGGTGGGCATCAATGACATGTTGCGGTGCTTTACGGATCCGCGACCAATGTCCCCACTTGCCACACTTGTAGCAACCTTGGTTCTTGGCCATAGGTTTTGCCACTCTCCTTAGCCCTTTTGTTATTTGGAGCATCGACTTGCCTTTACGGACAACGGCCTTACCCTTCTTCCCCTTCTTTTCATCAAGGGCTTTCGCACCTTGTAGCTCCGGCATTGGCTTCACGGCGGTGGAGCTCCCAATGGTGAGTGGCGTAATTCTTGCGGAGAAATTCGTCACGAGCCTCGCTACTGCATCATATCAATCAATTGGCGTATTCCTTGTAGCCGTCTTGGCGATAGTTGCGGACGGATTACCTGACATTGGGGTGAAAGGTGGATATGGTCTTCTCAATCTTACGCTCATCGTGATGCGCGCCACAGAGATGAAGATTGGTACAAATCATGCAAGGCGGTGTACTCCCGCCGAATCTTGAAATCGGCAAACCTCGGTCCGATCCACTCTGCTCGCTTGAGGAAGAATGGTGTACTTTAGCCTCTCAAACCGCTTCTTGAGTGCGGTCCGAGTGCTAGCGCGTTTTCTCCACCATATACTCATTCTTGAGAGTAATGTAGAGGTGGTGCACGAGAAAATGAAGTGCCTAATTATTTTCCTCAGTGTAGGTTTGGCGTCATGCCGTCGCCAATCCCAATAGCTGCGCGGAGCTTCCTGGCTCCAAGTACTATCTCGACATCGGATGCCCACGTCAGATAGTTCTTGCCATGCTGGGCAAGCTCCTCGAACTCCCGATTCGTGATGCCAGTCATCTACATGTGATGAATGGGACATATAAGTTTATTCGGTAAACATGCATGAAATTATTTACTGCAGGTAAATAAATGTTACAATAAATTCTCGTAATGTTTCATAAATTTCTATGCATTTTTCATAATTTACTACTAATTTTCAGTGATTAAAAGCAATTAAACAATTACAATTAATCAAAACAGTAAATAATTGCAGAAAATACATAAAACAATAATGGCACAAATAAACAAGCTTCAAATGCTGAAAATAATGCAAAATTCGGGTTCCCGAGACCCTTTTATGCTAGAATACAAAATTCCAGCAAATTTTGCATTTTACGAGGTCTATCGCAAAATTTTCAATTCGGAGAAAATTTTACATAATTTCGATTCTATCGGGATTTTTCGCAAATAACCGGCGGGCCCCTTTTTTTCGGCCGGCCGGGCCTCTTTCCCCATGCGGCCCATCTCCCTTTTTTGGCCCAATTGCGGTCGGCCCACAGTGGACTCAAGGCGGGGTAGGGTTTCCCTACCCCCACCGAGTGGCGGCGGCTGCGTTAGGCGCGCGGCAGGCCTGGCGGCGTGCGCGCGAGGCGGTGCGGGCGGCGGCTTGCGGCGGCGGCGCGGCGCAGCGCGAGAGGTGGCGGCTGCGAGGCGGCAGCGGCCGGAGGTGGCGTCTTGTGGTAGCGCGCAGCAGCGGCGGCCATGCGAGGCGGGCGAGCGCGCCGCGGCGAGTAGCGGCGGTGGCCATGCGGGCGGCGGCGGCGCAGCGTAAGAGCGCGCGGCGCTGCGAGGCAGCTGCGGCCAGCGCAGTGCGGGCAGCCGCAGCTGCTAGTGAAGGAGCCGGCGCCGGTCGGTGGTTGAGTGCGGGGCGCTGGCGGCGCATGCGGCGAAGAGGCAGCTGCGAGCGCGGCGCGCCGAGGCCCAGCGGCGCCATGCGAGCGCGGGGAGGCCGGCGGCGCAGCATGCGGCGGCGCAGCGAGGCCGGCGGTGAGGTGACACGCCGTTCGAGCGCGGCGTGGCGGCAGCAGCGGTGCCTCGTCGCGAGGCGGCGGTCGGTATCTTGTGAGCGTGAGGCGGGGCCAACCAAGCGAAAAGGCAATGCAAAAGAAATTTTGTTTCTCATCTACGATGCAATCAACATCTACCCGTTTGATAATCTACCGATCGACATTGTGTCGGCGACCGTGTCTGCTCGCGGTAGATTAGGGCGGATTGCATCGTTTTCTGATGCAATCAACATCTACCCGTTTCACAATCTACCGATCGACATTGTGCGGCGACTTCAAGTCGACTTGCGGTAGATTAGGGATTTGCACCGTGAAAATCAATCTAGAACGCGAAGAAAAGCAAATTCAAAGCGATCTAGAAAAACCAATCTATTAAGTGCTTCGATGATTACCTTGTTCACGGGCGTAGTCGTCTTGATAACGTGTTGAGAAACCCTCATTGGCGACCAGTCAAGAGATTTCTCGCTAAGTACAAGAACGAATCAATCACAAGCGACAGAATAATAGATTGAACACAGAGAGAGGTAGAGAGAACTCCTGGTCTTTCTTTATTGCTTCAATTCAATGGGGTACAAAATCAGCCATATGGCTCTCTATTTATAGGGGGTGGGATGAGGTGCCCAATATTGATAGGGACTCGTTTAAACGGAAAGAATCCGTTTAAGCGAAACCTATCCTAGTTTCCTAATACATATTTCCTATGAGGAATCGGCCGTTCGCAGGCATAGTGCCTTTATTCAGTACTACACTTGTTCTTCGTCTCACTCGTAAAAAATCTAGCCAAGACTCAAGAGGACTCAAGTTGTAAATTGTAATGACTTACGCTTTTCTAGACTCCATGGCAATAAAATAGTTTATTAGTCTCTGTCCAAAACATATAAAGTAGTTTTTTTTAAATACAATTTTACTAGATAAACTATCGATTTGCTATAACTTTAAGCGAGGATTTCGGTAATGTACATTTAGGCTATGCTCATTGAATTTGTTTTTGTTTTTACTATAAGCGACTTATTTTGTAATGTATCATTTGTTACCTTGTTTGGTGTAATTAAATTTTAAAAAATTAAAAATAAAAACATGTTATCTCATTACGAATAATGCAAAGGAACACGAAAAAATAAAAAAACTAGAAAAAAATAAAATCAAGGAGTAGAAAAGGACAACCTGATGACAGCAAAACATCTGCTTTGCCTTGATGCCTCACCTCCTATGCTGCCATGTTTGAGGCTCTGTGACACAATGAATCTTCTCCTTTCCTCCTCCAGTGGCGGTTCCAATGTAAGTCAAGGGTATTCAGCTGAATACCCAAAATTTTTAGTAAAATATTCACTATATACAAAGTATAATATATATGTATACTAATAGTTAGATCAAATTTGTCTTATTTATACCCAGTTAGTCTAAATTGGTATCGGATCCTTTCGACCTATTTTCTTCTCCTAGGCCCAAATTAGTGCCAGACACTGGCCTAGACCCATTGTCGTGATTTACACGACATATGGTAGAAACTACAAATCTCACTCAGTCTATCTTTTTACTCAAGTCTCTCCTCTTTGATTCTCTTCATCTGGCGACATAGGAATCTTCTAGTTTTTTGGACTCTGGATTTCTAGAGACAAGACTCAGGAGGTTATGTAGGAACACTGGAGCGACCATCTTGCAAGTCACAAGTCATCTTACTATCGTCGCTCGCTGACGCGGCACAGCCACACAGGTTCGTCCTCCCTGACCTAGTAATCCCCATGGCTGCATCTCTCCATCTCCCCATGGCACAGCCACACATATTTCTAATCCACTAATCCCTCCATCTCTTTATCCTCTTTTGGCGATCTCCGATCTAAAGCAAAATTTATGTATTTAAATAAAGATGTAAATTGTATTTTACTTAAAGAAGTGAGGCATCTATAATAATTCCAAAGTTTTTGCGTAGTAGTTGCTTATATTGTGATATCTGGTGTATCCATTATGTAGAAACTATGCAAGTGTTGTCAAATCTTTCTTATAGCTTGATGTATTGGTCACTTTGATAATTTGATCCCCTTTAGTGTCTACCTATTCGATCCATGTTGTGTTTAACAGTTTAGGTAATACTACTTAAGTTGTTTAGTTAGAAACCATTCAATAAAGTATGCTTATGATAAAGTACTTTTGAATTTTTGTTTATAGAACACAAAAATCTAGCAAAGAGAATTGTCTTCATGATATTATACCTCGCTTTCAAGGCGTGAAGCATTATGGCATTAATTTTTAATTATTTTTATATTATTTGAGAATAACTATACTTTAATTTTCGCTACTGTAGATCTTTATGTTTTCTATTGAATAATATTTTTATAATTTTGAATACTCATTATAAAATTTCTGAATCCGCTACTACTGACACTCTCCCATGCTTCGGCCGCCATCAGCGACCTCACCCTCATGAACGACCATGCCTTCTCTGCTTCTGTCTCATTGTCAAGGAGAGTCCACATGGTGGAGTCGGTCGTCCGCAGGAATAGTGCCTTTATTCAGTACTACACTTCGTCTCACTCGTAAACAATCCAAGACTCAAGAGCACTCAAGTTGTAAATTGTAATGACTTACGCTTTTCCAGACTCCATGGCAATAAAATAATTTATTAGTCTCTGTCCAAAACATATAGAGTAGTTTTTTTTTGAAAATACAATTTTACTAGATAAACTATCGATTTGCTATAATTTTAAGTGAGGATTTCTAGTACTGTACATTTAGGTTGTGCTCAGTTGAGTTTGTTTTTATGGTTTGTGGTTTTTCATCATGGCGATTTATTATGTGATGTATCAGCTGGTAGCTTTTTGGTGTAATTAAATTTTAAAAAATTAAAAATAGAAAAAAGGTTATCTCATTACGAATAATGCAAAGAAACACGAAAAAAAGCTAAAAAAGCTAAAAAGCTAAAAAAAAGATGAAACCAAGGAAGATAAAAAAGACGGCTTGATGACAACAAAATACTGCTTTGCCTTTGTGCCTCACCTCCTATGCTGCCATGTTCGAGGCTCTGTGACACAATGAATCTTCTCCTTTCCTCTTTATATACCTGGACTCTCCCATGCTTTGGCCGCCATCAGCGATCTCACCTCGTACCACGGCCAGTGCCTTCTGCATACGTCTCATTGTCAAGGAGAGTCCACATGTTGGTTTGATTTAAAAACTAGTTAAAAGAAATGAGTGATTGGCTAGTAGGTCTACATGTTAGCTTTATTTAAAAGAATAAATTCACATAACTATATTTTTTTATCCAAATTATCAATAAACTGTAAGTTTTGTGCCATTAGCGATTGTGTGGCGTCTGATTGACACTTGCGTGGCACCTATAATGGCCTCAACACCGTGAAATTTGGGCATATGTAGCCCCAGGGACAGAGAATTGACACTTTTGTCCATCCCACGTGCGAAATGCCAATTTTGGCCCCTTGGCGCGGCCGTGCACCGCGCTAGGCCCCTTGTGATCGTACAATGTTGTAGATGCATGAAGTCTTCTTGGTGCATGACGTTCTAGACACGATCGCCTGCCGTGCCACCCTCTAGCACGCCACCCCACCGTGCCACCTCCCCCCATGCAAACCCCTTGCTGGCCCACTCCCCCGACCACGCGATGTGAGCCTTTGGCGCTGGCTCTTACCGCATGAGGTGTGAACATCCTCTCACCCAGCCCCCTCTCCCCGTGCACGTCCCAAGTGGCAGCAGCTGCGCAATCGGGCCCCTCCTCTCCGGTGAATGCATAATAAAATGGTCGATGCTTTCATTATCTAGAGGAAACAACGGTGCCATTTCATTTGAGTGTAGCCAAAAGTAAGAGAGGCAGCTGAGAAGAGAGGAAGAAGGCAATGAAAGTATCCAATTTTATGAGCGATTTTGAATGTGAGTTTGAAGTATGCGCGATTGGAAAAGTTGTAGATTAGCTTTAGAGCATCCAAAAGAGGTAATTTTTGTTGACATGCTGCAAGTTTTCTAACAACGTGATTAGCATGTAATTAGAAAAATAACAGTTTGTTATAATAAAAAGGCGGTAGTTAGCCTTTTGTAATTGGGCAGTGGCCTTAGTTGATGTCGAAGAAGCAGCATTGTTATTATCGTTAAATACTTATTAGTCACGGTAATTATATGAATGCCATAATTTATGCATACGTTATTTTGTTTGCATAGGAACAACATTGTATTTTTTCTGCATTTGAAAAAAGTTAGTATGCATTTTGTATAATATTATGCATAAACTGTTAGACATGTATTTTTTTGGTTAAATTGTTGTGCTTTGTGCAGATCTTTGTACATTTCCGTTATGTTAAAAATTGAATGTCATTGTAGTTGTCCGCTTAGAAATATAATACACTATTGTCAGCAGTAATTTATGAATTGTAGGGTGGTACATGTGTGATATCCTTAGTTTAGCAGTGATGCAAATATTGAGAAAAGCTATAACTTAACGTTACACACTCTGAAAAATTTTGTAGGTATGCCACGGCAGGCATTCGGGATTTGTTCATGTTCCATGGGAATGGTATCGTACATGACAGACGTACGGGGTGGACCTATCAAATTGTGATCAGACCATAATCTGGGCGCCCGGCCTGAAGGACATGGGCCTCTTGGAGTTCAGGAGGTGCATCCATTTCACATTTGATCGCGCTATTGCGAGGAACAAGGGTTATGATGATGCGACTTGGCTAAACCTAACTTCACGATTTCACACCTTTTCCAATAGCTTATAGAGGGTATAAATAACCATGGAAACAAGACTCCCAAACGGTGAAGTAAACAGAGTCCTAAACGGCTATAGAGCAAAGTCTCACTCGAAGATGAAGTAGAGTTGTAGCAAGATGTGCCTACAAAGCCATGTCTGACCCTGATCGATGCAACCACTTTGGGCACCACGTCTGATCTGGATTGGTGCAAAGTCTATCACAAACACAAAAATAATCCTAATCATGACTCAATTAGTTTGCATTAATTACAACAAGTCCTTATTGGATCATATCCAATTACATCCGGCTCAAATAGTCCTTGAACGACCGGTTTGTATAGTTACGGTAAGGCAATGTATCTGATGTCTTGAGATACACGTGGATGCAAACTTGGTGCAAAATCAGATTGAAATGGGCTCGAGAGTTGGTTACCTAGTTTGGTAGCATGGGTAGACATAGCATGATTGAGGGTATTCAACTGAATACCCAAAACATTTTAACAAAAATCCACTATATATAAGATATAATACATATGTATACTAGTAGTTAGGCCAAATTCGTCTGTTAATACCCGATTAGCCCAAATTGGCGCTGAATCCTTTGACCCATTTCCGCTCCATCGACCTTGGCGAGCTCACTATTGTCTGTCCATACCGGTTGGGAGACCATGTCTCACTCAGTCTCTCCTCTCTTTGTGTAGCATCGACCATCTCTCCATTTCTCGGTAGTTGGCACTCGGTGGTGCACAGCGGTGATGGATGCCCTCCTTAGTTTTGGTCTTACATTATGGAGGTGTGCGGCGATAGGAGGGCTTGGGTGGCCACCGGCGGCGCCTTGCCACCTTGCATGCCTATGGCACTATGGCACCCAATTGAAAGCATCTAGGCCCCCATCTTAGAGTTTTGGTAATTAATGATAAAATAAGAATATGGGACTAACATGTGTGTTGAGATTGTATAGCTAAGGTCTCACATGTGCAAAAGTGAAGAACAAGCTACAAATGAAATTTGAAGCTCAAGAAGCATCAAGATTGGGGTATATAAATTTTAGGATCTCTTTTTGGTTTACGGTCTTAGGAGAAAAGGTGGAAGACCGGATTATAGGTTAGATGTCGTACTATTAAGAGGATCTTTGAAAGTAGCTTGATAGCATGTTTGGGTACACATTGGATCATTCTAGGATCATACATGCATTTGAAAATGTGTTTGAAAACTCTTTGTGCTCTCTCGGAAAATCGGTAGCACGCGCCCTCTGTGGTACTACGCGATGCGATAATCTTGGCATGTAAACAATGGTACTACCGCGCGCGCGGTAATCTTGATTTATTTGCGGTATCATTTTTCCAAGAGCTCCTCCTTGAGGACTTAGCCTCTCAAAAATCGGTAGTACGGATATTGAGCGGCGGTAGTACCGCATTGCGGTAGTATCGCATGGTGCAATGGTAGTACCGATTATCGGAATGATTTTTCTAGAAGAGTATCCTCTTGGAGACTTCACCCAAAACAAATCGGTAATACCGGAATATAAACGGCGGTAGTACCGCATTGCGGTAGTACCGCATGGTACAACGGTAGTACCGATTGTCGGAGCGTTTTTCTAGAACGCTCCCAAGAAGAACTCGATCGTAAAGAAATCGGTAGCACCGATCTATGCGCATGGTACATCTGCATGATCGCGGTAGTACCGCACTTTCAACGGCGATAGTACCGCACTAAAATCAACGGCTAGTTACGACGCTTTGACATAGCCGTTCTTGTTTGCTCTGATAAAAATCGGTAGTACCGCACTTTCAACGGCGGTAGTACCGATTTCCCTGATTTTTCAGGATTAATTTTATCCAACGGCTAGTTTTGGTTGGTGAGGCTATAAATACATCTCCACCTGCACTTGGGCAGATTGCTTATATTCATTGAACTCATTTGAGCCCTAGAGCATTCACTCCACTCTCTTTACACTTTTGAGCATTCATTTTGAGCTAGTGGAGAGATTTTCGAGTGCATTCAATTCTAGTTGATCCATTGTGCACTTGGCGCCGTCAAGTGAAATTGGGGTCTATTCTCTTGGTGCTTACCGGCACCTAGACAGCGGGAAGATTGTTGCCGATGATTTCTTCAAGGAAGATTGTGAAGAAGCCCGGGCAAGTTTGTGAGTGGTGTGAAGCTCGCCATCTCCGGAGCGGAGAAAGAGCTACCAAGAGTGATCGAGGTGCTTCGGCTTAATTTGTGGAGCCGGTCCGATTAGTTCGGGCTAACCTCAACGTGGATTAGTGGAAACCGGCAAATTTCCGATACCACGGTGAAAACATCAAGTGTCTTCGTGATTGTCTCTTGTTCTTTATAGTAATTTATCTTGCTTATTATTGCTTATTGTCAATTACCTAGATTCTTCATTATTGTGTAGAATTGTTCATAGGTTAATTGATTGCTTAGTGTCATCTAGCCCTTAATTGTTTAATTTAGTAAAGAAATTTTAAAACCTCCTATTCGCCCCCCTCTAGTCGGTTATTCTTGATCCTACAAGTGATATCAGAGCTTGGTCTCTCATTCATTAGACTTAACCGTCTAGAGAGAAAAGGATGGCTAACGAGGGGATTGCAATAGGTAAGGCACCACAATTTGATGGCACTAATTATTCGTATTGGAAAATTAGAATGTCAATTTATCTCAAAGCCATGAGCCGAGCATATAGAAAATAGTAAATGAGGGTTATATTATGCCACTTGATCCATCACACCTCACGGATCCGGATACTCGTAACTCTCATTTAGATGCCCAAGCAATGAATGCTTTATTTAGAGCATTGAGCGGATGAGTTCAATAGGGTGAGCAACCTAGAAACCGCTCATGCTATTTGGACAACCCTCTCGAAATCCATGAGGAACATCCACGATCAAAGAAGCCAAATTGCATCGGCTTAGAATCAAGTATGAAACATTTACAATGTTGCCACGAGGGTATCAATGAGATGTACTCTCGCTTGAACAATATTGTAAATGAGCTCAAGGGCCTCTGCGTCACTAACCGATCTTGATATTGTGAGAAAAATGCTTAGGGTGTTCTTTGGAAAAATATGAGATGTTGGTGACCCTCTTCCTCAACTACGCCCGATTTGCCAAAGATGGCGTAACGCAACTATTGGGTAATTTAATTACCAATGAGTTGTACAAAAGGACAAGGAGGAACTTTTAGAGCAATCCTCCTCCAAGGAAAGAAGGTCACCGCTTTCAAGGCCAAAGCGGTATCAAGTGAAGAATCCGAGGATGAGGAAGATGACTCAGGAGGAAATGGCTCTCCTTGTAAGGAGAATGAAGAGGTTCATGAAAGATATCCACACGAAGTGGAGGACAAGGATCAAGCAAAGAGAATGATCCTTCGACAACAAGAAGCGATATAGCAACATTCGTTGCTATGAGTGCAATGAAAAGGTTCACATCGCTTCACAATGCCCCACAAAGAAGGATGACAAGGGCAAGTCACTCAAGAAGAAGGAGTTCAACCCGAAGAAAAAGCTTTTCAAAAAGCTTCACAAGGATGACAAAAATGAAGCTCACATTGGAGAATGGAACTCCGATGAAGATTATTCGGATTCCGACTCCGATGAAGAAAAGTCATCCAAAAAGAAGGGACTTGTCGGCATAGCCATCAAGGAAGCACCATCACTATTCTCCACTCTCACATGCCTCATGGCCAAAGGAGAAAAGGTAAAACTTTGTGATGATGATGAGCCTTCATATGATGAGTTAATGGATATGCTTATTGACTTGAATGAATTTCTTGGAAAAGAGAAGGCTAAATTCAAAGAGCTCAAGAAAGAGCATGAATCTCTTAAAGAGTTACATGAGGAGTTAATTGAAACTCATGCCTTGCTTATCCAAGAAACATCAAGTAAATCTAATTCTAGCATTGGAATTTTTTGTGACATTATGAATGATATGCCTAGGCTAGAAAATGCTAAAATTAATACTTCTACTTCATGTGATGATTTAAATACTATGTCTTGTAGTTCAAGTATTAATAATCTTGTTAATTTATGTGATGAAGAACTTGTTGTTGAAAATTACAAATTAAAAGATCAAGTTAATCAATTAAACAAAAGTTTAGAGAGATGCTTCAAGGGTAAGGCCACCCTTGACAAATTATTGAGTGAGCAAAGATGCTCATTCAATAAGGAGGGACTTGAGTATGTGCCCAAGAAAGGTAAGAATCCCTCAAAACCGGTCACAAGGTTTGTGAGGCCAATTGGTAAGCAAAACCAAGAAATAAAAACTGCATCTACTCATTTATTTGATTCTTGCTATTTGCTAAAGAAATCTACTAGTGGGAAGATCATTGCTAAATTCATTAGCACTTCAATTTTAGGCGCTAAAAAGAATGCTATTTGGGTGCCCAAAACCTTGGTTACTAATCTCCAAGGACCCAAATAAATTTAGGTACTTAAAAGAAATTGATTTTATTTTGTAGGTGAACTATAAGACCGGTGGTCGACATTGGGTGCTAGATAGCGGGTGCACTCAACACATGACCGGAGACCGGAAAATGTTGACCACATTAGAAAATGGGAGCAATGAGAAGATCACCTTTGGCGATAATAGCAAAGGAAAGGTATTAGGTTTGGGTAAAATTGCTATCTCCAATGACCTTTCCATTTCTAATGTCTCTTTAGTAGAAAAATAAATTTCAACTTGCTATCCATTGCTCAATTATGTGATCTAGGCTTAATTTGCTCATTCTCAAAAGATGGTGTATCAATTTCAAAAGAAAAAGATAATGAAATTATTTTCCAAGGCTTTCGTTTTGGAAATCTTTATTTAGTAGATTTTAGCTCAAATGATTCAGGATTGAAAACTTGTCTCTTAGCCAAAACCTCTTTGGGTTGGTTATGGCATAGAAGGTTGGGTCATGTGGGCATGGTTCAATTCAAAAAGCTTTTCAAAAATGATTTAGTTATTGGCTTGAAGGATGTGAAGTTTGAGAAAAACAAGCTTTGTAGTGCTTGTCAAGCCGGTAAACAAGTGGCTAATTCTCATCCTTCCAAAAGTATCAAGTCAACATCTAGACCATTAGAGCTCTTACATATGGATTTGTTTGGGCCAACAACCTATAAGAGCTTAGGGGGCAACAACTATTGTTTGGTCATTGTGGATGATTATTCCCGATATACATGGGTCTTCTTCCTAAATGACAAAGTGATGTCCCGAGATTTTCAAAAGCTTTGCAAAAAGGGCTCAAAATGAATTTGATTTTAAAATAAAGAAAGTTAGGAGTGACAATGGTTCCGAGTTCAAGAATGCAAAAATTGAGGATTTTTGTGATGAACTTGGAATAAACCACGAATTTTCTTCAACATACACTCCGGAGCAAAATAGAGTTGTAGAAAGGAAAAATCGTACATTAATTGAAATGGCTAGGACAATGCTTGATGAATATAACACTTCCGACATCTTTTGGGCGGAAGCAATCAATACCGCTTGTCATGCCATAAATCGTCTTTATTTACATCGTCTTTTGAAAAGACTTCCTATGAACTCCTCATGGGAAGAAGGCCAAACATATCTTATTTTAGAGTGTTTGGATGCAAATGCTTTATTCTAAGAAAAGGTGTTCGGCTCTCAAAATTTTAAAGTCGATGTGATGAAGGTTTTCTTTTAGGTTATTCATCTAATAGCAAAGCATATAGAGTATTCAACAAAAATACCGGTGTAATAGTAGAATCTTGTGATGTTCAATTTGATGAGACTAATGGCTCTCAAGAAGAGCAAGAAAATTTGAATGATGTAGGTGATGAGGATTAAGAAAGGTTATGGAGAACATGCAAGTTAGGAGCATGAAGCCAACAGAGGATTCAAATGATCCATATTCATCAACTCAAGTTCAACCTTCTACATCTTCTACTACAAGTTCTACTCAAGTTTTAGATGAAGAAATAGATGAGCAACCTCAACCATTGAGAGTTCACAACGCATTATCTAGAGATCATCCAATAGATCAAATATTGGGTGATGTGGGCAAGGTGTTCAAACCCGTTCTAGATTAGTTTCTTTTGCGAACATTACTCGTTTGTCTCCTCTATTGAACCAAAGGTGGTAGATGATGCATTAGAAGACCCGATTGGGTTAATGCCATACATGAGGAGCTAAAAAACTTCGCAATAAATGAAGTATGGAGTTTGGTAGAAAGACCCGGGAACAAAGCGTAATTGGTACTAAATGGGTCTTCCGCAACAAACAAGATGAAAGCAGAATTGTGGTAAGAAACAAAGCAAGGTTAGTTGCTCAAGGTTACACTCAAGTCGAGGATTAGATTATGATGAAATTTTTGCTCCGTAGCTAGACTTGAGTCAATTAGAATCTTGCTTGCTTTTGTATCATGCTTTCATATTAAACTTTATCAAATGGATGTTAAAAGTGCGTTTCTAAATGGAAAAATAACCGAACTTGTATTTGTTGAGCAACCTCCGGTTTGAGGATCCAAATAATTCTAATCATGTTTACAAACTCTCAAAGGCGTTATACGGACTCAAACAAGCCCCTAGGGCTTGGTATGGCGTCTTGAGATTTTCTAATCTCAAAAGGATTCAAAATCGGGAAGGTTGATACTACATTGTTTACTAAAATTATTGATGATGAATTCTTTGTATGTCAAATTTATGTTGATGATATCATATTTGGTTCTACTAACCAAGAATTTTGCAAAGAATTCGGTGATATGATGTCTAGAGAGTTTGAAATGTCAATGATAGGAGAATTGAGTTACTTTCTTGGACTTCAAATCAAACAACTCAAGAATGGGACGTTCATTAGCCAAATCAAGTATGCAAGAGACTTACTCAAAATGATACGAGTGCTTGATCTTCTCGACATAGGATTGATACTCGTGGGAGTCTTGATGAATCGTAGCTATCCTCCAATACCAATGCAAGGGACGAACACTCTTTAATCCACCAAAACACACTCGCGTCGATTTGCCGACCACCAGCGAAGATCTATCGTACCCAATTCCCAGTGGAAAGGTGAATGATCTTGATTGAAGAACACTCATAATTCCCTCACGAATTTCAGCGACAATGATAAACTCGAACAAACTTTAGTAGATTGATTATTCTCAAAGGTAGTATGAGCCCTAACGCTGCCAATACATGGCTTATATAGGACCTTGGGACATCCATAGAGTCCACAAACCTAATACAACTCAGCCCTATATGGTTTTAGATACGAACTCTCACAAAAGAAAACTAGATTTTACAGCCGTCACATTGTTTCGGCTATAACTTTTGATCCGTGATGAATTTAATGTTGGGACCAGATCCATTGCATAGCCCTTGAAAATATCTTTCCAAGGAATACAAGAACACCCAAATCGGACTCCGTTTGTGAAAGTTATGACCTTTTTAGTAAGTGTCTGTCAGGCTGTCCCGAACCGAATCCAATTGAATTCTGAGTTGAATCCGAGTTTGAATCCAATTGACCTTGTGGGAGGTACAGGTGGGCTTGAAAATCTTATCCAAAACTTGTAGTTTAAGTCCTTGGGCTTCTCCTTTTGCTCTCCCACTGAATGGGCTTTCTTCCTTCATGTCTTTGACACCTAATGTGGTTATTTTTTTTCTTTTACGTCTCCATTGCTTTGCCATCGACAAACCTAAGAATGCACCATTTAATGACATGAGGTAGTATTCTATTCTTATGAATAACAATATTATATTTAGTTTGGAATGAGTTCACCTAGCAATGTTTGATGCGGCTCAATAACTCTTTCGGTTGAATAATATATTTAAGCGAAAAGTACAAGACACGTGCGTATCGCATTACAAAAAGTTTGGCATGGAGGATGCAAACCCCATCAAGACTCCTATGGCAACCAACGGGCATTTGGACTTAAATGAAGGAGGTAAGTCGGTAGATTTAAAGCTTTATAGATCTATGATTGGTAGTTTGCTTAATCTTACGCATCTAGGCCCGATATTATGTTTAGTGTGTGCATATGTGCAAGGTTTCAAGCATCTCCAAAGAGTGCCATTTAGTGACCGTAAAGAGAATTCTAAGATATTTAAAACATTCCTCTAGTATAGGCTTGTGGTTTCCAAAAGGTGCAAAGTTTGATTTAATTGGATATTCGGATTCGACTATGGGGTTGCAAAGTGGATAGAAAGAGCACCTCTGGAAGTTGCCAATTGTTAGGAAGATCTGTAGTATCTTGGTTCTCAAAGAAACAAAACTCCGTAGCTCTTTCAACCTTGAAGCGAATATATCTCCGCGGAAGTTGTTGTGTACAATTGTTATGGATGAGGCAAACTTTAATGGATTATGGAATAACATTCAATAAGACACCTCTTTTATGTGATAATGAAAGTGCGGTGAAAATAGCCAATAATCCGTCCAACACTCAAGAACCAAGCATATAGATATTAGACATCATTTCTTGAGAGATCATATTAGTAAAGGGTATATTGTCATTAGCCACATAAGAACCGAAGATCAATTAGCGGATATTTTCACCAAACCATTAGATGAAAGCCGTTTTGCAAGTTGAGAAATGAATTAAATGTATTAGACTTCTCGAATGTTGCTTGAACCCTTGTTGCATGTATTTGGGTGAGAGTTTGGTCTTTTGAGTATTTTTGTGTTGATTTATCAAAAATCGTTGCCAAAATCGTGTATGTTCATACAAATTATTTTATTAGCCTTCAATTAGGTTCTTAAATGCAAAATGATCTGAATGACTCTTCTTTATGTGCAAAACTAGGAACATTTGCATAAAATCTTCTTTCAACCTCAAAATCGGAAGTCCCGGAAAAATCGGTACTACATGATTCATGTGCAGTACTACATTGTGTGAAGTGATACTACCGTAGTGCGGTACTACCGCGAGTAAGTGCGGTAGTACCGGTTTTCTTGAGGTAGTCGATTACTTCGGATTTTCTCCCTCTCATTCAAAAACCGTTCCCTCTCTCCTCATTATTTCAATCGCTTGAACTCTCTTTCTTCCTCTCTCCTCTCTCACCCCCAAGAACACTCTCAATCCTCCACCCGATCTCCAAATCCATTGGGATTTTGTGGTTCTTGGACGTTTTCTGCATCTCAAGTGTCCTCCTCCTCCATTCCTTGAGGTATTTCGAATCAAATCCGAAGTTTCATCTCCTTTTGGTCTCTTTTGTGAATTTAGGTTAAATTTTGAAATGTGGATGTTTTGATGCAATATTCTTGGGAAAATTGCTAGGATTAGTGATGTTTGATGTTTTAACATCTTCCTATTGGATTATATCCATCAAAAACATCACTTAGAATCATAGATTAATCTGCCTAGAAAACCGGGAAAAATCGGTATCTGGTTCGAGAGTGCGGTACTACCTGCAGGCGGTACTACACTTTGCCTCGATACTACCGCGGCCGGTACTACATGAGAGGTCAGTGGTACTACCGCACCCCGGTACTACCGCCTCTTGAACTGCGGAACTACCGATTTCCCTGAAAAATTGCAGAAACTTGTTTTCATTCAATTTCAACCAAATTTTCATTCTCTCCAGCACTACTTGACTTCCTATTTCCTTATGTTTATCTCAAGATGGCTCCTAAGACTTGGGCAACGTCGAGAAAGGTGGTGGCAATCCGATGAGAAAGACATATGCTAGTGGTGGGAGTGCAGGACAAGGATCCTCTCGTCAATCTCCTGCTCATGTTTCTCCTCCTATTGAGCCAGAGGATGAGGAGATGCCGGAACAGACTCAGGAGGACAGCGATAATGGAACCCCCAATGGTTCCGATACCGAGTCTGACCGCTATGGAAACTCCTCGAGCGAATTACGATGTTCTTGAGGAAGGGAGGAAGATGAAGGAGATGGTGATGATGAGGATCAGGGTCCTCTTATCAGTGACCGAAGAGATGATATTCGAAGCATGCATATGATGATTATGCCATTCTCAGATCTCAACGGCAGTCTCTCCTCCCCAAGAATACTGCAAATCTAAGGTTTCATACACAGTTTCAGGAACAAGTGTATAAAGAATTCTTCCTCAACACTAAGTTTGCCAATCACAAATATATGGACTGGGAACACATCGATGGCATTCCTGCTTATGCTGGCCTTTGGCGCATGTTTCAAGATTCATGAATTCACCATCTTGTAACTCTCAAGTCGGACTACAACGAGGAGTTGATTCGGCAATTTTATGCCACTTTGTGGATTTCCCTAACTTTGAGCATTTGGAATGGATAGTGGAGAGCGATATATAAGCATAAACAAGGCGGATTTTGAGGCATCCCTAACCACTTTCTCAAGCGCCTATGTCAAGGTGTTTGTGACCCGACAATTGCTCTTCACCAATGCTCACACTTCTATGATCAAAGCGAGTTTTGTGCATGGCAAAGCTAATAATCTTACGCCCATTCCGGTTTAATCAACAAGATTATCAATCAAACCATCTTGCCAAAAGTGGAAATTATGATCTTTGTTAGAGGTCATGTGCGGAACTTGATCCACTACATCACCTCGGGGACACGGTTTGATGTTATTGACTTAATGATTCGTGGGATGGACGAATCCAAGAATAATAGGTCTCGATGGATCAATTATGCACCATATATCATGAAGCTTATCATTCACAAGACTGGTCCTTTGAGGCGGCAAAGGAGGAGTGCATAAGGCTTATAAGCCTAGAGAGATTGTGTTGCCTCCTCGCCCGAGTGCACATCCTGGAGCTTCCTCCTCTTCTCGACCTCGGGGAGCAAGGGCGCAAGGCGATGATATATCTATAGCCCAGCTTTATTCTACGCTCATGGGGCTAAGTGGCGGCATGACTTCCATGGCGATAATATGACCACAATGAGCGGCAATATAACTTCTCTCATCGGCGGTTTTCTTCTCTCTCGGTGATATCTCATCTCTCTCGGGCATGTCACCACCCTTGGCGACGGATGACCGCTCTTGAGAACGTCGTAGCGCCTCGTCACTCGTCGTAGACCCCATCCTCGCCGTGGTCCTCTCCTTGACCCAAGACCCGCTCGGAAGAGTGATCTTTTTGTCCTTGATGCCAAGGGGAGAAGTGTGTTAGAAGAAGAAGAAGAAGCGAAGCTTTATCTTTTGCTATTTTATAATAGTTTATGTGGTGTAATAACACTTTGAATGTTTATTTCTCTATGTGTGATGAACTCAGTAAGTTGTAATGAACTAAATGCTTCCGTTGATAATGCTATCAAATTTCAGCTCTCAATCTTCATTGTTGAATGTTTACGATAAGTGAAATTTAAAATTTTATCGCACTCTCATTCTTCACTCTTGCAAACCCTTGCATACACATAGGGGGAGTGTTCTTCTTTTTAAACTCTAGAATGAAATTGAATCACTTGTATTCATGAACTTATAATGAAAAATTCAATTTTACCTTTCATGAGTCAACAAAATTGAATATGCAACTTGTTAAAATACAAGTAGTATGTTCAAATCCTTCTTCTCATATAAAATGTAAAGGTGTTGTCATCAATTACCAAAAAGGGGGAGATTGAAAGCATCTAGGCCCCCATCTTAAGGTTTTGGTAATTAATGACAAAATAAGAATATGGGACTAACATGTGTGTTGAGATTGTATAGCTAAGGTCTCACATGTGCAAAAGTGAAGAACAAGCTACAAATGAAATTTGAAGCTCAAGAAGCATCAAGATTGAGGTACATAAATTTTAGGATCTCTTTTTGGTTTACGGTCTTAGGAGAAAAGGTGGAAGACCGGATTATAGGTTAGATACCGTACTATTAAGAGGATCTTTGAAAGTAGCTTGATAGCATGTTTGGGTACACATTGGATCATTCTAGGATCATACATGCATTTAAAAATATGTTCGAAAACTCATTGTGCTCTCTCGGAAAATCGGTAGCACCGCCCTCCTCTGGTACTACGCTGATGCGGTAATCTTGGCATGTAAACAATGGTACTACGCGCATGCAGTAATCCGATTTATTTCTTGGTATCATTTTCCATAGAGCTCCTCCTTGAGGACTTAGCCTCTCAAAAATCGGTAGTCTTGGATATTGAGCGGCGGTAGTACGCATTGCGGTAGTATCGCATGTAGTGCAGCGGTAGTACCGATTGTCGAATGATTTTTCGAAGAGTATCCTCTTGGGGACTTCACCCAAAACAAATTGGTAATAGGAATATAAGCGGCGGTAGTACCGCATGGTACAACGGTAGTACCGATTGTCGAACGTTTTCGAGCGCTCCCAAGAAGAACTTCGATAGCAAAGAAATCGGTAGCACCGATTTATGCGCAGCGGTACATCCGCGATGCGATAGTACGCACCTACTGCGGTACTACGCGATCTTGATAATGTCCGCACTTTCAACAGCGGTAGTACCGCACTAAAATCAATGGCTAGTTCGACCGCGACATAGCGTTACTTTTTGCTCTGATAAAAATCGGTAGTACCGCACTTTCAACGGCGGTAGTACCGATTTCCTGATTTTTCAGGATTAATATTATCCAACGGCTAGTTTTGGTTGGTGAGGCTATAAATACACCTCCACGCACTTGGGCGATTGCGATATTCATTGAACTCATTTGAGCCTAGAGCATTCACTCCTCTCTTTACACTCTTGAGCATTCATTTTGAGCTAGTGGAGAGATTTTCGAGTGCATTCAATTCTAGTTGATCCATTGTGCACTTGAGCACCGTCAAGTGAAATTGGGGTCTATTCTCTTGGTGCTTGCCGGCACCTAGACGGCGGGAAGATTGTTGCCGGTGATTTCTTCAAGGAAGATTGTGAAGAAGCCCGGGCAAGTTTGTGAGTGGTGTGGAGCTCGCCATCTCGGAGCGGAGGAAGAGCTACCAAGAGTGATCGAGGTGCTTGGCTTAATTTGTGGAGCGGTCCGATTAGTTCGGGCTAACCTCAGCGTGGATTAGTGGAAGCGGAGGTTTCGATACCTGATAAAAACATCAAGTGTCTTCGTGATTGTCTCTTGTTCTTTATAGTAATTTATCTTGCTTATTATTGCTTATTGTCATTTGCCTAGATTCTTCATTATTGTGTAGAATTGCTCATAGGTTAATTGATTGCTTAGTGTCATCTAGCCCTTAATTGTTTAATTTAGTAAAGAAATTTTAAAACCTCCTATTCACCCCCTCTAGTCGGTTATCCTTGATCCTACACCAATGACCCCATGCTCTAGAATCTAAATCGTGAGCAGTAGATCTGCTCTACTTGTGTGCCCCTAGGGTTTATAGTTTTGTACTTTCGAGCTAGGTGGATGATGGATCCATGGATGACTAGATGGATGTGGTGGATTTGGTATATGTTTCTTTGTTTGATTGCTTAGATCTTGTTTAGATGTGGTGGATTCTTTGGATTTGGATTAGTTATCTTTAAATTAGTACTTATGCCTTATGAATTGAAAGTCATATTTTTCACGAGGCGGAGCCAATAGGCCCGGTGTCACGAGACACGGGTCCAAAAAATTTTCAATAGTAATTAATTCATATATGCTATATGTGCACCCTAGCCCAACAATTTGTGCACTCATTAACGAAACAAAAGCCCACAGTCTTTGTCTCGCCGCATGGCGCATCGGCGTCGGCGTCGCCGCTCGAGCCATCCATTCACACTTTCACGAGATAAAAGGCTATCGCGTTCCAACTTCCAACCGACTAGGCTGGTAGCGTCGCCTGCGTGCCGCGGTGCACCGAGCTACGTGTGTGACGAGATAGTGACACAACTGGGCCTTGGCGATGAGTAGACAATAGCGCAATTCTCCCTTGCGGCTGCGCTCTCTGATCTATAGAAGTGAGAACGAACTCGGCACACGCTGGCGCTGTCCACCTGCCTGGCGCTGCGCCTGCGGTGGTGCCGTAGTGCGCTCACGCCTGCTCGCTACTCGCTAGTGCGTGTACGTCGTACTCTGTAGTGCAGATCTAGCACTAGCAAATCTCGCCATCTCGGCGTGAGAAGGCGAAGGGCGGCCGATGCTCGCTACTCTGCAGAACAAGCGTGAGAAGGCAAAGCGTGTTAATGGTATGATCTCGGATTCTCGATAAGCTTCAAAGTTTTCTGCGATTTGTACTATTACTAAGTTTCCCATGAGAATGAGGCGTTGATGGCGTGATGCCATATGCCCATTATCCCATATGTTAATTAGTTAATACTTAATACCATCGACGGTTAGTGCATTAGTGTATGGATTTTGATTGTGGGGAATTGAGGACCTTAACCATCATCTTTGCCTTTACATTCTTGATGTGCGAGCGGATGATAGATTCTCCAACATACATACCATTGGTCACTTTCTCAAATAATGGTGGAGACAAGGAAACATCTTACATATCCTTTGGTTTATCGACTTTTGAAGCTAGTACTAGTATTGCTGTTGCCACTACTTACTGATTGAGAGGTGCTTTTACGCTATGAAAATTGTGAAAACTTATTTACGCAATCGTATCGCGATGATTTCATGAGTGATAGTCTAATTTGCTATGTGGAGAAAGAAGAAATGAAGAAAGTTACCAATGTGTGATGGTTAGTCGTTTTATAAACTTGAAAGAACGTAAATACTAAAAGGTAATGTATTTATTTTCATTTGATTATTTTAACTATCTTTCTTGAAAATTTTAATTCAATTTATTCTCTTTATTGTAGGCTTGTAGCCTATTGAGGTCGATAGCGTATTTTGCCAATGTCGACCATCTTTTGTCCGTGATTTCACTCTTAATTCCTTTACTTTGTTGCAATTAACCAATAATATTAGTGGGTTTCTTCATTTTGGTAAGTATTTTGATCGCTATTTTTTTATCACTGTATATTGCCATTGGTTATCTTAACTTATTGATACTAAAAATTATATCACATATAACTATTTAGCTCAACGTTGCTTCGAAATTATATTTAGTATTATATATATACATGAAATAGTGAACCCGATCATATTCGTTCTAGTTCATACTTTGTTTTCACATCTTTAAGTCAGAGTAGCCTATATCTATATAGCAAATATTTGAGAGGTGTGAGCTACTGAGCTTCATAGCCTTCATGTCATGCCTTTATCTGAGTACTTTGCTATGAATATGTGAAATAAGGTCATTAGTAGTAGGCGAATTATTGCTTATGAATTGAAATCTATATTCTCCACCTCCTACCTGTGGTTCTATGAACAAATGCCAAGTATTTTCACATGTGTGAACAAATGATTTTAAGCCAACTTTCACTATCACGAATATGAATAGTGAATATGTCTTTATCAAGAAAATATTGTGTTTGAGACATTCTTGATGCATGTTAGGACTTCGTGACATGGTTAGTTACAGATTTTCTCTTGTTAGATGTCGGTGTGTCTCTCTTGATCTTCTTCTCATTGAAACCATTTAGATGGACAATTTATGTTGATTATCTAATATTTAAGTAGCTCAATGACTCCTCTTGTCGAATCTTGTGTGTTTACACATCACATGCTTCTAAATTATAAAACACCAACGCATCTTTGTCATTGAAATTGAAATGAAAGGTCTCATTTACGTAACTAACTCTAAAGTAGTTGGTAGACAAAATTTTTTAAGGTCTTGTTTTACTAAAAACATAAAATCGGATGAATTTTGCATTCTTCTT
This sequence comes from Melocanna baccifera, assembly GCA_036346265.1. Classification (NCBI taxonomy): domain Eukaryota; kingdom Viridiplantae; phylum Streptophyta; class Magnoliopsida; order Poales; family Poaceae; genus Melocanna; species Melocanna baccifera. The sequence goes on along the minus strand of CM070706.1, from coordinate 10,283,057 downwards.
TGTGTTAGTAAGTGCAGATTTTTTTACTAATTTACATCTTTTCCAACAATCACAAAAGGCTAAAAAATCCATGTGTTGATTTGTGTCCTTCTAGTGCTCTTAAGCGTGATTACGTGTATAAATACCAAGTATTTGTGGTATGAAAAAATGGTTTCAAGTCAATTTTCAATATCTTGAATGTGAATAGTGAATCTGAGATAGTTTAAAAGGAACAATGGGAACTAAGTGGAATTACATATTAATGGAACTAGTTGTAATCTTTCAATCATGAAGGATATATGATAACATGCAAATCATTGAGTAAATTTGTAATTTGTAATTTTTAATTATTTTACATTATTTGAGATATTGTCTTTAGTAAGAACAATTTTACTTTAATATTTGCTATTGTGGATTTTTATATTTTCTATTGAATAATATTTTTGTAATTTTGAATATCTATTTTGAAATTTTTAGATTCGCCACTATTTGGTAGGGTTGATTTCTAGATAAACGCAATAATTCAAGGCGTGAGATGAACTTATTTCTAAAAAACATGCACTTTTGTTGCGTCAAAAGATGAAAGGAAGATTAACATGTGCACGGAAAGATCCCCTAGAAAAAATGTGCTTAGGACGAATAAACCTTGAAATGATTAAATAAAAATAACTTCCTGGTGGATTCGGGCATATCGAAGAAACACTGTGTCTTTGAAAGTAGAAAACAATATCCTTGTGCGCGTATTCCTTAGAGTTGCGGCTGATGACCGGTGGTTACGGTTAGTGATTTTTAATTCTAATATGAGTACTTATGTGAATAAATTAAATATCGATAAATCGTTTTTAAAAGACTGTTAATTTTGATTTTTTTTTACTTTTTTTACTTTTCATTGTTTGTGAAAATGTAACGGTATTTTTATTTTTTCTTATTTTTCTTTACTTTACTTTAGTTAATAACTCGAAAAAATTTAACAAGTGCTATAATGGAATTTCAATTTTAATGTAGAAGCCATTGTCGGAAGCATGACCAACAAGCTGGTTAGGCGACACCAAAATCTGTCCCATAAAAGATAAATCATTTCAAATATTTGTACCGATCCAAAAAAAACTTCTAGCTTGACTTTTTCACTATTCACACTATCCACTACTTCACTGATGTTTTGGCTGACTCGATGTTTTCAGCCAAAGCCAAAGCCATCATGATCACCCCGAGTCTAGAGTCATACTCGAACTCCAAAGACCTCGATCGGTTACTGCTTTCTGTCATTTGCTACCATGCGAGTGGGTGTCAAAAACTCTTTTACGGAATAAGTGGTATCGTTCGTTTTACACCGTGGTGCATGATTTATGATTATACTTTATGATTTTAATACAGTATTTATGTGAATAAATCTAAAGTTGATAAGTCAATTCTATAGAACTAGTATGATAAGTAAACTAAAGCCGTTTTATTTATTTATTCGAGAGAAATCATAAATTATAAGACATAAATTTCAAATATAGACACATGCTTATCCTAAACATTTTTAAAAAGCAAGCTTATTTTCTAACACCACAAAGAGGGTGGAAGTAAGTTTGTTCGTCTACTTATGCTACAGAAAGATAATACAGTAAATACATCATGTGTCATTGACCAACACCGCCATGTGCATGCGCATATCATCTGGAAGGAAACGGACACCAAGAGGTACCCAAGTACCTCATTGAAAGGACAGATGAGTCAGGACGATAGGCACAGTGACGCGCAGAGAGACAACAAAGGTAACGAGAAATGATGATACGCATGCACGGCTTCCTCTGCCTCCACGTGCCTCCCACGGGCAAGCTGGCGGAGCAAAAGCAAAACCAAACTCTCGTTCTTTTGATTTACAGTGTATAACTTATAGCTTATGAAAATAATTTTTAAAATAATTTATTTATTTATCAGTATTTAATTTATTCACACAAGCGCTCATACTAGAATAAAAATCATCAATTACAACCAATCTAGAGGTGGCTCATGTAGCAGTTGGTAAGAGTTTAGACCTTAAAGTCTGAGTACAAGGCTATCACGTTGGCATTTTGTATTTTAGAATCTTGCTATCTTATTGGACCATTTTAATCCTTATCTTATATAGGATCGTAATCTGGCAGTATGGTACATAATGGTTCATTCATTGTCATGTTTAGAATTACGATTTTCAAGGTGTAATTCCATACGACCCTATAAATCGATTCTTGCGAGCGAAAAGTGATCTTAGGATATCCACAACGTAGCCAATACTAGATTTTCCACATTATTGATGTAATATTCCAAAAGGAAAGCTAGGCACAGCGACCAACTCGGTCTCAATGTGCGTGTCATGGTGGTGGACTCGACACCATGCACGATAAAGGGAGCTAGGGAAGACCGCATGAGCCACCTCCCTCTTGTCGGTTGCACCATCATAGCTACATTGCCTCGTCGTCATCATTTGTCAATTGTTGCAGCCATACAGAAGAGTCGCACATGTGTCGTCGTCGAATTTGTTGCTACCTCACCGTCGACTACTATTCTTGCATGGAGGAGGTGAGCATGCGCGCCACCGTGGCAAGGGTGCCCTTTGGCCAAGACAACCCGGGCGCATTGGCCTGCATTGGTGTTGACAATTCTTATGCCTTACAAATAGTTATCTATAAGCAAACAAAATCATCGCGTGGCATCACCTTGGAGTATTCTAGGGTATCGTATTTGTCCTCAAGAAGCTTTATGGCTTAGAAATATCAACTTAACTAGTTAACAACTTATCTCCGACTCTCTGGAACAAAGTGCGTAAGTTCCATTGGTAAATAGCTAGCTAGAGTCTATAGTTGGTAGGAGTAGGGCGAGTGGTTTCGAATAGTGGTCTTGTTCTTTTCTAAGTAGAGTAAAATGATATCTATCTGTGAAAGTGAAACTCAACACACTAATAACCATTTTATGGAAGCCGGACTAATAGTTGTCACCAATTTAGCCTAACTCACAAGGATGTGGGTGGACTAATTTCAAAGGATCCCTAGATAACACCTTATAGTCGTGCATTACTATAAGAGTATAAGCTCGACACATATGATTAAAGCGGTGAATCGGGATTAAGCACTAGTCGCAAAGCACTGAAGTATGTATATCCCCAAAGCTAAGGCTTGTAATAGTTATACAACAAAGACACTCGAGGTAGCTCGGCCCTTCCACTATAGGACATGCGGGTACTACTAGTCGGGTCCTATGTTAATCCACGAAAAGATAACAAGATACTAGATAATGACCACTTTATTGAAATGATAATTTGCTCTTACGAGGTAAATTAGGTCCATAGAGCTTAGCACATGCCGGGATACCAAGAGGAAGACTGAAACTGTTGTACGTGGCGAGGCTCTTCTCCTACTACCCTCTTTGGGCTACTAGTGACTCCAGCATTACTATACTACCATAGGACTTATTCAAGAGTGGAGTGGTGTGATGGAGTGATTGGTTGGGGTTGAGTTCTTGAATAAGAGGTGGTACCCCTTATTTATACACTTGGCGGTGGCTAAGATCGATTGGGCGGCAGGCTAGGTGTCATCCATGCGTGACTACGACGAAGGCCGGTGGAGAGAGGACACATGATTGGCCAGGAGCATTGATGGGTTAGCCGGCCAAGTGTGGATGGCCAAGATCTTTCCTTTGGCGTGAAGTGAGTCCGCATGTGCACCACTTAGGAAGGAGCTAACTTGGTGGGCGGCTAAATCTCCTTAACTTGGTTAAGTTGGTTTGTAGCTTGGGTCGAAGGTGGTAGAGATGTGGACCAGCCAACTTGGTGGGCTTGGTTGGTCAGTGGGCCCTCTGGCCCATGTCATTGTCTTGCCTACCGGTTGGTGGTGGCCCACTAGTGAGTCGGATGCTCTTTTTAGTGATTTTCTAGTGTTTTCCTTTTTATGTACTTTCACAAAATGTGTTGACATGTAAAGTATATGAAAATAATAGCATAAATGAGCACGATTAGGGTTTAAATCATCATCTTACCCTACCTTTTGTTTTGTTTTAAGGGTTAAAATATGCGTAAATCTCGTGTCAACACATACCCCTATACTTTTCCTCACCACGAGTAAAAACATTGGTGAGGACGGATTTAAAATGAAGAGTTCTGCCAATATCCAAGGCACGACCAAATATTTTGCACATAGAAGGCGGAGAATGGCTCGGCATGAATACATACTTACAGAGTTTGGTTACATGTGGGATGGTTTAGCTCAAGTGGTGCAAAATAGTTAAAGACATGAAAAGTATGGTAATCCATGTGCTCACAATCCTCTGTTATAGTCTTTCCCTCAAGGTTATTAAAGCAAAGTGGAAAAAATCCTCTTGAGCTACTAGTGAAGCAACTTGTCGAAACCTCTACAAGATGTCACAAACAAATCGTTCTTCCGTCACCAACCACACATCTCGCCAAACAAGGCGATGTGCGTCTCAAGGTTCGTGAGTTGCTTGACTTAGTCTAGTCAGACAGCTATCACAAGGGTAGCGATCGGCACCTCTACGCTTCTCGGATGTTCATGAAAAAGAGAACATGAATGTGTTCATTATACTACGCACATTGGTGGAACAGTTGTGATACGGGGTCACCGATCTTCTCGACGTAGGATGGATACTCATGAGTCTTGATGAATCACAATGATCCTCAATGCCAATGCAAAGGCGAACACTCTTTAATCCGCCAAAACACACTCGCGTCGATTTCGCTGACCACCAGCGAAGATCTGCATCGTACCCATTCCCAGCGGAAAGGCTGAGCGATCTTGATTGAAGAACACTCCTAATTCCCTCACGGAATTTCAGCAAGCAATGATAAACTCGAACAAAGTTCAATAGATTGATTATTCTCAAAGGTGGTCTGAGCCCTTAGGCTGCCAATACATAGCTTATATAGGACCTTGGGACGTCCATAGAATCCACAAACCTAGTACAACTCAACCTATATGGTTTTAGATCGAACTCTCTCAAAAGGAAACTAGATTTTACAGCCGTCACATTGTTTCGGCCATAACTTTTGATCCGTACTGAATTTGATTGTGGGACTAGATCCATTGCGTAGCCCTCGAAAATATCTTTCCAAGGAGTACAAGAACACCCAAATCGGACTCCATTTGTGAAAGTTATGACCTTTTTAGTAAGTGCCTGTCGGCTGTCCCGAACCGAATCGAATTGAATTCTGAGTTGAATCCGAGTTTGAATCCAATTGGCCTTGTGGGAGGTACGAATTTGGCTGAATAATCTTATCCAAAACTTGTAGTTTAAGTCCTTGATCTTCTCCCTTTTGCTCTCCCACTGAATGAGCTTTCTTCCTTCATGTCTTTGACACCTAATGTGGTTTTCCTCTTTATTTTGCGTCTCCATTGCTTTGCCATCGACAAACCTAAGAATGCACCATTTAATGACATGAGGTAGTATTCTATTATTAAGAATAACAACATTATATTTAGTTGGAATGAATTCACTGGCAATGTTTGATGCGGCTCAATAACTCTTTCGGTTGAATAATATATTTAACTGAAAAGTACATGACACGTGCGTATCCGCATCATCCTCCCCTTCTTCAAGAAAAGCCGTCCTCGGCTTTTGATAGCGAAATTGTACTAAACAAAGAATACGTGTATGCATGGTATATATATTTGTCATCAACACTTCTTGTTAGCACATCATGAACATGAAGGTGTAATGAAAAGAAAACAACACATACGCATGGTATATGTATGAGTCAATTGTTGTGCCATTTTCATTATTTTGCATAAACGTTGAATATAGTAGCAACAAAATATGCATGTATTGCGATATTGTTTTTCACATCATTCTCCCTCCCATAAAAGAAAGTCGTCCTCGTTTTCTATGAACAAATCATTAATGGGAAAATCAGATTTATTTGTTCATACATAGGAAAGAAAATTTTGAGCAGCCTCCATGCTTCATTGCGCTACTCGATTATTTTTACATGGTTGTACATTAAAGATTGAACAAGTAGACTTATGAAATCTTTGTAAACAGTACGATAATTGTTGAAATTAATCTCATTGTGATCATAACATAGCATAAGATTGTTTATCCATAATATGCGATTTCAATTCTCTAAGCTTATCACATGTATTAAATTCACGAACATAAAATTTGTTATCTATACCATAATCTCAATCAAATTGAACTTATATGTGAGGCATAGGTACTAACTAGTGATTTTGAACTTGAAATTTCAGCAACATTATAAATCACACTAGATAGCTCTCTAGGATCATCAAACATAATATAGCACAAAGAATCGTTAGAGATATTCTAGTAAGAACTTCCTTATGAGTAATCAATTCCACATTATGTAAATTGAGCAAAGAAATTTCAGAACATGCAATTGTTGGTTGGTTATATGAGTACTCACAATTACTCACCTTGCACAATTAAATTCAGCACCAATAGTGTTACCTTTGTCGTCCTCCTCAAATAATGTAGGCGCTGGTGTTTAAAATTATTAGGATGCACCACGGGCAGTAAGCACTTTATTCCTTCCGTGGTTATCTCTCCTCATTTGGCTTCAAAGGTGCCGTTGTTGAATGTTCAATTCTTCATCTTTAATGTCAATCTGCACAATGAGAAACAACACTAGAAGTAGATATTAATGTGTTAGTTTATGCATCCTCACTTTGTCTATCTTCTACTTCTCTTTTCTTTTGATGTCTCTCTCACACTCTTAATTTGATGCTCTCAACCTCACATATGGTGGAATCACACAATTTCTTTTTATCCATCTCACTCAATTTGGCTATGTGGCTCATCCTCACATAGGTTGTGGTGTATCTTAGGAGCTATATGTAGTTTTGGAATACTATATATCTCCTTGACCAAGGGAAAGTCCCATGCTCGGTCATCTTCTCATGTGTCACACTAGTAGAGGCAAGAGAATTGAAGTATGGACTGGGAGAAAATGTGTACGTATCTCCATAAGTCTCTTCTCCTCTTGAATAGCACAATTCACAAGATCTTGCACACTACCAAAATATTTATGTTGAAGTGTAGTGCAATCTTAGAATTCAATCCTCTTTGAAGTATGTCTTCTTTTGTAGTTCACTGATAACACCTGCTCGACGTAATGCATCTTGTAGCTCAAAATAATATTCTTGCACTGTATTATTCCTTGTGTGATACTTCCAAATAGCTACAACCCTGTGCATAATAGGTGGCACAAATTCTCTCCTCATGAGTGCCTTCAAATCTGGCCAAGATTTAATGAATTAGCCTGCATTGTTGATGCCACCAACTATAAGCATAATCTTCAAATTCTCTAGTGGCACACCTCACCTCTTGGTCTTTGGGAAGCTTTTTCAAATCTAAATACTTTCTCCATTCTCCATTCCCACTCAAGATACCGATCCTCATCCATAGAAAGGAATAAAGTTATCTTTTTCTTGTTGTGGATGAAGTACCCGCACAATATCATTCACAATGTTTGAGCATAACACTTTCATTTGATGATTGAATTCAATGCGGTGATCTTGCATATCTGTCTTGAGCTGTCCATTCATCAGAAATGTGAAGCTACAAATTCTTTCTTTTCATAGCACTTCTCATTGCGATGTTAGAAACGCTATTATCGTTATTTTCTTCAATCGTCATGGTTAAATTGTAAAGCAAACACAAATATATGTATGATAGTAGAGTTCACTTCTTTCTTTCCTCACCAAGCAAAGTTTCTACCTTCCGAAGTGAATTGAGGCAAATAAGAAATTTACACTTGGTGGTGGCTATACAGCAAGTGATGATCAAGCGGATTTAAAAGTGACCCACAATTGCACGGCAAAGGATATTTAGTGGAGCTTGGTTAGCAAGTGTTTATCCTACACAATCTGAATTTCACGATGTTGTTGAATTAAGTAATAATCCGCTAGAAAACTCTTACCTATGTGCTGATCCAAAGATATAAGTGAAGTATATGAACGCACACGCAATGATCAATGTGACTCAATGCAAACAAAAGGAATGAGCTAAAGGAAACAATCGGAATATTAGCCTGCACCAAGTACTAGGAGAGACGCTAGCCAATTGTAATATGAATTTGAGGGCACAAGATTGTCCAAAGAAATTAAATACACAATCTGAATTTTGGACTAAGATTAACTCACCCAAATTCGCCAATGCTTTTTCTTGCTTTCTTTTCTTTCTTTCTTTTTGTTTTTTTTTGCTCAAGCCGTGGCTCTTTTTTTTTAATTGGCTGCCTTCTTTTTTTTTGGCTCTCTTTTTTATACTCAAGGAATAGGTTTAATTGTTCGTAAGTCCAAGGTTGTTCAAGAATGTGTAGATAATTCTAGAACACCCTAAAGCAATTATCAAAGACTAGTCTCAAAGTTCAAAGGATTTAAGTGAAGATCTGAATATGTGCAACTAAGATTCTTGTGGCCAAATCAATCAAGAAAAGGAAACCCGGATATTTCAGATGTGATATTCTTTCAAGATGTGCAAAGATCTTATGTGGACAGAAGAACAAGATTTCAAAAAGTAAATTGAATCTACTTTTTTGGATAATTGAAAGATCAACTAGCTGGATTTTCAAGGGTTCAAAATAACAACGATTACAACGCAAAAGGACACTAAGATCACACGTAAACAAAATTTTTAATGGATAAAACTTAATAAAACTCACGAATAATAGATGCGTAAACTAGGGTTTGGATTTTTGTTGCAATTTCGGTTTAATGGACTATAGGACAGAGATAAATCAATCTAAAAGTAAAGGGATAAGATCCTACCGAGTAAACCGCCCGATACCGATGATACGGGTCACCCGATCTCGAGGATGGATACTCGCGGAGTCTTGATGAATCACAATGATCCTCCAATGCCAAAGTGCAAGGACGAACACTTTAATCCGCTAAAACACACTCGCTGGCCGACACGACCACCGTTAAGATCTATCGCACCCACCCTGGCGGAAAGGTGAACGATCTTGATTGAAGAACACTCTAATTCTCTCACGGAATTTCAGCAACAATGATAAACTCGAACAAAGTTCAATAGATTGATTATTCTCAAAGGTGGTCTGAGCCCTTAGGCTGCCAATACATAGCTTATATAGGACCTTGGGACGTCCATAGAGTCCACAAACCTAGTACAACTCAACTCTATATGGTTTTAGATACGAACTCTCTCAAAAAGGAAACTAGATTTTACAGCCGTCACATTGTTTCGGCCATAACTTTGATCCGTACTGAATTTGATTGTGGGACCAGATCCATTGCGTAGCCCTCGAAAATATCTTTCCAAGGAGTACAAGAACACCCAAATCGGACTCGCTTGTGAAAGTTATGACCTTTTAGTAAGTGCCTGTCAGGCTGTCCTGAACCGAATCCGAATTGAATTCTGAGTTGAATCTGAGTTTGAATCCAATTGGCCTTGTGGGAGGTACGAATTTGGCTGAATAATCTTATCCAAAACTTGTAGTTTAAGTCCTTGATCTTCTCCTTTGCTCTCCCACTGAATGAGCTTTCTTCCTTCATGTCTTTGACACCTAATGTGGTTTTCTCTTTATTATGCCTCCATTGCTTTGCCATCGACAAACCTAAGAATGCACCATTTAATGACATGAGGTAGTATTCTATTATTAAGAATAACAACATTATATTTAGTTTGGAATGAATTCACCGCAATGTTTGATGTCAATAACTCTTTTCCATTGAATAATATATTTAACCGAAAAGTACATGACACGTATGATCCGCATCATTGCTTGGCTAAGGAGAGTGGATGTTTGTTCACCATGGCTTTAGGGTTCGCTTGTGTGATGTGTCATGGTGTTGACGTTGTCTTTTGTCATGGTGTAATGGTGTCACAAACTTAAGTTATTTCTTCGAACTTACTTGTTGTATGGACTTAAGTTATTAATTTGCTATGATGTCAATAATAACTAGTTCGGTTCCATTATCGCCATATGGATATAACTTTATTTCGCATGTCGATAATAATAACTTTCGGTTGCATTACTTGATTTCCACATGAGTTGACTGAATGCATTCGTAAGTGCATTGTTTGGATATGATCACTATTGGTCAATTTATGCGTAAGAGTTCAAGATATAGATTCTTTTTTCGATTTGACGATGCAATTATTGGTTGCGCATACTTTGTGTTTTTGTGCTTAGTAGTAGCTGTATGATCCATGTCCGCCGTTGTTTTTAGAATCATATATGAAAATGTCACATGAATGTGGTTTAACTTGTTTGGAAGATAATTTTATGAGTGTACATATGGTCGTAGGATAGATGTTGTAAAGCAGAGTTGCATGAAACCGAACTCAGATCTATATGTTTTTTAATATAGGTTAGATGAGTGTCGTGTGGCTTTTAAATTAGTGCTTTGTGTGAGAATTTGTTGTAACTTGAAATCCAACATGTTTTTTAATGTTATGTGATTTTCATGCACATCATGTATTTCACCCAAAATTATGGTTGATACATGCATGTACATGTAAACATGTAGCAATAGTTGCATTGAGTATCTCGATTAGTCTCAAGCACGACAGTTGTGTTCATGTGCCATGTGTAGATGAACTCGCTGCAGCCAGGAGGGTCTAATGGTTGACTGTGAGAATGACGATGTTGGCAATGACGTGGGCAACATGCCATTCCTACTATTGGAACTCACCACAATCAGTTAGTTCGTGTTTCCGTAAGGCCATGATCCAAGAGGCCAGAGAGAACCGGTAATGACTAGATTAGAGGAGTGGATGAG